>CM052814.1:32726052-32783998 GCA_028533885.1 Nasua narica
TATATACACAATGGAATACTATGCAGCCATAAGAAACGAAATCTTGACATTTGCAATGACGTGGATGGAACTAGAGGGTATTATGCTAAGCAAAATAAGTCAGTCAGAGAAAGACCATTATCATATGATCTCTCTGATATGAAGAATTTGAGAGGCAGGGCAGGGGGTCATGGGGGGGCGGGGGAGAGAAATGAAACAAGATGGGATCAGGAAGGAGACAAACCATAAGAGACTCCTAAACTCATGAAACAAACTGAGGGTGGCTGGGGGGTAGAGGGGGTAGGGATAGGGTGGCTGGGTTATGGACATTTGGGGAGGGTATGTGCTATGGTAAGTGCTGTGAAATGTGTAAGCCTGATGATTCACAGACGTGTACCCGGGGCAAATAATATATTATATATTAATTTAAAAATTTTTAAAAAGTCAATTAAAATATAATACTTAATAAGCAAAAAATTTAAAAAATAAATTTTTGCTATTAAAATAGCGTTACTTGAATCACTTGGTGCATGTGTTACTACTTGTTAGTCTTCTATTTTTAGGTAGATTCTGAAAAGTGAGGTTTCTGACTCCAAGAGTAATTCTTATATAATTGTATTACAAATTGCAAAATCCTGTCCTTATGCATTGTATTTGTTGACTTTGAGATACCTGTTTATTAAAGTTATCAGGAAGGTAGTTAGTTGGTTACCTAAATTTGGAATTCAGGGAAAATGTCAGGATGGGAGACATAAATTTGGGGGTATGTAGTATTTAAAGCCATGAGGTTATTTGAGATTACCCAGGAGGTGAGCTTAGGTAGAAAACAGAAGATGACCAACCAGGTATAACATTAATATGAATATAGACTTACATGTGAAAATTAAAAGATATTTATGTTGTTGAACATGATTAGTATTTTATCTTAATGTATTTATTATCTTTGGAATTAATTTAAAAAGACAATAGTTTTCTTGCATTCTGCTAGGATAATTGTTTGATTTTTGAGTGACTTTCTCACTTAAAAGCATCTTGCAGGAATAAATAAATGTTCTCAGTTGATTTTAACATAGTGGTTGTTTTAGAGATTTTGACATTTAGAGAGTAGGCAGAGTAACAAGCTATAGTCTATATAGGAAGAGAATAGAATAGTGTAGTTGAATATATCTTAACGTGTTCTATATTGTACAAAGAACTTGTGTTAGTTTGCATTAGATCCACTTTTAAAATCTAGACTCATGCAAAATTATGATGTATGTAATATGTGTCTCAATTAAAGTGAAAGCCCTGATTTTTAAATCAAAGTAATACTTTTAAAACAGTTACTAAGCTTTTCCTTAGCCCTTCTGTCCTTCCCACCAGTCCCACTCCACAGAGGCAAAAGGCTTTCAACCCTTTAGCTGCCTTTTTTTTCCTGCTTACCTTGATATTCTAAATAATGTTTCTCTGCTATTTCTTGATTTTGATAGTATTTAGACATCTGCTGTTTTTCTGCTATGGTAGGTAAAGAGTTAGGTTTAGTAGATCAGTGTAATGGTTAGGTATATGGTTCTTGAGTCACGACTCCTGGGTTCTAATATTATCTTTCTACCACTGATTAACTTTGTGACCTTGGGCAGGTTACTGAGCTCTTATGTATCCCTGTTGTCATCTGTAAAACAGGATAACAGTATTTTTTAAATTAACATATAATGTATTATTTGCTTCAGGAGCACAGATCTGTGAATCATCAGTCTTACACAATTCACAGCACTCACCATAGCACATACCCTCCCCGGTGTCCATCACCCAGCCACCCCATCCCTCCCCCACCATCCCCCAGCAGCCCTCAGTTTGTTTCCTGAGATTAAGAGTCTCTTACCTTTGTCTCCCTCCCCGGTCTCATCTTGTTTCATTTTTTCCCCTCCCTTCCCCCCACAGCCCCCTACCCTGCCTCTCAGATTCCTCATACAGGACAACAGTATTGTCTTCCTCGGAGATTCTTGTGTACATTTATTGAATAAAACCAAAGTAAATTATAAAATTTAATAATTGTAATCATAACGAAAATAATATTACTTGATCTTCCTCATTCATTTGTCCACATCGTCCACATCCCTTTTCTCTAGTATAATTGTATTTCAGTTTTAAATCAATTTTCAGAATTTACATTTTTATAATCAATATTGTTTGCAGTAAAGCCTTGTTACATGGCAATTATATTTTCTTTTTTGTACAGTTTTCACCTCTCTTCTTAAAATACCCTCTGTCTTTACTGTCCATTTTCAGGCATCCACTTCGTTAACCCATTTCTCATTAACCCATTTCAAATGCATGGTGATTGCTCTGTCATTCAGATGTGATTTCTGTTAACACCCATCCTCCCACGTTGACATATATACCTCTTCATACCTCTTCTCTATCAGTTTTTCTACTTCCCTAGGAGCTAATTAACCAGCATATTACTTAGAACTGTTAGCTGCTATACCAAGCAAACTCCAAACAAATAATGACTTGAACAGGTTAAAGGCTTATTTTTCACTTGTGTGAAGTCTAAATCAGGTATGTCAAACGGCTACATGGCACTCCTGTGAGCAGTGGTTCAGGGGTCCAGGCTCCTTCTCTCTTGTGACTGTGACACCTTCAGTGTGTGGCTTCAGAGGTTGCTGGATTCATCTGTGTCAGCCGAGGGTGGAGGAGAGGGACTGGGAAATGAGAATTGTACCTCAGAGGTTGTTAGGGGCTAAGCCTGGAAGCCGTGCACATGCCCTAGGACTCATATCTCATGTCAGTAATTCCGTCATGTGGCTCAGTCTGACCTCAGAATGGGTTGGGAAATAGTAATGAGCCAGTGAATCCAAGAAGTGCAGAAGGTTCATTCTCTCATTTATCAGTTAATCCACCTTAGTGTATATTACATATTCCTAGTCTTACATGTTCTGTTTATGTTAATGGTAACCATCTGGGAAAATTCCCTCAAGATGTAGTTGTATAACCGTAAGATGTGATTTCAGAGAAAGAATTTCAGGCTAGGTAGAAGAGGTTGATATGGAAAGATATGGTAAAGTTTTTGCTGTATTTTGTTGTGGCCTGGAGGGATTGCGAATCCTCTGATTTTGTGATTCTCTTGTCTTGCTGTACTCTATCTCATTTTCTTTTCCCTTTCTCTGCATTTTTCTTCCCCAGGAACTATAAGATACAAAAACTGTCCCTTTAAATCATGCTTGCCCCTTTAACTCACATGCACTTGCAAGTTCTTCCCCTGTGCTATAATCTACTCGATTACTTACTTATTTTTTAATGTTTTCAGATTTAGGATGAACTTATCTTTCTGACTAGTTTTAGATCAACCTTTGGTCCCCTTGCTATCTTCTGTTTTCTGTATTCTCAGCAGTTTTTCTTTGTCTTTCTTGTGCTCACAGCAAAACCTTTCAGTGGGGTTAGAGTGGGTGGGAGCATGAGAGACTGTGTACTACAATTTGGTTACATTTTGTATTTTTACTATCAGTTATTTTGAAGTTTCATTGTTCTTTGTACTCAGGTTATTCTGAGGACATAGGGGTTTTTTTTTGTTTGTCTTTGTTACTTAGTCACCATATAGTATATCACTGGGTTTTGATGCAGTGTTCTATGATACTTTGTTTGAATATAACACCCAGGGCTCCATGCAGTCCATGCCCTTCTTAATACCCATCACCAGACTCACCCATCCCCCCACCTGCCTCCCTTCTAAAACTCTCCATTTGTTTCCTGGAGTCCATAGTCTCTCATGGCTCCGACATAGGTTTTTATGTAGATTTACTTTTCCCTTCTTTTGCACAGTTTAGGGAGGAGAAATTAGGAGGTATAGAGCTGGATGGCTTCCATTTTCTTTGGATACTCAGAAATGTCTCTGGTGTTTTGATGAATAAAAGTGTTAATTTAGTCTAACTTATAAATATATTCTTTGTTTCTTTTCATTCTTTTCTTCCTCTCTTTCTTCCTCTCTCTCTCTCTTTCTAACACCCTTTGAGACTTTTTGAAGGAAATACTGTATTATTTTTAAAAGTTTAAAATCTTGCCTTAAGGCTTAAAGTCACATTTAAATTATAGATCCATCCAGGATTAATTTTTATGTGGTTGAAATAAGAACCCAGTTTCCCTTTTTCTTTATGGATAACCAGTAATTCCAATACAATTTACTAAATATTCCAAATATTTCTTACTGATTGGCAGTTTGTTATGTGTCAGGTTTCTGTTTATGTGTATGGGTCTATTTCTCTGCTCCTTTTTGTTCCATTAATCAACACTTACCTATTCCTTAACCATACCTCCCTATTCTAATTAATAGAGCTTTTTGATTCTTATATTCTATTAGGGCAGATTCTCCTTCTTTTTGTTCATGTCATGATTTTTTCTGGGCCTTTGTTTTTCCATATAAATTTTAGAATTAGTTTGGTTTCTTAAAAAGATCTTTTGAAATTTTAATGGGAGTCATGTTGGATCTTTACATCAGTGTGGAATTAGTATTGTTATAGTACCAAAACTTCTTGTTCTTGAACATGGTGTATCTTTGCACTTGTTTGATGCTTTTCAATAAAGTTTAAAATTTTTCTCTAAAAATATATTGAATGTCTTTTGTTAGATATCTATATTAGCTATCATATTTTTTGTTGTTATTGTAAATGAAATTTGATAGAGATCCAATTAATTTTTGTATATTGATCTTATATCTAGCCATATTGCTGAATTATATAAATATTTCTATACATATGCTGGGTTTTCTTTGTAGACGGTCTTGTCATCTGCAAATAATGACAGATTTACTCCTTTCTAGTTATACTTTTTCTTTGGCAGCTTCTAGTGAAAAATAAAATAGAACTCAAAGAACACACTATAGTCCTCTTCCAAATGCTTGATTAAAGATGATTGTAAAAATTGATAATAACATGTTGGTGAGGATGTAAAGAAATAGGAATTCTTATATATTGTTGATAGAAATGTAGAATAGTGCAGCCCCTTTACAAAACAGTTTGACAGTTCTTAAAAAAGTTAAGAGTTACCAAATGACCCAGCAAGTGCACTCCTAGATATATGTATATACAAGAGAATTGAAAACATATGTTCATATAAAACTTTCATATACATGTCCACAGCAGCATTTGTCATAAGATCCAAAAAGTAGAAACAATGCAAGTATCAGTCACTTGATGAATGGATTAAACAAAATGTGGTATATCTATACAATGAAATATTATTCATCCATAAAAAGGATTGAAGTATTTATACAAGCTACAACATGGACAAATCTCAAAAACATTATGCCAAGTGAAAGAAGCCAGACACAAAAGGCCACGTATTGTATGACTCCATTCATATGAAATGTCCAGAATGGACAAATTCATATAAACAGAAAGTAGGTTAGTGCTTGCTAGGGCTGCGAGGTGAAAAGAAAGGGGCACTGTTGCTTATGGATATGGGGTTTTCTCCAGGAGTGGTGAATATGTTCTGGAATTAAGTAGTGGTGATAGCTGCACAATTCTGTTAAGATACTAAAATCCAGTGAATTGTGTACTTTAAAATGGTGAGTTTTATGGCATATGTATTTTATCTCAATTTAAAAAATAACCTACTGCTTACATAGTGTAAGTTTAGTCTTGGAAGCTCCTCCTTTTATGCAAAAGTTTTCATCATCTGAAATTGTTTCTTTGATGTTTATTACTTCATGTAATTTATGTCTTTATAAACCCCTAATTGAAAGATATGCCTGTCATAGGTGAATATATATGTTAATATGTGTTAATATGTCCAAGTCATATTAACCTGGAAGGTGGTGTCTAGTTTTATGAGGCAGAACACTCTGTCTGGTCTTGTGTGTAGTATTTTCTATATATTGAAGATGTCTTTTGGCATTACTGAACTAAGTAAGTGTACAAAAATCAGCATATAATATACCAGTAAAAATTATAATCTGTTTAGGAAGTTACAGGAAAAAATTCTTGTAGTAGCTAGAGAATAGGAGATCGGTGGTAAACTTTTTTTTTACCTTTAAAAATGAAAACTCCTTTTTTGAGTCCATGGGGAAGATGTGTAGATGTTTGAATTTTTTACCTGCATTTTTTTTTGACTAGATGAAAAATCATTTATTTAAGTCAGTAGATTATAAATACCTGGTCACACTTGAGAAATAATAAAGATAACTCACTAATCTTTTATCTTATTTGAACCAGACTGTCTTGAAGCTAAGTGGTCACCTGTGGTTCTTTGTGTTAATGCTCATTACTGTTCTGGGTGGCCTTTATGATTTCTTACAAATATAACCCTAAGTAATAATTTAAGCTTCATCAATTAGCATCTTAGGGGGAGCAGTATCACCTATCTTAGATGATTGTTGACAGAGGATTGTGATTATTAGTGGTAGGTTTACATATTATGGGCCTGGCTTCAAAGTATCTCAAATCTGTTCAATTCTGATAGTTTCTTATCCTAATACAATTGTAAAGAGAGTAAAAGCCATAAGAGATGAGAATTTGGAGATGACAGCTAGAATGCTTATAGTTTTATAGAGCTAGCTGGGGGAGCTGAACTTGGTGCTACTTTTCCCAGCTTATGACAATTAGAGGAGCGTTTCTGTATGTGTTACTTCTTTTCTTTTGAGGTGGGTGGCTGCTATTGCTTTGTGCATGGTGAATGATAATTCACTTAAGTTTTCATCTTTTTTTGCCTGTGACCTCAGATTCTCCCTTTCAGCTGGGAAGACAGATTTATTCTCTTTCTTTCTCTTCCTCCTTCAGTGAATCCTGGGCTTTCCCCTCTTTTGGTGGTATTTTTAGCTCTTTTTGGGGGGAACATGAGATAAGTATCTGATAATTTAAATGATAATTTTGAATATAGAATTTGCATTCCCCAAAACTATTATACACACACACACACACACACACACATAAATATAGGGAGTGAACTATATTTTGACTTTTGGGGGGCTGGTGTAGGGTAGTAATTTTTTGGTTAGTGACCAAACTTGACTTTCAAACCTTTTCTGACTCAAATGATCCAGAGTAGAAAAATAATAAAGTACTTTTTCTTATTTCTGATATTTGGTAGAGCTAGTATTTAGTAGAAAGATTACAGGATTTAGAATCAGGAAACTTGGCCTAAGTTTCCCGGTTTGCTGTATCTAGTTGGAGCAACTGATTTAAGTCACTAAACTCTTGGAGTCTCAATTTCCTTATATATAAAGTGAAGATAGAATTAGTGCTATCTGTACTAATCTCACAAGAATTATGAAGACTGAATGAAATAAAAGTATATGAAAGCCTCTGTAGCAAGTAAACTGGTGTATACATGTTATTATTATCATCTTACTGATGGAGGTAGGGACGCTCTTGGAAAGTGTAGAGATGAGCCCGATGTATTCAGTACAAATCTGGAAAGTATGTTCTACTTGTTCCTATTGCTTGTTCTTTCAGTGGTATGATGTTTAGGATTTTTTTTTTTTTTTTTTTTTAGTATTTTGAACGTGTGAGAATTTCTAGTGAGTTGTAACATGAGTCTTCCCAAGTGTTGCCATAATTCGTGTTTGATGTTGATGAATTGATGTTAATTTATGTTAATGAATGTTAGCATCTAAGCAAACCTCTATATTCAACTTCTGTGCGAATCCAATACAATTATTATTCTTTTACTGTTAGATCAACACTTGTAAAATAACTAAAAATTATGTAAAAACCCTAAATCTGTACTATTCCTCAAATTTACTTTATTGTGATTACATAGTATGTTATAAATAATGTGCTCTTTTTCTAAGTATATAATTTAGTTTGAATTTATTTTTTAAAAGTATCTAGAGTTGTAACTGTTCTTCCCACTTATACTGTGTGGGGTGAACTGAAGAGACCCTGGGCCTTGGGGCCACAATCCAGCCCATCCCAAAGATGTCACCGAAGGTCCTTGGTCTAGTCATGAGAAGACTTCAAGGACAGACACAGCACAGTGAAGGAGAGACACAAGTGCGGAAAGTTTATTAAAGTGAAAGCACACTCTTGAGATGTGAGAATGTGTGAACTTGAGAGACACAGAGACAGAGAGAGAGAACAAATGCTGTGTGCCCTGGGGTTTGGGTTTCTATCTTTTATTGACAGTTTTTCATTAGGGGTGGAATATTCATTACTTGAGGTGAGATTTTCTTGGAAGGAGGATTTCTTGCCTTTTCTTCATTATTTGGTGAGGGGTTTCCTGTCATGGCGCCCACCATCGGGGCCTGTCTGGTTTGATGGCTTCTTGTGGAGTGCTGCCAGGACAGGCGTCTCAGACTTGCCCAGTAGCTGGCCATGACTTCCTCTTGGCTAGCTGGCTTCCAGGTATCTTGTTAAAACCCAACTTAACTGCCTGCTCTAACAATACTATTTTCAGTTTTTCTTGTTCTTAGGGTAGCTATCTTTCCCTTTGACACATAGCTCAGTGACTTGTAGAAAGTGCTAATAAGAGATAGTCTTGAATTGAAGGGATCAGTGGATTTTTGTAGCTGCTCTGTTAGAGTATATTTTAAGCGTTTTTTTTTTTTCTGGCTCAAGAATTTTCAATTAGGTTGTGAATTTATAGAGCCTTGCTGGTAACAAAGAATAGGGCGTTTGCTACTATAATTACAATGACACTTTCATTTACAATTTAATAGAAGGTGGAAATCATGGCACTATATTTTCTTTGATTCATTCTCAACTTCCTTGAACTTCTTAATGAAAGGTTTACGTGCACCCAGAGGGAAAAGAGCCTACTGCATTGACTGCATTGACTCATACTTTGTATTTTTAGTTTTATATCCAAATTGAGGCTGCTGCATGTTAGTATCAGCATTAAGTAAGGCAGACCCTCAGTATTTGAAGAGGAGGTCTGACTTTTAGGAGACAAAAGGGAGGGAATACATTGTGAAGGTCACAGGAGTACAAGAATCTGGAGTAATCGTCATAAAAATGGAGAGCAAAGTCCTGACGAAGACCGTGCGAGAGCCAGTCCTGTACCTCACCAAGTCCTACCTTCCTCTAAAATACTTCTGTCTGCATTTTCTCTGATCTCCCCTTACTTCTTCTTCTAAAGCTCATATTAGTTGGAGTCCTGTGCATATAAAACTAAAGTATTTGAAGAATGAATGACATCTGTGGACCCACTTCTGAAAGCCAAAGCCTGTTTTTGCTAGCCCATGAGCATTACTCAGCTGTGTTCTCTCCTCTTTAATAACTGACACTGAGGAGGGAAACGAAATTCATGTATGTGGTGCCAGAACGGAGGGACCGGGATGTTTTCCGCTGCCCAGTCTTCGGCGCAAGGGAAGTGGTCTATTCATACTCTTGCTCAGAGTACATGACTCACTGGTCTGAAACTGAGCTGTCCGGAGGCTCCGTAGCTATGCTTTTTTTAAATCCTTGAGAGAAAAGCATTAGGGATGGATTCCTGATATCATCCTGACAGAATTGATGTCTTACATGGCGGAGGTTGGGTATATACTAATTTAATGTTGGCGTAAGTACTTGTTTTACTTAGTGAATTTCATGCATAAAAATATGTTACGGCTGGGTTCTTTTGATCAATAGATTAAATTTTCTGGCTATTTATACTGGCCTACAACCATTTTCAAGAGGACGAAAGATGTCCACAGAGGACCGTTTCCATACGTTGGCTAAAATAGGCTTCATCTTTTCTACCTTTTATTTTATTTTTTTAAGATTTTATTTATTTATTTGACAGACAGGAGAGAGATCACAAGTAGGCAGAGAGGCAGGCAGAGAGAGAAAGAGGGGAAGCAGGCTCCCCGCAGAGCGGAGAGCCCGATGCTGGGCTCGATCCCAGAACTCTGGAATCATGACCTGAGCCAAAGGCAGAGGCTTAACCCTCTGAGCCACCCAGGCACCCCTCTTTTCTACCTTTTAATCCCAGAAGATAGATCACCATAGAGGAACGTTTTAAGAAATGTATCCACAAAGTTAAAGTAATGTTATCTGGTGTTATGGCTTTGGTTTGGAGATGATTTCCCTAAAGAATCCGTTGTTTAGCTCGGTTGTTCAGCTTAGTGTAAAATGTGAGTGGGCATCTTCAGTCCACTTGGAATTTATTTCAGTCTAAGGTGTGAGGGAAGGATCTAGCTTTACATTTATCTATAACGATTAATCAGTTATACAAATACCAGTTATTGAATAATTCATCCTTTCCTTGCTAATTTGAAGTACCACTGTTATCATATACTTATTGTACAAATGTGGTTAGTTTCTGTATTTAGATTCTTTTCTTTCACTGATCTGTCTTTTCTGAAACAACTACCACTGTGCTTTTGTTATTGTGGCTTTTGTTATGTGGTAGGAAAGGGCTTCTTGCATTAATGTTTATTTAAAATTTTTCCTGATTATTCTCCTATGTTTGTTTTTCCAGATGAACTTTGGAATCAGCTTGTCAAGTTTCCCCTCCTATTACTTATGTCCCATCCCCTTCCCCTAAATTAATTCTACTGGGATTGGGTTGATTTTTATATACATTTATCTTACTATATGTTGGCTAATTGAATTTAGATAAATTAAAAGCATACATTTATCTTTCCATTCTCTTATATCTTCCAGTTCAGTTTTATAGGCATGCGCAGTTCTTATTAAGTTATTCTTACTGCGTTTTGTATGGGTTTTTTTTTTTTTTTTTTTGTGAACCGGACCTTTTATTTTTATCTAGTCATTTTTTGCATATAAAAAAGTTAATGATTTATATATTTATTTTGTAATTGGCCATGACTAAGAATGAATGCATGGTTTGCTTAGGAAAATCAAATAGCATGCTATAGTGTTGATTTAATACTTTTTCGTATTAGAAGATACTGAGGGTCTGCAAGACCCACCTCTGTATTTGAAGATTTGCTAGGACTCGTAAACTTAGCATGTAGTTATACTCATGGCTAAGATTTATTACAGGAATGTAACAAAGATGCACAGTCGGATCAGGAAAAAAAGGACATGGGTAGAGTTTGGGGGAATCTGTGTGCAGCCTTCCCAAAGAATGTGGGGCAACATCTGTTTGGTTCCTTTTTGTCTGTTAAAAACTGCAGTGAATATTCAGAGCTCAAGTTTTTTTTTTATGCGACTGGTCACAAAAATTACAGACTCCCAGAAGGAAAACAGAGGTTCAGCATAAAACAGTGTCTGCACAAATAGTCTTGGCACAGGGAACCATTCTTACCAGTTGATTATGGGATGGAAGCACTCCGAGAGCCAGTTTCCCAAATGCCAACCAAGGGCCTGCCTTGCAAACAGATCTTTCCAAGGATCGCCGTCTTAAACCTGCTATGTTAGCTCTTTTCTATACAGAAAGTGCCGAAAAAGGGTGTATTTTGAAGAAAGCCATTTTGAGTTAATTTTTGTATGTGATGTACTATGCAGATCAGAGATCACTTTTTGCATATGGATATCCAGTTGTTTCAGCAACATTCGTTGCAAAGACTTTCCTTTCTCCATTGAAAATCCCTTCGTCTCTTTATAAAAAATCAACAGATCATATATTTATGGGTCTGTTTATGTATACTCTGTCTTGCTCTATTGATCTATTTATTTGTCTGCCTTGTTGCCGATACCAAACCATCTTGATTATTGTAGTTTATTATCACCCTTTTTAAAAATGGTTATGTAATTAATGTATAACGTAGTTTCAGTTGTGCAACTTAATGATTTGATAAGTGCCTATATTGTGAAGTGATCACTACAGTAAGTGTAAACATCTCTAAACACATAGCTACAAAATTTTTTTCTTGTGATGAGAACTTTTAAGATTTAGTCCCTTAGCAACTTTCAAATATACAATACAGTATTATTAACTGTAGTCCCCATGCTGCGTGTTATATCCCCAGGACTTACTTATTTTACCACTGGAAGTCTGTACCTTTTGACACTGTGGTCCATTTCACTTATTCCCCATCCTGCCTTTGGCGACCACTCATCTGTTCTCTGTAAGTTTCTGTTGTTGTGTCCTGTGGTTTTTGTTTCAGTTCTTAGATTCCATGTATGGTCACCGTGCCGTGCGTGGACTTCCAGAGTTTAGTCATCTTACAGATGGAAGTTTGTATTCTTTGACTAACATTGCCTCATCTTCCCATCCCTCAACCTCTGGCAACCACCATTCTATTCTCTGCTTCTATGCGTTTGGCTTCTTTAGATTTCACTTGAGTAAGATTATATGGTATTTGTCTTTCTCTGTCTGTTTCACCTAACAGAATGCCCTCGAGGTACACCCACATTGCAAAAGGTAGGATTTTCTTTCTTTTCATGGCTGACTAGCATTCCATTGTGCGTGTGGGGAGGTGATATATATGTATGTGTACACATGTATACATGTACATGCACACGTACATATACACCACCTTTTCTTTATCCATTCATCTGCCCATGGATACTGAGGTGGTTTCCATATCTTAGCTGTTGTAAATAATGGTGCAGTGAACATGGGTGTGCACATACCTTTTCAGGTTTGTGTTTTCGTTTCCTTCAGATAAATACCCAGAGGTGGAATTGTTGGATTATATGGTGGTTCTTTTTTTAAATTTTTGTGGAACCTCTGTACTCTTTCTCATAGTGGCTACACCAATTTACATGCCCACCAGCAGCACATCAGAGTTTTGTTTTCTCCACATCTGTGCTAACACTTGTTCCTTCTTGTCTTGTTAATAGTCATTTTAACAAGTGTGAAGTGATATCTCATTGTGGTTTTTGATTTGTATTCCCTAATGATTAGTGATGTTGAGTACTTTTTTATGTACCAGTAGGCCATCTATATGTCTTCTTTGAAAACATATCTATTCAGATCTTCTGCCAATTTTTAAAAACTGGTTTGTAATTTTGGGGGGGAGGCTATTGAGTTGTATGAGTTCTTTATATATATATGTGTGTGTGTGTGTATATATATATGTTTAAATGTTTATATTTTTATGTATATATGTTATAAGCCATTTATCAGATATATTATTTTTTTAATATTTAAAAGTTTTTATTTTTTCCCCAAATACTTTTATTTTATTTTTTCAGTGTTACAAGATTAATCATTCATGCACCACACCCAGTGCTCCATGCAATATGTGCCCTCCTCAATACCCACCACCAGGCTCGGCTCGCCCAATCCTCCCCCACCTCCCCAAAACCCTGTTTGTTGCTCATAGTCCACAGTGTCTCATGCTTCATCTCCCCCTCCGATTTCCCCCCATTCACCTTTCCTTTCCTTCTCACAATGCTCTCCGTGTTTTTCCTTATGCTCCACACGTGAGACCATAAGATAATTGACTCCCTCCACTTGACTTATTTCACTCTGCATAATTTCTTCCAGTCCCATCCATGTTGATACAAAAGTTGGGTATTCATCCTTTCCGATGGAGGCATAATATTCCATTGTAAATATGGACCATATCTTCTTTATCCATTCATCTGTTGAAGGGCATTTTGGGTCTTTCCACAGTGTGGCGATTGTGGCTATTGCTGCTATGAACATTGAGGTACATGTCCCTTCTTTGTACTGCATCTGCTTCTTTGGGGTAAATACCCAGTAGTGCAATTGCAGGGTCATAGGGTAGCTCTATTTTTAATCTCTTCAGGAATCTCCACACTGTTTTCCCAAGTGGCTGCACCAACTTGCATTCCCACCAACAGTGGAGGAGGGTTCCCCTTTCTCCACATCCTCTCCAACATTTGTTGTTTACTGTCTTGTTGATTTTGGCCATTCTAACTGGCGTAAGGTGGTTTTGATTTGAATCTCCCTGATGGCTAAAGATGATGAACATTTTTCATGTGTCGTTAGTCATTTGTATGTCTTCTTTGGAGAAGTGTCTGTTCATGTTTTCTGCCCATTTTTTGATGGGATAATCTGTTTTGTGAGTGTTGAGTTTGAGGAGTTTTACATAGATCTTAGGTATCAGACCTTTGTCTGTAGTGTCATTTGCGAATATCTTCTCTCATTCTGTGGGTTGCCTGTTTGTTTTGTTGACTGTTTCCTTCGCTGTGCCGAAGCTTTTTATCTTGATGAAGTCCCAAAAGTTCATTTTCACTTTTGTTTCCTTTGCCTTTGGAGACATGTCCTGAGTTTTCTTCTCTATGGTTTTGATAGATTCCTGCCTCACATTGAGGTCTTTTATCCATTTCGAATTTATCTTCGTGTATGGTGTAAGAGAATGGTCAAGTTTCATTCTTCTACATATAGCTGTCCAATTTTTCCAGCACCATTTATTGAAGAGACTGTCTTTTTTCCACTGGATATTTTTGCCTGTTTTGTCAAAGATGATTTGACCGTAGAGTTGCAGGTCCATCTCTGGGCTCTCTATTCTGTTCCACTGGACTATATGTCTGTTTTTGTGCCAGTACCATGCTGTCTTGGTGATCATAGCTTTGTAGTAAAGCTTGAAATCAGGCAGTGTGATGTCCCAGCTTTGTTTTTCTTTTTCAACATTTCCTTAGCAATTCGGGGTCTTTTCTGGTGCCATACAAATTTTAGGATTGTTTGTTCCAAGCCCTTTGAAAAAAACTGGTGGAATTTTGATCGGGATGGCATTGAAAGTATGGATTGCCCTGGGCAGTATGGACATTTTAACAATGTTTATTCTTCTGATCCATGAGCATGGAATGCTTTTTCACCTTTTTGTGTCTTCTTCAATTTCTTTCGTGAGTGTTCTGTAGTTCCTCAAGTACAGCTCCTTTACCTGTTTGGTTAGGTTTATTCCCAGGCATCTTATGGTTCTTGGTGCTACAGTAAATGGAATCGATTCTCTAATTTCCCTTTCCATATTTTCATTGTTATTGTATAGGAAAGCAACTGATTTCTGTGCATTGATTTTGTATCCTACCACATTACTGAATTGCTGTATGAGTTCGAGTAGTTTGGGGGTGGAGTCTTTTGGGTTTTCCATATAAAGTATCATGTCATCTGAGAAGAGAGAGAGTTTGATTTCTTCATTGCCAATTTGATACCTTTTATTTCTTTTTGTTGTCTGATTGCTGTTGCTTGGAGTTCTAGTACTATGTTGAACAAGAGTGGTGAGAGTGGGCATCCTTGTCGTGTTCCTGATCTCAAAGGGAAGGTATCAGATATATTATTTGCAAATGTTTTTTCTCATTTGGTAGGTTGCCTTTTCATTTTGTTAATGGTTTCCTTTGCTATGCAGAAGCTTTTTAGTTTGCTATAATCCCAGGTATTTATTTTCACCTTTTTTGCCTTTGCTTTTAATGTCAGATCCCAAAAATCATTGCCAAGACTCTTGTCAAGGAGCTTACCACTTATGTTTTTTTCTAGGAGTTTTATGGTTTCAGATTTTAAGTTCAAGTCCTTAATCCATTTTGAGTTGATTTTCATGTATAGGTTGAGATAGTAGTCCAGTTTTATTGCATGTAGCTGTCAAATTTTTCCAACACTATTGAAGAGACTGTCCTTTCCCCCAGTATATGTTCTTGGCTTTGTTGTCATAAATTAATTGACCGTATACAGATGGGTTTATTTCTGGGCTCTCTATTCTGCTCCACTTATTTGTTTGTCTCTTTTTATGCCAGTACCATACTGTTATTATTATAGCTTTATAATATAATTTGAAATCAGGAAGTGTAGTGCTTCAAGCTTTGTTCTTCTTTCTCAAGAAAAGAAAGCCACAAAAATGGCCATTTGGGCTCTTTTGTGAGTCCATACAAATTTAAGGATTATTTGTTCTATCTCTGTGAAAATGCCATTGGAATTTTGATAGGGATTGCATTGAATCTGTAGATTGTTTAAGCAGTGTAGACATTTTAACAATATAATTCTTATATTACGTTAGCCTGGAATATCTTTCCATTTAGTTGTGTCTATTTTTGATCAGGTAGGATAAGTCCTCCAGTTTTGTTCCATTTAAAATTCTTTTAGTTATTCTAGGTCCTTTGCATTATATTATTAGGTTTTCAGTTTGTACAGAAAAGCTTCATGAATTTTTGAATAGGGTTGTGTTTAACTTGTAAATATGGGAAAAATTGATATCTTGATGATACTGAGTTGTCTGATCTGTGAACATAGTATATATCGGCATATATTTAGCTCTTTAATTTTTTTCAGATCATTCTGTTTCTGATGTGTACATCTTATGTATATTTTATTGGATTTATCCCTAAGTATGCCATAATTTTTAATCCTTCTAAATATAATTTTTAAATTTAAGTTTTTAGCTGTTCATTGGGAGTATGTAAGAACACAGTTGCTTTTTGCATATTGATCTTATATTGTACAACCTTGTTGGCTTATTTATTGTGGTACCTTTTTGTAAATTTTAAAGGAATTTCTGTGTAGATGATCATGTCAGTGAAGAAAAATCATTTTACTTTTTCCTTTCCAGTCCGGATGTTTTTTATTTATTTTTTGTGCCTTACTGTAATGAATGGAACCTCTAGTATGGTATTGACTAGAAGTAGTAAGAACAGATTTTTGTGATTACCCGCTTGGAATTTCTTGACCTTCTTGAATGTTGCATTCATTTCTTTCAACAAATTTGGGGACAGATATCTTTGCCTTGTGTTTGGGAAGTTTTGGGCATCATTTCTTCAAATATTTTTTCTCTCCCTTTCTCTCTTCTTTGGGGACTCCTGTGATACATCTGTTGGCACACTTGATAGTATCCCATAGATGTATCCCATAGAACAGGCCTAGGCTCTGTTCATTTTCATTCTTTTTTCCTGTTCCTCAAAATGAGTAATTCCAAATGTTTTATATTCCCATTGCCTTTATCTTCAAAATTACTGCTTGTTTTCTTTTAATAGTTTTAATCTCCTCCTTGACATTCTGTATGTGTTCATACATTGTTCTGACTGTTTTTAATTCTTTCCCCATTGTTTCCCTTAGTTCATTGAGCATATTTAAAACTGTTGATTTGGGGCGCCTGGATGGCTCAGTGGGTTAAAGCCTCTGCCTTTGGCTCAGGTCATGATCTTAGGATCCTGGGATCAAGCCCTGCACTGGGCTCTCTGCTCGGCAGGGAGCCTGCTTCCCCCTCTCTCTCTGCCTGCCTCTCTACCTACTTGTGATCTCTCTCTCTCTCTCCGTCAAATAAATAAAATCTTTAAAAATAATAAAAAAATAAAACTGTTGATTTATCATCTTTGACTAGTAATTCTTATTTCTGGGCTTCCTTAGAGATAATTTCTGTCAAAATATTTTTTCCTATGAATGGACCATATTTTTGGGTTTTTTTAATGTTTTCTATTTTTTGTTGAGAACTGCATATTTTGAATACTATAATGAGGTAGTGAAATCAGATTCTCCTGCTTTTGAGAGATTGCTGATTTTTGCTTGATGGGGGCTGCAGTTGTCAATTGTAGTGCTTTTTCCACACTATTTTTGAAAAGTCTGTATTCCTTTTTATGTATGTTCACTGACATTGCTTTTCCATTATATGTGTAATCTGTAGTCAGCCAGTGACCTTACAGAGTTTTCCTTATATGTCTCTACCTGAAATACCAAGCAAAACAAAGATGTGTGTGTCTTCAAATCTTCCAATAACTGTTGTCAGGGAAGTTGCTGTAGCTTGAGGAGACCAAAACAAAGATAATCATCTATCCTGGTCCTTCAGGGAATTGCTAAAATAACCAAAATGCATAACCCTAACATTTTGGAGGACTCAGTCCTTCCTGCTAGCCTGAATACCAACCAGATTCTCTCCCCACTGCCACAGCAAGGCTGAAGATGGGGAATGATCACTGTTTTTTCCCCATGTAAAAGTTGTTTGAGTGGAGGAACCAACTGTTGTAGCTTCCTAACTCCATCATTTTTTGTGAGATTACTCTTGATTATATTCCAAAAAAATTTAAATAACAAGACAAAAACTATATTTACCCACACATTTACAATTTCCAGTGCCCTGTATTCCTTTTTTGTAGATCTAGGTTTCCATCTGGTATCATTTTCTTTCTGCTTGAAGGACTTCAGCATATTTCATGGCAGGTTTGCTCCTTTACAAATTATATGAGCTTTGGTATGTCTCACTTTTTTGTTTTGTTTTGTTTTATCCTTATTTTTTTTAATCCTTGTTTTTCAAAGATATTTTTACTCGTAAATTATCCTAGTTAACAGTTTTTTTCCTTCTTTAATACTCTCCAGATGGTGCTCCATTTTTTTCCTAGCTTGTATTGTTTCTGAAGAATGATTTGTTGTTGTTAACCGTATCTTTTTTCTTTGTACATAATTTTTTTCCTGTTTGCTTGTTACAGATCTTATCTTTATAACTGGTTTTAAGCAATCTGAGTATGATGCCCTTTTAGTAGTTTTCTTTGTGTTTTTTTGTACTTAGTGTTCAATAAGCTTCTTTTAGTAGTTTTAATTTGTTGTAAATATCTTGACTGTTATTTCTTCATATATATTTTTAATTTTTAAAAAAGATTTTATTTATTTGACAAAGAGAGAGAGAGCACAAGCAGGGGGAGCAGCAGAGGGAGAGGAGAAGCAGGCTTTCTGCAGAGCAGGGAGCCCGATGTCAGGCTTGATCCCAGGACCCTGGGATCATGACCTGAACCAAAGGCAGATGCTTAACTGACTGAGCCACCCAGATGCCCCTCTTCATATATTTTCTTGATTCCTCTTTCTCTGGCCTCATTTTTCATGGACTCCAATTATGCATATATTTGTCCACTTGAAGTCCCACAGTTTGATTTCTGTTCTTTTTTTTCTGTTTTAATTCACCAGCTTTTTATTCGTGTGTCTTTTACATTGACTTATGTTTTCTTTTGCTGTATTTAATCTGCTAATGATCTCTTCTGGTGTATTTTTATCTTGGGAATTTGAATTAGGCTTTTTATTATTTTTATTTTTGAGAGAGAGAGTGGGGAGGAGCAGAGGGAGAGGGAGAGAGAATCTCAAGCAGACTCTGTGCTGAGCATGGAGCCCAACACAGGGCTTTATCTCATGACCCTGAGATCATGACTTGAGCTGAAATCAAGACTTGGAACTCAGTCAACTGAGCCAGCCATGTGCCCCTTGAATTAGGTTTTTAAAAATGTGTTTCCATGTCTCTTCTTCACATATGCAGTCTTTCCTCTAGCTTCTTGAACCCAGGGAAGATCATAAAAATTGTTCATATTCTTATCTACTAATTCTGTCATCTTTCTGAGTCAATTTTGACTGATTTATTTTTCTCCTCTTTTTTCCCCCTTCTTCACATGCCTGATAATATATTATTGACTGCCAGACATTGTGAAGTTTCCCTTACTGTGTTTTGGATATTTTTATTTCCTGAGCTTTGTTCTGAGACAAGTTGTGACTTAGGAAAATATTGTTCATTTTGGTCTTCCTCTTAAATGTGTTTAGGTGGGACTCTACCTGCATTTACTGTAAGGTTAATTTTTCCTTTCTTCTGGGCAAGATCCTTCTTAGTACTCTAATCAGTGGCCTCATTAGGATTGAAATTTAAATTTTAGTTATTGAGAATAAGAATAAGCACTATTTCTTGTCCTTGTGAGATTGGATTACTCTTCCCTCTAATTTTCAGTGAGGGGACAGGGGAGGATTCTTTGCCCAACCTCTGATAGTTTCCTCACATGAATGTCCGATCAGTCCTTAGCTGTATACTCGTAGATGACTCAGTGGAGGTATCTGGAGTTCTCTCTCTGCTCAGCTTTTCAGCCACACAAACTTTTAGCCCCCTTAGCTTCTTTGTACTCCCGGGTTCAGCTCCTCAGCTCAGGGAGACCTCTGGGTTCTGCTTGGGCCCCCCTCCCTTTGATGCAGCCTGGAAACTTTGTCTAGGCAGTAAGCTTGGAAAATAATTTATTTTTTCTTCATCAGTGATCCCTGCCCTTTCTTGCCTGTGTCTGGTATCTTGGTGCCATTGTTTTATGTATTTTTGTCTGATGCTTAGTGTTTTAGGGTGGTAGGGTAAATCTTATTCCTGTTACTGTATTTTAACTGGAAAAGGAAAAAGGGATAATCATAATAGGGTCATTTTTGATATGTAAATAGATGATAATAAAAATCTGGAGCAGAGGATTTTAAGGTAGAAACCAGGAAGCTGCACTTTAAAGAGAGAAGAATTCAGAGATTCTGGATTAGAGAGCAAGATATAATGAAATCTAGCTAAGAAGAATAGACAGAAATTTGATTACTACGAATTAGAAACTGGATAATGTTTGTTTATAAATGAAAGTAAAAAATTTATTAAGGTAGAAAATTAGCTTTGTTTTAGATTTAGTTTAGAGGAAGACATTCTCTAGCCATCTGACATTTAACTTTTGAATTGTCATCTTAGAACATTCTAGTTTGAGTTCTGGGATGGGATTATTTAATTTAAATAGTAATTTTCCAGGATTGGTGATAAAAATGTAGTTATTTATATCTTTTTTTTTTTTCATTTTAAAGCTTAAATTTTAACCATGATAAAAGATAACGTGTAGGGGTGCCTGGGTGACTCAGTGGGTTAGAGCCTCTTAGAAATGGTGATAGAAATGTAGTTACTTATATCTTTTTTTTTCATTTTAAAGCTTAAATTTTAACCATGATAAAAGATAACGTGTAGGGGTGCCTGGGTGGCTCAGTGGGTTAGAGCCTCTGCCTTCGGCTCAGGTCATGATCTCAGGGTCCTGGGATCGAGCCCCGTGGCAGGCTCTCTCGGCAGGAAGCCTGCTTGCCTCTCTCTCTGCCTGCCTCTCTGCCTACTTGTGATCTCTCTCTGTCAAATAAATAAATAAAATCTTAAGAAAAAAGATAACATGTATCTTACATACTTAAAAGTCAAATATATTTTATACTTTTTAAGCATGTGGGGGAAAATCAGTTTAGTATACTTAACTATATTAGCTAGTAGATATATGGTGCCATCTAATGGCTAATATGAAAATCTGTTTAGTAAATAGCATAATGCTTAGCGGTTTGTTTATATACTGATTAAATTTAACACTGAAATCTTTGGTGCTTTAAATGTCCAAGGTACAATTTGATTTAAATACTAAGATGTATGTATAGTTTCACTTCAATTTATAGTATTTTTAAAATTCAACTACATCAGTGTCTTATTTTCCTCCCATATGAAGGCTTGTGTATAAAATTAGCATATTTAAAGTTATGTTCAATATAAAACTTATACATATAAAACCAATTATAACAAGCAACTCAAGTTTACAAACCTTCCCATCTGCTATCTTTCTAAATTCCTGTTCACTCTTCCTTGTCCCACTGTGTCCTCACTAATTAATGCCTTACAGAACCTCACTTCTATTGTAGAAAATTCATTCTTTCGCCCTCCCCCTCTCTCTTTTTTTTCTGTATTCTTTATAAAATATATTCAGAACACGAGAATGATGGATTAGGTTGGCAGTCTTTAAGTCATTCTCCAGAGTCTTAGATTTCTGTGGAGCCACTCCAGAGGCTGTCGTGGAGGTGGCTTAGGTCAGAAAAGTTAGCAGTTGGAAGCCGCTGGGAATCCTGCACTGAAGAAGACTGCTCAACTCTGTTCAACCCAGTATTTCCTAACTATATTTCTTAATGGACCTCTTGTTTTCCTTTTTTAAAAAAACACATGTTAAAATCCTGTTGATCTTGTGCTCTTTAACCTTACTTGGGAATTGATGTTCTGTATTCTCTTTTTAATAATAAAGAGATCTTTCATATGTGTGTATGTATATATATACACATACACAGACATATATAGATTTCTTTTTGATTTAACAAAATACATTTTTGGGGAGCACCCCCAAAATGGGTGGCTTATTCGGTTAAGCAGCTGCCTTTGGCTTGGGTCATGATCCCAGGGTCCTGGGATCAAGCTCCACGTTGAGCTCCCTGCTCAGCTGGGAGGGAGCCTGCTTCTCCCTCTTCCTCTGCCTGGTGCTCTTCCTGCTTGTGTTCTCTGTCTCTCTGTCAAATAAATAAATAAAATCTTTAAAAAATTAAAAAAAATTTTTTTTGGTCATATAAAAATGCTGTTCATTATCAAAAATTTAGAAAATGCGGAGAAATATTTGGAAAGTGTATAGGACACATAATTGTACCTCCCACAAGTGACAAATATTAATATTTAGAATTTTAACATATAGCCTTTTTATATACATATATACGTAATTTAAATACAATAGGTATCACATTCTGTTGTTTTTTATCTAGAATTTACACTTACCTGATATTACATATGACCATTATTATCGACCATTTGTCATTTCGTTTTATTTTTTATCTGATTTTTAATGATGACATGGTTTTCCATTGTATGGGCACACTATTTTTTTATTAGCCAGTCTGCTATTTCTGGAATTTTAAATGTATAAATTCTTGTACTATTACTAATAGTGCTTCAGTGAGTACAAAAATTCTATTATGTTTGTAATAGCTCTGATTACTTCCTTAGGAGGAAAAACATCTTGTACATATACAAAAAATGTGTGGCAATATCCTATCTGGGTTAAAGAATATACTCATTTTTAAGGTCTTTTTAAAAATTCGTAGCGGTTTACATTGATAATAATCAGATACACAACTTTTTTCATCACTTGGTTAAAAAAATTTTATGAAATTGGTATATTATTGTATATTGCATTTCTCAGATTACTGTGAGATTGGATATTATTCATGTTAAATAATGATTTAGAATTCTTTGAGTGTCCTTTGGAAATTACTCTTAAAGTTTTATTAATTTTCTTTATTTAGAAATATTAAGGATATGTTAAGAGTGGTAACTTTTTAAAAAGTATTTTTATTTATTTTTGTAAGAGAGAGAACGAGCATGAGCAGGGGGAGCAGCAGAGGGAGAGGGAGAAGCAGGCTCCCCAGTGAGCAGGGAGCCCCATGCAGGACTCAATCTTAGGACCCTGGGACCATGACCTGAACTGAAGGCAGCTGCTTACCCGACTGAGCCACCCAGGTGCCCAAGAGTGATAACTTTTACTGACCATGTATTAATTTTAGCCCTTCTTTGTTGTTTAATTTTGAATTTTGTGTTATCTTTTGATACATAGAATTTTCATATTTATATGTAGGAAAAAACTATTAATCATTTTTATTTAGTTTCTTTGCTTTATGTTTATAAATTTTACCTAAAATAAAATTCCATTTAACTTTTTTCAAATAGTTAATACATATTTTTCTGGTTATAAAACGACTATATATTACTAAACATTTGGGTAACAGAGATTAAGAAAAAAATTAAAAATCACATGTAATCTCTATACCCAGAGGTGACAGCGCTGTTTATTTTTTTTTTAAAGATTTTATTTATTTATTTATTTATTAGGAAAGAGAGAGTGAGAGAGAGCATGAGAAGGGAGAAGGTCAGAGTGAGAAGCGGACTCCCCATGGAGCTGGGAGCCCGATGTGGGACTCGATCCCAGGACTCCGGGATCATGACCTGAGCCGAAGGCAGTCGCCCAACCAACTGTGCCACCCAGGCGCCTGACAGCGCTGTTTATTGAATAACCAGTAGATTTATGTTTTCTGTACTAATTTGAAATTCCTTCTTTATCATATACAAACTCGCTGCGTATACTGGATTATACTTTTTATCTAGTTTATTTTGTTAATATCATACTATTTAGTTGCAGTTTGGTAATATATTTTAATACCTGGTTCAGAGAAGCCTCTTTATGTATTTTAAACCTTTTCTTTCTGTGCCTTACCGTGAATTATTATAAATAAACCCCTATATTGGGATACCTGGGTACCTCAGTTGCTTAAGTGGCCAATACTCAATTTTGGTTCAGGTCATGATCTCAGAGTCCTGGGAATGAGCCTTGCATTGAGCAAAGAGCCTGCTTGTCCTTCTCCGTCTGCTCCTCCCCCTGCTCAAGTGTGCGTGTGCCCTCTCTATCAAATAAATAAATTCTTAAAAAAACCCTCTTATATTGATAAATATACCTTCACAGTGTGAATGAACATTCTTTTTTTAATTAATTAATTAATTTTTGAACATTCTTAATCCCTAGTAACCACTAATACGTGTTCTAGCTCTATAGTTTTGTAATTTCAACATATATAAAGAGAATTATACAGTATTGATCTTTTTAGACTGGATCTTTTCACTTAGCATAATGCCCTTGATATCTACCCAAGTAGTTGCATGTATCAATCATTTGTTCCTTTTAATTACTTGAGAGTGTTCCATGGTAGAGACGTACCACATTCTGTTTAACCATTCACTTGTTGAAGGACATTTGTATGCTTTCTGGTTTAGGGGTATCACATATAAAGCTGCTATGAAAATTCTTGTACGGGGGCGCCTGGGTGGCTCAGTGGGTTAAAGCCTCTACCTTCAGCTCAGGTCATGATCTCAGGGTCCTGGGATCGAGCCCCACATCAGACTCTCTGCTCAGCGGGGAGTCTGCTTCCCTCTCTCTCTCTGCCTGCCTCTCTGCCTACTTGTGATTTCTCTCGATCTGTCAAATAAATAAATAAAAATCTTTAAAAAAAAAAAAAAAGCTTCTGCCTTTGCTCAGGTTATGATCTCAGGGTCCTGGGATCAAGCCCCACATCGGGCTCTCTGCTCAGCAGGGAGTCTGCTTCCCTCTTTCCCTCTGCCTGCCTCTCTGCCCACTTGTGATCTCTCTCTCTCTGTGTCAAACGAATAAATAAAATCTTTTAAAAAAATTCTCATACAGGTTTTTGTGTGGACATCATGGTGGTTAATTTTGTGTGTCAGTGCAGCTAGTCTGTGGTGCCCAGTTGTTTTGTCAAACACCAGTTAAATATTGCTGTGAGGTATTTTTAAAATGTGATTAATTTTTAAGTCGTAGTCTTTTAAGCCACACAAATTACCCTTCATAGTATGGATAGGCGTCTCCTAATCCGCGGACTGATGGCCTTCAGAGAAGAGACCGAGACCCAAATGAGAAGGAAGGAACTGTGCCTGCAGGTGTCTTCTGACTCAAGACTATGGTATCAACTCTTCCCTGGGTCTCCAGACTGCTGGCTTGTCCAGAAGATGTCATATTTGTCAGCCCCTTTAATCATGTGGTTCAGTGCCTCAAAATAAAGCTCTCTCTCTAAATATATCCTGTTTCTCTGGAGAACCCTGACTAATACAGACTTTGTTACTGAGAGTGGTTCTAGAGGAATAGAATCTTAAGGATGATTTTTCTGAATTTGTTCTGGGGTTTCTCCAGTTGGTTTCCTAATCTGATTTGATTGAAAGCTGTGGACTCTGTTTTCAGTAGTAAAGAAAGGATTGATAGTCCATGCATGGCATGATGTGGTGACAGTGATACGCAAAATCTCACCATTATATAATCAGATACTTTTAAGAGGCAATGTTCTGAAATACAAATAATATATTTGTAATAAATACAAGTTCTATGTATATTTCATTTATTTTGATACTTTAGAACATTTTTGTTAAACTAATGCATATAATGACATGGGCTTATTGCTCCTAAAGTGAGGAAAGAAGAGGATGAATTTAGGGATTTGAACTCTCAGTTTAAGTACCACATAAGTTACCACAGAGTTCCTATGTTTTCCCAGAAAGAGATCCCTATCTTTTGTAATCAGAGGTTGAGCTTGCTGAAAACCATATCCAATGTCACATCCTGTCAGTAGCTGAATTACAATGCAGATTGGATTCCCAGTTTGGGCTCTATGAAATCCAATTCCCAAATTGTATCCAATTTGGGAATTGGATTTCATGGAGCATCTGTTGAAATGAAGGCATTGATTGGCAGGGAATGGGATTCTGAAAATTGGAATGGGGACATATGGGAAAATTCTGTTGAGGTTGGGGCATTGAACTCCTACATTCTACTGAGTCTTCTTTGTTAGTAAAAGCAGCTATTCTACTCTCATTTGAGGAGATTAGCCATGCTTGGCCTGAAAAAACTATAGTGGCCTCCTCTTGAGGTGGTTGCATTTTGGGGCACTCCTCATTCTCCTTAGGACCCACCCTCACCAATAGGCTTTACTTCTAAACTTTTAACTAGGCTCAAATCTCAGCAGGCCCCTAAAGGTGATACACAAAGTGACCCATGAGGAGATGCTCTATAATACAAAAGAAACCCTTATGATTTAACTACTTAATATAGACAAATCTAGGGAGTATGTGTGGGAATGGATAGTAAAGGTGTGAGATAATGGTGGAAGGAACATAAGGTTGAATCAGGCTGAATTTTAAATCTTGATGAAATTTTGATAGGAATTATAGTAAATCTGTTTATCTACCTGGGAAAAGTTGTCATTTTTTTTACTGTGTTGAATTTTCTAATTCATTAACATACTCTCTCCATTTATTTAGATTTTAAAATCTTTCAGCATCATTTTGTATGCAAAATACAAGTTCTATGTATATTTCATTAGATTTTTATTTGTAAGTAGTTCATATCCTTTGAAATGATTATAAATGGCATTATATTTTAAATTTTGGTTTCCACATATTCATTGCTAGGAAATGGAAATATAATTGATTTTTCCGTGTTAGTCTTATATTCCTATGACTTTATCAGATTCACCTATAGTTGTAGGTTTTGTTTTGTTTTGGTTTTCATTTTGTTTTGTTTTGGATTTTCTATGTAGAATAATCATGTCATCTACGAATAGGGACAGTTTTATTTTTTCCTTTCCAATATGTATTGCTGAATTCTATTTGCTTATTTTTTGTCAAAGATTTTTGTGCCTCCATTCATGAGGGTTATTGACCTATAGTTTTCTTTTTTTAACTGACTTTGTCTGGTTTGGTTTTAGGGCAATACTGGTATAAAATAAATTGAGAAATATTTTCACCTCTTCTGTTTTCTGGAAAAGATTGTGTAGAATTGGTGTTAATTCTTTAAATGTTTGGTGTTCTCCAGTGAAACCTTTCTGGACTTGAAGTTGTTTTTTTCAATGGCTTTTTAAATTATGAATCAATTTCTTTAGTAGTTGTAGATCTATTCAAATTATTTATTTTATAATAATGTATAGTGTGTACTTTCTGAGGAATTGGTCCATTTCACCATGTTGTGAAACTTATGTTTATAAGGTTGTTTGTAGCATGCCTTTTATTGTCCTTTGATGTCTGCAGGGTATATAGTGATATCCCTTTTCAGTCCTGATAATGGTAATTTGAGCCTTCTCTCATTTTCTTTGTCACTCTTGCTGATCATACTCTTTTATCCAATTAGAATTACATGTTTATTTCACTTGACTC
This sequence comes from Nasua narica, assembly GCA_028533885.1. Taxonomy (NCBI): domain Eukaryota; kingdom Metazoa; phylum Chordata; class Mammalia; order Carnivora; family Procyonidae; genus Nasua; species Nasua narica. Next base: position 32,753,093 of record CM052814.1, read on the forward strand.
TGAATGTATTTGAGCTTTCAACCCTTAATTTATAATGTTTTGTGGGGTTCTTTTTGTCCAATTTTGGTATCAGAATCATGCTAGCTTTGAAAATTGAATGAGGAAACTTTTCATCTTGTGTCCTAGAACGTATTAGAAAACTTTTTTTAAATCCTTTTAGGCCTATTATTTTTATTTAAGGTGGTTCTTTGATATTTAAAATGTGTATTTTATTCTTATTTCATAGATATTTGGGAAAGTGTGCTCTGGTGTACAAAGTATTCTTTAAAATTTTAAATACTTCTATGATTATATCCTTGTTTTCCTGCATAGAATTCTGGGGTGGGTTGTTTGTTTTTAGTATTTTTTATTTTTAAACAACGTATTGGTTCAGGCAATGAGATCTGAGTTAAATAAGGCTTTGCTTGAATCCTGACCATGCTACATACAACTCCGTGAACTTGGGCAAATTATTCAGTCATCAAGTTTCAGTTTCTTTTTCACAAGAGTAGGGTTGTTGTGAAAGTTGAGTGAAATACTACCTGTAAAATACTTGGCATAGTGCACGATCAGTATGAGCCATGAATTAACATTAGTTTGATTAATTTGCTAAGGTTTGTATATTTTCTTTTAGTCCCCTTTCCCCCATACACAACAAAAACTAAAAAAAAAAAAAAAAGTTCTTAGAGTCTTCTATTGGTTTTATCTAATTTACTTAATTGATACTTTTATCTTCATTATTTCCTCTTCTTTCTTTAGGGCTATTTTATACTATCTTTTCAAAACTTCTTTAATTGAATGCTTCGTGATTTTCATCCTTTTGTGATTAAAAACAGCATTTAAGACTGGATTATGTTTTAATTCACCTCCAAAAATGAAGTTTTATTGTTTAGGGTATGTGTGAAATAAAGGAGATGGGATACCATACAAGATCAATGATTGTTCTTTTCACTGAAACTCAGGGAGACTAGAAATTAATGTTTTAAATTTGAGACATCCTAAGATCTCTACTTCAATTCTGAAAATATGCTATGATAGCCAGCAGCTTTGCCATGTTCCTAATTTTAAAGTGAATACTTTTGGGTTGTAATGTATTATCATTCATTTTGTTTGCTATATATTTTTGGTAGATTCTCTGTCAACTTTGTCTTGATGTGTTTTTCCCTGCATTTCTGGATTTTGTTTTTTGTTTTTTGGGTTTTTTTTTAAGATTTTATTTATTTATTTGAGGCAGAGAAATAGAGAGCATGAGCAGGGGAGAGGCAGAGGAAGAGGGACAAGCAGACTCCCTGCTGAGCAGGGAGCCCTAGAGTACTGTGGGGCTCAATCCCAGATTGCTGGGATCATGATCTGAGCCAAAGGCAGACGCTTAACCATCGGAGCCACGCAGGCACCCCTTGGATTTGGTTTTAATATTAATTTTTTACATTTATGTAAAATACATTTTTGTAAAAAATTAGAGATCAACTAATTGCTGCAGTAATTCGACATAACAGTCCATCCCCAATCTCATGTAAAAATAAGCATTTATTTTCACAGGCATGACAGTCCTCTGTCATCTTATCTTTTTTGGAGCTTATATTCTAGTTGGGGAAGAGAGACAATAAATGAGCAAAAGTAAATTACTTGGTACTTTAGAAGATAGATACAGAAAACAGATCGAGGAAAGAGAGAGGAGTGGGTGGTAATGGATTGTATTTTTAAATAAGGTGGACAAAGTTGCTCTCGTTGAGAAGATAACTTTTAAGCCAAGGCTTGGAGGAGATGAAAGAGTTATCTATGTGAATAGCTTGGAAAATGCCATGCAGCAGAGGTAACACCAGGGAAAAACAGGCTGGCTAGTATTTGAGGAATATTAAAGCATCCTGTGTGACTGGAGCAGAAGAGCTAGCAGGGAGGTGATAGGAAGTGCGGTCAGAAGAATAATAGAGAGGCAGATCATGGAGGAAATGGGGAGCCATCCCAAAGTTATGAGCAGAGGACAATTAATTCTGAGTTTTGAAGGACTCGTTCTGCATCCTCTGTGAGAATAGACAGAGAAGAACAGGATGGGAAGTAGGCAGGCCAGTTAGGAGCTCTTGCAGAACTGAAAAGGTTTATCAGGTATCACCATAATCTCTATAAACTGCCCCTGAGGACTATTCATTATGTTCTGTTTTTATTTGAAACATAATGGACATTAAAAAATAGTATTTAAAGTAAACACCTATGTAAAGAAGTAGAATGCTGCTATTCCTCTAGAAGTCCCAAGTACTCTTCCTGGTTCACCCACTCCCTGTCTGCTCTTAGGGAAATCACCTCCTTTTTTTTCTTTATGGTTTTACTGCCTAGTGTTCATCCTTGAAAGATCTAGTTAATTTTTCCTGTTTTGAACTTTATATTGGAATCTTGCAGTATGTACTCTTCAGCCTCGCTTTTTCTCAACCTCACATTTATATGATTCATTTTGTTGCATGTAACTGGTTCATTCATTTATGGCTGCATTATATTCTCATGTGTGAATATATGGATCTTCCTCAACGTACAGTGGCATTACATCCCAATAAATCCATCGTAAGTTGAAAATATTGCAAGTCAAAATGCATTAAGTACACTTAACCTACTGAACATAGCTTACCTGGCCTACCTTAAAGATGCTCAGCACTTAGATTAGCCTACAGTTGGGCAGAATCATCTAACACAAAGCCCGTTTTATAGTAAAGTCCTGAATATCTCACATAACTTACTGAACACTGTACTGAAAGTCAAAAAAAGCGTGGTTGTGTGGATACAAAATCGTTTTAAGTGTATCAGTTGTTTACCCTTATGCTCGTGTGTCACTACCCAGCATCATGAGGGAGAGTTGTACAATTTATCACTAGACCAGGAAAAGATCCAAATGCAGAATTCAGAGCGTAGTTTCTACTGAATGTCTGTCACCTTCATAGCATCATAAAATTGAAAAATGATAAGTTGAACCATTGTAAGTCGGGGACGTCTGTACCATGATTCTTCTTTTTTGTTAATGTATTGTTACTCATCATCACTTTGACTGTTTATCTGGAAGGTTTCTAGTTGCTCCACGTTCCTGTGAATACTTGGTATTGACAGACTTTTAAATTTTGGTCATTTTGGAATAGCGATATCGCATAATGGTTTAATTTGCATTTTACTGAGTAAAAACAAAGTTGAAGAACTTTGCATATGTCTATTGGCAATTTTTATTTCATCCCTTGTGATAAGCCTGGTCAAGATTTTGTCTATTTTTAATTAATTATATATTTATGCTTACATATTTATATATTTTATAGTATAAATTTGTAGGCATTCTTTGTATATTTTAGATATGAGCCTTTCCCCCCTCATATGTGCATATCCCATTCTTCAGCTTGCCTTTTCATAATACAATATCTGTTGATGACCAGAAATTCTAAATTTTCATGTGGTCATGTTTATCAATATTTTCCTTTGTAGTCCTTTTTTTTTTTTTAAAGATTTTTATTTATTTATTTGACAGAGAGAGATCACAAGTAGGCAGAGAGGCAGGCAGAGGGAGAGGGGGAAGCAGGCTTCCTGGTGAGCAGAGAGCCTGATGCGGGACTCGATCCCAGGACCCTGAGATCATGACCTGAGGCAGAGGCTTAAACCACTGAGCCACCCAGGTGCCCCTGTAGTCCTTTTTGTATCTTGTTTAATCAATCCTTCTTCACCCTGGGATTGTGAAGACGAGTCTTTGTACATTTTTCTAAAAGATGTATTAGCAAAAGCTTTTTGCATTTAGATCTTTTAATCTACCTAGAATTGATTTGTTCTTTTTTTAAAGGTTTTATTTATTTATTCGACAGAGAGAAAGAGATCACAGGTAGGCAAAGAGGCAGGCAGAGAGAGAGGGGGAAGCAGGCTCCCTGAGAGCAGAGAGCCTGATGTGGGGCTCGATCCCAGGACCCTGAGATCATGACCTGAGCCGAAGGCAGAGGCTTAACCCACTGAGCCACCCAGGCGCCCCCTAGAACTGATTTGTATGTGAATTCATTTCCCCATTCATATTTGCAGCTCAGTGTATTGAAAAGATGATTTCTGTCCACTGTGGTGAGCCGTCTTCGTCATACGTCAGAATCCCTGTGTACATGTGTCTGTTTCTGGCCTGTCTATTCTGTACTCCAACTCTGTCGTCTGTCCTTGTACCACTGCCACTTCTTTTTAATTTTAGGTTCGAATTCTTGATGTTTAATAAAGCATCACCAGATAGGTTTTTTATTCTGTGCTCACCTCGCAACTTTTTAGTTTCAGCTTTTTAGATATTCTCATACCAAGAAGATGAATGTCCTGATTTGACATTCTCTAAACATTCCTGTTATTCTAGAGAGTTTTTGCCAGTATAAGTTTTCAAAATTTGTTCATATATCCTATGCCCATTTGAATTTGGCTGCTGTGTACCAGCATCTGAAAGATAGATTGTCTCTATGCCTACTTTGATCTTTTTCCTCAAAAAGGATCTCTAGCCCCTGATAAAAGACAGGCTTTTGACTTCTACAAATGAGGACAAGATATTAGATAGTGATTAACTCATCAAAGGGGAGTCCACATGTGAGCAGGATCCTGAAAAGTATGAGATTCAAATTGGAAGGTCAAGTGAATAGAGAAGGGAGGCAAAGAAGGACATTTCTATGAAGTATCTGGGGAAACTTGGAGTGAAAGAAGAGCCTGGGACATATTGGAAGTATTATAACACTTTGTATAAGTCAATAATACTGTCTTAGAAATTACTGTTCCTTGGGAGAAGACATGTGCAAACAACATATCCGATCAAGGGCTAGTATCCAAAATACATAAAGAATTTATATAAATCAACACCCTCAAAACAAAGAATCCGATTAAAAAATGGTCAGAGTTGCCTGGGTGGCGCATTCAGTTGAGTGTCCAGCTCTTGGTTTCGGCTCCGGTGATAATTCATGGGTTGTGGGATCAAATACCACATCAGTCTCCATGCTTAGTGAAGAGTCTACTTGAAGATTCTCTCCCTCTGCCTGTTCCCCACACTCTTAATAAGTAATTTTTTTTAAATGAGCAGAAAACATGAACAGACCTTTCTCTAAAGAAGACATCCTGATGGTCAACAGGCATATGAAAAGATGTTCAACATCACTCATCATCAGGGAAGTGGAAATCAAAACTACAGTGAGATAGCACCTCACAGCTGTCAGAATGGCTAAAATCAAAAACATAATAAAGTGATGGCAAGGATGTGGAAAGAGGAACCCTCTTGCACTCTTGGTGAGAACTGGTGTAGTCACTGTGGAAGACAGTATGGAGGTTCCTCAAAAGTTAAAAATAGAACTACCCTACGATCCAGCAATACCACTACTGGGTGTTTACCCCAAAACTACAAAAACACTAATTCAAAGGAATAAATGCACTCCCATGTTTATTGCAGCATTATTTATAATAGCCAAATTATGGAAGCAATCCAGGTGTCCAACAGTAGATGAATGGATAAAGAAGATGTGCTGTGGGCCTGGGTGGCTCAGTTGGTTGAGCAACTGCCTCCGGCTCAGGTCATGATCCTTGAGTTCCGGGATCGAGTCCCACATCGGGCTCCCAGCTCCACGGGGAGTCTGCTTCTGCCTCTGGCCTTCTCTCCTCTCATGCTCTCTCTCACTTTCTCTGTCTCTCAAATAAATAAATAAAATCTTTAAAAAAAAAAAAAAGAAAAAAAAGAAGATGTGCTGTATAAATATATAATGGAATATTATTCAGCAATAAAAATAATGAAATCTTGCCATTTGAAACAACATGGATGAAACTAGAGAGTAATGCTAAGAGAAGTACACCAGTTGGGAAGACAAATACCATTGGATTTCACTCATAAGTGTCATTTAAGAAATAAAACAAATGAATGGGGAAAAAAAAGAGGCAAACCAAGAAACAGACTCTTCACTGTAGAGAACAAAGTGATGGGCGGGGGGATGGTTTAAATAGGTGATGGGGATTAAGAAGTGCCCTATGATAAGCAGTGGGTGATGTATGAAAGTGTTGAATCACTATGTTGTACACCTGAAACTAATATAACACTGTATATTAACTGTATTGGAGTCAAAATAAAAAACTTTTTTTTTTAAAGATTGTATTTATTTATTTGACAGAGAGGAGAGAGATCACAAGTAGGCAGAGAGGCAGGCAGAGAGAGGGGGGGAAGCAGGCTCCCTACCGAGCAGAGAGCCCGATGTGGGGCTCGATCCCAGGACCCTGAGATCATGACCTGAGCCGACGGCAGAGGCTTTAACCCATTGAGCCACCCAGGCGCCCCAAAATAAAAAACTTTTAAAAAATTTTTTTTGATTAAAAAGAAATTAATATAAAGGATAAATTAAAAAAGAATTACCATTCCTGATTTGTAGGGAGTAATCAGCAGGTTATCTTGGACATTAGTAAAAGCTATTTTAGTTTTTTTTTTTTTTTAAAGCTATTTTAGTTTTTAACAATGATTTTTCAGGGTCTCTGATTCTCTTAACTGTAAAGACTATTTGCATATAAAACATATAAAGGAGTTACTATACGATTATATACCCCAGTCCCTTTCATTTCTTGATCTTTCCACTCTAAAGATCAAGGGGGATAATGTAGCAAACTTCATTAATAATTAACCTCAGTCATCCATTTAACTAAAAGCTAGTGACTTGTCCAAAGTAATATTCTAAAAAGTATCAAAGTTAATTAAAATCTGGTTCTCAGAAACATTCTCCTTCCTTTAGGAATATTTCACTGCTTTAAAGCCAAAAGCTAAGTAGAAGAATATATGGTCTTTATGTGTTGAGAGGAGCAACAAAGATGGGACTGTCATTCACCTGAATCTGGAGAAGAATAAAGGGGAGAGGCTTAAATAAAAGAGGAAAGAATATGAGGCAGGAGGAGTTGATTCCTTCCCTTTAACCTAAGGGAAGGAATCCCTTAAAGATCCCTTAAGATTAAAGGGAATTCCTTCCCTTTAATCTGTTAATAGACCCGACCCGGCCTTTTGGGCTTTGTTTGCACTAGCAAAGACCTAGGACTTTGTTTAGTTTAGACTCCCAGCAGCAGGTATTCGACATTGCAAAATGTTTAGTGTCTTCGAAAATACCCTGTAAAGGGAACCATACTGCATCTATATGCTATTTGTGTTCTATGACATCCAAACCGATTGCCCCCCAAAATTAGATTGCCCCCTAAAAGTAAATACTGCCCTGTCCTTAGAAATATCAGCTTTCTTTATTAATATATTTTCTTTTGTTAGCTCAGTTTCATTGACAAATGTTTTTTCTGTTCGTTTTCTGCTGCTTTTTGACTTATTCCTTATTTGAAATAGTCTCCAAATCCATTGTGTACTTTTTTCTTTTAAACTTTTCCGAGTTTCTAGATCCTCTTTAGTGTTTTTATACAATTATAATTATCTGTCACCACTAATTTTATTTTTCAGTTTTGAAAATTCTCAAAATTCCTTTTTTAATATCTTCATCACAGTAACCTTAGCCATTTGGGATTTATTTAAAATAGGATCTTCTCAAGCAAATTGTTAATCTCAGTCCTGTAAATTTTATACTCCTCTAGTCTTTCTTGATAGCCTGTTTCAATTCTTTTTTTTTTTTTTTTTTAGATTTTATTTATGTATTTGACAGAGAGAGAGATCACAGGCAGGCAGAGAGGCAGGCAGAGGGAGAGGGGGAAGCAGGCTCCCTGTCGAGCACAGAGCCCAATGCAGGGCTCGATCCCAGGACCCTGAGACCATGACCTGATCCGAAGGCAGAGTCTTAACCCAGTGAGCCACCCAGGTGCCCCAGCCTGCTTCAATTCTTAATCCTTAGTCACAGCTGGGTAGTATTTCTGTGATCAACTTTTAAGATTATCATTAGAGGTCACTTTCTTTTTTATAATCGTGGAGTTCTGCAATATGTGATCCAACTCATCTGTGTATACTAAATCTGTCCATAAACACCTTTTTGCCATTTCTTCTGCAGTATAAAGTAATTTCACTTTTGGCACAAGGGTTTTAATATATATATGTATGGCGTATTTAATTGTTCCTCTCTGGACCTTTTTAGTGTTCTCGGTTATATTTTGAAATTGGAGATCATACTGCTTTAATAGGAATCTGATAGCCTAATAGAAGGCTTAATTTTCACCTCTTAGAAACATTTGTTCCTGACACATTTTATTGAGCCAGTATTTTCATTAACCTTTATCAGTGTTTGGCCCCAACTGGGGTAGTAACTTCCAATTATCCATATTGATCTTCATTTTGTTTTGATGTATTACTTCATTAATTTATTGAGGTCCCTTGTGTATGTCTGAGTGAATTAGCAGCTGTGCCCAACCTAGTTCGTAGGACCTTCTACAAAATTAATGAACATATTCTCAATTCCTTCATTCAGGTTAAGCACAGGTATGAAGTAGCACAGTTTTATAGAATGAGTCTCTTTAAGATGATTATGAGTCCCTGAGTTTGGAATGTAATTTTGCATCCTTTTGTTTATATTCATTCTTTCAGCCTATCTAAACAGTCACATACACAGCTCTTGGTTCTTCCCTGACTTCCAAGTCGCTGTGCCAGGAAAAGAGAATATTTAATTAGGGAGTGACTCGAATGGCCTCTTTGGCATTAAACCTGGTTACCAAAAAGGCAAATGTGATAACCCAGAAAGGTTGGCACAAAGCAAAAAAAAAAAAAAAAAGAAAAACAGGTCTAATACCAGTGCTTGCCCGAGAGAGAGCTTTGGACTTTGAAATCTTTCATCTAAAATCTAGATCCTACTTGTCAGTTTGTTGATTAAACTAAAATTTCATTTTAGAGAAACTTGCGAGATTTAAGGAAGCCAGTCGTATGTGTTTTCCTTGTCTACATGAGTCATTCTTTCACAGAAAGAAATTAACAAGTTATCTGACATATTTTGTTGAGACATACAGATTGCTCCTTAGTATCCCATGTTTTTCTAGATAATTGAAAGTTATTGGAAGTATTTTGATAACTCGTGTTAATATTTTCTTATATAACTGTCATGGTTCTTATAAAACAGTAGCTTTTGGCATTTAACCCACAGTCTATATTTCACTTGCTTGAATATCAATCTGATTATTATAGAAGGAAGATTGTTTGCTAAGACGTGTGAGTGGACTGCTACCTTTTCAATATATTCATAAGATCAATGAGTAATTTATTATGTTAGATTGTGATACAATGCCATGAGTTGAAGTTCTTTCTTTGTCACTTGAAATAGAAGCATTGATGGAATAACTACAGGAAAAACTTTTTAAACATTAATATGGGACATTATTTATTTGTGTTTTTATATTTACTAGTTTGTATATGAGACAGCCTGAAAGGTGGGTTCTAAGAAGAGCCTTTTTTTTCCAGTGTGTTCAGTTGAGGCACCTAGCATGCCAGGCTATCATCATTTCCCATTTGGATTACTGCAGTTACTTTATAAACTGCCTCTTACTAGTCCTTCATTCCTGTCCTTACTTGTACACAAGAATGATCTTATCATTTCCATGCTTGAAATATTTTGAGTCCCCACTGCTTTCAGGACGAAGTTCAGACTCCTTAACAATTTTTACAAAATCTTTCATGATTTGCCCTTGCTTACTCTCCTGCTTTATCTCTTAACTACTTTACACCTTTTATTCTGTCCCCTTAGTTGTCATTATCTCTTGCCTTTGGGCCTTTTCACTACAAATACTCTTTTTGTCCCCCTCCACTTTGCCCCCTTCCTCTTTCGTGTTCTAGATCATTCATACTTCAGTTTAGGAGTCACTTATCCCAGGAAGTCTGCTCTTATCTCCCAAGTCAAGGTTAGGTGCCCCTTTATACTTTATTAAGCCTCTAAGTTCAGGAACTGCATTTGTTTTATCCAGGTTTCATTTTTATTTCTTAGTATTTATTGAATAAATTAATGTACAGTTAGTACTTCTCAGACTTTTCCACTGACAGAAAAGGGAACATCTGTCCCTCATGAATACACAAAGATCCTTGCTAAAAGCATGAAGATTTCTTAAAGTTCTGCATTTGTTTTTTAAATTTCAGAAAATCTTATTTTGCTTTATTAGCAATTTAATTATATATGTCCCTAAATCTCCAACTAAAATAGACACTACTGAAAGATGTGTTAATGTACACATTTTATTTTTCAGTTTCATTATTCCATTGCTTATCTTTTCTCTTTCTGGTTGGCAGGTTTTTTTTCCAGCTATATGATTAATGCTGATTTTGTCATAGGTGATTGGTTAATTTGCAGCACCATCCCTTATTTTTTAGAATATTTCAAGTTGAGGTTATCATCTACTTTATTGACTTGAAATTCGCATTTACAACTTCTGAGGACCAAGACTCAGGCTGCTTCCTACTTCCTTCTGCCCCAGCACTGCCGTCCTCATTCAGTGGCTGTTCAGTAACGCTGTCTGCGGCTGAAAGTAGAGGAATGTGTTAGAGCTTTTTTGCAAAGCTTTTAGAGTAATTTTCTTTAAAATTTCAAGTATCTTTGCTATCATTATATGTGATGTGTGTGTGTATGTGCGCGCATGTGTGTGTAAAAAGGTAGAGATCACTATGAAAACAGAGCTCCACATTTTTTAGTCAATACGCATTGCGAATGCAGGTTAAGGATTGGGTAACCCTTAACTCACAAATTGCTGCGTGGAAGTAGGGGCACCATATGACATTGAGCCCTTAAACTACCGCTAATTCAAGTGTGTTGGACCTGTTCAGTGATAATAAAACATGACTCTGGACTTTTGATTGCGTACATATGTGTTCAGTTATAGTAAATCCGTGTCTTAAACTGTAGAGTGTTTTTGGAAAAGGCCGGTCTTCTCAAACTGGATCAAATTTAGGGTGAAGAAAGATGTTTTTAAGATGAACAAAGGATGTTTTCATCACTCCAGGAAGAGAAAGAGACTGACCTCAGCAAGATAAGGAACTAGGAAATCCCAACATTCATGCCCTGACAAAAACAGTGATTCAACAACGACTGATGAAAATAGCTCAGGACGGTTCTAGAGTGCAGTGGAGAAGCTGCAGCCATCCAGTGGAGCACACAAACTGAGAAGAGCCACATAGAAAAGCACAGGAAGCATTTTACCTGCATCACCCCATCCTCTAGTTCAGCAGGCTCAACACCAGGAGCAACCTCGTCAGCTGTGACCTCCCCTCAGGGGGAAAAGAAGAGCAGGAAGACCTCAGCAGCTTTCACCACTGCCGGTGAGGAACCTGGTAGTTCTCGCCACTGTCATGGACGCCCTCAGTCTTTGCCACTGGGGACCTCCAAAATCTCTGCCAGCACTAAACCCAGCTGATGGAGCTGCCTGGAATTTACCCCACTGTGTCCCCTCAGGGTAGTCACCCCTACATCTCTCTCCCAACCTCCAGGAATAGAGCCACGTCTTTACTCCTACTGAAGTCACCAATATCTCCTCCTCCAACACCTCCCTCCCTTGCCTGTCCTGGTGCTGCTGTGTTCATGCGCCATTCGACATGTACGCGGACCCTGGTGCTGTGGCTCATCTGCCTGGACCTGCACCCTCGGCACTGGCACTGCCGTGTATGTGCTGGGCACACCCATGTCCTGGACACCGGTCCCACTGCTGTGGTCGTGCGTCCCAGGGCCACGAGATACCCTTGACTACAGCCTTCCCCCACTGGGGAAAAAGGACAGGGATGTATGAAATTATCCAGTGGGAAGGAAAAAAAATGGGTGCATAACAGTGAAGAAAGTTGATAGGACTTAGGAAATACCATGAAGGGAAACAGTATATTTGTTACGGGTGTTCCATATGGAGAAGTGTGGCAGGTGGACATGGTACAGAAAGCTTATTTAAAGAAATAATGACTAAAAATGTTTAAATCTGAGTAGGGAAATGGACATCCAGATTCGTGAAGCTCAAATTTTCCCAAAAGTCAACCTAAAGAAGACTACACTGAAACACATTATAATCAAATTGTCAAAAATCAAGGACAAAGAGCATTTTGCATGCAGGAGGAGAAAAGCAACTTGTCAGATAGAAGAGCACTCCCTCCCCCCACTATAAGGATGATCGTTAGGTTTCTCAACAGGAACTTTGCAGGCCAGGAGAGAGTGAGATGATATATTCAAAGACCTTAAAGAAAAAAAACTCTGCCAACCAAGAATACGATACCTGAAAATATTAGTCTTTAAAACTGAAGACAAGATAACGTTTTTCTTGGACGAACAAACCAAGAGACTTTGTTGTCACAGGATCTGCTATCCAAGAAATACTTCAGGGAGTCCTTCAAATTGAAACAAAAATTCACTAAAGTATCAACATAAAAATATATGAAAGCATAAATAAAAATTTTGTTAATAGATACACTATATAAAAAGCAAACTCTGACTTTAAGAACACAAATGGAAGGAAAAGTGTAGAGTTTTTGTTTGCAATTGAAGTTAAATTGTTAACTTAAAATAGAAATTCTACTACATGATATTTTATGCTAGCTTTAAGCTGACCACAAAGATAAAACTTGTAATAGATACACAAAAGATAAAGAAAAAAATTAAAGCAAATTACTACAAAAATGATCAGAGAGCAAAGGAAGCCAGTAAGAATGGAAGATAGGGACAAAACATCTGTGTAATAGAAAACAATAACAAAATTTCCATAGTAAATCTTCACCTGTCAATAACTACTTTTAATGTAAGTGGATTTAACTCATCAGTCAAAAGACATAGAGTGGCTGAGTGAATAAAAAGACAAGATATAGCAATATGCTATTCACAAGAGATTCATTTTAGATTTAAAGGCTCACAGACACTGAAGGTAAAGAGATGGAAAAAGTGTTTCATGCAAATGGTAAGCAAAAAAAAAAGCAGGAACGACTATACTTACATCAGGCAAAATGGACCCTAAAACTGCCTCTCAACACAAATTTCGTTATATAATGACAAAAGAGTCAGTTCAACAGAAAGAAATAATCATAAATATACACACACTTGTACATTGTTAGTGGGAATGTAGATTGGTACAGACATTGTGGAAAACAATGTGAATTTTCTTTACAAAATGAAAAATAAAACTACCTTATGATCCAGCAAATCCACGTCTGGATATATATGTAAGAAAACATGCCTAGAATCTCTAAAAGACATCTGTACTTCCATGTTCATTTCAGCCTTATTCCAAATACTCAAGTTGTGGAAACAGCCTAAACATCTATCAGCAGATGAACTGATAGATGAAATGTGGTGTATATTTACAATGGAATGTTACTCCGTCTTAATAAAGAAAAAAATCCTGCTATTTGTGACAGTATGGATAAACCTGAAGGACGTTGTGCTAAGTGCAATAAGTGAAACAGAAAGACAAATACTGCATGATGTCACTTATATGTGAATCTAAAATAGTCAAACTTGTAGAAGCAGGAGTGGAATGGGGGTTGTCAGGGGCTGGGGGATAGGAGGAGATGGGAAAGTGTTGGCATAAAGTTTCAGTTGTACAAGCTCAATCAGTTTCGGAGATCTAATATACAACCACGTGATTAAAATTGCGCAAAGTATCTTGACATTGCTAAGAAAATAGATCTTAAGCATTCTTACCACAAAAAGGAAAAAAGATAACTGTGTGAGGTGATGGATATATTAATTACTTGGATTGTAATTATTTTACAATCTCCATGTATATCAGATCAAGTTATACACTACATATATATAAATATAATTTTCAATTGTTATGAATTAGTAAAGTTTGAAAAAAATGTATAAGAACAAAAAAATTCTTAAAGGAGAGAACTACTATCGACATAACATTAGAATATAGGAGGAAGGTAGTGTCTAAGAGATGAGAAAGAAACCAGTTTACATTTATTAGAATTTGATGGCTTTGAATTTAAGCCTGAAGTAAGCACCTCTGAATCTTGTTTGACATCATAAATTGGCTTTAACCAGAAGATTCTTCTGCAATTGGTGTTGACTTTTCAAAAATCTTATTTATAGTAGCTCAGCAATGAAGATCTTACTGAAAAGGAAGAGCAAAGAATCATTGGTAAAGTAAAGGACAGAATGAAGTGACCCTATATTTGCCTGTACCATTTATCACTCAGATAATTTTGGAGGAATTCATACACATTGAATGGAAATTTTGAGGCAGTTAACCCTAATTTGTTGTTCAAAAGAATGACTGTTTTGCTCTATGCAGATTTGCCAGGAAAATAAGTTTGCTTTAAACTAAGCTTCATTGGAATTTGAATTTGAAGCCTCAATCAAGAGCATACTTGAAGAAAAATAACTTTTAGAGAATGTTTGACAGTGTTTTTATGTTAAGTATTTGGTTTAAATATATTTTAAGTTTGTTAAGTGCATGTTAAGTATATTATTATCAAGTCTAAGTCTGAGGCATATGGTTTAAATATATTATGCATTTGGTTTCCATACTTAATAAAAGGTTGGGATTTTTTTCCAGTTTTCTTAAAGACTGATTAAAGATTTTTCACTCTTGTGATATTTGAATGAAATTTCAATTTATTACATGGTATTTATAGAAATATTTGTTCAATCTATTGATGGTTTGACATGTTAAACAAGTTGGATATTATCTGTTTTATCAACCTTGTCAGGTGACTTTCTCCCAGAGGGCAGTTTTGTTTGTAAGATTTTGGGCACTGTCCCGCATCACTGCCATCTGTGCCTTCCCTTCTTGTTGTCCCTTGAAGTTACTGAGCAGTGAATTATGTCACTTATGAGTAAATGCTTTTTTTTTTTTACTGATTTTTTAATGAAATCTAAAGTTAATAGTTATGTATTATTAAATTGCTTTCTTGATTTACATATGTCATCTTTCCAGTTTTGTGTTATTTCTATCATAATATAAAAATTTCAGGGAAGGTTTTATTTGTGGAAGCAACTTAGATATTATATATAACTTAGATATTATATTATATAATCTAAAATATTAGATATTATATTTAAACATATCAAATTAATCTTTTTTTTTCCTACATTGTTTCTTAGAAATACTGATAAATTCTCTATTTAATGTCCAGACCAGAGCAACACAAATTATGGAATTTTTTGATTAGAGTATCAGAAAAAATATTCAGGACTTATTAAATAGTAAGCCAGTATTTCTTTTAAAATGAAAATCAATTTCTTGTACAGTTCGTGTTTTGTTCAAGAGATAGAATTACAACTATTAAATGAATTATTAAAGTCTCCATGACATGTAGTTAGAGGACTAGTGTTTCATACCAAGTAAGACAGATCAGCAATACAGACCTTATAATACAAATTGTAAGTGGTTCTCTCTAATTTTTCTTTTTTAAAGAATTGTAAGGAGCATGGGTTCTTTTTAATTTAACTTTGCATTTACAATATAATTAAAAGAATAGTTTTGTAAAATTTAATTTACAGATATAAATCTAACATTTGTAATGTTATGATATAACATTTTGATATAAATAAACTTTAGAGAAGAGCACAAATAACTTAATACTGAAAATACAAAAGCTCAATAAATAAATATCTCCCTTATATTTATTTTTATGTATATCCTAGTATTTTTCTCATAAAACTTACATAGAAAATGTTTTCTTTGTGACAAAATGGAAAGTAGAATTTAAGTGAATTCTGTAATAATTTCAGAGTCAAAATGGATTTGCTCCTGCTTTTCCTTTTTAAGATTATCATTTCATTTTCTTCCTATGAACAATTTATCTGTAGAAATTAAAATGAATTGTATTACTATTATTGAAACTTGAATTTTGACAAAAAGTGGGTTTTTCATCTTTTGTAAATATATATATTCATTTCTCAATGTATAGTAAAGATAACTATAAAGCCACTTAACTATATGTAACATAAGTAAGTAATCATTATTCTTGGACAAGCTAAACCTTTTTTGTATTTCCTGGTGAGATATTAGACCTTTTTACTTTGCAGTATAATCTTTACATACTTCATATAGGGGATCATATAGCTCATAGAGACCTTATAGAACTATATACAGACCATGTATATTTTTAATGAGCATTAATAATGAATATCAAGCTTATTGTTCTATAGGATACATTTAGTTTTTAACTTTTCAAACATGGCAAATAATATAAGGATGTACCATTCATTTTGGTTTCTAAGCATACTTCTGTAATTAATTTTAGCATATTTGGAAAAGTATCTTGAATAGAAAAATTAGTTCAGTTTTATAATTTATATATTTACTTTGAGAAAGCTTGAATTAATTGCTATTTTTTAGCATGTATAAAATCCAAATCATAAAATGTTTTCTCTTAATGTATATAGTAAGCTCTCTTACTTTGATCACGTAGCTTTCCCTTGTGTTTTATATTGCAGGTTGACATGTAAGGAAGCAGTATTGCTTGATGGTTAAGAACACGGGCTCTGGAGTCAGAATACCTGGGCTCAAATCCAGGTTCTACTGTTTCCTTCGTTTGTGACCTTAGACAAGTTAATTAGTCTCTGGGCCTCAGTTTACTAATCTAAAGATTAAGATGATGTGTAGTACTTATCTGTCATAAAATTGTTCTGACCATTAAGTTTTAAAATAAGAGAGATTATAACAAGGCCTGGCAAATAGGAAGCAACCGGATTACTGTTTGACATTTTGGCTCAAGAGTCATTGTGCCTGCCTTCAAATCAAGACTATATCACTCACTGAATAATGATTTTAAGATCTTGAAAATTCTGCTTACCTCTTTCTGAGCTTCAATTCCCATTGTCTGTAAAATTGGGTTATAGTGAAGAATCAACTGGATAATGCTTGTAACTCCTATATGTAATGCTTAAAATGAGCAAAGGGAAAAAAGGAGGGGAGGGCAAACCAAGAAACCGTCTCTTAACTATAGGAACAGTCTGATGGTTACCGGAAGGGAGGTAGGTGGGGGATGGGTGAAATAAGTGATGGACATTAAGGAGAACATTCGTTGTGATGAGCACCAGGTGTTGTATGGAGATGCTGAATCACTGTATTGTACACCTGAAACTATTATTACCGTGTATGTTAACTAACTGGAATTTAAATTTTAAAAAATGCCCTTAGCAAATAATAAGCACTCTTAAGTATTTGTTCAATTTGGATTATGGGAAAATAATGCGTTAGTGAATTTTGAGTTATTGTTAACTCAAATTCGACTCAGCAAATTAAATTCTTCAAATGTATGATATTAACCTAATCATCTGCTATTAAATAGATTTTGAAGCTCCTCCTTAAAAGGTAATATGCAGTTTGCAATAGCGTTTACTTGCTTGCAGTGGCTAATCTAGAATTTTGGGAAAGAGTAGTTTTATGTACAGATAATTTAATCATAATCCTAGGAATACTGATGCAGATTGGCTTTATAAGCAGGTTCATAACATAAATAAGATTTTAGGCATAACTTCTCTTTTTTTTAAGATTTTGTTTTTATTAATTTGAGAGAGAGAGCAAGCACAGTGGGGAGGGACAGAAGGAGAGAGAGAGGCAGACTCCCTGCTGGACAGGGAGCCTGACGTGGGGCTCGATCCCAGGACCCCAAGATCATGACCTGAGCCGAAGGCAGACGCTTAACTGACTGAGCCACTCAGGCGCCCCTGGCATAACTTCTTATACTGAATGAAAATATATTTTCTGTAGTGAGATCTAAGTTAATGTAATCTTATTTTGTTTTTTTGATGGTGGATAGCATTCATGTCTCTAATTTTAGTATATTTTCTATTGCAGTTTTATGGACAAGTGGGCTTTGTCTAGTGTTTTCATATTTAGAACTGTTACTGGCCAACTTATGGTGTCAGGTCATTTGAAATAAGTAATATTATTTTAATCCTGAGATAAGGATGAAAAATAGACATCTGAAACTTTTTTTTAATATTTTCTATTAGAAAATGTTTTTTTTTTCTTGTGTACAACCATATTACTGTTTTAAAACTTAAATACATAAGAATAAATAAATAAATAAATAAGATATTTTTAAAGAATGTAAGCAAAGGACATTCAGGTGATGGATAAGAAAGGAGTTGTGTGACTAGTGTATTTATGTTAAGCCTCTTTCTCTTTTTTCTATTGGGAAAAGGTTTTTTTTGTTAAAAATTTGTCCGAAGTCACAGTATATATTTATCTAAAAACTTGTAAAATAAGATTTACCCATCATGTGCCAGTGCAGTTTGTATTTAGGCAGTGAAATCTTTACGTGGAGTAGTGTGAACAAAAGGAGGAAAACTCTCAGATCTTGTATAACTAACCCGACCTCCACGAGAGCACTATGCTCATACTTCCTTTCTGTACTAGGCATCCACATTGAAATAGTCTGACATTTCTAATGTACCATGTCAAAAATGAAACTCATTATCCACCCCTCTCTTTCCAGATCCCTCTTAGCCCTCATGTCCTAAACTATATCCTTTTCCCGTTTTATTTTTGCAGTTTTATTCATGGTGTAACCGTTAACACAAACTAGAAACTTTAGAATTATCCTCAGCTTCTCTTTGTCGTCATCTTCTACATCTAATCGATTAGGTGATTATCCGTTTTCCTGGAACAAACAAAAACTAGAGTTCACTCCTCTTCTCTGACACCACTGTAGCTTCATTTAAGAACTCCTACTCTTCATCAAGAAACAAACTAAGGGTTGCTGGAGGGGTGAGGGCTGGAGGGGTGGGGTAGCTGAGTGTTGTAATGAGCACTGGGTATTATACACAGCTGATGAATCGCTGAACTCTACCTCTGAAACTCATAATACATTATCTGTTAATTAATTGAATTTAAATTAAAAAAAAAACAACTCCTGCATTGCCACCAATCACTCCCTACTATATTCCAGTTTTCTAAATGTTTTAAGCAGTATAGTTCTGCAAATACAGAATCTTCAGGATGGTATTCAAGTTTCTTTGACATTTTGGATCTTGCTTTAATCTCTAGTCTCAGCTCCTCTGGTATATTCTAGATCTTCCCTGAACACACATTTATTCATTTATTCATTTACAAATACTTATATAACATCAACTATGTGTCATCGTGCTAGGTGCTTTGAGAACATGGAGGCGAGTAAGACAGACATGACCGTGACCCATTAGCGCTTATAGAATGCCATGCACACTGTTTTTGTGTCTTTTGCTGTGCTATTTCTTCTGTCCCTTCACTGCTTGAGTTTTATTAATCTTTCATGCCCTACTCAAGTGTTACCTCTTCTGTAGCATTTGTAACTTCATCAGGTAGTATTTCTTTGTGTTCCAGTAATACTTTCTATTCCCGGCTCTATTATAGCACTTACTGTATTCTACTTGTTTATAGTTGATTCCCCACCCCACCCCCAGTTAAATTCTCAAATGGGAAGGAGGGAGATGAAAAGAGAAACACAGAAATAAAGACTGAGACATGAGATCGGAAGCGGCAAGAAGACAAGAGAAGGAATACAGGAGAAGCAGTATGAACAGTAGTTAAAAGCACAGACCCTATATCCAGACACAGTTTTGAATCCTGACTCTTCCACTTATAAGCTGGGCACATAATTTAATATCTCCATATCACAATTTATAATGGGGATAATAGTCTAATTGTGAATTTTTAAAGAAGATTTTTATTTATTTGACAGAGATCACAAGCAGGCAGAGAGGTAGGCAGAGAGAGAGGGGGAAGCAGGTGCCCCGCTGAGCAGAAAGCCCAATGTGGGGCTCGATTCCAGGACCCTGAGACCATGACCTGAGCCGAAGGCAAAGGCTTTAACCCACTGAGCCATCCAGGCGCCCCTAATTGTGAATATTTTTTTTAAAGATTTTATTTATTTATTTGAGAGACAGAGAAAGTGAGAGAGAGCACGAGAGGAGAGAAGGTTAGAGGAAGAAGCAGACTCCCCATGGAGCTGGGAGCCCGATGTGGGACTCGATCCTGGAACTCAAGGATCATAACCTGAGCCGAAGGCAGTTGCTCAACCAACTGAGCCTCCCAGGCGCCCCTAATTGTGAATATTTAAAGTTAATATATGTAAAGCACTTAAAAAAGTCAGTAGTATGTAATATTTGGTATATGTATTTGTTGCTATTTTTATTAGCAGTAGTTAGCTTTCTTAAGTGAGGTGAGCTATGTTTTCTCTCATTTAGTCTTTTAAGAGATGGGAGATTTTCAGGTTGCATATTATCTAACCTGTATGTTCACTTAAATGCATCAAATTTTCAAGTGTATTTTGTACATGGGCTAAAGGGGGAGCTCCTATACATATGTGCTTACAGTGTAATAATATTGGATATAAGTTTATTGAGCATTTTGCCTTTTTATACCAAGTCCTGTTGTGCTTCTGACTTTTCTAGCTAATAGGATTGCTGAAGATAATTCTTCTGTTTTCATTTTTTACTTCATCCTTCAGGCTGGATGTATACCACTGTTTTTGGTAATATAGCTTAGATTTTTAAGTTAAAATACTGTTCTCTTTCTTGACTGTTTTCCAGCCTAAAAAATGAGATGGGGCTAAAGTCTGGGCATAACATCTTGTTTCTCATCGCATGATCTGTTCGTCGGCCTGATATTTAGACTGGATTTCTAGGATTCAGTCTGTCCCCTTTTCCCTTTACAGTGCCACTCTGCTCCGTCCTCCACAACAATACTGTTGATCCAGCTTTGAATAGACTATAATGTCCTAGCAGTTCCACACCTGGGATGGCTGATTTTCACAAATAATGAAAAGCTAGGAGATAAAAACAGTTATCACTGGACTGGTTGGTGACTTCATTTTAAACAGATGAGTTGTAGATGCTGATTGCTCTGGCTCTTCTGATTAAAGAGAGAATCTTGGAGGAGATGACATTTCAGTTGCTGCTTGAGCAATGGAAGAAGAAAGAGTAGATTGTAGGTTGTACAGGATATTTGAGGCTTAGGATTCATTCTCACCTAATACTTGGGTATTAAATGTAAAGCATTAGGAATAAAAACATTTAGTTCCTATTTAACTCCAAATGACTGGTATAGTGACAAATAATGCAAACATTTAAAGAGAGATTGCTGAGGATTGGAGAAGTTGTAGATTTTTTGTTGTTGTTTTTTTCTCACTGTGCAGTCTCCATGTATGATTTCATGTATTCTCTTGAGTTCAGATTCTCTTGAGATCAAATTCTCTTGAAAATCTGGTTTATTGCAACAAAATTCTGTTGAGTTTCTGGAATATACAGTGATTTCCTGTCTTTGGACCTCTGCATTTGCCGTTTCTTCTGCCTGGGATAGTGTTAATCCTTAATCATTCTTAGATTATAATCATGGAGGCCATAACTTTTCAGAAAAGCCTACTAGATCCTTCAACACTGGCGTAAGTGTTTCTGTGGCTGATAGTCCCTGTTCTTCCCTACTCATAGCCTTTATTACACTGCATTGTAAGTGCCTTCACCAGACTGTTCATGGAAAACAGGAACTGTGTATGTGATAATGCCCGGTGTATGGCTGCTGGTCCAAAATATTTGTTGATTGAATGAATGAATGGGATATGGGAGAGAGCAGACTCCGTCACCTTCCCAGGTGAGGGGAAGAAAATGAACGAAACAAATTGTGTGGTAATGCATATAGCTGATTCTGAGGCCGTGAGTGAAACCATTTGATTAGAGTCTAAGATTGAAAAGATTAACTTGAATGGCAAGTTAAGAAGTCCAGAGTTTATTAAATAAATTGGACCATTGAAGCTTTTAGAGATAATAATAATATATGTTCTTATAAATTTGACTAATTAAGATACTTATGCGTGGGAAATAATTTTTTTCCAATTCTTGTACTAAAATTTTTGTAATACTCTTAAATGGACTAAGTATGTAACTGCCTATTTTATAAACTCCTGTCTTTTAAGATTGCTCCAACAGAAATTATACAGAAACTTTTAGATTTGAGTAAGTACTGTTGAATGAATCAAACAGCTCATTAAACTGTGGTTTGTTTTTCTTATAAACCTATGTAAACTATGACAATTAAAAAGTATAACTCAACTGAGGCAGTAATCTAACATATGTGTGGGGGTTTCCTTCTTATCTGTAGCTTAAAGAAGAATAAATGCTTACAGCTGTGACTTTTTTTTCTCTAGTATCTCCAGAGGCAGTTGGATTTTTGTCAGCTGTTGGGGTGTTTATTATCTTGATGCTGCTCCTTTTTCTCTATATTAATAAGAAGTTCTGTTTTGAAAATGTTGGCGGGTTTCCAGATCTTGGTTCAGGATACAGTACAAGGAAGAACTCACAAGATAAAATTTGTAAGTATCATCACTGCTTTTCTTGTTTGTTCTTTTTACCTATACGATTCTGTTATTTTTTAAAACATGTATGATGAGGTTGGTTTTGACATACTGTAAACTAACATTCGAGCCACTTTTCTGTGAGAGTAAAAAAAATCTATTAAGTAAATTATTTTCAATTATCTTTCTGTTATTTATGAATTGTTAATATATCACGTAAAGATGAATTGCATACTATCAGAAAACAACATTTTTATTTTTCATACATAAGGTATGCTTTTGAGCCTGTAATATGAGTAGATATGCTTTAAGAAGGAAGTATCTTTCTGCTCTATACAGCTTAAATCTTCCTGTCCAAATAACTCTCTGGAGAGCTTTTTCCCCATAGTCCCACAGAAGGCTTTTGAAAGTAGTCACCATTTTTCTTTATCTGCTGTTGAATTCTCAGCTGATGGATAATTTTATTGTTTGGAGAAAGTGGTTTCCTCTATTAACTTAGTGTGTAGATAAAGTCTGGTTATAAAAATTAGTGTTCCTCCCTCTCCCTTGGTACCATAGGCATTATATCACTTTTGTCACTTAAAACTACTAGAGACTAGAAGACATGAGGGCTGTAATCTTGTTCTTTTCTTTTATGAAAATTATTCCATGGAGTTAATTTTTTTATATTATTATAAGAGTTCTTTATTTGCTGTTTCCAAAGACTGGCTTATATAAATGATAGCAGAAGCAAGCTGAGAATTATAAAAGCAAGGTGTTAACTTAAAACAGTATTGCAGAGTGTCAGCAGAAAAACCTTGCTCTTCCCATTTATGACTGTGTTGGAGAGATGTTTTTTCCTTATTTCCGGTAACTTAAAAAGTGATGTCATTATTGTTTATAAAAATCTATTGGTTATTGAATTACTTCTGTGACTTCTGCATCAGGAAAGTGTAGTATTTTTGTGATTTTGTTTTAAGTTTAACATTTCTCATGCTTCACCCTTGCTTCTTGGTCATTTGTGTAGAATTGAACTAGGATAGGTATCTCTTTGGGCATCCTCCAGGAATCCCCTCGTTCAGCATTTCTGGTTTTTCTCTGGTCTGATAACCCCTTTACACTCTTTTTTTTTTTTTAATATATATTTTTTAAAGATTTTATTTATTTATTTGACAGAGAGAGAGATCACAAGTAGGCAGAGAGGCAGGCAGAGAGAGAGGGGGAAGCAGGCTCCCCACTGAGCAGAGAGCCTGGTGCGGGGCTCGATCCCAGGACCCTGAGATCATGACCTGAGCCGGAGGTAGAGGCTTTAACCCACTGAGCCACCCAGGCGCCCCGACCCCTTTACACTCTTAAAAATTATTGAAGATCCCACAGAGCCTTTGTTTATGTGAGTTATATCTATTGATAAGTACCATATTAGAAGTTAAAACTGAGAATATTGAAAAATACTCTTGGAACACTAAAAAAATAAAATTAAATTAATTGGAAAAAAATTAAAAAAAAATTAAAAATATTCTTAACAATTTATTGGTCTAAAGAAAACCCAATAACTTGTTGTGATGAGCACTGGGTATTATATGTAAGTGATGAATCACTAAAATTCTACTCCTAAAACCAGTAATACCCTATATGTTAACTAACTAGAATTTAAATAAGAACTTGGAACAAAAAAATCCACAAAAACCCCAATAAGCCTATTACATACATGTTAAAAATAAGTAACATTTTTAACTTAAAAAACTATATATTTTTTTTACTCTCCCCCCCAAATGGTGAGAAGAGTGCCATTGTTTTATATTTTCTACAAATTCCTTTAATGACTGGCCAAGAAGAACCAGCTGTTATTCTCATGTCTGCTTCTGCATTCAATCTACCATGTAGCCTCTGGAAAACTCCAGTGTTCACTTATGAGCAAATGAAAGGGAAAAAGTTAAATATTCCCTAACTGTTATAATAAAAAGAGTTTTGACCTTGAGGAGCCTCTGGAAAGGTTTTGGGAACCTTCTTAATTTTTCTGAGCCTTGTTTTTTTTCTTTCCACTTACAAAATAGGAAGAATAATATTTATCTCTTAGAGTTATTGTGAGAGCAGGTGTGATAAAACTTTGGATCACAGTGCCTAGCATCCGATAACCACTTGGCAGGTGTTCAACCTCTGCTCTTTTTTCTGTCCTGACCTCTGTGCAAATTGCTCATTTTCCCCTTAATAGTTCTCCTAATTTGAAATGGTATTGATAGTTTGTTAATAATATAGGGTAGTTCCCCTACATAGACTGTTAGCAAATAAACCAAAAGTCCATAATAAAAATCCTTTTTATACTTCTTCTTGCAGGTATAGAATAAAAAACCAATAGTATTTGAGGGGAAAATATTGTTTTGCTGCTGGTATGATAGCTATGGAGAGGGAAAAAATGTCATTACATTTAAGCCAAGTGGTTTGATTTTTTTTTTTTTTTTTTGGAAGACTCTTTGCTTCGACGTATTTCTTTCGATGCATAATGCATTTACAGAAAGATTAAAAGCCACGATGCAAAATAATAATATCAAGTTCATGAGTAACAACATTTAAGTACATTTTAAATTCAAATTCCTAAGTGGTTGATATTTTGAGAAGAGAAAATTCCATTATTGCATCTGTTAGGAATAAGGAATTAGAAAATGGCGTTTTTCAAAACGTTCCAGCAGAATCTGCGTTCAGTGTCTTCTCTGGTGGACACCATCAGTAATGCTGTAGAAGATTTAACCACTGCTGTTGGAGAAGTCAGCTACGCTTTAACTGACTCCGTTGCTGAACAGGTAACAAGTATGATTAATGGCTTTCGCCCAGAAGAAGAAAGCTCTGCAGTAGCAGAAGGAGAAGTAGTAGAGACCTCTCAGCAGGCAAGTGCCATGTCACTGGAAGTCCCCAAAGACACTAACTGTCAGAAAACACAGTCCAGTTTAGAGCACAGAGCAAATCGAATCAGTTGTTACAATACTTCAGTTTCACAAAAGCAAGATCACAGAATGAATGAAGAAAGAGTAGTCGAACATATTAATGATAGGCAACAGACTCTATCAAAATATCAAGGAAGCAGTAATGCAGGTGATGACTCTTCGTTGAAAGGGCCCCTGAGTGATGGGGGGATAGCAGTTACCAGGCAGAATGCGAGGGCCGGATCTGCTTGTCAAGAACCTGAACATCCTGACAGCTGTAAGAAAATTGGATTAGGAATGCCTGATACGGGTAAGCATGATTTAAAGGAGGTAAGACATCAAGAAATGAAAGAAAATCATTTAAAGAAAGCTGAAAAACATATTAAAAGTAAAGGATCCGAAGGGAATGAGTGGTCAGGAAAGGAGTGTTCTCCAAAAGATATTTTGGCAAGCAACAGACGAATGATACACAAGCCCGTTATGGAAGAAGGCATACAGCCAGCACCATCAGCTGATCCTGAAGAGAAGTCACACGGAAAAATCAAAGAACAAGAACGTCCAGCAGTGTGCAACAAAATGAAAAGAGGCATAAAACCAAAGAAAAATGAAGCCATTTCTGCCCACAAAGGAACGGCAAAGAGTAAAGATGAAAAATATTCTAAGATAATTCCAGGAAAAGGTGAGGTCTAGTGTGGGTTTGAGTGATAAACTTTTCTCTTGATTTTTTAAATGAACAAAACATCCAAATTTCCAAGCTTTTCTATACATGTCTATCTAATTTAAGATTTTCTTGAATCCTCCTACTGGGAGACACTTTAAAGGTCATTTATTTTTTTTCTGACCATCATCATTTTGAAAGCAGTCATGTTCTTTGTACACTGCCAAGTTAAGTATTGGCCCTGGTCCCTGCATTATTTGGCCAATTTTTTAGTGGCCCTAATTTTTCTTAGTGATTGTTTATTCGACAACCAGAAAGCCTATAGTTTTAAGTAATGCACATTCTCTAGTTGGAGTGTATTTAGTGTGCTGTGGTTGAATTTTAAAATTTTATATTTTTGTAACTAATCCCCGAGACCTTTATACTGTGTTGCCTTTGGAATCTATCCCAATAAGAATCTGTATCAAGTGTTTTTTTATTTTTCCTTTAGAGCAATAGAGTTTTATTTTATTCATTTATTTTTAAAGATTTTATTTTATTCATTTGAGAGAGAGAGAGAGAGCGTGAGCAGGGGGAGGAGCAGAAGGAGAGGGACAAGCAGACTCTGTGCTAAGCTTGGAGCCCAATGAGGGGCTCCATCTCCTGACCTTGAGATCATGATCTGAATGGAAATCAAGAGTCAGACAGACGCTCGACTGACTGAGCCACCCAGGCGCCCCTAGAGTTTATTTTATCGAATAGCATGCTTCAGGATAGGTGTCTATTCATTTAGCCACATATTAAGAATTTTATATGAGTTCTGTGTTTACGGTGAGTATACGTGAACAATCTGTTATTTTTCATGAGTTCTCTATGTAGAATTAAGATTCCAACTAATCATTTACAGTTTTTAATGGCAGTATTTGTGACAATTTTCAAAACAGTGAACCAACAGTTGGTTTGGTTGCAGAATTGCTTTGTACTGCTAGTGATTACTTCTAGTAATCCTTTAGTCATTTCCATTTGTTGCTGATCTGATCACAAGGCCAAAATACACTGGATTTTATTTAAAAATATGTATATCTGACATTTTTCTATACATTTAGATTCTTATAAAAATAACAAACATGTGAGTGGCAGTAGAAACGAGGAAGACTTTCAGTTCTTCTGTGTGCATTCATATATAATTAGGATCTTCTATTTATCAATTATATGAATGATTTTTAAGTGATATCATAGAGGCTGATCAGGACGGATAGACTAATCAAAAAGGAAAGCCAGGGATGCCTGGGTGGCTCAGTGAGTTAAAGCCTCTGCCTTCGGCTCAGGTCATGATCTCAGGGTCCTGGGATCGAGCCCCACGTCAGGCTCTCTGCTCGGTGGGAAGCCCCCCATCCCCCTGCCTGCCTCTCTGCCTACTTGTGATCTCTCTCTCTCTCTCTGTCAAATAAATAAAATCTTTAAAAATAAAAAAAGAACCAAAAACAAAAAGGAAAGCCAGTTTTTGGGAATATGTCCTTTTTGGAGTCTCTTCAGTTATCAAATTTAGTAGTTTTGGGTAGCCTTTGTTTAGTTAGTCTATTAATTGAAGTAGCAAAAATAAAACACAGTAGAATATATATGTTATTCAGAAAATAACAGAATAGACAGTAGTAATAAGCGCTACATATGTAGCAGTATACAGTTAATTTTGTTTTGATTTGTTTTCATTCAGAAGCATGCTGGTTCCTAGAAAACCCAAGTGTCTCAGGTATTTAGATTATAGTTCATACTAAACGTAAACATATTATGTTCTAAAAATAGTTTGAAAATCATTTGACCCATAGATTACTTCTTCTTCATATAGCTGAGCTGTAATATTAATTAGTTAATAGTATTATCAGTATTACTAGTATCTGTGTTCTAGGTTTGTTCATAGAGCCTAGAGGGTATAGAAAGAGAAGGAAGAGTTCCCTCTACATTTCTGAGTGCAGGACTGCTATAGGTAATATTTCGGAATAGGTGAGGTTTGGTGGCGGAATTTCTAGTGAGCCTCCTCAGAGCTCCCCTGCTGCCTGAGAGACCAGCACCATGGTAGCCCACAGAGTGCTGACGCTCTCACCAGGGAGTCAGAGGGCCCAGGCTCCAGTCTAGATCTGCCATCACCCCAGCACCGACTAACAGCACTCTCTGTGATGATGGGAATGTTCCCTGTGGTCCGTGTGGTAACCACAGACTACAAATGGGGCCAGTAGCACTGGGGAAACTGGGTTTTAAAATATTTTATTTTAAATCAAATAGCTGCATGTGGCTAGTGGCTACATACTGGGTCATGCAGAATAGGACACTGGTCATAGTTTTACCCTCTCATGGCTTTTTCTTACTGAATTAAAAAGGCACTCTTAGACTAGTGATGTCTAGGCTCCCTTCATTCTGACTCTAAACATACCATTTCTCTACCATATTTTTAAATTACTTAGCCTGTGTCTCCCCACCTGAATTTCAAACCTTAATTCCTTTCTTGCAGATGATTTCAAATGTTTATAAAGAAAAAAATATCTCGACGGAACTAATAAATTCTACCTGCTGTGGTCTCTCCATCTTTCCAGAGTTGTTTTATTATTCTGAGAAGGCTCATCTTAGGTTAAATGAACCTCAACATAGTGCAGTTTCAAAATTTTGACTTTAAAAAAATGGTAACAGCTAGTTATTATTATACTAGTTAACTATTATTTTAAGAATAATACAAGTTTCATATGTCCTGAAACATTTATTTGAAATTTAGTTATACTTAAGTAAAACTTTCTTAGTAATTCTCCCTTTCACAGAAAGTGTGTATCCTTCCCTATATTATTGTATGTGCCTATGAACATACACCGCAAGTGTGTGTGCGTATATATTGCATGCAGGGGTGTGGGGGGTGTTTAAATGAGAATGTAGATATGCCTTCTGTCTCTTGACCTCTTTTCTCTCACCGCAATGTAGCTGTTGTTCCCTGTGAGTACCTGTGAGTTCACCTCATCTGTAGCGACTGCATACTGTATCATTGCCTGGATACATCACAATGTTCTTAACTAAGGCCCAGCAATGGACATTTAGATTAGATCTTATTTTTGTTTTCTGCTATTTAGCACAGTGCAGTGAATTGTCCGAAATATGTATCTTTGCTCACCTGTTAATTATTTTCTTAGGCTGAATTCTTGGAAGGAATTGGTGAATTCCTAGAAATGAATCACAGACTGTGCACATTTAAAGTTTGACGTGTATTGCCAAATTGCTCCTAGAAGAGTTGTACCAATGATAATTCCACTCACAGTCTATGTCTGCCCGTTTCTCTATTCTTCTTGAACTGAGCATTATCATTTTTGAAAATTTAGACCCCCAGGTGATAACTAGAACGTCTCTAGTCACGTTCTGGTTTGAATCAGGTCCATATGTACTGGCGATACTTCCGAGTCTCTCTGTGCGCTACTTTAAAAAAAATTGTGTAAGATAGCAAGTTCTGTTATCTCCCTTATCTGTAACATGGTTGGAAAATCCCTGCGACTAACACTTTTTTATAATTAGAATATACAAATTGATCTTTTTCTATTAAAAATGTGAAAATTAAAGCTTCAGGCTTCTTAAATGAAAAAATTATGTTTATTTAAAGTTGAAAATTCACATGGTGTATGTATATGTATATTCATGTGTATATGGATATATGTGACATGTATCTCTGTGTGTGTATATGTGTGTGTATCAAATTCATCATACTTTATTGTATTAAAATTTTGACTTGTTCTTCCTGTCATTTCAAATAGATAATTCCTACCTGGACAAAGATGAGCATGGTTCGTCCTCTGAAAGTGAAGATGAGGCCCTGGGTAAATATCACGAGGCCTTGTCCAGAACACACAATTCCAGACTACCATTGGCAGATTCAAGGCAAAAGAACTATGCTTGGGAAACAAGACAAAAATACAGTCCTCTGTCTGCTGAGTATGATGGCTACAGTAGTGAAGCATCGATAGACGAAGGTAACACAGGTTACTTATTTTATTTTTTTAGATCACACACTATAGTATTAGATTATTTGTACCTAAAATTCTAGCCATCTGTCACTGCGTGATAAACAAGAGATGAACAGAGTCACATTTCTGTGGATATAATTATTGAACTTCAGATTTTTGGACTGAAGCCAAAACCCAAAACCCCTAAAAGCAAAACACCAAATAATTTAAATACCGTAGTAATTCCGTTTCTCTTTATACAATGCAAGCATGAGGTAGAAGATGGGAGTCTGCTGTTCTCTCACATGGAATCAGTCTTTAAACACCTGGTATAAAAACTGACAGAGTCTAGGTCTCTTACAGTGTTGAACTTGATTCTAATGCATCAGCATATGCTTTTTCATTCAGTGTGGCCCCTGAACAGAAGCCCGATACTTCATGTGGCACACAGCAGAAGAAATGGCGGCCTGTCCCGTGGGGGGCGGGGGAGGGAGTGTCCAGGACGGACTGAGAGCTCATACTGTATAACACGTTGCTTTAAGGGTGACTCTAGAAATTTTCAAGGATAATTTTGTCTCTAATTGATCTTTGTTTCCTGTACTGACATTGACTTAAAACTCAACCTATATAGAAGATAAATGTCCACCCTAACATGTTTTTACATCTTTCTATAAGGGAAATCAATTGCCATTAATTAAACCATATTTATTTCCATATTTTAGGTAGGTTGCTCACATGCTTGATAGAATATATGAGTACTCCTAGTAATTATTATCTTTATACTCAGATATGAAGAAGGGAGCAATATATCTTAGACAGCAATTTTTTACTACATCGAACACAAACTATCCTTCATTTTATAGCTGTAGTTTGTGTTTAAAGGCCTTATAACTATTGATTACTTAAAGTCTTACCCTAGCACATAGAGGTGTCAAGGGAGCTAAATCATCTTTTTGTTTTTTAATTTGGCTTAATGCTAGCTAATGACTGATGTATGTACCTCCTTTTTATTTCTACTAGTACACAATTTATAATAAATTAATCAAATACTGAGTAATTACTATATAGAAAGCTCATTATGAGATGGTGGGGAAGAAAGAAATATTAGGCTCTATGCTCAAAAATACCTTTCTTTTTAAAAAAAAAAATACCTTTCTTTTTTTTTCTCCCCAAATTTGTTTATTTTAATTTTTCAGTGTTACAAGATTGATTGTTCATGCACCACACCCAGTGCTCCATCCAGTACGTGCCCTTCTCGATACCCACCACCAGGCT
>CM052814.1:32784498-32855349 GCA_028533885.1 Nasua narica
CCCCCTCCCCTCCAAAACCCTCAGTTTGTTGCTCAGAGTCCACAGTCTCTCCTGGTTCATCACCCCCTCCGATTTCCCCCCATTCGCCCTTCCCTTCCTTCTCACGATGCCCTCCATGATTTTCTTTATACACCACACGTAAGTGAGACCATAAGATAATTGCCTCTCTCCGCTTGACTTATTTCACTCCGCATAATCTCTTCTAGTCCTGTCCCTGTTGATACAAAAGTTGGATATTCATCCTTTCTGATGGAGGCATAATATTCCATTGTATAGATGTACCACATCTTCCTTATCCATTCATCTGTTGAAGGGCATAGAATGTGTTTTCTGTGGTGAATCTATATTGATCCTTCACATTTCTTTTTTTGTCTGAAATATTTGTCTGGTAGTAGGTAGCTAGAATGATAGAAATTAAATGGTAGTCATTAAAGATATCTTTGATTACAAAACTGAAACCCAGAGACATGTGATTTTACTAAGATCATAAAATTCATTAATGGCAGAACTAAAGTTATAAGTGTTTGTAACCAGAGATCACATCAGTGCTTTTAAAAAGAATTGTTCAGTGCTCGCTTCGGCAGCACATATACTAAAATTGGAACGATACAGAGAAGATTAGCATGGCCCCTGCGCAAGGATGACACGCAAATTCGTGAAGCGTTCCATATTTAAAAAAAAAAAAAAAAAAGAATTGTTCAGACAAACAGAAAACTGACAACAACAAAAAAGAGAAACAGATTCATAAATGTAAAAAACAAACTATTGATTACCGGAGGGGAGGTGGGTAGGGGGATAGAAAAATAGGTGAAGGGGATTAAGAAGTAGACTTCTAGTTACAAAATAAGTCATGGGGAAAGAAAGTACAGCACAGGGAATATAGTCAATAATGTTGTCATAACTTTGTGTAGTGATACCAGTAACCATACTTAACTGTGGTAAGCATTTTGTAGTGAATATAATTGTTGACTTACTATGTTGTACACCTGTAAATATAATACGGTACATCGGGGCATCTGGGTGACTCCGTTGGTCAAGCATCTGACTCTTGACTGTGGCTTAGGTCATGATCTCAGGGTCATGAGATCAGCCCCACATTGGGCTCCACACTGAGTGTGAAGCCTGCTTAGGATTCTCTTTCTCCCTCTCCCTCTGCCCCCTCCCACCCCGCTCATGTCACACTGTCACTCTCTCTCTAAGAAAAATGTGTGTATGTATATGTGTGTGTATATTGTATGTCAACTATCCTTCAGTTAAAAATAAATTTTTAAAAGAGGACTATTCAGTAACCAAGTGACTAGATAAGAGATGCACTATAAATTGAAGACAGGCAGTGTCCCTTGCTAGGGGGAAGAGGCATGGGTGCTAAGTGGAGGAATAATGCTAACAGCAGTCTGGCAATTATGGAGACCTGACTCTTTCTCTGCAGGTTTCTGTTAGCAAAGCCTGTAGAAGCTCAGTCTCCTGATACATTTGGGGAGCATGACATGCAGTCACAAATGAGCTGACAGTAATCTTATTACCTGAGGGCAGCAGGGATGGGAATATCAGTATTCACTGTAAGTTCAAGCTTACCAATGAAGTAGATCTCACAGGAAACTGCCCCAGTGAAGGAGGCGCGTGAGATAATCCAGCACGTGAGATAATCTCCTTCAGGTGGTGCGATAGAAACTTGAAGCTGCTTCTAAGAACTGTGCCTCACGTGCCTGTCCAGTCTAGAGCCTGGGGAAGACCCTCGCTGCTGTAGCGGGGGGTGGAGTTCTGGAGGACGTGCAGTGGGGGGGCCATCAGAGGAAGGAGCCCTCCAGCCTGTGGTGGGTTGATGAATGTGGCTGTGTAACATTCATTTCTACTGCCCTTTGGGCACTGCTCAAGTCTTTGTGTAGAATATTTAATTTTATCCTCACAGAAATCTTTTTATTTTATTGTCTAATTAATTCATTAGTTTTCCAGTTTTGAACAGCAGCCGAGAGAGGTGCGTTAGCGCGCCCACGTTTCCGGGCTCCAGCCGCCCTGACGGCTGGGCTGCAAGTAGAGCTGCAGGGGCTTCCAGAGCTCAGATGCCTGAGCGTCTCGTAGACCATGTCAGCTCCTCTCCTACCTAGCACAAGGAGGAGACTGTTTTTCTTCCAAAAATGATGTCTCATTGTTGTAAGAGAGTTTTGTGAAGACTGCAGCCTCTAGGAAAAGGAAGAACCATACCACTGGGAAGGACCCAGGGTTTTGGTCTGGGACTCAGAGATGAAGCAGGACTCAGGCCAGCCGTATGTGACCCAGACCCTGGGCAGTCCTCCTGCAGGCTGTTCAGGGCAGTAAGAACCTAGGGTTTATGTGCAGGCTTCTTAGCCTCAAAACCCAGTACAGAAAGTTGGGGGGAAAACCAGTGACTTGTCACTTGACCTTTAGCCTTATTCTAAGAAAAACCAGCAGGGGTTTATTGAGATAATACAGAACTTTTCCCTGGTGGACTCTGGTTAATGTTCACTTAGAGAAGAGGAGAGATTTTAGGACTCTGTTCGCACGGGAAGTATTCCTTTCTGTCTGGGATACGGGACTCGAGAAGCAGCACCCTGTGCCCTTGAAATAGGCTCAGATTAAGCGTAAGGCAGCGAGAGGGAGAGGGCCCGCAGCGGGAGCTTGCTCCCTGCCCCTGCAGGGTCGCACCTGGGCGTGCTGTTATTTTTTCATGTCTTGGCAGAAATCTTCACTGCAGACCTTTGCTTTAGAGTCCATTATAGGAGACTTAGGAAGCCCCATCTAATATCTTAAGTCCTTGTAACAGTTAAGCAGTAACTCAAGCGACCCCTACCAGTGTGGTACACAGGCGCGGTGTGAAGTTAGCTGTTGTAGATGTGGGCGTCTCTGATAGCATTAACTACTAGTCTATTAGTAGGGTTACTACTAATATTAGTTAGTCACTATTAGAGATTAACTGTTAGTCAGCTGTTAAAAAGCTACCCCTCCCCCTGTTGTGGACTGGAAGGAACTTCAGTAGTAAATCACAGAGAAGTCAGTGGCATTCACGCATGCTTACACCACTCAGAATCAGCCGCCATTCATACTCCACGTTCTTTCTTCCAGAATTTTTTATGGCTGTAACTTAGAACAGTGTATATAGTAGTGTATGAATACATTTTCCCTCAAAAATTCAACCTCTTGGAAAATTAAATATTTCCTTCTCTTGATCCTTTCCCCGTTACCAAAGGTATATATCCTTCCAGTCTTTGTGTTCATACTTTATAAACACGTTAGCAGCTCATAAAAGTATACTTTTATGTTTTTAAACTTACATAAATGGTTTTATCATAGGCTCGTTAAAGATATAATTGCTTTTTCCTTGGAAAAAGGAGTGAAATCTATGGTCAGTGAAAGAAAGTGAAGAAGTATCAGTTAGAGAACAGGCCAAGTAAAATTCAATCTTTCTTTAGTAGTCTCTCAACTCCTTAAGACTAGGGAACTGAGTCTTCTCCTCTTAAATACCCCTTTCCTCCCATCCCCTCATGCATAACATAATCTGATTTAAAGCCATTAAATAATTTTCTTGGGTGGGTTTATTTCTTGGGGAGATCATTATTCTCAATTAACGTATAGTTCATGGACCAGTAGAAAGATTCTTTACAGTTAGAAGTTTCTAAATTATCACTTGTTGTCTTTATAAAAAAAAATTGGAAAGAAAAATGAAATTAAGTGTTAAAACATGAAATCATAATTCTTTATGATGTTAGCTCCTCGTATATCCTTCTTTCACTTTTTAAATAAGTACAACTGCCTCTGTGCTGCTCTGTGAAAAACCTATCACTGAGAAAGAAAACATAAATACTCATCGGTGGATCCTGGAACTGAAGAATGTATTGATGCTTTTGGTTTCTTATTAAAAGCTTTATTGTGAAAATTATTATTAGAAATTGATTAATTTCCCTGTACTGTTTTTCCAGTTTGTACTTCCATGTTTCCCACTCTGCACGTTGTATGTGATACAGACTTAACTAAGCATTTGCACTAGGTTTATTTACATATTCTCTAAACTGGTTCACAACACTCCTGAAATATTAATGCTTTTTTGTTAGAAAAAAAGGAGGGGGATTTTACCTTGAAACTGAACCTCAGTATGGGGTAAGATCACTCAAATATTTGCTTTCCACAAGCTAGAATAAGAGTTAAGGGAGGGGAGGGCAGTCATGACCATGAAAGCGTGAACTAAATTATTTACACAATAGTACCCAAAGACCATGTCCTGTCTGTCCCACGTTTGGACAGATGTGAGTCACAGTTTGAGTTTTGAGAAGCAAAAGGAAAAGAGGCCTGAATGGATGGAAACTTTTATTGGGGAATGGGGATTGATACTGACAGTTGAATTAGAGATTCAGTGATAGGAGTTACACATCATGGTATGTAGATACTCCTCCTGCTTCATTCATGTTAAATAATTACTGAACTGTTTCAAAGAGGTGAGTAACAACTTAATTAACAGCTTTTGGTGAAATAAAATTGAGGTTCTATTTTAATTTTAAAATTCTGAAAAATCTCTCCTGTAAGCAGTCTCGATGTGTGGCTCTCATTTTGAGACTTCCTGCCTATGAGAAAATAAATTACATTAAAATCTCTGATGTGTGAGTCAGAAATTACCTTCGGAAGCTGAGAGGTATTTTGATGACTTGGCGTATCTTTTTCCTTTTGCTTGATATGTACGCGTAAAGATAAATATTTTCTTAGAAAATCTGGTTATATTTAAGTCTTTGAGGTTTTCAGTAATGCTGTCAACTAAAACTAAGATAATTTAAATGGCTTTTGAGAATTAGTTTGGTAGTTATTTAAGGTCTAGATAGTTACAAAGTCCTTTGCCTTTTACGGTTCACACAATCTTTTACTCATTGTGCCTTGTTTTAGTAGTTAAGGGAAAAAGCATAGTAAAGGAATTTGGTAACTGGTAACTTAGGAAATGCTTCTTTTTTTTAAGATTTTATTTATTTATTTGACAGAGAGAGAGAGATCACAAGTAGGCAGAGAGGCAGGCAGAGAGAGAGGGGGAAGCAGGCTCCCCGCTGAACAGAGAGCCCGATGCGGGGCTCGATCCCAGGACCTCGAGATCATGACCTAAGCCGAAGGCAAAGGCTTTAAACCACTGAGCCACCCAGGTGTCCCAGGAAATGCTTCTTTAAGTATAAATTTAATTAAGTATCAGCAATCTAGATAAAAGTATTTATAAATTTTTATAATCTTTTAAAAATTTTATAACACATAGCTTTTTGAAGATAATAGATTAAAATATTTTTGAAGTTTGATCATCTGTATTTTGAGTACGTTGATAACAGGTTAATTACAGTTCTATAAATAAATAACATTAGCTGTAATATAATGAATGATTATAGAGTAAACACTATTCTAAGCACTTTATCCAAATTAAGTCTTTTAACCTTCACATTTACCATAAGACACAGGTTTTGTTGGTGTCCGTATTTTCCAGAGAGGACACTGAAGCACAGGCCAGGTAACTTGTCTAGGGTTACATAGCAACTGTGCGAGACAGCCAGGATTCAAGTACTAGACCTCGGTCCTCAGAGCTAATGCACTGAACCGCTCCCCTGAAGTACCTTGGATGATGTCCTGTGAGAAGATCTGTCTTTTTATGTAACTTTTACACCTAAATAAGTTCTTTATTGCTGTTGTTAATGTGTAAGTAATGAATGTTCATTATAGAAAAATGAGAAATTACGCATGACGAAAAAGAATACTCAGATTTCCATCATGAAACTACCATTGCTTCTATTTTTTGGTATCCTTTTATGGACATTTTTATTTGCATACATATTTTTAAAATTAAAATGGGTTTCTTGCACAGTATTTTAATCTGCTTTTGTTCCACTCAAAAATATATCTTTTCTTGCCAATATATATATGTCACAACATCACGTACACAAATTGTACCATATTTATTCAGCAATTTTTATCTACTGATACTTTGTTACTGATTTTTCCTATGGATAAGGTTGTTCTTAATAATATCTTAAAACAATTTCTTTTCTTCCATGTTCTTTGATATTTTCTGTCTCTGATTCAAGATTCTAACTTGAATCTCACTGATCAAAGGAGTTCTTTTCATTCTGTGCTTCTGTTTTTAATAAGAGGTCTGGATGTGATTTGTGCATGTTTGTGTTTTGTATTATAAATAATTCAAGGGTGCTGTACATTTGTGAGGCCATTATCTGAACTCAGGTGACATTAAAAATATTTAACAACTGGTATAATATAAACTAACATATGAATAAAGAGTAAATACATGGAATATATTTATTTATTCTCTCACTAAATTAAAGTTTATCTATAATAAAACTAGTTACCGAAGGTTGTAAGTTGTAGGAAAAACTATCAAATTATTCTAGTGATTTCAAAATAGTTTAATTGTTTTTAGAAATCATTGCTGTGATCTTTGGTTTGTTGCTAAGACTAGCTAAATGATACGCTTTTCTGAGCCATAATCTGACATTGGGAACTATTTCAAACTCATCCAGTAATTTTTCCATTCAATTTGTAGTCATTAGTTGACTTGTAGTGACAATAACTAGAAACTTCCTCAAATAGTAATGATATTGTTTACAGCACAGAATCCTTTATCAGCCTCTGCTGAACTGAACAATTACATGAAAATGTTTTCTAGCCTGCCATACTGACAGGTGTTTTTATATATTCACTATCTCTAGTAACATCAAATGCAAAAAAACATAATTTACTGGAATTTCATATTTAATAAGTTTAGACAATCCTACAGGATAGATGAGAGAAAGAGAAAGAAAAAAGTGGTGAACCTGGTCTCTGTTGCTGAGTTGCCTAGGTTTGATTCCTGACTGTGCTAACGTTTTCTTATCTGGGAAATGGACATGATGATAATAAATGTAATACCAAGATAAGGTAATATTTATTTACAACAGTTCCATTCACTGAACAAATGGTCGGTAAGATTAGCTGTCATTTTTACTGATAAAATTAATTATTATTATTATGCTAACATTAGCTGGACACCCAGTGAGTTCGTGAAACTCAGCAGAGTATTAAAAAGGGGTTCCCAGTCCAGGGCATCTTCCCAGTCTCAGATCTTTGAGCATGCGTAGTGTCCCTGCTGTTACGGGCGTGCTGGTATGGCGCCAAGTGACTTCCATTGCCACCCGCTCCTCTGCAGTCCTTAGATCTTGCCGGGCCAGTCCAGTGGAGGCTGTGGTTACTAAAACGAGCAACTTGAGGGGATGTAGATAGGCAGCAGGTAGCTACAGCCTGGGTAGACCAGATGGACATGGAGATTTTGTCTGCTGGGATGCCAGTGCCAAGGCTGTCTCCTTCTGTGGTGTTTGTAGGCACGTGTAAGGATAGGGCCTGAGCCCTGGTGGGTGCTAGGTGGGCAGCCTTGACCCACGGCTCCGGAAGGAAGTAGATAGGAGGCCTTCACTCAACCCTCTTGAATCCTTGCCATGTCCAGGAGGTGGGAGTTGTGGTGGCTCCTTGCCAGCCTTGAAGTTTCTAAATGAGGAAACAAACTATACTGGTACCATGTGGCTGAATGTCAGCCCTAAGCTGATCACTGATTGTGCTTGGATAATTGGTGAAGTAGGTGAAGCCCTATAATTTACCAAAAAATTATTTCCTAGAGGAAGAGAGAGAGAGACAGAGAGAGAGTGTGTGGTGGCGGGGTGGGGGAGCGGGGAGCATGTGAATATATGAGTGCTTAACATTTACTCTTCTATTGAGAGATGTCCAGCATATTTATTAATTGGGGGGGGGAAGTGCAGAAAATTTTGTGTGCTATATTGTTTTTTATCTAAGAAAGGGGAAATAGGTTTGTATTTGCTTATATTTAAAAATAATGGAAGGGAAAACAAGAACTTCTAAAAATAGTTATCTGCAAGGGAAGGACGGAAGCAACTTCTCTGACAAACCTTATTTTACATAAACATAAAGAAATTTTACTCTCTAAAAACCATACTCTCTAAAAACGAAAAGCACAGTGAAACAGAGGAGACTATGTATTGTTACCCTAACCATACAAAGAGAGATGTTTGATTTTTTTTTTCAAAGGGGGAAGTTGTGTTAATAGGAAGATACTGTTACTATAAGCACACCAAGCAGCACATCATACTTTTCTCAGCTGCAGGAACAACTCTGGGGATAGAAGTAGGGAGATTTGAGACATATTTTGGAAGGAGCATCAACAAACTTTGGGTTCAGTATGGGAGTAGTAGAAAGTGAGAAATCTAGGATAGATTCCTGGGGTTTTTGGATGACCAATGAGGATAGTATGAGAAAGAGTACGACAGGAATAAGGAATTTGTGGACATATTCAGACACCTGTGAGATATCCACTTAATGTAACACATTGATAGCTCACTGGATGAGTCTGATTACTTAGGGAGAAGGTCCAGGCTAGAAATATGATTTGGGGAATCATTACTATATATAGATGGTATTTAAAATCAGGCACTCTTTTAGTTATGTTTGTTCATTATCTATTAGCCTCCAATCAAATCTGCCTGACAGACTATTTCAGATTATTTGTTAGGATAATATTGACAAGGTTAATTTCAGGAATGTGGTGCTATATATGTCCACATTCAATTTTTTTTTTTTTAATTTTTTTAGCAATTTTTTTTTTTTAAATCTTATACTCCTTTTGTTTCGACTTCTCAATTTAAAGCACTTCTCCCTCCTCTGGGAACTATCTCGAAGTTCTAGGGCTGGGACCCCAGCAGTTCTGTCTGTATTTCACAACCTTAACATTGCTGCCGTGCTTGGTTGGTGCAGTGTTCTAAAGAGAAAGTGACCAACTTCTACTTTTGGGTCCCTGGAAGGTTCCTGGTTAGTGCCTTTTATAAGTCTTAGTTTTGTAATGATTTCTAGGATCATGTTCTGTATATCCTTCTATTTTCTTATATATTTATTTTCTTCAGCTTGTGGTAGCTCTAGTTGGTTCCTGTTGCTAACTAATACAGAAATATTTGTAGCAGTCTTTGTGTTTTACTATATGAATCTCTGTAAGGAATTTAGATATTTTTTTTAGATCCTTTAGAAAGCATACCTCAATTTTTTTTCTCCATTTAAGCCATTGCTGGCCTTTATAATTTTGTGGAAATCTGTTGCTTGAGATGGTCGTTTAGTGAATCAAGGCCTTAGGATTCTTTTGTTTCAGTTTTAAAACTTACCAGGGTGCTGCTTCTATCGTATATGTGATAGATTTATTCTTTCTAGATCTAAAAGTGTTGATATTAAGGATATCTTGCTGTTCAGACATGTTCATTCTAAGGAAGGATAAAAGTATCTTAAAAGTTTTCCTCTTCCTTGGAATTTCCTGTAAGTGATTCTCTTACTAATAGTGCATCTTCCTATTGAATATTTATAATTTTTATGTATTAGATTTTAAAATAATAGCATTCAGTGCTACACACATTCAGCTGAAAGCTTCTAAAACAGTAAAAATTGTGGAAATTAATTTCATCAGTGTAAATTAGTCTACAAAATATTTCCTAATGTATTATAAAACCTTGTCAAATGAAGATCTGTTTATTCAAAATAGGGCTAAATACAAAGTAAATGCTTTTCCCAAATTAATTAGATTTCTATAAAAAATATATGAGATGCTTTGAATGCATTTAATTTGAAGTTCATTTACTTCAGAACCTTACATTTCAAATTAACACATTTTAAAATTTATAAGTTTAGTATACTTTAAGAGAGGACACATTCTGTGTGGGTGTCTTTTTTTTTTTTTTGCATTGAGATAAAATATACTTTAAAAACAGAATAATGCTACAAGCATTTTTGAAGGAATACTCTTCCCTCTGAGGTGAAGCCTTTGAAAAAAAGCTTCCTCTGGCCATTTCACATCTTTGAAGTAATAGTGAAGTTACATTAATAAACAAGAAGCGATTTTTATCAAATGAAACACGATTTCTCATCCTCTGATCTTTGGTTTAGATTAGAATTTAGATGAGATCTACCCTCTTAATAAAAATTTCTTCAAGATCTCCTGTTATGGTCCTACCGCAAAAAAGGGGAAGGCGTGGGGGCAAAAGGAGACTCTCAGAGGTGGTAGATATGTTAGTTACCTTGTTAATGCTGCTGGTTTCATGATGTATACATATGTCCAAACTCACCAAATTGTATCCATTAATAATATGTAGTTTTTACTGTATCAGTTATACCTCCAAGCTGTTTTAAAAAATTAAGATTAAAATAGTAGAATAGCATTTGTAGTTCCTTTTTATTACTGAATTGTATTTCATTGTGTAGATATACCATATATTCCCTACCCGTTCTTCCATTCTTCCAACAGTAGCACATTTCTAGTTTTTGACTATTACGAACAGTACTGCTATGAACATTCCCATGCAAGTCTTTTAGGGTAAGATCCTTTCATGTACATTATACATTTAGTCTTTATAACATCTCTGTAAGTAAGTTATATCATCCCCATTTTACTTTTTTTTTCCATTTTACTTTTTTAAAAAGATTTTATTTATTTTTTTATTTTAGAGAGAGTGCACAAATGGGGGGAGGGGGAGGGAGAGAATCTCAGGCGGACTGTACCGAGCTGGAGCTGGAGCCTCAATCCCAAGACCCCGAGATCATGACCTGAACCAATATCAAGAGTCAAACACTCAACCGACTGAGCCACCCAGGTGCCCCAGCCCCATTTCACTTTGGGCCCAGGATTTAGCCAGGCAGTAGGATTCTAGATTCCCTGTATTTAATCACTATATTTTCCACTTCTGTAATTAATACAATATTTATTTTATATTACCGTGGCCTCATTATATTGATGTAGTTAAACGAAGTTTTTTTTATTTAAACGAAGTTTCTAACTAATTTAGAGCCATCATTTTATAGTCCTTTTAAACCAGAATTAAGGTAAATATTCTTTTTCATTGGGTTTATTATGATTTGAAATTTTTGTGAAAGGAGTAAAAATACTTTGCCATATTCATCCTTGTTTGCTTAGCACCCATCAGAAAGTATAGCACATAGAAAGGTATCCTGTGAATGTTTATTGAGTTAATATAGCCAAATAAAAATTTTAAATTGTTTGCATTTTTCTGTAGCCCAGCTTGAAGTATAATTTTTCTGCCTTTATTCACCTTTTTTTTCTATGTATCCTAATTTGGAAATTTTAATGTAGATAATATTTTCATTAGATTTCTGGTTAAACATACTGAGAAGACCACAGATGGTTTAAAATACAAACATAGTTTGGCAAACTTAGGTTGACTATAGCTCAAAAATCGGAAATGGTAGTTACATATTATATAAAACATGAATAACAAATGCTCACTTTTTTCAGGGTAATGTTGTTTTGTAGGACTACTAAGTGGGTGAAGGATCCTCAGTGTATCACACTAGAGGCCACATGATCTCAGTTTGTCTCATTATTGGTGCCACTAACTTTGATTTAAACGGTGCGTTGTCCACTAGATTGCTTCATTTTAAAGGATCCTTTTCCACCTTTTTTTTTTAAGAGTTTATTTATTTATTTGACAGAGAGATAGAGAGAGCACAAGACAGAGCAGCAGGCACAGAGAGGGAGAAGTAGGCTCTCCACTGAGCAGGGAGCCCCATGCGGGGCTCAATCCTAGGACCATGGGATCATGACCCAAGCCAAAGGCAGACGCTTAACCGACTGAGCCACCCAGGTGCCCCTCTTTTCCACCTTCTAATGAGTAATACTTTCTTGGTTGTACATTGATAACGTGTGAATATCCTGTTCACCAACACCTAGTGGTTTTAGAATTTTTTGACGATTCTTGCCTAAATCAATTATTAAATCTTTTTTATTAGCACTCATAGGTTATTTTTGCATTCACTGT
Source organism: Nasua narica (assembly GCA_028533885.1). Lineage (NCBI taxonomy): Eukaryota > Metazoa > Chordata > Mammalia > Carnivora > Procyonidae > Nasua > Nasua narica. The sequence continues at coordinate 32,796,342 of CM052814.1, forward strand.
TATAATCCATTTCTGTTATTTTTCATTTGGATGCTCAAATGGTCCCAAATGGCTTTTGCTCTTGACTCCTTTGTCTTTTTTATTTTCGTTTTTATTTAAATTCTAGTTAGTTAAAACACAATGTAATATTAGTTACAGGTGTGGAAATAGTGATTCGGCACTTCGGCACATCACCCCTTGCTCATGACAACAAGTGCCCTCGTTAATCCCCACACCTACTTCACCCATCCTCCTGCCCTCCTGCCCTCTGATAACCGGGGGTTCTCTATAGTCGAGAGTCTGTTTCTTGTTTTCCCTCTCTTTAAAATATTTTTTTCATGTTTGAGTATAGTTGACACACAATGTTACATTAGTTTCAAGCGTACAACAAAATGATTCAGCTTCCCTATTGGCCCTTATGCTGTGCTCTCCGCAGGTGAGGTGCTGTCATCACACAACACTACGGTCTTGTATTCGCTATTGTAAATAACGCTGCAGCAGACGTAGGGGTGCATATATCTTTTCAGACCGGATAGACATTTTTCTGAGGAAGACACAGGGATGGCAGACACGTGAAAAAGATGCGCTCAGCAAGACCCCTGTATCTTTTCAACGTGTCCCCATCAGACCTTGAGCACTTTCTAACTTTATTTTTTTGTAGATGCAGTTCCTTTTTTTTCTGTTTTATTTTCCTTGACCAGCCCAGGAATCAGTCACGTTTTTTGAGTAGACCTTGCTTTTTTTTGTGAGGAGTGGTATTTTTTTTTAGCATGTGTTTTAAAATTTAATTTATTTGAATTTCCACAAAAGGTATCATATCTTATATGTGCTTTTGCTTTTGTTTTGTTTTATTTTTTTATTATGTTCAGTTCAAGATCTAGATTGCTTGTTACTCTCAGGTGTCATTGCCTCTGGGCTCTTCAGTGGATAGAGTTCATTCTGATACCACAATTTAGAATCCAACACCACAGAGTTCTTCTTCTCCTTTCCCCATTCTGTGGATTTCCTCTCATAGTAGGAACTGTGGTTCCCGGCACCATTCATGCATTTATTCATTTGCTCAGTCCTGCAATACACTCAAAATAGCTTAGGCATTGCTACACACGTACTACTTCCGACAATAAACCTATTAAATAAAATTCAGTTTTCATTCTAATTATTCATAGAGTATATCCTACTAAGGGTATATAACTGTGAAAAACCTACTTGGGTTAATTCTTTTTATTTTCTTCCCTGTGGTTATTTACCTATTTGGAATAAATGTAGTTCAGTTTGTATTTTTTTGTTTTTATGTTTTGTTTTACAAAAATAAGTGTGTGGGTTTTGTTATATCCCCTTGATGTTATATGCAAGCTCGTATATTCTATGTAAGTATGTATGTATGTGTTAGATGTGGATGTGTATGTTTTTTCTTTTGCATCTTCCTTTCACCACTTAATTATCTTGGAGATCACTCCATGTGAGGTCGTGGAGATCTTCTGTTTTGTATTTGCAGGTAAAGTACACTTTTTAAAATATTTACTTATTTATTTTAGAGAAAGAGAGAGAGTGGAGGGTGGTGAGTGGCAGAGGCAGTGAGAATCCCAAGCGCCACCCAGGTGCCCCAAGGTACCCTTTTTTTTTTTTTAAGATTTTATTTATTTATTTGAGAGAGAGGAGAGAGATCACAAATAGGCAGAGAGGCAGGCAGAGAGAGAGGGGGAAGTAGGCTCCCCACTGAGCAGAGAGCCCGATGCAGGGCTCCATCCCAGGACCTGAGAAGGCAGAGGCTTTAAACCACTGAGCCACCCAGGTGCCCCACCCAAAGTACACTCTTAAAAAGAGGAAATACCTTTCAGACTACTTTGTGCAGAATATTAATATCAAATTTCTTTGAAAGACTAGCTTTATATCTGTTACTTTGGTTTTTTGGTACTTAATAGGATTGAGACTATTAACTCTTAGTTGTTTTTAGCAAATTATTTAACTTGTCTGCTACGTATGTAAACTTTTGGATCCTTTTGCGTTTATATAGTCACATTTCTTGGTTTGTATTCTGAATTGAAATTCATTTGGAGCATTGTTTCAGAGAAATTGCTGACGATGATTTACTGAATTCTTTTCAAGCTCTTGCATGTTAAGTTACTCCTTAGGAGCAATTTATTTGAATTCTAATTATAGTGTTTTCAGTATATTGAGGCTCTTGGGTTCCCCTTCATGGTCAACTATTTGGAACCAATTATAGTTATTAAAAACTCTAAGCCCAGAAACAATGGCATTCTTAGGCAATTTAAGAAATATTAAAATGTTGACAGGCAGGAAGCATTATAAATTGTTAGAGATCCATTAACAGGTTCATCACAGGAAATTAATGAGATGTATTAATTAATTAAAAATAGTTCCACTTGTCTGTTTAAAGTTTATATATTTCTCTTTTTATTTTGTTTTTAGATTATTTATTTATTTATTTATTTGATAGGAGGAAAGAGAGCATGAGAGAAGGCACAAGCAGGAGAAGCAGCAGAGGGAGAGAAGCTGACTCCCCACAGAGCAGGGAGCCCAATGTGGGGCTCGATCCCAGGACCCTAGGATCATGAGCTGAGCCAAAGGTGCCCCGGCACCCCCATGTTTCCCTTTTTAAAAAATTCAGTCCATGTGTTACCTTTGTTTTAGGTGTAGCATTAAATGCCCTAGTCTCCTCTCTTCTCATTTTCTTACAATTTCCAGTATTACAGTTTTATACAATGTCTGTTACATGGCTGGAAATCTTCCTTTGCTTATTTTCATATAAATACATAGCCCCGATCAAAAAGGGCCAAATTACACCAAAATGGGGAAATTTGATATCCATATGTACCCTATGGGAAAAAACAAAAATGGAAAAAAATTTGACATCCATATGTACACATATGAAAAAAAAAACATTTTTGGGGTGCCTGGGTGGCTCGGTTGAGCACCAGACTCTTGGTTTCGGCTCAGGTCATGGTCTCATGGGTCCCGATCGAGCCCTGTGTGGGGCTCTGTGCTCAGTTCATTCTGCTTCAGATTCTCTCTCCTCCTCCCTCTCACTCATTGTCTCTCTCTCTCTCTCTCTCAAATAAATAAATAAATACTTCAAAAAAGAAAAAGCGTTTTTACTTTTTATGTTGATACATGCAGAATATGATTCTATGGTAGCAGACTCTTTTTTTGCTCTTTTACTACAATGAATCACTAATTTATGCCACAGTATTTTTTGGAATGCCAACTGTGCTATGCATGGAGATGGGGAGAAAAATAGCTTTTTAAGAGAAAATGAACTTCTTTTTGCTGAGTCTGAGAAGCAGCAGGTGGTCATGTGCGGCTGGAGGAGCAGTAGTAGTGAAACAGGAGACTGAGAAGTTACGTCGATACAGATGGTTTAGGTCTCAGCTGCTGGGCCAAGCCGTTTGGACTTCCATTTTGGCACTGAAGAGCGATTAGAAGAGTTTTTTTTAACGGGAGCATTACATGACCTGACATTTGTTCTAGGAAGAGAACACTGCAAAGTCTGTGAAGAATGGATTAGAGTGAGAAATGGGAAGTGGGAAGCGAAGTTAACTGTTTAGGCAAGAAATGTTTGCTTAGTGCAACAATCATAGAAATTTCGTCAAGTAGCTAATTGTAATAATTCCTAGCATGCATTAGGCAATTCTGTGGATGCTGTCTGTAGAATGAGTGCTTAAAATGTTCAACTTCTGATACCAGTTTCACTGAAATCTAAAGCCATTAACCATTATTCTAACCCTGGTCTTATCATCAGAGCACATCTTAGGTATTATGAAAGTAATACATATAGATAAGTGTATAACAAATCAGTCTTCTTTTTTGGTTCATTTTCTCACCTCGGTGTAGCACATATCTTCCAGTAGCTTCCAGAGAATTGTTACACTGAGGGCAAGCTTTTTGAAGTACTCTACTTATGAAAATATTTTTATGCCGACTTCCTAATTGATTGTTGGTTTGGCCAGGTACAGGATGCTAGTTTGAAAATCATTTTCCCTGAGAACTTTGAAGACGTTGGTCTGTTGTCGTCCTACAGTTGCCATAAGAAACCTGTGCTACTGGGCGCCTGGGTGGCTCAGTTGGTTGAGCGACTGCCTTTGGCTCGGGTCATGATCCCGGAGTCCCGGGATCGAGTCCCATATCGGACTCCTGGCTCTGCGGGAAGTCTGCTTCTCCCTCTGACCTTCTCCCCTCTCATTCTCAGTCTCTCTCTCTCTAATAAATAAAATAAAAATCTTAAAAAAAAAAAAAGAAACCTGTGCTACTTTGGTTCTCAGTCATTCTTAGATGTTTGTTTTCTCTGGAAATGTATGGGTATTCTCCTTGCCTACATGTGAAATTTTGTAACAGTATACTTTGGGCACAACTCTTTTGTAAGCTACAGTCTCTGAAATCATTCGGTTTTTCAGAAGAAGCCTCCATCATCCTTTTTTTGGTAGGTGTGTGGTATATACTTCACTGCCAGCACTCTTGGAACTGAGGAATAAAACACAGCTAAGCATCTCCTCATTCGCCACATAGATTTCCATTCAATTCTCTGTTTTCAGTATGATGCTTCTCCTTCTCTTTTTCCTATCCCTGAGCTCCCTTTGGATGCTTGTATGAAGGATGCGATTTGGGGTCCGGAGTGTTGTTAATTGCTTATTATGCAGGCTTTCGCCCACCTTTTTCTTTCTTTCTTTCTTTCTTTCTTTCTTTCTTTCTTTCTTTCTTTCTTTCTTTCTTTCTTCCTTCCTTCCTTCCTTCCTTCCTTCCTTCCTTCCTTCCTTCCTTCCTTCCTTCCTTCCCTTCCTTCCCTTCCTTCCCTTCCTTCCCTTCCTTCCCTCCTTCCTTCCTTTTTTGTTAGCAGACACACCTCACCCACCACCTTCCATAGTACCTGAGCCTTTCTGGAGCTCTGTGGAGTATATTGGTTTGTTTCTTACCATATTCTAACTTTGTCACATAGTCAGGAAATGAAAACCCTGTGGAAAAACTGAATTCAAATCTATTCTTCTTTTTTTTTTTTTAAGATTTATTTATTTATTTATTTATTTATTTATTTATTTGAGGGACAGAGAAAGTGAGAGAGAGCATGAGAGGAGAGAAGGTTAGAGGAAGAAGCAGACTCCCCACGGAGCTGGGAGCCCGATGTGGGACTCGATCCTGGAACTCAAGGATCATGACCTGAGCCGAAGGCAGTTGCTCAACCAACTGAGCCACCCAAGCGCCCCCAAATCTATTCTTGATTATTATCATCTATATGACATAATTAACTGTTCTGAGTTCCTGTTTGCAAACAAAAACCATAGCTAATAAAACCTACCTTAAAAGAGTTACTGTAAGGACTAGAAATTATGCATATCTTTGGATAGAATGGTTCTGAGTAAATTTTAGCTATTGATATACCTGTATATATGAAAGGTATATCCATGTATATACCTTTACATGTATAAAATTAAGTCACATAGTTACACATTGCTAATTCGTTGGAAAAAGAGAGTTTGCAAACTTCGAACTACCTAAAAGCATTGTAACAGCTGGCTTTTACTGATACTTTATTAGTCAGAAGGACAGAGTACCTAATTTTTTCCCTCTCCGAATGTTACTCTTATAAACAGAATGGTCTTCCATCTAGAAAGTTATTCGTCACAGCTGTCGGTTAGATAGCAGTTAAAATTTAAATTGAGCTCCCAGTGACCACTGCCACTTCACCTCTGACAAATCTTTCAGAAACCACTTCCAAAAATGATGTCTCTCTTCTTACGGAGTATTTAAAAACACCGTATAAATAAGGTTTTTAGTGCTGTATTTAAAAAGTATTTGCTCTTTTGCCTAAGAATAACCTGGGTTTGAGTAAAAAGCTCTGTAATTATACAGGTAGAAGCAAAGTTTGCTTATTTTAAAATCATTTAAATATTGAGATGTTAGACCCAAAGCCTTATTTTCATGAAGTTCATGTTCTCTAAAGTGTACATTTGATGACATGTTTGTGTTACAAAAGTTGTGCTGACAAACATTTCCAACATTTAGCCTTAAGAGGCTGATGTGTCTCAAGAGCTTGCAGTGAAACCGCGAGTAAAGCAAGCTATAGGGTATGATACTAGATGAGAACTGGATTGACTGGAAGCTAGTTGAGAACCAAAATATATAACAGCTTTAAACCTGTGCTCCGTGAATGCATCCTGTAGATCCTTGGTAGTAGTTTCCCCAGAGGTAAGATAAAATGAGGTGTGAGGAATAAAATGAGGAGAATAGAGATCCAGCTCCTTTTCTCTTTCTTTCTCTTTCTCTCTTTCTCTTCTCTTCTCCCCTTCCTTCCTTCCTTCCTTTCGATTAAAATAATCACTTTGATGTGGAGTCTCAAAAACAAAACAGACTCTTCACTACAGAGAACAAACTGGTGGTTGCCAGAAGGGAGGTAGGTGAGGTGATGTGTGAGATAGATGAAGGGGATTAAGAGGGGAAAAAAGAGGAAAGTGCACACCACATTCTGTCTCCCACTCAAAAGTTCCGTGAGCAAAGGCGTGCTTGGCATCCTTGGGAGAGAGTTACAGTGCTCAGTATGTAACAAGCACTGTTTTAAGCTCTTCGGCTAATTCATTTAATCTTGTAACAGGTCAGTCAGCTATGGATTGTTATCAATTCTCTTTTACAAAACTTAGGGTATAGAGTAGAGATTTGAGTTTGACCTGGGGGGAAAGAATTTTAAAATTTTACTAGCTTGAGATTCTTTTTTAAGGGAAAGTGACTGAGAGTGTGAATTCTGCCCTAAGGTCAAATCAAGGGGACAATGAGGAAATTCAATTTCATACAATTAAAAGATAGAGATTAGAGTGAAAATGAAACTGCTTTGTGTCCTAGTCCACCGAACTGAGACTGTTTCATAAATGCTTACATATCTAAAGTCAAATGGACTCAGCTTCAGTATATTTAAAATATATGTCATAAATATAAGCATACATAGTATATCATGAAAAACCAGCTGTATTAATCTATAATTAGTGAAATACAGCATTAGAGTTATATAGAGCATATCGTAGTCTTACTTTGGGAAAGAAACTGGTGTTTCAGAGTTGATAAATTCACCCTTGCTTAACCTGATGAGAAAAACTGTGCGTGTGTCTGTGTCTATGCGTATATAGATAACCCAAACATTGACAGATTTCTTCATCATGTGAACCTGAACAGAATCACATTAATATTAATGTTCAAATCTTAATAGTGTCAGCTTTACCTATTCACGGAGACTCTAATCTCATATATCCCATTCCTTCAAATATTTCAGGGAGCTCTCAAGGGGTGCCATTCATCAACTCGTAGATTAGGCCAGGTTGCTCTAAACTGTTCTTCCTTCACCAGTTTGCCACCCAAGAGACGCTGTCAGCACTGCTCCTAAGTATTGGTCGGCCTCTACCAGCATGGCGCTGGGTTATGGCTGAGACGTGACAGCTCGCATTGTTTTGCAGGGGAGGAAAAATGAATTCTCCTCTGATTTGGGCTTCATTTGGGGTATCCTGTGCCAGAGTTCTGGACTCTGAAGTGTTCACAGAGTCCAAAGAGACTTTCTTTCAGTTCATGCACCAGCACGTTGTCTTCTCAGAATGGGAACGCAGGGTCACAGTAACTTGGCAGGATGGATGCATTGACCAGCGGTCACCTGCTTGGGAGCCTCTCCTTTCTCTGACTTCAGGCGCTGCAGCTTAGAATGGCTTTCTAGGGCAGATGTCTCCTTCCCTTATTGTGAGTGGCAGGAGTCTTATTGCTCCTTTCAGAAATCGTGATTGTCTCATGTACTTTATTCTCTAATATACTGGACATGTTTCCATTTAGTCTAGCTTGAGATGTTTTCCTGGGAGGCTTCTCATCCTTTATATAAAACTATATAAAATCAAGGGATGTAGGTAGATCCGTGGGGGTGTAGAGAGTAGGAGTTGAGGAAGCTGGGTGATAAGGGGTGTCATCTAATTTCATCTATCAGCTATACCTGAATCTCAGCTCTAGTCTAGCTTTGGCCTCTGTTAGATCTATACTACCATTAAAACTTGACTTGCAAATTCATTATTTTTTTGGCCTAAGCCTACTTAGAGCCACCACCATGCAGGGTTGAACAGGTCTGGACCCAGCAGCCCTGTAAGTGGTAAGCCTAGCTTCTAATCTTACCCTTCTTCTAGGCTCTTTGGGCACGTCACAGGTTCTCTGTGCTTCCCTTTGCAGAAATGATAGACTTGGGCAGAATGATGTAAGGCTTATTCCAGGTCTCACATGTTCTGAGTTTAGATGTTCCTAAGTAGAACTGTTAAAATTTCATTTTATTGCCTTCATAATTTTCAGTATAATAAGTTATGAACAATAATGTATGTATGCAGTTTATAGTCTGTAATCAGTCTTATAGTTCTTCGTTGTTGGGTACTTTCCTAAAGCCTAATCATTAGTCTCCATGTCAAAATTAGTGTGAAAATACTTTGTGCTTTGAATCTTTGTGCTCTTTGAGCTATTATACTGTACCATCAATATTCTCCAAAGTAAGTTTGTAAATAAAGGACGTAAAGTCTGATCTAATAATTGATTTATCTTTGGAGAGCCTTAAAAATGTGACATGGTGGTAACTGTGGGCAAGAACTATGGAAATTTAAAGGGACATATATCCTGAGAAGAAGGGAAAAAATTCAGTCACTAGCTCATGCCGCTATTATGGCGAGGTGAAATTGAACTTTATTTTTTTAGGGCAGTTTTTCATTAGCTATTGATATTATAATACTGAATTCTTGTGAATCCATTTCTTTAGCATTAATTCATAGTTGAATTGCTATCACACTTTTTCCTGCTACTTTCTTGCAGAATAGTTATTGGACTGACATGACTAATGGTGTTATCTATAAGCTCCTAATTAAATTCAAGTCTTAATCAATGAAGACATCTTTGATTTATCCACTCTGTCATCTGAACTTTTGTTTAAATTTTTCATCTCTATAAGAAAACTGAGAAGATATACTCTGTGTACCTGAACTAGATTCTCTGTCTTCATTGGGAGGACTTCATGTCTTTACCGTATTTCCCAAAGGTCTGCCATTTAATCTTTTTTTCATTATATCAGATACCGTTGAATCCTTTCTCTCTATCCCATTAATTTCATCTTTCATATTACTGCACCTTGACATTAATGGACTGTCATTGTAAAGGATATTATGTTTGGTACGTCTGTAATATTGAATAGGACTAATATGAAATTTTCATAATTGAGTTGAGGTGCCTGAGCAGTGATGTCGTTCATATCTGGAGGGTTTCTTTAAATGACGAGTCAAATATGAAGCTTCCGAGAGGAAAAGTTATCAAAATATATACATTTATTCTTATGAGAATTTTAATCCAGATCAGTTATGTGTCACGTTTCAAGTTATTGGTAAATACTTATGTTTTTAGAAGCCTTCAAAGTAGACCTTTGTAGATATAGGTATATAGATATACCCACTATCTTTTCTTTTAAAAAAAAAACCAGATCTCTACTGTAAAGGTAACAGAGACTGGAGTCTGGTATAGTAGATATTCAGGGCTCTATCTTGCCATGCCTGGCCAATAAACCTCAATTTACATTTGATAGATTCAAGCTTTTCTAGACCTAAACCATTTCTAGACATAGGACTAGTTGTAGAAATTCAGTAGTGGAGTTTTTATTTAAGGAATTTAAATGAAACTAACTTCACAGATATTAAAACTGTAATCTGAATGTAAGTATAAAAACTTCCATTTCACAGTGTAACTTAGATCCTTGGTTTTGTAATTTTATGTACATTCTGGTTGTTGGCAAAACTTCATATAATCGATTGTTATGTTGTGAGCTTTGCTATTTGAATCTTGTTGAGCTTGATCTCTTCACTATTTAGAATTAATTTCCTAAGACTACTGTAGTTGCCTTATTTATTTTTTCAATTATCTCTTTTTTTCAATAGCGTAAAGATCTATTATACAGTGGCTTTGCATTTTTGGCATTCCATTGCAGCAAGTATCAATTTGTCACATAAAAAGAAAAATTAGATATACTTTATTCATGTTAAAGTCACACCCTAGCTTTTTTAAAGGCAGCCTTGACTTAGATTTGCAAGCCTGGGGATATTGATTTGAATTATGCATGACTGTCTGGTGTGCAGTTGCATTAGCCTGCTGGATGGATAATGTAAACATGTTCTGAATTTTAAGTACACGACAGTGTATGAGTGGCAGGTTAAAAATAGAACTAATAACCAAGTGCATATTTGGAAATTTGATTTTTACAGTGTAAAACTGTACAGGGATGATCTGTGCAAATGGTTGACTACCAATATAATAGCTTGTTTTGTATATTACAAATATAAAAGGCTATCTAATAAGGTCACTAGGTCAGTGATTTTTTTTTCTAATTTGTTGAACTTTTGACAGTAGAAAACAAAAACACAGCAATGTGCAAGTGAATAAGGATTGCCTTTACAGGTTATGAGTTGACTGCTCAGGCATGTCATTTCTTTTTTTAAATAAATAGGCAGCAAGCTTTTTGTTGCCAGTTACAGCACCCTACCATCAGCATGTCCGTCTTGAATTCTAAAATTGCGGTGGGTACAGCTAAACATTGTAGTTTACAAATGACATTTGACATTCTAGTCTCATAAAATCCTGTACCTTTCACTCCCATGGAAATTGGGGGAAGAAAAATCAGTCAATTCTAAGGACAATCCATATGCTTGACACCTATATTTTATATTATATTTCTAAATATAAATTTTCTATGAGGCTGTAATAGCTCTTAAGTTGTGAAAAGAATAGTTCTGGAATTTGATATTCAGCGTTTGGTTTCTCAAGTTCACATGCTTATGTTACAACCATGTGTGTGTGTATCTGGGTTTGTTTTTGACCGTTGGCAAATTTGACTCATTTTTCTTTTGCACTGATATTATTTTTCTTACTAATTCATAAGAGATCATGGATATTAAGAAAATTAGCCTTTCGGGGCACCTGGGTGGCTTAGTTAAGTGTCTGCCTTTGGCTCAGGTCATGATCCCAAGGTCCTGGGATTGAGCCCCAAGTCAGGCTCCACTCAGCTAGGAGTCTGCTTCTCCCTTTCTCTCTGCCCCTCCCCACTGCTTGTGAGCTCCCGCGCTCTCTCTCTCTTTCTCATAAATAAATAAAATCGAAAAAAAAAATTAGCCTTTCTTGTATGTTAATAAATATTTTTGTATATTTGTATTTATAATATAGAAAAACATCATATATGTTTTGCTCTATTATTGATAGTGATTTTCCAACCCAGAATTTTAATATTATGTTGATTGAGATTTTAATTAATGGCTTCTGGATTTTGTGTTATGTTTAGAGAGACCTTTCATATTTTAAGGTTTGCAAAATATTCCCATGTTTTCTTCTAGTATTTTGTGGTTTCATTTTTTGTACATGTAAATCTTTGATCCAGCTGGGATTTATTTTGATGCAGGGACTGAAGTGGTGATTTAGCTTTCTTTCAAATTACTAAATTTCTTTTCCAAATTTATCACTGTTATTTACTGAAAAATGTAATATTTTAACCACCAATTTGAAATACTACTTTTATCGGATGCTGAATTTCTTTTTGGATTTGTGTCTATTTCTGAACTTTATTCTGTTTGAATACTCCCTCTGTTACAGTGTCTAATGATACACTGTAACATTATCTTATTTTTTTGTGAAATTTTTGTGGTTATTCCTTTATATTAATTCTTCCAGATGAACTCTAGAATAGTTTTCATGCTAGTTTGACAAGGATCACATTGACCTTTTATCAAGGGTGTTTCTTGATTTCTTTTTAACATTGACTTTAATTACCAAAGTGAAGTTTTTCAGTGCCCCTCCTTTACATATCAAAATACCTTTGTATTTTTATCTGTCATCTCTGTATTTTAGGGTCGAATCATTTTTCTATGCCTTTGCTACTTTCTCCATTTAGCCTTAGCTGGGATGTTATCAGCAATCACTTATCTATATTTATTGTGCAAGTTAATTCTTTCCATGATTCCCTTCCTTCCCTTTTTTTTTTTTTTTTGAGAAAGTGTAAGCTTGCACGTGTGAGGGGCAGAGGGAAAGGGAGAGAGAATCTCAAGCGCGCACCATACCCAGCGCAGCCTGATGACACAGGGCTTGACCCCTTGACCCCAAGAATCAAGAAATCAAGAGTGGGACAACCAACTAAGCCACTCAGGTGCCCCTCCCTTCCTTCAATTCTTAAACATTCCTGGGTCTCCCTACGTAAACAGTGGCCATCCTTCTAATCTTCGTTTGTGTGGGTTTTTTGTTTTGTTTTGTTTTTAGTATTTGAGATAACATCCTAATCTTTCGAGTTACCCTGTGCTAACACTCTCTTTCCTCGCGTTCCAAGTCCTCCTGGAGGCTAGATAACAATACCTGCATGTCTCCACTGGGTCTTACTTCCCGTCTCTTGGGGCTGGATTTCAACTCTCTCACTCTAGTGAAATTTTTAAAATTTAACTTTGTTATTGTGATAAGATGAGTACAGCAGAAAATTTACCACATAGAAGTAGAACTTCATTTAAGTGGAATCATGGAATCATACAATTTTAGTCTTTCATGTTGGTTTATTTCACTTAGCCTAATGTCTTTAAGATTCTTCCATGTTGCATCATGCATCAGAATTTCAGTCCTCTTGATACTCCACTAGGTGTGTATGTTTATGAGTGTGTGTTTGTGTTTTATGGCATGTTTCTCCCCCTGAGGCAACATCTCTGAGCCATGTTTTTGGAGATGGGGGTGGGGACAACGGCAAACTTCTCTCTGACTGGCACTCTTGCTCTAGGAGCTGAGTATTCACTGTGGGGAGGAGACGCAGCCTCAGGTGCCTTTCCCAGTGTGAAACTGCCTCACAAGGAGAGCAGAGCAGATCAGAGCTGCAGTATTAGGATACCAAGGTTAGAGCCCTCATTCCATGATGGGGGACTGAGCAGAAGAAGGAAGTTCACCTCTCAGTTGCACTTGCCTGAGACTTAGCCTCAGCAACCAGTAGCTGGGAACAGGATAAAGTGCTGGCATTTTGCTCCTCCAGGAAAAAGCCCTCCATCTGGGTGTTGAGGGGAGGTGAGCTCTCCGATCTTGGCTTGCATCAATCTGGAGTAGAGTCTTTGCCTTGCTAAGTTAGGAGGGTTGAGGGAGGGAGCAGTCTTGGTTCAAATACCAAAGACCCTTGTCTTTCTTAGTGAATTTTCACACATGTTTCTTCATTTGCTGTTCACTTCCAATGACTTTAAATGGCTTTTTTTTTTTTTAATATATAGGTTTCACCAGTTTCACTGAGTGTGGATCAGTGGCATTCCATATAATGTCATGCTGCGGGTTGGTCTCCTATTTTGTTTTTAAATTAAATGTTTTAAACATACATGCAGTTTCATCATTCTGCATGCTTCTCTAGGTTTTTTAAATTCTAACATTTTACCGTATTCCAAAACCTTTTTATAAAGAAATGAGACATTAGGTAAATTTAAAGACCTCTCTGTAGGCATCTTTATCGCCTGTAATTTGGTGTTTATCAGTCTCGTGCATTTTTTACATTTGAAAAAATTTAACCAACAGTTACAGTTGTAAGTATTGTTACTGGTCTTATATAAATTTATCAATACTTGTAGTTGCCAGACTTATGCATTTTTGATAACCTAGTAGAGGTTATTCAGCATTGTAGTGGAGTCCCTAGGAATAACAGTTAAGATGGGAAAAGAAATGAAATTTGTAGAGATCTGAAAGGAAGAAATAAAATAGACATTGTTGGGAAATGATATGATTGTCTGCTTAGAAAAGGAAAAAGAGTATTTAGGCGAATTATTATCCAGCAGCTTTGCTCATTATTTCTAATAATTTGCCTCTAGCTCTAGCTAGGAACACCTGTACGGTGTTGAATGCTAGTGACTGCTTCTTGTTCTTGTTTTAAAGGGAATGCTTCTAATGTTTTCCTTTTATGATATTTGCTGTGGGTATTTAGAAGATATCATTTATTGAGTTAAGGAAATTTTCTTCAGTTCCTGGTTTTTTAAGACTATTTTTTTTTAGTCATCAGTTGATGTTTAACAATATCAGTTGCTCTTTCTGATCTTACCAGATCATGTGGTTTTTAAGTTTTGATCTGCTTCTTTTGTAAATTACATTAAAAGAAATATCTATGTTAAACCAACCTTGCTTTCCTGCTATTGAATGAGAGTTGTCATGCTGTATTTGGCTTACTCTTTTGTTTCCCTTAGGATTTTTACAATTATATTCCTGAAGGAGATTACTGTAAAAATGTCCCTTCTCATATTGACCTTGTTTGAATCATAGAATCCAAGTTTTATTAAAATCATAAAATGAGTTTTAAATAATTTCCTCTTTCTCGTTTCCCTAGAAACATTATATGAAATTGAGAGTGTTTGTTCTCTAAATGTTTGGCATAGTCAATTTGTAGTCTACCTGTACCTTAGAATTTTTTTGTGAGTAGATTTTTATTCAGTTCTTAAATGTTATGAGTAATTAGGTTCTCTATTTCTGCTTGAGTCAATTTTGGTAAATTATATTTTCCCAGGAATTCTCTATTTGATAAGTTTTCAAGTCATAATAATGAAATTATTAATCACAATCTTTGCTTAATCTTGTTAGGGTCTCTCTTTTTTCCTTAGTTTTTTCCAAGCAATCTGGTTTAGGATTTTATCAATCTTCTTTGTTGAATATGTTTTTAAATCTCATTAGTTCTGTGTTCTTTATTTTCTTTTTTCTGTTGTTAAACTTCTCCTTTCTTTAACATCTTGAGTTACTTTATTATCTTTTTTATTTTCTAAAACATGCACTTAAGGATATACATTTCTTTTTATCATTTTAAGTGTATCACACATTTTAGTATATAGTATTTCCATTTCTATTTGTTCTTATAATTTTCCTAGTTCCTATCATTTTTAGTTATCATGCCCCGAAGTTTAAAAAATATCCAAACATATAGAAAATATCCAGATATTTTTAGTTAAAAAAAAAAAACTCTTCCTGTTCCTGAGTTCTAAATAATTGTGTTGTGATCAGATAACAGATACTGACTCTTGTCGTTTGTTAAAACTTGCTTTTTTTTTTTTAAGATTTTATTTATTTATTTGTCAGAGAGAGCACAAACAGGGGAAGTGGCGGCAGGGAGAGGGAGAAGCAGACTCCCCGCTGAGCAAGGACCCTGATGCAGGACTTGTTCCCAGGACCCTGGGATCATGACCTGAGTCAAAGGCAGACACTTAACTGACTGAGCCACCCAGGCATCCCAAGACTTGCTTTTTGTAACTAATATACTTATTTAGGAGAAAGAGGAAGATTGTCAGTGGTCAGTGTGTCCATCAAAAGGATACGTATTTTTAAATTCTTGGTTGCAATGTTCTATGAAATGTCCTTTACTCAACTTACTGTGTTCAAATTTGCTGTATCCTTCCTAAGTATTTTTCTGCTTCACCTTTTATTCATTAGGAGAGATGTGTTAAGTCTGTCACTATGATTGTGGATTTGTCCTGTTTTTTTCTCTTGGGATTCTGTCAATTTTTCTTTAATTATTTTAACGTTATGTTTCAAGGGACTTACATGTTCACAAATTTATATATTATATTTCTGGTAAATCACTTTTTCTATCAATACATAGTATTAACCTTCTTTATCTCTTTATTTTTATGCCTTTTGAGAAGAGTCTCAAAATCTATTTCATTTGATGTAATACACCCACCTATATAGTTTTTTCTACTGATATTTGTCAAATATGTCTTTTTCTATGCTTTAATATTCAGCCTTCCTATAGTCATATATATCCTATATTCATATATGTATTTATTGTAGTACTTACTATAGTTATTCATATGTCTGAATTCATTTCTGCCATATTATTTTTCTATTCACTCCACTTTTTCTTTGCTGCTTTGTCTTCCTTTTTTTTGCTTTTGTCTGATGGGATATTTATAGAACTGTTCTTTTCTCAGATTTCCCATTGATATCACAGGTGTTCAGAATGATTTGATAACTATCTAGCTGAATTCCAGGGGCCAGATGATATTAGGGTCCCCTACTCCTGCGCCATCTTAACTCCTCTTCCTAATGGGGTTTTTAAGAGTGTTATGCTGTGTGCAGAAGTTTTTGGTGGTCTTTACATTTGTTGGCATCTCTGTCTCTAGAATATCCTCAGAAAAGGGTATATTTGTAAATTTTCCAAACAACTTTAAGAATTTAGCCACAATCATAGAAAACACTGTTCACCTTAAAGTCGAAATTACTGATAAGATCTAGAATAGTATTAATGTAAAATGCCTGCAGAATTTAATGATCACTTGGATTACTTGCTATAAACATCTTATTTTCAGAAGGGGAAATGTTTTTCTTTTATTCTTCTTTTAATCTTTACAACAACCTTTTATGCCCTGTTTTCCAAGTCTTTTTGCGTTGTGTAATCACAATGCATTTAGTTGTTGAATCACAAACCAGGTAGGATCTTGAGAGCTAGTAGTTATGTATCAAATATCAAAAGGATAACCAGAAAGGAGATTCTCTAGTTCCCTTTCACAGTCTGTTGCATCATTAGTTAGAGAAGTAGTGCCGCCTTTTATTCCAGTTCCCAAATGGAGCTGTTAAATATTACATATTCATAGTAGCTAAAATTGCAGGGATCTTTCTTTTATTGTCTTATTCTTTTATTGTTATTGCAGGGATCGTAGAGATCTAACTCATTCTCTTCCTTTTGTGAACATAGGCCTAGAGTTTAAATGCTTACTTAGCTTCTTTGTAGGAGAGCATGGACTCAGACCCAGGTTTTCTCCCTCCCTGTTTGGTGTTTTCCTCCTTATCCCTGACATAAAAGCTTCACATATTAGATTTTCTTCTGAGTGCGAGTAGCATTTAAGTATGTTCCATATTGCCTACCACAAAATAGGTACTAAAATAAATGCATGTTGTTTGCCTTTTCCTGGGAGAGAAAAACAGGTAAACTTGGAATTGCTCTCTTTTAGGTGATTTGCACTTCATTAACTTGGGCAAAAATGAGACACACTGAAATTAGATGGGTGCTTTCAGTAGAGGTCTACGGGTTATTTCCCCAAACCAGTATTAGCAGAACATGGCTTTGGGTCTCTTGCACCAGTCATGAGAGAAGCTGATTTAGGTGGATAAATTTTCTCTGTTCACATGAATTCAACAAGACTAGAGTATAATGTTTTCTACAGTCCTTAGTGATAAGGAAAACAGGTACTAAAAATTTCCTTTGAGTCCTTATAAGAATTTCAGAGATGTCTTATTTTTCCCTCAGCTAATTTTGATTTAAACGAAGTAGTCCTATTTCCTTTAACTGTTCTTATGGTTTCTATTTGGAAACCTTTTATAATCATTCAATAACTATAAAAGATTCTTTCCCCGTCTACTGATGGTGAAATTGAGGCATTGTGAAGTTTGACTTGGAACCTCTGTGTGGACTTCACTGCATCAGACTGATGTGTATCTCATATGTAATGCTTCTAAATTCCAGAGCTTTCCCTTAGTAAGTCATATATTCACATATTAGGCAATAAAAACATTGTTTTTGCTTAATCTATATGATCTTTGAGTCACAAGTCCTTAGATGGAATAATGTGTATTACCAGATTGAAGTTTTTTAATCATTAAAGTTAGAATAATTAAACAGTCATTAAAAGGACATATCTGTTTACATTTAATAATATAATTCTTGTAATTTATGTTGTTTGAAGAGAATGAAACTTGTGACTTGTGTGTCTACATTTGTTTTAAAAAATAAAATTACATAACTCTGATAGGAATCTGTCTCACCACTCCTTACATATTTATGCTGCTTTTTAAAATGTAAGTCACAGGGCACCTGGGTGGCTCAGTGGGTTTAAGCCTCTGCCTTCAGCTCAGGTCACTATCTCAGCGTTCTGGGATCAAGCCCCGCATCAGGCGCTCTGCTCAGCAGGGAGCCTGCTTCCGCTCTCTCTCTGCCTGCCTCTCTGCCTACTTGTGATCTCTCTCTCTCTGTAATAAATAAATAAATAAAATCTTAAAAAATAAAAATAAATAAATAAAATGTAAGTCACAAAAGGAGATGCTGAAAATATTTCTTGTTAGAAGTCAAGTTTGATACTCAGTTCTTGATTTTTTGAAAAGATGTTTTGTTTAGTAAAAGGTTTTAATTTATTAAGAAAAATTAGTCTGCTACAGTAAGACAAAAGTACAGATAGAATGAGATGATTTCTGACATAGACTAAATAATTTTTACTGGTAATTTTCCCTGATAGTTAAAAAAAAAAAAAAGCATTCTATTCAATTTTGCAAGAATGTTTTTGTTAACAGCCAGCAGTTAACCCTGGACATATGTTCTCATAAATGACTTCTTCTGACATTTTCTGTTGTGGGTTATATGATACAAGTGTCCCTATTATATATTGTCTTTAATATAATTAGGAGTTTTCATTACTGAAGATCTCAAAACCCAAGTTTATTTTGGGCTTCAGGTTTCGCTTTGGACCCTATGAATCACTGATGGACTGTTATACTGATCTGTTTTAATGTTTGTAGCTTTTCTTTTATAACTTCTTGTTTTTTACCCAGTGATTTGATGTCTACTCAGGTTTTTTAAGTAAGTTGCTGGTCAGCTGCTTTGTTTAATTTAATTGTATGTATATATACATATTTTTCTATTTCCTAAAAAGCACGAATACTAGTACAATTAGAAATTCATGGTGTCTAGATGGCTTGATTCCTGCCATGTCAGTTTTCTTGTGTTTGATGAGACACATAGAGCAGTTGTGGGAGAATGCTTGTCACTGGTATCCATGGTAACTCCAAAGATACTTTGGAACTCAGATGGATAGAGTAAGCCACAGTAATAGGTCTCATTATAAGGGCAAAATACATAAAAGGTTCAGGCATATGCTTTTAATTAGTTTCCAAAAATAGCTAGGACTAGAAAGGATGCCATGAAATAGTATTTTTCATTGTTAGAAATAGTATAGGCGGTATATGAAATTTAATGCTTGTCTTTTCTCTTACTAGAGTAAGGGAGGTGTACACTCCAAATACTCACAGTAGTTTAGTTTCTTAATCATACTTTGGACAAGGAAGTGCACATTGATAAAAGGGAGGATTAGTTTCATATTGATACAAATGTTGAAATTGTTTATTGCTTTTAATTCTTATTCCAACAACATAGTTTATTCAAAACAAGACCCTTTAAGCTTTTCTTTATAGATTCTAATAGACCTAGGAAAAATACTCTATCTATACAGTGTGTAAGAATGAGTCTATGCATTTTTATGTTAAAACGCAAATAAGACAGTAGCCAAAATTCTTGCTGTTCAGGTATATTAAATTTTCAATCTTTTTTTTGGAACATATTAATTTGAATGAATTAAAACAGGTTTCCGGGAAAGTAGACTAGAATAATTGAGTATTTTCTATAAGAGAATTATGATGGATAAAAGATTAATAACTCTTTTAAGACAAAATTCTTTAAAGAATTCTTTTAAAAACAAAATTCTTTAAAGATTGAATTGCAATCTGTAAAGAATAATCTTGTATTGCATTGCAATTCAACACATTATTTCTTCCTGTTGCTATAGAAACTAATTCTGGTGCAGCTGTGATTGCTAATCAAAATTCTAACATTATACAACCTTTTTCTCCTTAGTGCTTCCTTTTATTTTTAGTTACAAAATAATAAATTTCAATGGTGAGTTCTTAACAATGGTCAAAACATTAATGCAAAGATTTTTAAAAATTTGAGTCCTTTTCTGTGAAAATAAAGAGGTATTCTTATTGTATAGTTTCAATATGAGTAACAAGAAAACAAAGCCTTTTTGCTGAATTACAAAGGTCTATAATTGCTATATTACATCAACATTGTGAAGCACTTAACAGCTTCATAATCCTAAATTGCTACTATTTCAACCATCTATTTTTGAAATGTCTGGTTACTGGTGTGATAAAAATGAAAAAATAAAAAGTCCTAAGAATGCCTGAAGTCTTTTAAAACAAAATGGGAATGAAAACTGCCTTATTGTTTTATCCTCAAAGAATTGAGATCACATCCCCAGTTTATGTCATAAGTAAAAGCTACTTAGTTGTTCTCATTCTTGTCTTTATTAGTATATAACCATCTCCACCACCCCACCCCCACCAAATTACCTGTTAATATAATCCAGTGTAATCTGTATATTTTACAGGCCAGAACTGAATTACATTTTTTGTCTTTCTAAGAATATTGGTTCTTTTCTATTTCATAAAACAAATATAAAAACTTCTCACCAAATTATTCATAGCAAAAAATGTAATCTTTGATCTCAACAGGGTTTAAGCTGATTCTAAAATTAAATCTTTGGTATGTGTTATAATATCAATTACAGTATATTATTTGCATATATAGCACTTACAGAATTATATTTTTTGATTCAGTACATCAGAGAAGGCAAATAAAGCTAAAGTATATTATTTCAGATTATTGATTGGTTTACATTAAAACTCAGAAATGAAAAAGCTACTAATGGGAAATGTAGCAGATATGATTTATTAAGATATTTGTATTAATTGTTTAACTTATACTTTTTTACTCATTTATTGATGTGCAAATTTTATGTGCTGATTGACAGGAGCATATAAAATTATAAGAGTATATAAATGTGGGAGACTTGAGAAAGTACCAGATATTGAAAATTTGAATGTGGAAATAAAGCTGGCTATGTTTTATTAGATTTGTTGCATCTCTGATGTAGTTTGAATACCATAAACCCCTGGCTGTCTATATCCCTCAAAAATAATGGGGAATTCACTCCTTAAGCATGAGAATTCTTTAATTTTTAAATGGAAACCTTTCTGATTTGTGTTTTATACTTAGCTTTGTTGAATCTTTAGTGATAATTTTAGGGTCACGTTTAATATTGATTACTAGGTCAATCCAAAGTAAAAGCTGTAAATTAAAATGCTCATTCTAATAAAAATGTCATGGAGTATATATATATCGCTAAATAACATGAGATGAGCAGTAATCCTGTATCCTGCTTTTAGAAAAATCCTTGTCTGGTTACCCTTTGTTATTCCCTCTTTTTTATAAGGTTAGAGTAAGGTGACATAACGTTCTATACAGTTTAGCAGAGTAGGGTTCCTGCAAAATTTACCTGCAAACAGATTTAGAAGTCCTGTTGCTTTTTCTTAAGAATACTAAAAAAATGAAAAATATCTAGGTCTAATTCATTTACCCTTTCTGAGTCTCACCTACCCTGTTGGGTTCTTACATTAATCAAGCACTTAAACATCTCAGTTCATTTTCAAAAGTCCCAGTGACATTGGTGCTATTGTACCCAATTATTCCTAATTTACAGATGAGGAAATAAAGGCATCAGAAATGTAAGTGAATTTCCTATAGTCACACATCTAGTAAATGACAAAAGTAGAATTAGAACCCGGCAGGCTAATACCAAAACCCACATTCTTAAGTAATGTTAAGTTTTTGTATATACTGTATATTATTTTATTGGCTACTTTAGGTAACTCCTAAAAATAGAATCATACAATATTTGTTCTTTTTTTTTGGTTTATTTCATTTAGCATAATGTCTTCAAGATCTGTTCGTTTTGTAGTATATGCTAGAATTTCATTTGTTTTTATGGCTGAATAATATTTTATTGTACATATTACCAGATTTTTCTTTTAAGATTTTATTTATTTGAGAGAGTGCACACGCACGCAGGAGAGGAGCAGAAGGAAAGGGAGAAAGAGACTCCCCACTGAGCAGAGAGCCTGACGCAGGCCTACATCCCAGGATCTGGGGATCATGACTTGAGCCAAAGGCAGATGCTTGACCCACTGAGCCACCCAGGTGCCCCTGTATTATTAGATTTTTATGGCTTTAAAGCAATATATAGCACACACATAAGTATCTGGTAGACACTATATGTGGCCATATAGCTTGTTACCATATGGTTTGTTATAGAAAGTTTGTCAGTCACTGATTTAGGTAATTACATTAAATGTAAAGGTTTAAATATGCCCATTAAAAAGTATAGATTGTCAGATGAAAAAAATTTTAAAGCAAAACTACATATAAAAGCAAGATCCATATATATGGAAACCTAATTTAAATATAAAGGCATAGATAATTTAAAAGTTAAAGGATAGAAGGGCTCCTGGGTGGCTCAGTCAGTTGAGCATCTTACTTGTGATTCCAGCTCAAGTCATGATCTTACGGTCATGAGATTGAGCCCCACACTGGGGCTTGAGATTGCTTGAGATTCTCTCCTTTTCCTCTGCCCCTTCCCCCCAATCAATAAAATCTTTTTTTTTTTAAGTGAAAGGATAGACAAAAATGACATACTATACAAACATAATTTTAGAGAAAACTGAGATGCCTATATTTATATTAGACAAAGAAGATTATAGGGCAAGTATTATTACCAGGGATAAAGAAGAACATTTTCGCAATAATATGTCAATTACAATCCTAGGGCGTCTGGGTGGCTCAGTTAGTTGAGCATCTGCCTTCAGCTCGGGTCATGATCCCAGAGTCCTGGGATCCAGGCCCTCCCTTCTTGGCCGGGAGCCTGCTTCTCCCTCTGCCTGCTGCTCCCCCTCCTCCCCCCCCCCCCCCCCAGCTTCTGCACTCATGCGCACGTGCTCTCTCTCTGACAAATAAAATCTTAAAAAAAAATGTAACAATCCTAAATAACAGTTTCAGTAAAATTGAAGCAAAGGAGGCAGGCATTTATAATTATATTTAGAGATTTTCAATACTTCTCTCTTGGTAACAAATAGAAGTAGAAAGAAAATCAGTAAGGATGCAGAAGACTTGAATAGGAGAAACTACCAAATCTTAATTGACAATGATAGAACATTCCACTCAATGGTAGCAAAATACACTTCCCTTTTTTTTTTTTCTTTAAGATTTTATATATTTCTTTGGCAGAGAGAGAGGGAGAGAGCATAAGCAGGGGGAACCACGGAGGGAGAGGGAGAAGCAAGCTCCCTGCTAAGCAGGGAGCCTGATGGGGGGTTGATCCCAGGACCCCCCAGATCATGACCTGAGCTGAAGGCAGATGCTTAACTGGCTGAGCCACCCAGGGGCCCCAAAATATATATTATATTTAATATATATTATTTTTTTAATATATATTATTTTTAAGTGTGCCTAGATATTTTCCAAGAAACGCCATATTAAAAAATAACGCCATTAAAAAAAAAAATAAATAATAACGCCATTAAAAAAAAATTCATTGTGTTTAAATGTATTGAAATCCCATAGACTATGTTCTTTCTCCACAATGGAATTAGGTTAGAAATCAGTTGTAGTAAGATATCTGGAAAATCTGTAAATATGGCCATTAAAAAAAACTTACAAATATGAGTCAAATAAGCAATCATAAGAAAAATTAGCATTTTGAACTGAATGAAAATGAAAGTACAGTATATCAATGTGTTTATGATCCATATAGCAGTGCTTAGGCAGAAATTTATAACATTAATTGCTAATAAAAAGGGAAAAAAGTTGAAAATCAGTGATGTAAGTTTTTCCTATAAGAAATTAGGAAATTTAAAAAAACAACTAAGCATAAGAGGGAAAATGATAAAGTAAGAGTAGAAAACAAATAGGTATATGAACAAACAAAAGAGAAAATCAATGAAGCCAGAAGCTGGTTTTTGAAAAAACTCAATCAAATTTATAAGTCTCTACCCATATTGACCAGGAAAAAAGGAAAGACAAATAACATCAATAATGAAATAGGTACATTATTGCAGATCCTTCAGATATTATGAGGATTATAAGAAAATATTATGAACAACTTTATGCCAATAAATTTGACCTAATCAAATAGACACAAATAACCAAATCTTCTTCAAGAAGAGAGAGAACTTCAGTTGCCCTATATTTACAGTTAAAAACTCTCTTGTAAAGAAAACTCTGGGCCCAGCTAGGTTCATCAATGAATTCTGCTAAATATTTTTTAAAAGAAATGTATTACCAAGGCAACACAAACTCTTCCAGATAATAAGAAAAGGAGATAACATTTCCCAAATTATTGTATGAGTCCAGAATTAACATGATAGCAAAAACAGGCAAAGGTGCTACAAAGAGAAAAAGGTCGATGTTGCTCATATGTCCAGATGCAGAATCTTTTAAGGATACCAACAAGTTAAATCTAGTAGTAAAAAAAGGAATAACTTCTCATTACCAAATAGAGTTCATTTTAGGAATACAGATTTAGTTTAATATTGGAGGATCAATCATTACATTTCTCCACATAACCAAATACAGTAGAAGATCACATAATCCTTCACTACACTTGAGGAGAAATGTTTGACAAAATTCAGTTTCCATTCATAACAAAGTTCCAGCAAACTTTCTTAATCTCTGATTATAGGCTTTAACAAAACATAACAAAGTAGAATTTTTTAAAATCCCTAAGGCTAACATCTTAGTGGTGAAATTTTGAATGCTTTTTTAAAAAAATCCACCATATGGCAAAGATTCCCTCTCTCATTACTGTTTTATCTGGTTTTAATCCAGGGTCTAGCTGGTGTAATAAGGCAAGAGAAAAAAATGTCATAGAGATTGGAAAAGAAGAAACCAAACTATCTTTGTTTGCAGATGACATGACTATGTAGAAATTCCTAAGAAACCTATAAAGAATTTTTAGGACACCAGGTCAACATACAAATATCTAATTTCTGTTTACTAGCAAAAGTAATTGGAAAATACGTTTTAAAGAATTATCATTTATAGTAGTATCATTAAACAAGTCTTAGGAATAAGAATAATAAGCAATGTCTTTATACCATAAACTATAAAACTTGAGATAATTTAAAGAAGACTTAAATGTGTTAGTATATCATATTCATTGATTAGAAGGCTCAATGTTAAGATGTGTGTTCTTCCCAAATTGATCTAAAGATTGAATATGATCCCAGTTAAAATTCCAAGAGGCCTCTCTCTCTCTCTCTGTATCCTATGAAAAGCTAAAATATTTATGGAAATGAAATGAGCAAAGAGTCATCAAAACAGTGGAAAAGAATAGCAAAATAAAAGGAGAGAGGGAAAAACAAAACAAGATGAAATCAGAGAGGAAGACAAAACCTAAGAGACTCTTAATCGTAGGAAACAAACTGAGGGTTGCTGGAGGTGGGGGTGGGGGTGTTGGGGTAATTGGATGATGAGCGTTAAGGAGGGCATGTGATGTCATGAACACTATTATGTAAGACTGATGAATCACTGACCTCTACCTCTAAAACTAATAATATACTATATGTTAATTAATTGAATTTAAATTTTAAAAAGTATAAGGCAAAACATAGGAATAAAGTATTATAGAGGTTAAAAAAAAGGCAAAAGCAAAAAAAGGACTTACCCTATCTGCTTTCAAGATTTAGTGTAAAGCTATAGTGATCAAGAAAGTGTGGTATTGGCACAAGGCTAAACATATAGGTCAGTGAAAGAAAAGAGAGTCCATATGGAGAGCAGACCCACACACATGACAATTATTTTCAACAATGTGCCCAGTGACTTCAATGAGGAAAAAAGCTTTCAATCAGTGGTGCTGGAACAATTGGAAATCCATACGGACAAATCAGTGCCAAGTGTTGCCTCACACCATACACAAAAATTAATCCCAAGTGGATCATAAACCTAAATATAAAAGCTAAAACTATATAATTATGAGAAGACCTAGAAAATATTTGTGACTTTGGGGTAGGCAAAGATTTTCTTGGTAGAAGCAAAAGGCATGAATCATAAGAGAAAACTTGAATGATTATGACTACTTTAAAGTAAAAAATACTTCCTCTTCAAAAGATACTATTAAAAAAATGAAAAGGTAAGCTATAGACAGGGAAAATGTACATTTTGTAAAGGGCTGTATCTAGGTTATACAGAGAACTCTTATGAGTCAATTACAGGAAATGAACAACCTAAAAATGTGCATATCTTTGGACAGATGCGTCACTGGAGAAGAATTACAAATGCCAAATAAATGCATGAAGATATGCACAAATCATTAGTCATGTGGGGAATGCAGACTAAAGCCACCATGACATATAGCACTGCATAGCCAACGACATGGTTAAAATTTAGAAGACTGGCAATACCAAATCTTGGTGAGAATGTAGAATAAATGAAACTCTCATATCTTGCAAGTTTGAATGCAAAATTGTAGAGCCTCCTAGAAAACAGTTCAAAAGGATAAATTATATCCCTACGGTAGAATACAGCTTGACAAAGTCCTGCAACAACCGGGGAAACATAGGTTTGTTTCCTATGTACAAAATGCCAGGCACAAAGGAGTATGGACTGTCTGACTCTATTTGGATGAGAGTCTATAAAAGGCATAACTCTAGTGAAAGAAAGCCGGTCCGAGTTGGCCTGTGGCTAGATTGAGGGGAGACAGAGGAACAGGAGAGGACTGAGAGGAGTGGAAACCTTCTATATCTGTCTTGTGTGGTGGTTACAGGACTGTATACATTTGTTGAAACTCATTGAAATGGATAGATTTTATTGTCTATAAATTATACCACAATAAAATAGATTTTAGGAGTCGACGTCACTCTGAAAGAGCCCAGCTCTGCCTCCGACACTTCTGGGCCTCCTCTATCTCTATGTACGCCTCGGACAGGCCGTCTCCGGATGGGTACAGCCAGCCTTTGGCCAGGGACTTTTGGGGGTCCTCCACGCAGTCTTTCGAGGCCCCATTTTCTCTGTAGAGCTCCCTCCCTCCTGTTCAGCTGCTGTAGCTGCCTCAAACCCTTACCTCTGCCGCCTCAGCGCAGGTGACTCTGCCCTGCGCAGACCTTAATTCTCTGTGCTGTCGTTCGGATACTGTTCCCAGGCAGAGAGTTGGTCAGTTGCGGGGATCACCTTGGGAGCACTCCCTTTCACACTGCGTGTTGTCCACTATCTGAAAACAGTTGCTTCATGTATTTTGCCCAGTTTTGTAGTTGTTTACAGCAGGAGGACTGGCCAAGTACCACTTACTCCCTCGTGCTTGAAAACAGAAATGGCTTGATACTATTTTTAATCATTCATTAACATTAAATATTTTCTGTAGGTAAAATTGAATAGCACTGCACACAAAGGTGAAATGAGAAACAAAAGTATCAATTGAAATCGACATTGTAATTTCGGGACACACTTTGAAAATTCACACTTTGAAAATAAGACTCTAATTTAGACTCTTGCCGTTTTCAGTTTGGTAAAGAATTAGACTTAAAATACATGAAGTTAAATTTTAAAAGTCATGGTATTCGCTGCGTATTTGTGTGTTAGGTTGTGTTGGGATGTCAATGTGCTCAGGCCCCAGAACCACTGTGGGCGACACCAGTCCGCCAGTCTCTCTCCTCTCCAGTCCTTCCGGCCAGCCCGACCATCGGCAGCCCAGCCACTGAGATCAACTCGTCATCTCTAAGCGAAGTTGAAAACCAAATGGGCTACTAAGAGTTCTGTCCACTGAGATTTTCCTTCCGTATTGTTTTTCGGGGCCTCCTCTGAAAGGATTATGCTATCAGAACATTCCACTTCTGATGGTTTTGACATATCACTAGACATAATATTTTAACCTCAGTTAACCTTCACTGGTCCTACTGTACTCCCGAGGCAATACATACAGATGAAGCAAAATCCAGCAGGCGCACCTCTCCTACCTGCCTGTGCCTTCAGAGCTGGCTTGGCCCTCATCCAGTATCTGCTAGTTTCCCTTGACGGCGGAGTACAGCTTGACGCCCCCAACTCTATAGCTAGATGAGCACGCGCTATCTACTTCCTACCGGTCAGTTTGGATCACGTAGCTTCCTGGCATCTGTTGACCCTCCAGTTAGTTTCTGTTTGATATTAACAGTAGGCCAGGAGTTGTTTCTCAAAAAACAAACCGCTTCTCATTTCACTTGAACTACGATCTTTAACAAAACCTAAGAGTCAAGAAATGGGAGACTATGAATTGATTTTCCACCCAGAAAATATACTGAGTAAGGTTGTACCGGTAGAGAGTCAGCAGCTATATGTGAAATATAGTTAGATTCAGAAATTATTTCAAACCACCAGAAAAATAAGGTGAGAAAGATTAAGAATTTTAAGTCATGGTACAAAAATAATCTGAACTCTATCTTGTAACAAAATGTGTTTGGAGGTGCAAAAAATCATAATTTAAAAATTCCGTTTGAGTCCTCTGCCCATTTAATTGGATTGGTTGTTTTTTTCATTCTGAGTTCTGTAAGTTCTTTGTATATTTTGGATATTAGCCCCGTATCGGATATGTCATTAGCAAATAATGTTCTCCTGTTCAGTAGGTTGTTTTGTTGATGGTTTCCTTCGCTGTACACAAGGTTTTTATTTTCGTGTAATCCCATTAGTTTAATTTTGCTTTTGTTTCCTTTGCCTAAAGAGACATATCTAGAAAAATGTTTCTATGACTGATCTCAAAGAAATTGCTGCCTGTTTTCTCCTAGGAGTTTTTTATGGTTTCAAGTCTCACATTTAGGTGTTTTGCTTTTTAGCTCATTTTGAGTTTATTTTTGTATGGTACAAGGAAGTGGTCTGGTTTCATTCTTTTGCATGTAGGTGTCCAGTTTTCCCACCAGAAGAGACCGTTCCCTGTTGTACATTTTTGCCTCCTTTGTTGTAGATTAATCAGCTATGTAAGTGTAGGGTTATTTCTGGGCCCTCTGTTCTGTTCCATTGATCTATATGTCTTGTTTTTGTGCCCATACCGTACGATAGCTTTGTAGTATAGCTTGAAATCTGGGATTATGATACCTTTAACTTTGTTCTTCCTTCTCAAGATTGCTTTGGCTATCCAGGGTCTTTCGTGGTCTCATACAAATTTTAGTTTTATTCCAGTTATATCAAAAAATGTTGATATTTTGATAGGGATTACATTAAATATGTAGATTGCTATGGGTGGCATAAATACCAATAATATGTGAACACTGTGCTTAATATACACCAAATACTATAATACTTGAAAGAGGTTAATATCTAGTGGGGAATATAGAGAAAATATAAGTGGTTGATAAAGATGTGCTCCTCCATACATACAAGGGAAGTACAAATTAAAACAAGATACCAACTTTTACCCATCAGATTGGCAATAAGATTTAAAATCTTGGAAGCAAAAATGTCAGCAAAGATATGGGGGGGAAAAAACCCTTGAGTCCTCCAATGCAATTCTACCATCAGAGCTTCTTAATACTTTTAAGCATCATCACCTACCACAGACATTTGGTTTGCTGAGTCTTTAAAGGTCAAATGTAAAGCTTACCATACCATATCCTGGATCATCTGGAAAGACTTCTGTTGTTCTGGGGGCCACTCAAACCTGAAAGCTTTTTATTTTGCCTTGTAGATGGATCAAAGCCATTTACTCGGACATGGAATGTGCTGCTTTCAGAGTGTAAAAAGGCCAACCAAACTTTTTGTCTCCTTAGTGGTACACAGACAAAGGGTAGGAAATTCTTTTTGACATTGGGAGGAATATTCCATCATACTCCTGTATTCTCAGGAACTTGATGGAGGAGGCAAGCCCTTGTATTTTCATCAGATTGAGTTCTCAGTCCTGTCACACATGTATATTTTACCAAGGCACTTCAATCCCTCAACTCTTCTTCTCTCCAGGTCCTAATAGTTTGCTGTCACTCAGGGGAGGATCAAGGGCATATAGTCTGGAATGTTGAGGCAGCCAAGGTCTCTGCAGAGCAGAGCGAGCATAGAACAAGAATACTTTATTATGTTTCCCTGAAGCTGGGAAGTAGCAGTATTGCTGTCTTTGCCAGGTGAAAACAACATGTTACTTTTGTTCTCTCTGGATGGTTACAAAGGAAGAAGCATTTGCTATGTAAAAGCTACATATAAAATACCAAGGCTGTTTTAATTTGCTTATTAAAGAGGCTCCATCTGGAGTGGCAACTTCAGTTAAAGTCATCTTCTAATTAGAAGTTTATGATAATCTGCCATCATTTTTCAAGCTTATTAATTTTTATAGTGACCACATTAGTGAAGAAATTCACCAGACTTGCAATTCTCAGTCTCTGATGGTAAACTAATCTCTCCTTTTCTCTTGGGATGACTTGTTGCTAGAGAAAGGAAACTCTGGTTGTGTCTTGCAGTCCCTTCCTACACCATATAGCCATTGCTTAAAAGGCCAAAGTGTGGATTCTGCCAATTGCTGAGAGTATACATTCTAATTATAAACCCCTAAACTGGAAAGATAACAGCAAAGTTATTTCCTAAATATATTCTTAGGTATTTGATGTTATCTGGTGCAATTATATGTGGGATTGTTTTTAAATTTCACTTTTTAATCTTCCATTCGTGTGTGTTGAAATTCAGTTGATCTTTTTTACATCGATAACCATATTCAGTGACATTGCTAAATTTGCTTACTAACACTAATAGATTATCTCTAAAGTATTTGGGGATTTCTATATCTCTATATTTCTATATCTGAGGGTAGTAACAGTTTTACTTCTTTTTTTCCAGCTCTTTTACATCTTTTTCTCACCTTATTGCAATGGCTAGAACTTCCGGTACATTGTTGAATAGAAGTGGTGATAAATAGGCATCCTTGTCTCATTCCTGATACCAGAGATAAAGCTTTCAACATTTCACCATTAAATATGATATTTGCTGCAGGACTTTCAAAGATACTCTTTATGGGATGAGGGAATTTGCCTTTTATCCCTCATTTGTGCAGAGCAGAGATTTTATCATGAATAGATAATGAATTTTGTCAGATGCTTTTTTTTCAAATGCTTTTTAAAAATTGATTACAGTTATCATATTACTTTTTACCTTTATTCTTTTAATGCTGTAAATTAGATGAAGTTTCTAATAGTAAATCTATCTTGCATTTGTACAGTAACTTTATATTCCTAGTATAAACCCAAGTTGGTTATGATGTAGTTCTCTAAGACTCTGGATTTCATTTGCTAATATTTTATGTAGAATTTTTGTATCTATGTTCACTGGAGGGATTGGCTTATTCTTTTCTTGTAAGATATTTTATCGGGTTCT
Source organism: Nasua narica (assembly GCA_028533885.1). Lineage (NCBI taxonomy): Eukaryota > Metazoa > Chordata > Mammalia > Carnivora > Procyonidae > Nasua > Nasua narica. The sequence continues at coordinate 32,827,318 of CM052814.1, forward strand.
GGTAGCAAGTTTATGCTGGCTTCATAAGATAATTTCACAAGTGTTCCCTCTTTTTCATATTATCTAAAATATTTCGTATAAAATTGGTAATTTTTCTTCCTTAAATGGTAAATTTACCTGGACTGTTCTCTGTTAGGAAGGTTTTAAAACATGAGTTCAATTTCTGTAATAGGTATAAGATTATATAATTTTCCTGTTTTTTGGCTCTGTTTAGGTTTATTTCTTTAGGAATTTGTATCATATGATTTTCAAATTTTCAAGAGATGTGACAGTGTCTTTTTTATGGAGAATTTTTAAAATATTCACAAAATTAACAAAAGTCAGAAATATAGTACCAAAAAATAGTGCCAAAATACTACAAAATCCTTTTTACCCCTCAAGCTATTTCAGAGTAAGTGACCCTGCTGACCCAATGCTTCATCACCCCCAAATACTTTAGTGTCTGTTTTCTACAAATGAGAATATTCTCTCACATAACCACAATACAACATCAGAATAAAGACATTAACATTGGTTCATTATTGCCATCTCATCCTTGGAATCCATTCATGGTCAACAGTTGTCCAAATAATGTCCCTTATAGCAAAAGGATCTAGTTCAAAATCATGTGTTGTCATGTCTCTTTAGTCTCCTTCACGCTGGACCAGTTTTTCAGTCATTCCTTTTTGAAGACTACAGGGCAGGTATTTTTTAGAATATGTGCATTTGTCTGATATTTCTCATAATTAGAAGACCAAGGAAGTGGTGCTCGTTCCTCTCATTGCATCCTCCCAGGTGATGTACACTCCAGTTTGTCGTGTTATATTTTTCACTCTAATCTCTTCATTAAGGAAGTATGCACTCTTGATAATTAAGTACTTTGTAACTACGCACATAATCTGTTCCTCAAAGTCCTTCAAATTTATTCATATATTTATCTGTATCTAGATGGACTGAAGTTTTCGTCTTTTCCTCAGTGTGTCATAATCAGTTACTTCAACTGTTTACTTTGAAGCTCGAATTCTGGGATCTGTTCAGTGCAAGCCCCATCAGGCTGGCTTCTTTGTCCTTTTGACATGTCCCCTCATTCTTTGAATACATTCTTATTCTCAACTTCTTTTCCTAACCCTGAAATTTGATGTTTCTTCATGGAGTCCTGATTCCTTTTAGTGAAGAATAGATTTAGAAGCCCAAGATCCGGGTACTAGGTGTGCACACTGCTATCGAGGTGGTGTTCCTTTTTTTTTCAAATGATAGTGCCCTAGGGTTTATTAAACTGTGCCTTAGTATAGACACTGGGGCTTGCCCATGGTGTTCTTGATGTATAAAGCCTGGACGTTCTGCCAGTTCTCCTTGGGCAATGACACCAAAAAGTTGATAGCTAAGTGGATGTTGTACACGAGCTCGTCATCTGTCATCCTCACATGGCCAGTAGCCACTGCCAGACGCAGCACCTTCTTCCTCGGGAATTTGATGGTGGACTTTGGTCACCATGTTCTCATTGGGTCAGCAAGGAAAGGAACTTGCTAGCCTTATTCAGGCCTGGACCCAAGATTCATGGGATCTGCTTGATCAGAGATTCTGAAGCCAAAAAGGTATCATACTTCTTGGCCAGCTCCTGGCCAAGCTTCTTGAACACAGGGTTTGAACTCACAACCCTGAGATCAAGATCTGAGCTGAGATCAAGAGTCAGACGCTTAACCGAGTCACCCAGAAGCCCTTATTGAGGTGTTGTTTTTAAACCCTCTCAGTGGACAGAGCTGGGATAGTTAGGAATGGGTGTGTATGTGTATGTGTGTATGCATATTATATGCATGTTTATGTTATATTTACTTACTATTTAAGAACTGAGTTCACAGTGATATCCTCAATTCTAATCCAAGACCACAGTTCTAGATTTTCCCCTTTCCATTATTTGTAACTTCCTTTTCCAAAACAGAGAGAGAGAGAGACCTGGCTTCCCTTAAGCTTAGCATATTTATTATTCAATTACTCACCCCTTCACCCTGTTTGGGCTCTGCTATCCCCTGCAGCCTTCCTACTTGTGAATGTCCTCATGACCCCCACAACATGGGTTCTGACACTCCAGACCAGCTTACCATCCACACTGGATGTCCTTACCACCCCACCAAAGCTCTGACCTCCTGCTTGGGGTCAGACACTATTCCAGGACTTGCCCTTTTCCCCCACACAATTGCGTTCCTCACCCCACTTGGGCTCTAACACCATACTCCACGTTACCCCCACACGTGGATACTTTCCCCATCCTGCTTGGGGTCTGGTTTTCCTGTGTCAGGCCAACTGTGCTGATACACTTTCACATGTACACCTCTGAGTGGGTTCCCTCTTCAGCCTTCCTGGGCTTCGGCAACCCACACCAGTCCCCCCTCCATGGCGGTAATCCTTCTCAGGCTTTGACTCCCCTTTCTCTCATTGTAGACACACTGCTCACCACATTTGGGCTTTGTTGCCCCGTGCCAGGCTGCCCCACCGAGGGGAACCTTCTTATCCTGACTCTGGCTCTCCGTGCTGGGCATTTCTCTCCCAGCTTGGGCTCCAGCATGCTGTTTAGGGATGCCCCTGTGAATGGGTGCCCTCTTTACCCTCTGTGAGCTCTGACACCTCATGCTGGGCTGCTCCTATATGGACATGGAAGCCCTTCTCGGCTCTCTTGGGCTCCAAAAAAGTATGCTGGGCTTCTCCGTGGGTAGACACCCTCATCCTACCCAGGCTCTGACACACACCACGACCAGTGCACACTGCTGCCTCCTTCAGCCCCGCTGATTAGCGCTAGCACTGACATTTCCAAAAAAGGAAATGACAAAAGAAAAGCTTGCTCTCTTTTTAAGATCTGAAGGGTTTGAAATGATGTCCTCCTTTTTATTCCTGATATTAATTATTTATACCATCTCTCTTTCTCTTCCTGACTAGTCTCTTCCAGCAATTTATCACTTTTATTAGTGTTCTCAATGAATTTTATTTTGGCTTACTAATGCTCTCTTTTGTGTGTATGTTTCCTGTTTTATTTCTGCTCTTTGTTATTTCATTCTTTCTCCTTTCTTTAACTTGTTTTTTAAGTTTTTAACTTCTTAAAGTGAGTAATTAGGTTCTTGTTTTTGGCCTTCCTCACCCCCCTTCCTTCCCCAACATACGCACTTTGGCCTGTAAATTTCCTTCCAAGTATGGCTTTAGCCACATTCCACAAGTATTTATACAGATTGCTTTTTTTAAGATTTTATTTATTTATTTACTTATTTGAGAGGGAGCACAAGCAGAGGGTGGGGGAAGAGGGAGAAGCAGATTCTCCACTGAGCGGGGAGCCTGACATGGGGCTCGATCCCAGGACCCCGAGATCATGACCTGAGCCAAAGGCAGATGCTTAACTGACTGAGCCACCCAGGGCCTCCCAGATTACTTTTATTATCATTATTTTCAGTACACTTTCTAATTTCTGTCGTGATTTCTCCTTTGACCCATGAATTACTTAGAAATGTACTTTTATTTCTGGTTATTTTATCTAGATTTCTATAGTTTTTTAGTTACAGTTTTGTTTCTGATTCCTAGTTTAATTTCACTGTGGTCAAAAAATATCTTCTTTATGCTTCCTGTTTTGTGAAATGTGTTGAGCCTTAACTTATTACATGGTATGTGATCAGTTCTGGCAAATTTCTACAGACACTTGAAAACTGAATTCTGTAAATGTAGAATGTTCACCACTTTTTAGAGGTGAGGTTCTCAAACTTAGAAAACCACTCTCAAATATGTTAAAAACTCCAGGTCACATTCCAGATATGCATGCATCCTGGTTTTTTGTAGAGTAGAAACATACTTTGTCTTCTTTTGTGGGTGCTCTGCAATATGCAGATGGTAACATGCTTAAAATACTTCCATGCATGAATTCTTTTATGGATCTGTCATTTCCACAAAATAGGGTATGGAATTAGGTTGTAAAATGAGGGAAAAAGTAATAGTAGGTTTTCATCACTTTGGTGTTTGGTGGTTCAACCAGAAATGTTCCCTTAAGGTTGGATGTTTACAGTGTAATTTAACAACTATAGTATAAATTGTTATTTTATAAAACAATTGTATTCAAAATTTTCCAATATCCGTTAAATTTTAGCCAGCTCTTAGTTATCATACCGTGCATATGATATGAAGTAGTTGCCAATTAGAGAGGATATTGTTGCAAAAGAGGAAAAAAGGAAAAATCTTAATAACTGCTGTTTTTTTAAATGAAACTCCTATTCTGGATACATTTAAGTGTTCTTCACTTTGCAAAGTAAAATGCAAAAGTAAAGTGAAGAGTGAAATGTATGATATTTTTATTTTCAAAACTTTAAGGATTTATATAATATATAAATATGTAATAAATATGTAAATAATATATAAAATTTATGTTATAAACATATTTATATAAGTAGAGTATTATATAAATGTATAATAAAGATAAGGTATTGTACATAATATATATTTATTATTAATATAATATGTATTATAAAATATATGTATATAATTTATTTATCCTGGTAGGTATATTCTGGAATTCACAACTTTAAAATTTCTCAAATCCAGAAACACTAGTGAGGTCTGCTCATGGAGCCTACTTAGTATCTTTAAATATCACTAAATGTCTTTTGAGTAACTTAGGCCTTGGTCCCTGGAGCATGGTTACATGGAATCTCAACACAAACCAGGTGACTGGAGCTCAGCTGTGTAAATATATCCTAGTTGGCTGGCAGCTAGACAGGGACCTGATGTAAAAAGCAAACTAAAGGAAGTATGATATAAGATTATTACCAGACAGAAGTTAGATTGTGTTGGTTACATGACAAGAATTAATTCAGTGAAACCACTATTAAAGAAGAAAGAGCTACAGAGAGACAAGATATATTTTTTTAAGATTTTATTTATTTATTTGACAGAGAGGAGAGAGATCACAAGTAGGCAGAGAGGCAGGCAGAGAGAGAGGAAGCAGGCTCCCTGCCGAGCAGAGAGCCTGATGCGGGGCTCAATCCCAGCACCCTGAGATCATGACCCGAACCGAAGGCAGAGGCTTTAACCCACTGAGCCACCCAGGTGCCCGAGAGAGAAGATATTTTAATAAAGATGAAAACTGAAGTTAGAGTGAAGGATAAGGAAGGCAAGGACTTGATTGTGTCGGTTTTTATAGCCAATGTCCTTTATTTTCCTTCTTCCTGGACCCTGTATTCTTTAGACATATGTTCTTTTGGTTTGTTTCTTTGCTTTGGTTTCATGTATATATGTATTTCTATACATAAGCTTTGAAAGGGAAGTGTTTAGTCATTCTTTTCTTTTTCCAGTTTTACTGAGATATAATTGATATATGACATCATATTAGTCCAAGGTATTAGCACAACATAAGATGTTATATATATACATATTGCAAAATGACTACCCCAGTAAGTTTAGTTAATATTGGTCACCTCACATAGTTACACATTTTTTTTTTCTTCCGGTAAGAACTTTGAAGATCTTCTATTGCTGTCATCATGCCGTTCATTACCTTTTAGGACTTACTTATAACTGGAAAGCGCCTTCACACATTTCCTTCACCAACCCCATCCCCACCTCTAGCTATGACCAATCTATTCTCTGTATCTATGAGTTCAGATTTTGTAGACTCCACATATAAGTGACATCATACAGTATTTTTCTCTCTTTTGACGTATTTCACTTGCCCTCAAGGTTCATCTGTGTTGTCACAAATGGAAGGATTTTCTTCTTTTTTTTGTGGCTGAGTAATAGTCCTGTGTGTGTGTGTGTGTATGTGTGCGTGTGTGTGTGTGTGCTTGTGTTTGTTTATCCATTTATCCATTGATGGACGGTTAGGTTGTTTGCATGTTTTGACGATTATAACTAATACTTCAGTGAACATGGGATGCAGATATCTTTTTGAGATGGTGATTTCATCTTCAGATAAATACCCAGTAGTAGAATTGCCCAATTGTATGGTAGTTCTATTTTTAATTTTTTGAGGAATCTTGATACTTTTTAAACCGGCATTACTAGTTTACAGTTTACATTCCCACCAACAGCACACAAGGGTTCCATTTTCTCCCCATCCTAGCCAGCATTTGTTATCCATTGTCTTTTTGATATTAAGCATTCCAACAGGTGTGAAATACCTTGTGCTTTTGATTTGCATTCCCTGATAATTAGTGATATTGACCACCTTTTCATGTACCTATTGGCCATTTGAATGTCTCGTTTGAAAAAAATGTGTTTAGTTCCTCAGCCCATTTTTAAAATCAGATTGTTATTTTGCTGTTAATTTAGAGGAGTTATTTATATATTTTGAGGATTAACCCCTTATTGGATATATTATTTGTAAATATTTTCTCCCATTCCATAGGTTGTCTATAATTTTTTTGATGGCTTTCTATGCAGAAGCTTTTTATTTTGATATAGTCCAACTTGTTTATTTTTGCTTTTGTTGCCTTTACTTCTGGCATTATCAAGACCAGTGTGAAGGGGCTTATTCCCTATGTTCTCACTTAAGATTTATAGTTTCAAGCTTTATGTTCAAGTCTTTAATCCATTTTGAGTTGGTTTTTTGTTTAGGATGTAAGGTAGTGATTCAATTTCATTAGTTTGCATGTGACTGTCCCGTTTTCTCATCACCATTTATTAAAGACATTATCCTCTCCCTGTTGTATATTTTTGGCTCTTTTATAATAAACTAATTGGCAATATATGTGTTTAATTCTGTGCTCTCTGTTCTGCTGATCCGTGTGTCTGTTTTTATGCCGATGCCATACTATTTTGACTACCGTACGTTTGTAATATAGTTTGAAATCACGAAGTGTGGTATCTCCAGCTTTGTTTTTCTTTTTCAAGATTGCTTTGGCTTTTGGAGTCTTTTGTGGTTCCATACAAAGTTTGAACTGTTTTTTTCTGTTTCTGTGAAAAAAATGCTGGTAGAATTTTGATAGAGTTCACTTTGAATCTGTAGATTGCTCTGAGTAGTATGACCATTTTAATCATCTTATTTCTGCCAATCCATGCTACATAAAATATCTTTCCATTTGTTTTGTCTTCTTCAATTTCTTTCATCACTATCTTATAGTTCTTAGTGTACTGTGCAGGGAGATCTTTCATCTCCTTGATTAAATTTATTCCTAAGTATTTGTTCTTTTTGATGCAATTGTAAGTGGAATTTTAAAAAATTTCTTTCCTGATAGTTTGTTGTTAGCATATAGAAATGCAACTGATTTTTTATATTGATTTGTCTCCTACATCTTTACTGAATTCATTTATTAGTCCTAACAGTTTTCTGGTGGAGTCTATAGGGGTTTTTATGTATATGATCAGGTCATCTGGAAATAGAGACAGTTTTACTTCTTCTTTTCCAACTTCGATGCCTTTTATTTCTTTTCATGCTTAATTGCTCTGGCTAGGATTTTCATGTAGTAAGAGACAGCATCCTTTCTTGTTCCTTATCTTAGAGGAGAAGATTTCAGCTTTTCACTGTTGAATATACTGTTAGCTGGGTTTCTAGTATATGGCCTTTATTATGTTGACTAATACATTCTTTCGACCCAGTTTCTTGAGAGTTTTTGTCATGAATGGTTGTTGAATTCTGTCAAATGCCTTTTCTGCATCTACTTGGATGTTCATATGATTTTTATTCTTTGTTAATGTGTTGTATTGTATCGCTTGATTTACAGATTTTGAACCACCCTTGAATCCCTAGAGTAGTTCCCAATTGATAGTGTTGTATATTCATGTATTGTTGAATTTGGTTTATTGACATTTTGTTAAGAAATTTTGTATCTATATTTATTAGGGATATTGGCCTGCAGTCTTCTTGTAGCGTCCTTGTCTGGATTTGCTATCAAGGTAATGCTGGCCTGGTAAAGTGAGCTGGGAAGTATTCCTTCCTCTTCTATTTTTTGTAAGAGTTAGAGAGAAGAATTAGTATTAATTCTTCTTTAAGTTTTGGTAGACTTCACCAGTGAAGCCATTTGACCTACAACATCTTTTTTGGGAGGTTATTGATTACTGGTTTAATCTCTTTACTAGTTATTGGTCTGTTCAGTTTTCTATTTCTTCGTGATTCAGTCTTGGTAGCTAGTATGTTTCTAGGAATTTATCTGTTTCTTCTATGTTGTCCAATTTGTTGTCATATAATTGTTCAGAGTAATCTCATATGATCTTTTATATCTGTGGTATCAGTTGTAATGTCTCCATCTTCATATCTAATTTTATTCATTTAAGTCCTCTCTTTTTCTTGGTGAGTGGCATCTACTCTTTTCCATGTAGATACGGACATTGAAGCTGACATATCCCCAGTTTCACTTTGATGGCTTCTGACTAATCTAAGTCAATTGTGGTAATCCCATCCCCCCCATGAGATGGTTTGAGGAATAGATACGTACCCAGTTCTCTCCAGTGTGACCTGTGAGATAATATGCTGAGCATTCAGTCTGAGCTCTGGGAAAGATGACCTGTCTTTAAAAAATAATAATAATAATAAAGTTAAAGGAAAAGATGGTATGCTGACTCCTAAAACCACTACATTGAGGAATTTTTTTAAATTAACATATAATGTATTATTTGCTTCAGGGGTACAGGTCTGTAATTCATCAGTCTTACACATTCACAGCACTGACCATAGCACATACCCTCCCCAGTGTCCATCACCCAGCCACCCCATCCCTACCCCCGCCCACAGCAACCCTCAGTTTGTTTCCTGAGATTAAGAGTCTCTTACAGTTTGTCTCCCTCCCCAGTCCCATCTTGTTTCATTTTTTTCCCTCCCTACCCCCCCACAACCCCCCACCCTGCCTCTCAAATTCCTTATATCAGAGAGATCACATGATAATTATCTTTCTCTGATTGACTTATTTAGCTTAGCAAAAAACAAAAAACAAAAAACAAAATCTTACCATTTGCAACAACGTGGATGGAACTAGAGGGTATTATACATTGAGAAATTTTTAATTGACTTCATGTTACAGCAAACGTTATGTATTACCATTTAATTTATAATTAAGTTAAATATACATTTAAATATACTGGTTAAATATACGTTTTTAATGAGGGGAGGATATTGGTTAAATAATTTGAAAAGTATCAATAGAGAATATATTTGGAAACAAAATCCAACTGTGAAAGTTTTGTTGTTGTTATGTTTTTTAACCTAGAGGGATTTGTCTCAAGCTTCAAGAAGTTTGGATATTGCTACTTAGTGATGTTTCAGTTACCCAGATACTCTCCATTTTTCTGCCTCCTTATCCTTAGCTTTCATTGTCAGGCTTGTTACTTCACGGTTGCAAGATGGCTGCAGCAGCTCCAGGCAGGAGGAAAGAGAGAGGACAAAAAGTGCATGCCAGTTGAGTCAGCCTGCTTTTATCGGGAAAACCAAAGGTTTTCTGGAAGCCCCTCTCTGAAATCTAGAATATTTATTTGCTTCTAAGTGCAATGTATCAATTTAATTTATCTTCTCTTCTCAAATTTAACTTCAAGTATGTTAATTCAGTAACTTTAATTTTTTGTTTATGTTTTATAAACTAAAGTTGGTATGTTAGACTCACTAGGTAAGACATTTAGTTTTCTTTTTCTAAAATTAGGGCTTCTGAGCAAATATGTAAATTTGTGCTAAGTTCATGCAAATTAATATTTTTCATTTGAACCAGCCATTGTGATAATTTTTAAATGAGCTTTGTATTTCTTATGTAAAGTTTTACTGTCTTAGGAAGAACAGAAGACCTATTGAGCATTTGAACTGAACTCCATTGTAAGAATTATAATACAAAATCCCTTAAAAGGGCCCCTTTTAAGAACAGAGAGTCACAGTTCATTAAAAGAAAAAATGAGCAGTGTTTAAATTTAATACCTGATATTACATTCCGGATTTATCTACAGAGACTTAGGTACTCTTAAATTGTATACTCAACTCTATTTTTTTTACATCCCCCACCCCCCCAACCTCTATCCTGTTCACAGACCTATTTATTCTGAGCTCCTGAGACAGATCGTTGAGGTAAAAATTAAAAGGGTAATTTAAGACTGAAAGAAGATGTGGTTTCAGATTCCTTGCTGGAGGTAGAGATGCCTGCTCTAGACAAGGTGGGGCCTTATACTTCAGGAGAAGGAACGCAGGGTGCAATGGGGCGGGGCGCAGCCACCTGATGGTGGAGACGGGCTGAAACACAGCATTTCGTCTCTGCTCGTCCGTGGGAATTAGGCCAGGATTCACAGTGCGCCTCATTTTAGGATTCCAGATCTCGAGTGGATGTGGAGGAATAGTTTCTGACTCGGCAGAGCTGAATGCTAGTTTAAGTCCATCTCAGTAGCTGAAGAAAATAAATGAGGTTTTTATGTTTGTGGTACCTTCCGTATTTGTACCTACTGTGGCTAGAGAGGCCAGATGTCATAGGGAAGCAGGCAAAATATGCATGTGCTTCCGGATTGTTGTGAAAGAAAGAATAAATAAGCTAGTTGCTAATATTTTCACTCTCCCATCTTTATGGTCTGTAACAGCATCTCTCCGCGTATGTGACTTTTATTTTTCCTGCTCGTACTGTGCAGGAGAAGAGGAGTGGGAAACCAGGCTATTTTATTTCTGTGTCTCTCTATTAGGAAAGAAGGAAGCTCACAAGTGAATCTACTAGTTACCTTGCCACGAATTTCTTAATCCAGTTTTTTTTTAAGTTATTTACAGTAATTGTGGACTGTACTGCATATTGAGGCTGATTGGAAACAGTGACCAGATTCTTAATCATTGTCAGGAAACTGCATTCAGAGAATGAGAAGAACACCCCCACTGGATGAATTGCAACCACCACCATATCAGGATGACAGTGGTTCTCCCCATCTCTCATGTACGCCCTCAGAAATCGGGGACAGTAAGTGTGAATTTTCCCACTGCAGCAACAGTCCAAGATGCTCATATAACAAGTGCCCAAGTGAAGGAAGCACAGGGCATGAACTAGAAAGTTTTCCTAATAAAGGATATGAAGAAGATGTTCCCAGTGACAGCACTGCAGTCCTGAGCCCGGAAGTAAGTAACACAGCACCTAGAGCTTTTTACGTGGATGTTATTGGGGGATGATAACCCTGTGCTTCTCCTCTTGGTAAGAAGGTTTTATCACTGTCCTGTCCTTGGTGGCCTATGGTACCAGTGTTATCCCGGATCTCGTCTTTATCTGGCAAACTTACCAGGACTGCCAGACAGTCCTGTCTGGACGGTCCCAAACATTCTCCACCCACCGCCCTCCCTTTTCCCCAGAAGGAAGATGGGTAGCTAAAAATGAGAGCAATTCACAAACTACTGAAACATACGATCTTCCCCCGGTTTCAGCCTCAAGAGAGGTCTTTTTTATTTTCACATTTTTTACAAAACATTCTAGAATTACTTATCTGTTTCTTTCATCTTGAGGTTCCTAGTTATGTGCTTTTATTTTTAAAATTCTTTTATTTGGGATATTTTTACTTTGGGGAGGTTGCTCATTCATGTTTTACAGGTTTTTCAAGAATAATGCTTTTGCATTTTTCATATCATGGAATATGGAAGGGATACGTGATGCTCACTCAGCTTTACTAATGAAACTTGAATGCATGGCATCATTCGTTCAGAGTCGTTGGTTGTATTTTAAGTTATTTCCTATTTTGAAGCAAAAAGGTGAAAATGACAACAAAAACTGGTGTGTTGAACTTTTGAAGTTTCTCCATGTCCTAAAAAGGATTTGTTTTAATCTTCCTTTTATGATGAAAATGGTAAAGGTAATTTAAAGGTTTCCATTAGGTAGTATGTACATTTAGGATTTATTTCTCTTAGATTACAGGTTTTTACAACTTTTGTCCCAGACAACATTTCATAATACTGCACTGTGTCAGTGTTTTACTGGGTGAATTTTCATCTACCACCAAAATTAAATAATGGAAGTAAAGCTATGAACAGAATTCCCATAATTTTAAGTTTTTCTTATATAATTTCTGAAAACATATTTTATCTGTTACTACTTTTTTATTATTTCTAGTATTCTAATATAGTATCTAACTTAGAAGAAAATTGCACACTGGTATTTTAAGTTTAATACATCAGCAGTTCATGATTTTCCACACAGAATCCTGCCCTGTGCCTGAACGTATTTGAGATCCCCGTTCTGTAGTCTTGCCCGCCCGAGAGCCGGCAGGCTGGCAGTGAAGCCTGGGTCGTGGAATTACCCACAACCGTGGCTGGCAGCCATTATGCCCGAGATTTTGCTATTAGCTTTACAGTCAGCACATTTCGTGTTAGTGACCTCATCTTCAGGAAGTTATTTCCATTTTACAAACGAAGACCTTCAGACTCAGAGGGAAGCAGTTTGCCTGAGGACCAGCACCTCTCAGAAGGTGGTGCTGTCGTCCACACCCAGGTCGGCCCGACTGCGCACACACGGCTCTTACCGACTATATCCTGTTGCCCCTGATGACCTAGATCTTTGTGTGGGAAGTTGCTTTGATGCATTGGCACCCTCCCAGTGTGGAGGCAAACCACCAGGCAAGCCATTTTGGAGGACTCGTGGACCAAATTCAGATGTTCAGATTGTATGTGTTTTAATCTATTTCAAATATAAAGTAAGAAGTGAGAGGAGCAAGATGAGCTGGGTTAACACACTTGGGATGCCAGTAGGTACAGGTGGCAGGAACACACCGTGTGAACCCATATGTCCCTGTCATTCTTTCTGCCCCATCAGTGTTCCCTTTATATGGTGTGGTAACAAGGGCAAGAGTTGAGATTTTTTTTAGGTAATCTGTACCCCCAGCGTGGGGCTTGTACTCACGAACCCCCCGACCGGGAGTTGCATACTCTCACAGCTGAGCCAGCCAGGCGCCCCAAGAGTCGAGATTTGAACAGGGGTGCCAAGGGTCAAATATTTTGTTTTCAGGGGGTGCTGCAGGGACGAGTACTCCTGGTCATCCATGAAACTTGCCGGTTAGCCTTGTCATTTGTACTTCGATCTAAGGAGCTGTGGGTGACACAGCTGTTACTAGCTCAGAGGTGATGTCATCATGGCTTGGGTTTTACATCCCTTTCTCGAGATAGTACTCATTTGTTCTAGAATATTTTTGATTTAGTATGTCTATCTTCGGCATATATTCCATGTTACTAACTTAGTTACTATCTGTAGTTACTGTATCTTCTGAATATTGCCTGTCTCTCAAGTTACTTCCTGATTTGTTACTTATAGTTAATACAGCTTTTGAGTTTTGCCTGTATTTCAGAAGCCGCCAGCTTGCTCTCTGTCAACACTGATGAGTCTCTCATATGCTGCTTGTTTTTGTGCCTCTGTAGCAGAATTGAATATATTCAAACAACCCAGCAAGTGCGCATTGTATCAATATCTAGATGTTTTTATAGCCCCTGTTAGTATAAAGCCCAATATTGTGTTTTTTCCTACTGTTCCTTTAATAATAGATATTATTTATCAAATAGAAAATTCTTACTTTCCTCTTGGTTTATCCAGTATATAGCTATGTTGTTGTTGTTTTTTTAAAGATTTTATTTATTTATTTGACACAGAGAGAGGGATCACAGGCAGGCAGAGAAGCAGACAGAGAGAGAGGGGAAAGCAGGCTCCCCACTGAGCAGAGAGCCCTATGCGGGGCTCGATCCCAGGACCCTGAGATCATGACCTGAGCCGAAGGCAGAGGCTTTAACCCACTGAGCCACCCAGGCGCCCCCAGTATATAGCTATGTTAAAGCCCATCCACATACATGACTGAACCAAGAATGACTGAGGGTTCCAGAAAGTTCCCTGGCAAGGAGGCCACAAACTCTACTGACAACCTGTTGCTAGCTAACAATGGTTCAAAACTTTAATTCAGATCCCTTGAAAGGGAGAATTATTTTCTAGTTGCCTGTTACAGAACACAAATAGTAGTTTTTACCTGTAAAGGTCTGCCTTTTAACCCTCTCTGGAACCTTATGAAATTTTTTATTTCCTTGAAAATCCTAGCTATTATGCTATTTTAGAAAGTATTTCATTGAAAAATCAAAGCCATGTAACTAATCATATTTGATTGCCAATTATGAAGTGGCATACATTAAAATATTTTGCTCTAGTCCCTCAATTTTTTTTGACAGAGTAAGAATATGTTTCATCATATTCCATTTTAAAAAACCTGAATTCTTCTTTAAGAGTTTGTTGCCTCTCCCGGAGTATTGTTCTTCATTTGTTATCTTTCTTGTCATACATGGTACCAAGCAGGTCACCGTAAGTAGACATGTAAGATTTTATGTAAAAGACCTGAGTGGTTTTGGTTCTCTACTGCGCCCACCACATACACCTAAAATATGGTGTGGCTCATAGTATAATAGTTAGGTACGTGTTAAGCTGCTGTAACAAGAGACCAATACAGTCATTAAAACCCACCAAAGATTGTCTTTCATTTAAAGACAACCCGGGGTGAGTAGGTGGCTTTGCTCTACAACATCATTCAGGGGCTCAGGGTTTTGATGTCATTGTCATTGGGTTTTGTCACTCTGCCGTCCCCTGAAGTACTGTCCTAGTCCACAAGGTCCAGGCACACATCCTACGTGCGTATCTGCTTGTGGGAAGATGAAGAGAGTGAAGGGCAAGTAATGTCTTGCTTAAGACATTAAGATCTGGAAGTTTCAGACCTAACTTCTGTTTGCCCCCCCATTGACCAATGCTGAGTCTCATGAGCATATCAGCCATAAGGCAAGTTCTGAAGTATAGGCTCTTGCCAGGCAGTGGTTTTCTGCCTAAAACTCAGGCAGTTCTTCTCAAAAAAGCAAAAAGGGAAGACTGGGACTAGTAATAGTGACTGCTACCACAGGCACTAAGAACAAGTTCAGAAACAGAAAACTGTAAAATTGGTCCACGTTTCAAAATAAAAGACATTTAAGATTTATTAAATTACTTGAAGGGGCAAAGTGGTATAGTTAAAAGGTCGGAGACTTGGGTGTGGCACTATCGATAACTAGCCGATACTCCTGGTACATTCCAGAGAGTTAGACTGGCAAGGAATTTGACACAGCTCCAGGTAGAATGGGTATAATTTCTTTCAATCTTATAATCAATATGTATAACTTCAGTCTTTCTTGACCTTTTGAAATATATAGTCAGCAATTTTCAACAGTAATAAACATTAGGAAGTAATATATAGTTTTAAATTCAGATTAAAAGTTAAAGTGTAGGAGCGCCTGGGTGGCTCAGTCATTAAGCGTCTGCCTTCAGCTCAGGTTATGATCCCAGAGTCCTGGGATCGAGCCCCACATCAGACTCCCTGCTAGGTGGGGAGCCTGCTTCTCCCTCTCCCACTCCCACTGCTTGTGTTCCCTCCCTCTCTCAGTGTGTGTCTCGCTGTCAAATAAATAAATAAAATCTTTAAAAAAAAAAGTTAAAGTGTAAAAAGTGTGTGTGTGTGTTATGGAAAAGTGTTTGGCTGCAGGTATTTTTGAGGCCTTTGGATTTATCCTGTCATATTTCACATTTCCTTTGATTTCCTAGCCTAGATATGTTTACATTCTATTACAGATGTGGGCTTCTTATTTTTTTATTTTTATTTTTAAAAATATTATTTTATTTTATTTATTTGACAGAGAAAGAGACACAGTGAGACAGGGAACACAAGCAGGGGAAGTGGAAGAGGAAGAAGCAGGCTTCCTGCTGAGCAGGGAGCCTCATGTGGGGCTCCATCCCAAGACCCTGGGATCGTGACCTGAGCCGAAGGCAAACGCTTAACCGACTGAGCCACCCAGGCAACCCCAGATGTGGGTGTTTTAGAGCAAGCTTTGAATATGGGACCACATTTTTCGATGGCCTTACACTTACTTATATTTATGTTCTCCCTCTCACCGACCTAATACTGAGCTGTCAGTTACATTGTTTATAATGTTGGAAATAAAATGTATTAGTTTCCTACAGAAGGAAGAGAGATACACATTGAAGTATATATTTTCAATTCTCATCGGAAAGACATATATCCAACTCTCAAAATTGTGGTGGAGGATACTAAATTCTTTGTCTTTGTTTTACTACGTTTTTGAGTTTAAGCTACCACTTTTACTGCCCTGGCCCTGTAGAGTAGCTTTTGATTGTAGTTGACTGTTAATGACTCTTTCTTTCTTTCTGACAGCAAATCAAGACAGTTTCCACATCATCTTCCTAAAGAAATGTCAGGTATTTATTTACATGCTAGATTTAAAAATAGAGCTAAAAACTGAAAACATTTAAATTTGCTTTTCTTAGGATATGTCAGCTCAAGGATCATCTTCACAGCTTCCTAAACCTTTTGATCCTGAGCCAGAAGCTAAATATGGCACACTGGATGTGACTTTTGACTATGACTCCCAAGAACAGAAGCTTCTGGTAACAGTGACGGCTGTCACAGATATCCCAGCATATAACAGGACAGGTGGCAACTCATGGCAAGTACACCTTGTTCTTCTACCTATAAAGAAACAGAGAGCAAAAACCAGCATCCAGAGAGGACCATGCCCTGTCTTCACAGAAACATTCAAATTTAATCATGTTGAATCTGAGATGATTGGAAATTATGCAGTTCGGTTTAGACTGTATGGTGTACATCGCATGAAAAAAGAAAAGATTGTGGGGGAAAAGATTTTTTATTTAACAAAATTGAATCTTCAAGGGAAAATGTCATTACCTGTGATATTGGAACCTTCTTACAATCATTCTGTGAGTATCTGATCAAATAGCCTGAATACGATTTATGTCGTGGGATGTAACATACATAATTTTTGAAATCCATGATCAACCCAACAACTTTTTCTATTTTTTAAAATGTAATAATCATACCTTTACAAAATTTCTAAGCCCCGCATAGGTAGGTATAATTTTTTCTCATTCTATAAAAGTTGCCCTTGAAGATTATATGTGATTCATTTTATGTATTTTATCCTTCACAGAGTCAGGTCCAGTGTCTTACATGTTCGTCCCTGGTAAATATTTATTAGATGATTGATTATGACATCAGAGTGAACTCCTTGTAGAATTTATTGTTTTCTTTCCAGGCTAAAACTAAGTGATATAGCAAGGTCGAGCCCCATATCTTGCTTAATATACTGCAGAAATTATTTGCTTTTATAGACTACGTACTGCTGCCCAGATCATGACTGATTATCCTTCCAGAGATCCTATGAAATTATTTTTAAAGGTTCAAAAGAAAACCTGGCCTTGTTATACTCTGCACCCTTTTTAAACAGAGATTTTGCAGTATATCTGGGAGAGTACTTAAATTTGGTCTATGAGCTGTTCTCCCTTTTCTCTTTGTTTCCTCCAGGTTCTGATCTCATACAAGTCTCCCTCTCTCTCTCCATATTTGTAACTAAATTCCCACAAGACTTTACAAAGTACAGGAGAGCTGAACTACTTTAAACTGGGGAGATACATTATGCCACATAGTTATTTAGATAATGAGAAAATCTGTGATATGCTCTAAGTGTAAATTATGAATTACATTTATCCCTCCCTGTGTTATATTGAATTAATACCATTTTAATAATATGAATACAGAAATTTTAGAATGGATGTGTATTTTTAAATGAAAGTATATTTTAGAGGTTTTTTTTTAAGCTATTAAAGGTGTGAGCATAAGTCCAGAATCAGAGCCTCACTGAATTTATACTTGACATTTGATCTTATAGGACAGTCATTCACAATAGTTGTTGTTTTTTTTTTTTTCATCATCCTATTTTAACTAGATGATTTCAAACATTTTTAAAACCAAAAGGTGGTAATAAATATAGTATATCCCTACTGGTTTGTAGGATAATGTTTAGCCTTTATTGCTAACTTGTTATAATTTTAAATTGCAGAACTATTTTGGGGAAATGTCCTTTTAAAAAATATAATATCTGTTTATCAGAGGAGAGAAAAAACAAAGTCCAGGCAATATTCCAGAGGGGAAAAGATATTTTTTTTATAAAATTGAATAGTCTGTGATTCTTAATAGGATTTTAAACTTTTTCATGATTTGGTCTGAGTGATGACTAGTTAATCTGTGGAAAATACATTCTTTTAGAGAAATACCTGATTTAAATTAGAAGAGAATGACTTTATCATCACAAGGTATGTATTTTGTGTTTATTTACTTCAAATTATCTGTTCCGATTCTGTATTATATTCATTTCACAAAGAAAATGAAGCTATAGAAAATAATATGGTTTTATCTCTGGTCAAACTTAATTATTTCTGTACATTACATGTATTAGCTTATGGTTATCAATTCTGTACTTCTGACAACCAGTAATAGAAATTTCTGAGGCATGCTCACAAAAAGAAAAAAGTCCTGGATAAGCAGCTTCTAAGACATAACATTTAAATCTGAATAAAACTATCCATCTTCTGCTCTTGGAGAATTTTTTCTCTACATTGCTATACTTTTCAAATTTAATGCCTGTGTTTTATTGTTCTTCTCTCTTGTCTTCTTTCCTGTTGAAAAACACGAATTCTTTCTACTAACTAGTTGTGGTTATAACCTTGGATAAATGATCTAATCTCTTTAGGCATCAGGTTTCTCATCAGTTAAATGAGGGCATTAAACCAAATGTCCCATCTATCTCTGATACTACAAGTCTACTGATGCATATTGGGAAAGATGTTAGGTAAGAACAGAAATGGGTAGATTTTAGATGAGTTTTGTGTGCTAAATGTATGATGTTTTGTTTGGACATTATGTTTTCTTACTCTTCTGTATCTTTTCAACCATCTTCTAATGTCTGAGTCCCAACTACTTGTCCCGCTCCCCGAAGGGTAAGCTATAAAGTTCTTTCCCAGTCTGACTGGTAGCTCGGGCAGGAGCCGTGCTCCCTAGGCCCTGCCACTCTGCCACTCTTTTCCAGGAAACCTCAGTGCAGACCGAGCAGAGAAGCGGAGGCTGCACTCCCCTCACGTCTTCAAGAAGCCAATGGTGGAGGAATCTGGTCCTCAGAGTCAGTAGTAGTAATTCTCAAGTAGCTTTGCAGGTGCAGAAACAGTTTTGGTACTAGGAAGCGACAGTTGCAGGAGAGAAAAGACCTGGGCACATAAGTGTCGAGTGCGGGCAGCAGCAGTATTTCCTCACCAGGCCAGTTCTGCAGGATGGTTTTCGGTTTTGTTCTTGAGAAGCTTCCGCATAAGCCTGTTCTCTAGTCACCCTGATTCCTTTAGTATATTACTATTCCACTTAGACTTAGCTGCCGGTGTTTTCAAACCAAACCCTGACGGAAAAATGTTGCAATAGCTATGGTTTATTACTTACTTGTTTAAGTGATCTCTTAGGCCATACTCAACAGCTAGAGTGTTATCAGTTACCCTTCCTACCGTGGTGTGTCCCTCTTACAATTGGGATTTTTCTCCTATGCTCCCTCAGCTGCATGCATATGGCACTCTCTCCCAGTGCAGAACCCCAGTTACCTTGTTCAGCTGCATTTTCGGCACTGTATTACTACTGTGAGTGATAGCCTGGAACAGCCTCTCCCCTTTCCTCAGTCCAGTGGTATTTCTCATTCAACCTCCTAGAATTCTTAATCATAATGTAGATTTTTTTTCTTCTGATTTGTTAATAATCTGACTTCATCCTGTCTCTCACAAACATACACAACCCTTCCTTATGCAGACAGTATTTAGTTAGCATAAAGTACTCAGTGTGACTAGCTAGAAAATGGGGGGCTTCAGTCCCACAACTGCAAAGCACTGCATTCAGGTAACATCTTGAAGGAGCTTGGAAGTAGATTCTTGGCCAGAGCCTTCAGGTAATAATAGCCCAGCCCAGCCAAAACTTCATCAGTCTTGAGACACCCTAAGCAGAGAACCCAGCTGAGCCCATTTGAACTTCTGATCTACAGAAAACATGATGAAACTGGAGTTGTAATGCTAAAGGTACTTAATAGGTGCTTTCTGACCCTGAGGCACTTCCGGTGTGAGGAAAAACCAGGATGAGATTTCTGCCGAGGCTTATGTGTCCTCAGGGAAGAGTTGGGTTTTGGTTGAAGTAAGATGTAGGGGTTCAGAGAAGAAACTAAAGTTTCAGAGGAGTTTATCATATAGATCAAGAGGACCAGAAGGCATAGGAAAAATTCAGAAAAGGAAAAGCATGATGGAAGTTTACGGTAGTGAAGAAGTACATAGAATAACAGAAGCAGTGTTAAAGCAAGAGACCTGGCCAGTGTCATCGGGGATTTGCCTTCATTTAGATTGTTCTAAAATGTCGGTCCCGATTATAATTTGAATCTATTTAAATCTCAGATGTTATGTAAAGTCTAATTTAAATCCCTTCTATAGAAATTTCTTAGATTGTTTCTAATGCAAATTTAAATTAGTTGATCTCATCTGTCTTTGTAGACTAAGTAGCGAGTACTGGTTATTGCCGTGTGGATGCTGGTTGGATGGATGCGCGCGATACCTATTATTTCTTAGTTATTGCTTCTGGTGCTTGTTTCTGCGGCTAGTCATACATTTTCTTGTTATGGAACTTGCTTTATGTCTTCCTTCTAGATTTTAAATACTTTGAGAATAGAATCTGTTTGACTTACATGGTTTTAGTTATACTTACTTTTCATAGAACCTAGAATATAGGTGTTCAGTGAATGCTTGTTAAACTGATTCATTAACGTGTTCAGGTAAACCTGACAGTTGTAAAATTCTTACTAAGTTCCATATCACATTATTCCCTGATAAGTATCAGTATCCTCAAAATAGCCCTGTTAGGAATCCTTTATGACCTAGATCTTAGGTCATGATCTTAGAGTAATTAAGCAGGAACACATCACGAAGTATTGCTCCTAAATAATAATCAACAAGGGACATACCTGTTTATATAATTTCCCATTCAAGAGTGTGATGCCACAGTCTTGTAGAGTGATCAGCCTTCCCCATGAAGTACTGAAATGATGATCTTCTTTTAGATACTTGCAGTTTCAACCTTTAATTCCTAAAATTTCCTGTATCTCAAAAATAGCCTATCTTTTTTGTTAATAGACTGAATTAATTTAGTTTGATATTTATACTGTGACTTTTATTTTTAAGACAGGTAAATTATTGCTTATATTCTGTAATTGAAATGTGTGTCCCTCTCAGAATCATACTTGAGTCTGTATTATTAGCAAATGTCTTTTAAAACTTGGCTTCTCCTATTTTCATGTTCACTACATTCACATACTACCTTGTCAGAAATTTACATTTTCTCAATGTAGATTACACTTCTTCATCCTAAAGCAATTTAAAGTAGATACTTCATGATAAACTAATGATCACAGCTAACAGTTACTACATGAAGGAGAAAGCTGCATGTGTACAATTCAGCTCCCTAGATAATAACGCCAGTATGACTCATGGCTCACTTGAGTATAAAACTAAATAGTTAACAGACCTGTTTAGAGACAGTTATTCAAAGTAGGTAAGCATATATTATCAGTAGAGAGGAATAACTCTAGTCTCACATGAAGACTTACTCTCAGATAAATCTTTCAGTGAAAGAAGCTAAATTAGAGCATAAAAGGAAGCTTTTTGTTTAAATCAAATTCTTTTAAGACAAAAAGAAGTCAAGTTTAAATCCTATGTCTCAAGAAATTTTGAACATGCAGAAAAATTGAGTGGGAAAAACCGAAATTTCAGTGGTTAAACTGTTTGTTCTGTATATTGAGTAAAGGGAATAAAGAACATCAATTCAACTGGGATTCATTTCATTGAACCGTCCAAGTCTAAACTATAAACCACTGGACCAGCCTGTACTTCATTCTTGTTTCGTGTTTGTTAGTTTTTTTTCTTAAATAATTCATAAAATGAAAGAATAAGTTTTAAGTACAGGTATTATATTCCTTTTCTCCTATATTTTATTTTATGCAATTAACTTTTCCAAGATACTGATTTCAATTATTTGTAATACTAGTGAGAGAAATTAACAAATGCTTTATGGAAAGACAGTACTATTTGATCAATTTAGAATGGTGTAAGGATTATGACAGAGAAATTTAGGTTCGAGAGGGCAGCATATTCTATAATTAAGAACACTCTAAAGTGCATTAGCAAGAGGGAGTAATATACTTTACAGAAACATCATGGAAAGATACTGAACATTCAAATTATAAATTTTGACCACTATTTTTAAAAATGATTCTTTTGGAGGATCTAGGTAGTGGACATCCTGAATACATACCTTCTTCATTAATGCCAACTGGGAGTTATATGTAATTCCCTTTAAAGGTGCACTTTAGTACATTATCATGAGCAATTCCCTTTCTTC
Organism: Nasua narica; assembly: GCA_028533885.1. NCBI lineage: Eukaryota > Metazoa > Chordata > Mammalia > Carnivora > Procyonidae > Nasua > Nasua narica. The sequence goes on from CM052814.1 coordinate 32,849,518, forward strand.
TGTGGAAAGAGTAGAGTTGAACAATAAGAGTAGAGTTATATCCACTGTGCTTGTTGTTTATGTGGTTGCTTCATTTAATGAACAATAACATTGAACAATAACATTGAGTGAGGTTGTTCTTGAGGCCTACCATTTACAGACAAAAGAAATAGCTAACAGAGGCAACATTTAATTTTTTCTCATTTTCCCCCATCATATTCCTATTACACAGCAGGGCAGTACCCAGTGGCAGATGTGTTTGAAAACCCAAATCCTCAGTTTTAGGATTTTCATGTTTAAAATCTTGACAGATAATTTAAAATAGTAAGTTCTTCACTAGAAAAATTATTGAAGTGGTACTAATTTTGAAACATGGTAGATATGAAAATATATTTTATCAGGGTGTATTTTATAAACCAACCAGTAATAATGATATTGCTTATAGTCTTTTCATCTGAAATAATAGTATTGAGGCCGTATCTATTGAGAGAGTTGTGGTTTTTATTTGCTGGGCTTTTATTTACTTTGAACTTGACAGGGTTTAATGCTACCTTTCTAGGGTAATGCCTATTTAGGCATACAGTGCAAATTTAAAGAGAGCTGATAAATACTAATTACAAAAATGTTTTTCTCTGGGGCGCATGGGTGGCTCAGTTGGTTAAGCCACTGCCTTCGGCTCAGGTCATGATCCCAGAGTCTTGGGATCGAGCCCCATCAGGCTCTCTGCTCAGCAGGGAGCCTGCTTCCTCCTCTCTCTTTCCGCCTGCCTCTCTGCCTACTTGTGATCTCTCTCTCTGTATCAAATAAATAAATAAAACTTTAAAAAGATGTTTTTCTCAGAAAATTTAAAATTTAGTAAAGCAGTTTTATATTTGATGCATTTATGTTCTTGGGATGGATTATCAGTTTAAATACTGATCGGGCTTAGGACAAGGAAACTGAATTTTTAAGAATTAAAGTTGAAGGGAATTCCTTATTAGTGAGTTTTCAGTCTGATCATCACATTTTCACATGGACTCTGTAGGGACCTGTAAGGTTCCACTTAACAGTTACAGTTTACTTAATTCTGTTCTATTCTATTCTATTCTATTCTATTCGGAGCAAAGAATAATTCTGGTCCAAAAAAATGATAGTACATGATAAGCCTGAATATCAGTTCCTGATGCTGTTTCTATTAGGCATATATATTTAAGTGATTTCTATCACTAAAAATGAGCATGGTCAGCCTGCACATACCATGTGTGCTTACTCATTATTGGAAGCTCCTGCTTAAGTGAAATGCATATTTCTAAGTGTTGAGCATGCAGAGATATTCTTGGGAAAAGCTCAGTTCTCCCTAGTGCACATGTTAGCGCCAGGGATACAATGGGAGTATGTGACCTGACTACATCACCAGGTTGGGATGAGTAAATGAGTGAGCTACATGAAAACCCTGTAGACTAGAAATATTAGTTGTTAACTTGAAATGAAATAGGTTATCCTTAATTTGAATCATTCTGCCATTATTTACTGTTTTTTTTTAAAGATTTTATTTATTTACTTGAGATAGAGACAGAGAGAGCATGAGAGGGGAGAAGGTCAGAGTGAGAAGCAGACTCCCTGTGGAGCTGGGAGCCGGATGTGGGACTCGATCCCGGAACTCCGGGATCATGACCTGAGCTGAAGGCAGTTGCTTTAACCAACTGAGCCACCCAGGCGCCCTATTTACTGTTTTTTAAAGGCACTCTCATGGTGCCTGGGTGGCTCGGTCAGTTTGAGCGCCTGACTCTTGATTTTAGCTCAGGTTGTAAACTCAGGGTCCTGAGATCGAGCCCCTACCTTGGGCTCTGCGCTCAGCGGGGAGTTAGCTTCTCTCTCTGCCCCTCGCATTCATGCTCACTCACTCTCTCTTTAAAAAAAAGGCACTCTTTTGTCTTAAAAGTCTTATCTTCCTTTTATCCGGTCTTAGATATATAATTGTTTGCATAAGCTGTATCTTACCCATTTACAGTGGTCTTTTTATAGTCTGTCACTTTGGGCAGCGATGACCAGAATAGTACTGATCACATTTTTTCTAGCAGAAAAAGCTGATAGAGCTGATAGGAGTAAAAACTGAACAAGTTTGGTACACACAGTTTTTAAATTATCTCATGTTGTATCATCAAAGTATATAATTTATATACTCAAAATTATATATCTCTTAATATTTCCTTATTCTACAATTAAAAATAAAGTGAACTAATTAAACTTTAATTTGGTTCATTTTTCAAGGAATAAGATATCTGGTTCATGGAAAATAGCATGTATTGTTATAAGTACATTTTTCATATTATCTTAATTTAGGGAGATATGTTTTACTTTGAAATGAAAACTGGCATTGTCCCTTAAGCTGTATTCAAATTATAAAAAATGTTTCTTTTTACTAACTCGTTTGTGATTTTTCATAAAAGATTAAAGAATTACTTGATAGTAGAAATCTACAATTTTAATGTCGGAATTGTTAGGCACTCATGACCAAGTTTATATTTGCCTTTGGGTGGGTTGGTGTAGCATTGAGGTCGGGAGCCCGGAGACTGTGCAGTCCCTGGTTTCACATCTTGGTTCCCCACTTCTTCCTGACATGTGTTCTTGGGTGAATACTCAGCCACTCTGTACCTCATGTATTCATTCATAAATGAGGATAGTAACAGTAAAGCTGCCTCAGAAGATGTTTGTGAGAATTAAAGGAGATAATCCATGTAAAGAATTTAAAACATCATCTGGCACATAGGAACTTGACACTGTTAACTAATTTGGTTTATTTGGTCTTATTCATGTGCGGATAAATTTGCTGTTCTAATTCAGTAGTAATCTTCATTTGGTGCTAGTCCATAAGTAAAAATTATTGCATTGTGTTTTTCAAATTACAAAATAAGAAGGAACATTAGCAATCTGGAAAAGAGGAAAGTAAAAGTCTTTTTTTTAGAGAGAGCACATGCATAGACTTGGGGGGAGCAGGAGTAGGGGAGGGGAAGGGGCAGGGAGGGAATCTCAAATCTCAAGCGGGGCTTGAGCTCACAAGCCTGAGATCATGTCCTGAGCCAAAATCAAGAGTAGGACGCTTCACCAACTGGGCCACCCAGGCACCCCAAAGTAAAAGCCCTTTAATCCAATGGTAAAAAAGTGTTTATTCTAACCATACAAATAGCTAGTAAACGAACTTTTTTCAGGAACTAAATATAACTCAGGCCTTGAATGTTTTTAAGCTACAGCTTTTTAGAAATACATTTTGAGTAATTATTTAAAAGTCTGAATTATAAGTATTCTTTGAAGTAGTGCAGTTTTAGTATTTTAAGTCACGTGGGGTGACTCGTATGCCGTTAGCTAAACGTCCCGGCATTGCGGGCTAGGGTACTCCGAGGCGGCCGGCCCCGAAAGCTGCGAGGGCTCGCAAACATCAGAGGTTTTCTGTTCACCGTGCTGCGCGTCCGCCCGAGCTCGGCTGCGGCTCTGTTCCGTGCTCCGAGCCGTCTCACTCTGGGATCCCGACGGCTGGACGAGGTTCTTTCTGCAACGTTGCTGCTTGTCCGAGGATATAGCAGACGAACCCCAGTTCCTTCAAGTTTCTACCCCAAATTAGTACATGCCACCTCCACTGACATTTCAGTGTCTAAAGCAGGGGTCGCCAACCTTTCTGTAAGGTGCTCCAGGGCTCATTTGTTTTAGGCTTTACGGGCTGCTGCAGGTCTCTACTGCATAGTCTCTTTCTTTTTTGAGAACCGTTTTAAAAATAGAAGCGAGGGGCAGAGAATAATAGTGAACAATATTTCATACAAAGAATTACTAAGATATTAATATTATCTGTAGATTAACATTTATAATTGCATATCAGCTTATAAGTAAAGTTCTGCTTTTCAGTATAAAAATTTGCTCTCTTGGGATAAATATTCTCTTTTAAATCTTATTTAAGTAATAAATTCACAGAGCAAAGTCTTTCCTAAATACTTAGCCTTATCCAGTTGTCACAATTTTTTCAAAGATCTATTTATTTATTTATTTGAGAGAGAGAGAGAGAGAAGGTCAGAGGGAGAAGCAGACCCCTTGCTGAGCAGGGAGCCCTACGTGGGACTCGATCCTGGGACTCCAGGACCATGACCTGAGCTGAAGGCAGCTGCTCAACCAACTGAGCCGCCCCAATGCCCCAGTTATCACTATTTTTGATTCTGAGTTCTTAATTTATGAAAATATTATTGAATTTGGGGCACCTGGGTGGCTCAGTTGGTTGAGCATCCAAATCTTGATTTCAGCCCAGGTCATAATCTCAGGGTTGTGAGATGGAGTCCAGCATCAGGCTCTGCATTCAGTGGGGAGTCCCTCCCCCTTCACCCGCTTGCACGCACTTGAGCTCTCTCTCTCTCTCAAATAAACAAATAAATCTTTAAAAAATATTATTGAACTCAAAAAACTTGAATATATGACAAGTCTTAGTACATATTAAACAAGTTTGCCTAAACCGGCAGTACCAGGAGAAAATGCAAGGAATGGTTTGTTTATTCCTAAAGATAGCGGGTTAACCACATATGTTTATTTCTTCTTCTTCCTATAATCTCCACTTCAATGATAGTACTTTGGTTAAAGAAATAAATACACACATATTGACATTTGTACCCATGACCTCAAAGAGCACTGGGACCAGGCATCAGCAGCTGTGAGAGATGAGGCTCTGGAAAGCAGTGTGGATGGAGGGTGGCTAATGCTTCAGCAGAGCGGAGGAAACCTGGTGAAGGGCACACAGGAGGCGCGAACTGCTGTGACCCACAGAACCATACACACTTTCGGGGGCAGCAGAGGATGGCGTGAGTCTGGGGATTAAAAATGAGTCACTGCAAGTCTGTAAATTGTGCAGTTACACCTACCTTGTGAAGGCCTGAAGAATAGAGTCAGGCTTGTGACTCTATGTGGGCAGTAACTGTCATGGGTTGCTTCTCTGGAAAAACTCAGGGATTCCAAGCTAAGACCATAACCTCATAGTGATATTTAGGAGTTCCCTGAGGAAATCGCCTGGTCTCCATCCAATCACATGAATGCCAATCAGCGAGGAAACTGTGTTTAAACGTATAGAGTTTTTGATCAGCTTTTTAGTGATGCGTTTTTAAATAGGAACAGGCAGGCATAGCTCGGGAGACACTAAGGGGAAACCTCCGACAGGAAAGAGAAAACCCAGGATAAACAAACATTAAAAGAAAATTATCCTCCAGGAAGAGTACATATTGCAGAGATGAGAAGAAAAGTAAAAACTAATCCTAATTAGTATTTTCAGGAAGATTTGATAACCTGTTATATACATTTCAAAAAGACCGAATATGCTAAAAAAAGAACAATCATAAAAGAAAAGGCCTTTGTAAATTATACAGTTTGGGAATGGCTATTGAGTATGTAACCAAGAGTGTTCACTGTGGCTTACCACCAAGGATTTGGGTAGCAGGCTTCAAGCTTACATGTTCCTGAGTTCACATTTGTGTATCTAACCTAAACTTATCTTTTTGGGAGAATATTCATAAAATGAATAATTTTGCCTTTAAATTTATCCTCTCTTTCCATGTAAGTAATATTTAATATTTGAAATCTGATTATCAGATCCTCTGTATGACCATTAATTATTTTAAGGTAGATTTATAAATGTAGTCTATTCACTGGGCTCAACACTAGAGCCACTGAACCACATCTACTGAATCAGAATCACTAGGAAAGGCAAAGGAAACACAAGCGAAAATGAGCTTTTGGGACTTCATCAAGATAAAAAGCTTCTGCACAGCAAAGGAAACAGTCAACAAAACAAACAGGCAACCCACAGAATGGGAGAAGATATTCGCAAATGACACTACAGACAAAGGT
>CM052814.1:32855849-32927001 GCA_028533885.1 Nasua narica
GAGCCTGGTGGTGGGTATCGAGAGGGGCACGTACTGCATGGAGCACTGGGTGTGGTGCATGAACAATCAATCTTGTAACACTGAAAAATTAAACAAATTTGGGGAGAAAAAAAAAAAGAATCACTAGGAAGCAGCCTCATAATCTTTCTTTAGAACAAATTTTCCAAGAGGTCATTAAATACACTAAAATTTCAAGGTTACTGATGTAGAAAATGTTTTCCAAAAAACATTGTGGATACAAGTGAGTTGAGGGATATGCTTTGGGGTGAGTTCAGAGGATATATTTTTGTCTGTTTTCTGTATTTCATCAGATCATTTCATCTTTTATTGTCTTTGGTTTCCTTTTCAAATATCTAGCAGTGTACATTCTTTGGGCATTCAAAAAAATAACTCAGGGTAGTAGAATTACAAAGAAGTGTCTGTGAAATTATAGTAAAAATAGGAGGAGAAGCTTCCTTTTTAGAAAATTCCACACCCTCATTTAATGAACTGAAATTACCTGAGAAGAACCAGAGATTACATTGAGTAAATACTTGCATCTGTTAAGATTCCATCAGTTTCAAGTGAATGCAGACTAACAAAATGGCTTGAGCATTAACGGACCATCCAGAGAGTAGGTCTGTCTTCAGGCATGGCTTGATCCAGTGACTCAAATAGTACCACTGACATCCTGGTTTTTCTCTTTCTGCTCTTTCCACTGCCTCCCCCCATCCCCTCACACCCTGTCTTCCCTGCGTCAATATCATAATCAGGTTTCACATAATTGCCGTCTTGAAACTTCTTGTGTCTCACTAGGTTACCTGCCCATCCCAGAACCTATCACAGGGATGGGCTGTCAGTTTAGCTTAAGCCCTAGAGTTGGGCAATGGATCACCTCCCATATTACATTAGGTAAGAGATAGAACATTCACTATTAGAAGGAAGTGATGAATGGATACTAGGGAGATAACTAATGTCCAATATAATGTTTATTTAAATTTTTAAAAATAAAATTCACTAGGGGCACCTGGGTGGCTCAGTTGTTTAGGCATCTGACTCTTGGTTTCAGCTCAGGTCATGATCTCAGGGTTATAAGATTGAGCCCTATGTTGGGAGCCTGCTGAAGATTTTCCCTTCCTCTCCATCTGCCCTCACCCCCCCCCAAAATAAATAAAATTCACTAAAACTTTAGTGATCGGACAGAACATGGATGAAATCCTATTTTAATCACTGTGATAATACCTTAGAATTAGGCATACTTTTCTGTGTACTGTTTTAGGAATTTTGAGTTCTGTGTTAAAACAGTGTCTTTCTGATATGCTTAATTGACTGTGAGCTAAATTCTAAAAGTTAGGATTCTCAATCCTGATTACATTAGTATGACTTGGGGAGTTTTTAAAATAGAGGTGAATAGGGCCAGGTTCTTCATATCTTTAAAAAGTATTTAAAGCTCTACAGGAGACAAGTGCCTGAACAGTACTGATTATCATTGCCCTGTAGAATCTGTCCTATGTCCACATCTTACTCTTTCTTGTTAGTTCCTGGGTAGCCACAGGACTAAAATGAATCCCTTCCAAGTTTTGAAACATCTGATAAGATTTAACATGAAACTAACCATATCATTAAGAAGACTCTACTGTAGGGGTACCTGGGTGGCTCAGTGGGTTAAGCCTCTGCCTTTGGCTCAGGTCATGATCTCAGGGTCCGGGGATCGAGCCCTGCATTGGGTTCTCTGCTCAGCAGGGAGCCTGGTTCCCCTTCTCTCTCTGCCTACTTGGGATCTCTCTCTCTCTGTCAAATAAAAAAATGAAATCTTAAAAAAAAAGAAAGAAAACTGTACTGTAAGTCTTGTTAATAGTATAAAATATCTTCCCAAAACTATCTGCTCAAATTGCAACCAAACTATTGAAATTCACCTTCAATACAAATGGTTTTATTTAATTAATACTTGTAATGAGAATTGGATTTTTATAAATTATTTTGAAATAGGCCTGAATAAGAAGAAATGGTTATATACACTAGTAAGTGTTAACTTTCATTGCTTTGCCTTCTTTCAAAACTTTGTATTTCATATCTATTATAAAATATTAAAATTATTTATCTCCTTGGTTCATTAGAAGCTTGACATATTTTCAGAACAGAAAAAGATGGAAAACATCTTAAAGGGGATTAAAGTCATTATGGCCGTAAAAAAAATTATTCTGTCAAAAAACATTCACTATATGTAACCTTAGAATATTATAGATTAGATTATCTTTGGATTCAGTTTTATTTAAACAAAGTTTATCATGGCACGAAAGACATGAGAAGTAAATTTTCAGAAATAGACAAATTCAACACTTCCTGGGCCTCATTGGTCTTTTAGGAACATGAATTTGGGAAGATATGCCATGTGGCCTATTAACAGTCCTCAAGGCTGTCTTTATAGTGTAGTCCCACCTAGATCATCTTGAAATCACACTGTAAAATGGAAATAGTAGGGGAAAAAAACCTGTTCTAAAATGGTACGCATCATGATAAGGTGAAATAAAAAACACTACTATTCCAAAGCTCTTAACATTTCATTTCCTGGGAACTGCTTTGAATGCTCTGTGAGGATATGAACAAAAAACAGTAATAACATCATGTGAAATAACTCAGGTAACTGGAGAATTCACTATGAAGTTGCACTAAAGACTCTCAGAAAGATCCTTCTATATTCACATTGTAATGAACGTATAAATCATACCTTGCTGTTTCATGTGTCACTTAATTATTTGTAATATTCAGCATTTGAAACAGAACCAATCTTCAAATAGTCTGTTTTGTGGCATAAGAGAATTGTTAGTACCATTTTAAAGTTTAAGAGAGGAAATTTGAAACTTTAAGGTGTTCATAAATTGCAGCTGAACTCATCATTTCCTAATGCCTTGGTGCCAGGGTCGCTAAGATTTTAATTTTATAAAGCAAGTTACACAGTACTTGGAACTTAGTACGCACTCCGTAAATATTAGTTGTACATCATAGTTCTCATCACTGCCTTACTGCTACCATCGCCGCTTCTATTTTGACCTTTTACCTGTTTTTTCCTTAAGAATAGTTTAATTTGGTTTCCTGTTGGTGAGAAGCCACAGTTCATTACTTCCACAATCCATTTTGTCCCTGTTAACATTATGCACGAGTTATTTTTTTTAATTCTCCTTTTGACATGGACAGTTGTACTAATACAGAAGTAGAACTTGTTATAAAATATGAAAGAAATGTAAATTTTGGAAGTTTTCATTCTACATTAGTACCATATAAACCATGCAAAATATCTATCATGGTCTACACAACGTTCTTACCGAGGCAAGACGTGAAATATTCTCTTCTCTTTTGAGTATTATTACTCTGTTAGTATATATGTATATATATACATGTACATACGTATTTACATCTATGTTTATTGAAAGCCCTGTGTTCATACTGAGATCACCAGTTCCGTCCACACCCCAGGGATCATTCTGATCTGTAACTACCTTTGATAGTGAGATTCCTTCCTCAATGCATGAACCTATTTGATCAATCCCTTTGTATGTAACCCAGGTTCCACTGCAGCATCTGCTGCTCCATTCTCATACCCTTCTCCCCAAACTCAGACTCCAAATCCGTGTGTCTGTTTGCTTCTCCTGCATAGAAGTCGTCACTGTGCTTGACCTCCGACATCCAGTCCGCCCAACCCCCACCCCTGATGCAGGGACACCTAGCTTACTCTGCTAAGGCTAGGACACCCCATACTAGACCACCTTTCTGTGAAAGTAGCCTCCTCGCCCTGTGTAGGATCTCATATCTGACTCACGTCTCTGAATGGATGCCCTTACCCTGCTGAGGCTCCGAGAGCCCATTCTGTGTTACCCTTCAATACCCTCAGCAGGATGTCCTCCTTACCATGTGCTCTTACAGCCCAGCCTAGGAAATGTGAAATGGTCCCCCTCTTTGGAAATGGTCTCTTCATTCTGTCCCGGATCTGGTAGCCACCACGGGGCTGCCCAGCCGGGTTCCTTCTTATGCTTCATATGTTCTGCTACACCCCCAGCAAGTACACAGTCCTCATCTTGTCCAGACTGACATCCCGTTCACCCATGAGGATGCCCTCCTCATCTTGCTTGGATATAATAGATTTTTGTAAATTAATGATCACTTGACAGTCCCTTAGTGAGGTCAGTGATAATGATGATGTTAGCAACGAACTTAAATTGGCCAGTAATACATCACATATGGCCATTCTTTATGTCACAAATAATTGAGATATTTATCTTTTCCAAGTGTCTATAAAATGGCCACCAGGTATAGAAATCAGAGTATTGCATCGAGGTATAATTTCTGGCCTTCGGGGATTAGAAACGGAGAAACCAGTTGAGTGATGGAACTATCCATGGTACCAGCAATTTCCCGGCCTCTCTCTTGGATTCTTGTTAGCTGGCCTGAATCTTACTATTACAGGTCTAACTATGCCTGTTTCCTGTTGCTCAGATTTTTGTCTTTTTTTTCCAGCTTTGTTGGGATGTAATTGACATAACGTGTAAGACATACATTGTGATGATATGATACACATATAGTGCAAAATGCTTACCACAATAAAGTTAGCACTTTTTGTAACCTCATATACTTGCAATCCTGTTGGTGCTATGGTGAGATCATTTTTAAGCCTTATTTGTTTATTTATTTGTTTGTTTGTTTATTTAAAATTTCTTTATTTTTAAGTTAACATATATGTTTATTTAAAATTTCTTTATTTTTAAGTTAACATATAATGTATTATTTGCCCTAGGGGTACAGGTCTGCGAATCATCAGGCTTACACATCTCCCAGCACTCACCGTAGCACATACCCTCCCCAGTGTCCTATGGTGAGATCATTAAAGCTCTACTCCTACAGCAGCTTTTAAGTACACCATAAGCTATAGTCACCATGCTATACGTTAGGTCCCTGGAACACATTCATTTTATAACTGAAAGTTTGTATTCTTTGACCAACATTCCATCATTTCCTACACCCCTCAGTCCCTGGCAACCACCATTCTACTGTCTTGTTTCTAGGAATTCGATATTTTTAGGCTCTTTATGTGAGATTATACAAATACATGTGTATATGAGGTATGCCTGGGTCCAGTTTTCCCATCATCATTTATTAAAGAGACTGTCTTTCCTTCATTGAGTATTCTTGGCTCCCTTGTCAAACATCAGCTAACTACATATGTTTGGGTCTATTTCTGGGTTTTCGGTTCTGTTCCTCCGGTCTTTTTGTTTTTATGCCACTACTATACTATTTTCATTATTATAGCTTTATAGTATAGCTTGAAATCAGGAAGTGTGAAGACTTCTATTTTTCTCAGGATTTCTTTGGTTATTTGGGGTTCTTATGGTTCCATATAAATTTTAGTAGTGTTTAAAATGCCATTGGAACCTTGATAGGATTGCATTGAATCCATAGATGGCTTTTGGTAGTATCAACATTCTAATAATATTAATTCTTCCCATTCACGAATACAGGATACATTTCCATTTTTTTTGTCTTCTTTGATTTCTTTCATCCATGTCATGTAGTTTTCAGATTAGAGATCTTTCACCTCCTTGGTTAAGTTTATTCCTAAGTATTTTATTTATTTATTTTTAAGAATTTTATTCATTTTGTTGTTGACAGAGAGGGACACAGTGAGAGAAGGACCACAAGCAGGGGGAGTGGGAGAAGGAGAAGCAGGCTTCCCACGGAGCCAGGAGCCCGCTGCGGGGCTTGATCCCAGGACTCTGGGAGCTGATAGCAGACAGGTGCTGAGCCACCCAGGTGCCCCTTAAAAACTATATGTTATTTCAAAGAAAGGTATTTAAAACAGAAGTTTACTGTTAACTGTGAAGGGGCTGAGAATTTGACCTATTTCTAGCTGACAAATTAGCCTGCCACAGTGTAATGGATGCTGTCAGTAGAGGACTTGATTATCCTTGACATGGTAGCGGCATTCACACCAAGGGTCACATCAGTTCCCCTGCCCCCAGGTGCATAGGGGCCGTGCAGACAGACCCATACGGTCTCCTGCCAGTGAGATCAGGTGGGGGAGCCTCCGCTCCACAGGCGTATCCAGGAGTCCATTTTTGTTTCATGACGTTGCTCTGCCACATACCCCCTAGCACAGAGCTCAGCAGTTTTTTTTTTCGGTAAAAGGCTAAAAAGTAAATATTTTATAGGCTTAGCCAGTGACATAGGATCTCTGTCATATTCCTCCTTATCTTTTTTTTTTTTAAACAAGTTTAAAAAAGGTAAAATCTATCCTTAGCTTCCAAAACATAGAAAAACAGGCCACAATCCAGATTTGGCCCACTAATACCTTACCAACTCTTACTGTAAGGCACTGTCGTGCCGTTGTTCACAGCTGGATCTCCATTGCTTCTGGGTTCTGAGTGATAAGAAAGAGGAAAGGAGGACAGAGAGGAGGCTTGCCCAATGTCTTAAGGTTCAGGCCTCTGTCTTTTCTGCTTACGTTCCATTTTCAGTCACAGGTGAATACCTGACTCCAAAAGAAGCTGGAAAACGTGGAAGCCTTGTGCCCAGAAGGAAGTGGAAAATAGGTTTTTGTGAATAATTAGCTGTCCTTGTCACAACTAGAAAGAGGAATAGCAAAAAAGGAAGGAAGGGAGGGAGGGAGAGAGAGAAAGGAAGAGAGGAGAAAGAGAGGAAGGAAGGGAGAAAGAAAAAGAGAAGGAAGGAAAGAAGGGAGAGAAGGAGGGAGAAAGAGAAAAGAAAGAAAAGGGAGGGAGGGAGGTATGTAGGTAGGGAGGTATCACAGAAGCCAAGGATTGGGTCTTGAACAGAAAGTAATTGACTGTATTGAATGTTACTACATGGTTAACTAAGGTGACACTCAACACCAGTTAGATTGAACATGAAGGTCTTACTAGTTGATCTTAATGAGACTCGTGTTGGTGGAGCAGTGGGAGCATAATGAGTTCAGGAATGAGTGGGAGCTGAGTATATGATGCTAATGTAGTCAAACTCTGTAACCAAGTCTGACACTGAGTAGGGAAAAGATAGAAGAAAAAGGGGGAAAGAGAATAGAGTATCTGGAAGAAGGTTTGGAATCTAAAAAAAGTTTTTTTAAAAATATGAGTGAGACTTAAGCATGTTTAAATATGGATGAGAAGAATCCAGTGAAGAGAGATATTTAGGATATGAGAGAAATAGACACGCAATATTTTTTTTAAGAAAGGTTGAGGACATAGAATCCAGACGTGGAGAAATTGGCCTGAAATAGAGATACTTTCTCTTACAACAATGGTAAGAAAGGAGCAAAGGATTTAGATGTAAGAATGTTTGTGACTCTTTTGGAAGAAAATTAAGAAAGATTACACATGGTGGGGGGTGCAAAAATAAGGAAGGAGAAAAGGAATGGGGTCAGGTGATTTTAGAAGAGCAGATTTATAATCACTGAGAAAATGGAAAAATAAATTTACTAGAGAAGTATAACAAGATTATATATGTAACCAGATGATGGTTATATATAGACAAGGTTAGAGTCCACTCCATTGTGTGATCATCCCCCCAGTATAATGAAGGAGTTGTCAAGGTCATCCAAGGTTAGCATTTTGCCCTCTAGTCAAGTACGTTGAATTAGATAGAGAAGCAAGGAAGTTTAAGGCAGGAGAATGATTGAAATGAATCATGGGCTGTAAAGTTAATGGAGGAGGAAGTGAGGACAGAAAGGGGCTGATGAAAATATGGTGTCAGGAGCCTGGAGGTCCAGTCATAGTGATGTTGTGAGAGTAGCTGAGTGATCAGATCACATGGATAAGAGCTCGTACTTAATTAAGCACTTAATTTTACTTCCTAGTTTTGGTGAAGACCTAACCACAGCCTCTGATGATGCCGAGTCCCAAGAAGTAATGAGACTGGAAGAAAGAAATCAGGAGGAACGAAAAAAAAAAATCAAATATCTTAGTGCCTGGGGGGGTCATTCCTGTAGAAATTGAATGCACCTGAAGTCAGAGGTTGGGGGGGAAAAGGGCGGTCTGTGAGCCTGGTGAAAGTCTTCAGTAAGTGACCAGGCCTTACTAGACTGTTGCTAGTTGAAAACACGCTGAGGGGGGAAATAATGGCACGGTCGGAGGGGAGGAGCTTCAGACAAAACATGTATGCAAGTGGTTCAGGGATTGTGGAACTGCTTCAGAATTGGATAAAAATAAATTTGTGTCGAGGCGCCTGAGTAGCTCAGTCAACTGAGTGTCTGACCCTGGTCCCTGGTCCTTGGTCCCTGGTTTTGGCTCAGGTGTGATCTCGGTCCTGGGATCGAGCCCTGCCTCAGGCTCCATGCCTGCTGGAGGGAGTTCACCTGGGATTCTCTCTCACCCTCGGCCCCTCCTCCCCCTAAGCTCGTGCATGCCTTTTTTCCCCTCTAAAATAACTAAATCTTTAAAAATAAATAAAATAAAATTTGTGTCAGTGTTATGGGCAGGATTGAGGGGACTTTATCCTTTCCCATGATTTTTACCAGCCTCCACTAAAAGCCATCGCAAATAATAACAGGAACTCTGAGGAAGAGGCTGTGGACCCCACATTTGAGAGGTGATTGCACAGGAGATAGCCTCCAGCCCTGTGTTTGCTTCCGACTTGATGAGCTGTTGGTACTCCCCCACCAACATCTCCATCCCCATCTCACGAGTGCTCTTATAACAATTGCTCCCCATCTTCTATGGTAGAATTGTTGGGACCTCACCACTCTTACAAACTGTGGAGGAAATGGGATGCCTGGGTGGCTCAGTCATTAAGCATCTGCCTTTGGCTCAGGTCATGATCCCAGGGTCCTGGGATCGAGCCCCACCTCAGGCTCCCTGCTTGGGAGGAGGCCTCCTTCTCCCTCTTTCGCTCCCCCTGCTTGTGTTCCCTCTCTTGCTGTCTCTCTCTCTCTGTGCCAAATAAATAAATAAAATCTTCAAAAAAAAATTGTGGAGGAAGAATGCACTAGAATGAAGCCAAATATAAAGACCCTTGACAACCAGAATGGGGAATTTAGACTTGGTAGTAAGAGGTGACCATGCTACTAAGAATCCTGAATTCAGAATCCTGAACACTAGTTCATTTTCTGTAGGATAACTGGATATAAAACTTTGGGAAATTAAAAATTTAGCCTGACTTTTCCAGTCCTTAAGATAAGCATAATTAGATCAATAGGTAGATTTGAACCATATTCTACAGAAATACTTTTTGAATTCTGGAAACATTTGCTTCAGATTTCTTTATGAAAGTGGGGCCATCTGGGTGGCTCAGTCAGTTGAGCATCCAACTTTTGGTTTTGACTCAGGTCATGATCTCAGAGTCCTGAGATCAAGCCCCACATGGGGCTCTGTGCTCAGTGGGGAGCCTGCTCCCTCTCCTTCTCCCTCTGTCCCTCCCCCTGCTCATGGGTAACACCTGCATGCTCTCTCTCCCTCTTTAAATAAATCTCTTAAAAACAAATTGCTTTTTAAAATGAGAATATAATTTAAGATTCTAAAAATCAGTACAAATATGTGTTACCTACTCAGTTTTAATGCAGTGGAAGCTATTAACATGTTAACCCACACTATGTACTTTTTCTTCCCTATAGACTTACTAGTAAAGCTGCCATATCTCCCTATATTTGAAATTCTTGTAATTCTGTCCTTGCTTAGGAATATTATTGCTTGGTATTGATATATTGCTTAATTTGGTCCAATCCATGTCTGCCCATACAATTTTACTAAGTTAATGTGTTACAGTCATTACTAGTCAGTGCTTTTGCTATGACCTAGTGATCAGGTAGTTTTAATGATTTGTGTAAATTTAGGGTAATTATTCTTTAGGTGTAAGTAATTTTTAGATACCATTAGTGACAAAACTTGAGAAGCTTCTTTAATTTTCCATAACTTTATCTTTCCATTTTCATAATCGGTTAAATAGATTAATATTCTGACATTGCAAGGCACAGAAATTCACGATTTATCAGGACTTTGTTATTATTGTATGTAAAATGAAACAAACACTGGGTGCCAGCCTAACCCACGATGACACTGTGGCCCACGTTACTATCAAATTTTGTTTTAATCCAAATGGCCTGTTGTAAATTAGAGCTAGATAATAAATGCATTCCATTATAATGCTACACCTGTCTGTTTCATGTATTTGAACTTGGAGTAAGATTTTACTTTTTCAAACGGTACTGTTAGATTTTTGAAAACCACTAGATCCCGTTTCTTTGAGGTTCTTTCTAAAATTATATCATGCTGATATATTAAGCCCTTAAATAATTTTTCATAACAACTCTATTGAAATACAATTCATATACCATGAAATTCCCCCTTTTAAAGTGTACATATTATGTGTTTAGAGTGTTCACAGAGATGTGTAACATCATCACTATCTAATTCCAAACCATTTTTATCAGCTAGAAAGAAAACTCTATATCCATAACAATCACAGCCCTTGGCAGCCTTCTGTCCTTATGGTGTTTTGCCTCTTCTGGACATCTTATATGAATGGAATCATATAATATATGGTCTCTTGTGTCTGGTTTCTTTCACTTTAATGTGACGTTTTCAAAGTTCTTCATGTTTTAGCATGTATCCACACTTCTTGCTTTTTTTTTAAGATTTATTTATTTATTTGACAGAGAGAGAGAGATCACAAGTAGGCAGAGAGACAGGCAGAGAGAGAAGGGGAAGCAGGCTCCCTGCTGAGCAGAGAGCCCGATGCAGGGCTCGATCCCAGGACCCTGAGATCATAACCGGAGTGGAAGGCAGAGGCTTTAACCGACTGAGCCACCCAGGTGCCCCCGCTTCTTGCTTTTTTAGGGTTAATAATGTTATTCCATTTTATGAATACACAGCATCTTGTTTATCCATTCGTCAGTTGATAGACATCGGGATTGTTTGCATTCTTGACTAT
The DNA here is from genome assembly GCA_028533885.1 of Nasua narica. Lineage (NCBI taxonomy): Eukaryota > Metazoa > Chordata > Mammalia > Carnivora > Procyonidae > Nasua > Nasua narica. The sequence continues at coordinate 32,866,737 of CM052814.1, forward strand.
TATGAATAATGGCGTGATGAACATTTGTGTAGAAATTGTTGTGTGAACATACGTTTTCATTTCTCTTGAGTACACACCTAGTTCTGGAATTGCTGGCAACTCTATGCTTAATGTTTTTAGAAACTGCCAAACAGTTTTTCAAAGTGGCTACACTGCTCTACTATCCCACCAACAATTTATAAGAGTTCCAATTTCTCCACATCCTAACACTTCTTACTGTGTGTGTGTGTGTGTGTACAATTGTATATATATATTATATATTATATAATTATATATATAATTATATATGTATATATTAGCCATCCTAGTGCGTGTAAAGCAGTATCTCATTGTGGTTTTGGTTTTTATGTCCCTAGTAATTGATGATGTTGAACATCTTTTCATGTGCTTATTGGCCATTCGTATATCTTCTTTGGAGAAATTTTATTAAAATCCTTTGTCCATTTTTAAATTGATTTATTTGTCTCTTTATTATTGAGATGAAAGCATTCTTTATATATCTTGAGAAACAAGCCGTTTATCAGAAAAATGATTTGAAAATATTTTCTCCCATTCTCTGTGCTGTCCTTTTACTTTCTTAATGATGTCCTCTGAAGCATAAAGTTTTTAAATTTCAGGAAGTCCAATTTATTTGTCCTTTTGTTGTATGTGCTTTTAGTGTCATATCTATGAAACCATTGCATAATCGAAGGTCACAAAGATTTACTCCTGTGTCTTCTTTTAAGAATTTTAGAGTTTTAGCTTTTAAATTTTGGTCTATGGTCCGTTTTTAGCTCATTATTTTAAATGGTGTAAGGTAGGAGTTCTAATTAATTCTTTTGCCTGTGAGATATCCAGGTGTTCCAATACCATTTGTTGCAAAGATTACTCTTTTTCCATTTAACTGCATTGGCATTCTTCAAAAAAAATTTACCACAAATGTAAATTTTTATTTCTGAATTCTCATTTATATTCCACTGATCTTTATGTCTATCCTCTGCCAGTACCACACTGTCTTGATTGCTGTAGCTTTGTACTAAGTTTAAAATTGGAAATGTGAGTCCTTCCAACTTTGCTCTTCTTTTTCAAGATTGTTTTAGCTATGAGTCCTTGTTACATGTGAGTTTTAGAATTGCCATCTCCATTTATGCAGCAAATATCATTGGAATTTTGATAGGGATTGCACTAAATCTGTTGACTGCTCTGGGAAGTATTACCATCTTGTAATGTTAATCAACTTTCCAAGGGATGCCTGGCTGGCTCAGTCAGTTGAGCATTTGAATCTTGATCTTAGGGTTTGAGTTCAAGTCCCATGCTAGGTGTATACTTTAAGAATAAATGAATGGATGGATGAATGAATGAATGAATGGTGGAATTCATAATTAAAAAAATAATAATACAAAAATAACCTTCCAGTACATTGATAGGAGAAGACTTTTCATTTATTTAGGTTGTCTTTAATTTCTTTCAAAAAATGTTTTGTTGCTTTCAGTGTGTAAGTCTTTTGCTTCTTTTGTTAAATTTATCCCTAAGAATTTTATTCTTGCTGATGCTGTTGTGAATGGAATTATTTCTTAATTTTGTTTTCAGATTGTTCATTGCTAATGTATAAAAATGCAGTTGATTTTTGTGTATTGTCCACGTATTTGCAAGCTTGCCTGATACAGTCATTAGTTCTAATAGGGTTTGTGGTTTGGTTTTTGGTGTATGTTAGGATTTACTATATTCGAGACCATGCCATCTATGAATGGTAGATAATTTTACTTTTTTTTCTCAATATGAATGGCTTGGCAAAGACTCTCTCCTTGAATAAATTTTAATCAGGCTCCCCTGAGCCCTCTTTTTGACTAGCCTTCAACTTGACAATGGTCCTCTCTTTGACCAGCCCAGCACAGTCCAGTCTTAGCAGAGAATCCTGCTTACTTTAGTGCACACCCCTCCACCTTTTATATCTGATCAAGTTTCTCATCCCCACCTTCGTGTAAGAGTCCTTGATCTGCCTTTAGTAGAGATGCTATTAGGTCAGAATTTTCCCATCCTTGCAGTCCCTGGAAATTTTCACTCACTGACCCCCCCTCGCTCTGTTCATTGGCTGTAAATCCCCACTTGTCTCTGCTGTGTTTGAAGTTGAGCCTGAATTTTCTCCCCAGTTGCAATAGTCTTGACACCTATTGTAGTAATCTTGAATATCGGTATACTTCATTTTATTGCGCTGCACTTAATTGTGCTTTGCAGATACGGCATTTCTTACAAATTGATGGTTGGTGGCGACCCTGCAGCAAGCGAGTCTCTTGACACCATTTTTTCAACAGCGTTTGCTCACTTTACGTCTCTGTGTCACATTTTGGTAATTCTCACCATATTTCAGACTTTCTCATTATTATTGTATTTGTTATGGGGATCTGTGACCGGCGACCTTTGATGTTACTACAGTAATTATTTTGGAGTGCTACAACCCACACCCATATAAGACCGCAAACCTCATCGATAAATTTTGTGGTTCCGACTGCGTCCCCAGCCTGCAGTTCCTCCATCTCTCTCCCTTTCCTCAGCCTTTCTGTTCCCTGCCACACAATATTGAAATCAGGCCAATTCATAACCCTACAGTGGCCTCTCAGTGTTCAAATGAAAGGAAGAGTTGCACATGTCTCATTTTTTTAATTTAAATTTTAGGTGGTTAATGCAATATTGGTTGCATGGCTCTCATTTTGACTCAAAGCTAGAAGGGAGCAGACTCCGTGAGGAAGGCATGTGGAAAGCTGAGAGCCAGGCCTCTTGCATTAAACAGCCAGGCTGTGAATTCAAAGGAAAAGTTACTGAAACGGAAAGTGCTGCTCCAGTGAATACGTGAATAGTAAGGGAGTGAAATGGCCTTATTGCTGATCAGGAGAAGGTTTCTTCCTGGGTAGAAGACCAAAGCAGCCACAACATTCCCTTAAGCCAAAGCCTCATCTACAGCTAAACCCTAACTCTCTTCAAGTCTGTGGAGGCCAAGAGAGGTAAGCAAGCTGCAGAAACAAAGTCTCAAGCCAGCGGAGATTGATTCGTGCGGTTTAAGCAAAGAGGTTTCTTCCAGAACGGAGACGTGCAAGGCAAGGCAGCAAATGTTGTTCTAGAAGCTGCAGCCACTTGTCCAGATCCAGCTAAGAGAATTCATGAAGTTAGCCCCACTGAACAACAGATTTTCAAGGTAGATGAAACAGCCTTGTCCTAGCCTTATCATAGCTAGAAAAGAGAAGTCAGTGCCTGACTTCAGAGCTTCCACAAACTGACTCTCTAGGAGCTAATGCAGCTGAAGCCACTGCCCGTTCACCATTCAGAAAACCCTGGGGCCCTTCGGAATGATGCTGAGTCTGCTCTGCCCGTGCTGTGTAAATGGAACAAAAAGCCTGGATGACAGCACATCTGTTTACAACGGTTTACTGAATATTTTAAGCCCGCTGTTGAGACCTACTGCTTAGAAAAAGAGATTCCTTTCAAAATATTACTGTTTGTTCACTGGGTTACTCAAGAGCTCTGATGGAGATGTCCAGTGAGACTGTGCCTGCAAACACAGCATCCATTCTGCAGCCCGTGGATCAGGGAATAATTTTGACTTGAGGTCTTCTTATTTCAGAAGTACATTTCATGAGGCTATGGCTGTCACGGAGAGTGATGCCTCTGATGGATCTGGGTGAAGTAAATTTAAAACCTGGAAATGACTCATCATTCTAGGTGCCGTTAAGAACACTTGTGATTCATGGGAAGAGGTCAAAATATCAACATTAAAGGGGAGTTTGGAAAAAGTTGATTCTAACCCTCATGGATGACCATGAGGGGTTCCAGACCTCAGTGGAGGAAGTAACTGCAGATGGAAATAGCAAGAGAACTGAGGAGCAGAGGCGGAAGCTGTGAGTGAATGGCCGCGATCTCACGATAAAACTTGAAGGGATGGGGAGCTGCTTCTTATGGGGGGGCAAAGAAAGTGGTTTCTTGGAATCTGCTCCTGGTGAAGATGCTGTGAAGATTGTCAAAATGACTACCCAGGATTGAGAATATACATAAGTGCAGTTGATAAAGCAGCAACAGAGTTTCCAAGGATTGCCATCCAATTTTGAAAGCAGTTCTACTGTGGGTAAAATGCTGTTAAACAGCATCACGTGCTACGGAGAACTCAGTCGTCAAGGGAAGAGTCAATTACTCTGTAAACTTCATTGTCTTATTTTAAGAAATTGCCAGAACTGTGCCAGCTTTTGGCAGCCACCACCCGGTCACTCAGCAGCCATCAACATCAAGGCAAGACCCTCCACCAGCAAAAAGATTACCACTCGTTGAAAGCTCAGATGATGGTTCATATATTTTAGCAATAAAGTATTTTTTTAGTTAAGGTGCGTACATTGTTTTCTTAGGAATAATGCTTATATAGCACATTTAATGGACTACAATAAAGAGTAAACATATCTTTTACATGCATTGGGAAGCCAAAAAATTCATTTGGCTTGCTTTATTGTGGTATTAGCTTTATTGCAGTAGTCTGGAAACAAACCCATAGTGTCTCCAAAGTACACTCGTAAAGACTTCCTTGCTCTATTAACAGGTGTCAGAATAATTTTTAACAGCATTTTGTTTCTTTTTCTTACTAATTGTCCTGACTAGATACTCCAATACAATATTGAATTGAAGTGGTAAGAACAGACATATTTATCTTATTCTTGCCCTTAGGGGGAAAGCATTCAATCTTTGATGGCTACGTCTGATGTTAGCTATAGATTTTTCATATATACCCTTTATCAAGTGAGAAAGTTCCCTGTATTCCTGGTTGAGGATTTTTATCATGAAAGGGGTTAGGTTTTTCAGATGCTTGTTCTGCATTTATTGAGGTGATCGTGTGGTTTTTGTTCTTTATATTACGACATTTTACATTGGCTGATTTTCAAATGTTAAGCCAACTTTACATTCCTAGAATAAATCTCAATTATGATGTATAATCCTTTTTACATATTGCTGGATTTGGTCTGCTCGTATTTTATTGAAGACTTTTGTGATATCATAAGAGATCTAGATCTGTAGGTTTTTTTTCAAAAGATTTTATTTATTTATTTGACAGAGAAAGAGAGCGAGAGTGAGACAGAGATCATAAGTAGGCAGAAAGGCAGGCAGAGAGAGAGGGGGAAGCAGGCTCCCTGCTGAGCAGAGAGCCCAATACGGGGCTCGATCCCAGGACCCTGAGATCATGACCCAAGCTGAAGGCAGAGGCTTTAACACACTGAGCCCCCCCCAGGTACCCCAAGATCTAGATCTGTAGTTTTCTTGTGATGTCTATTCCTGACTTTGGTATTACTAGTCTCGGGGAATGAACTGCGGATTGTTACCTCTTCTATTATTTGACGGAGGTTTTCAATACTTGGCAGTGTATTAGTTTACTAAGGTTGCTACACCAAAGTATCACAAACATAGTGCCATGAAACAACAGAACTGTATTCTCTGAATTCTGGAGGCCACAAGGTCAAGTCCAAGATGTTGGCAGGGTTGATTCCTTCCGAGGCCTCTGAGGGAGAATTTGTTCCCTGCTACTCTCCTGGTTTCTGGTGGTGGCCACCATCCTTAGCATTCCTAAACCTGAAATAATTTATCGGTCCAGTCTCCGCCTCCGTCTTCACACAGTGTTCTCCCTGTGTGGCTTTGTGTCTCTGTGTCTCTTCTTAGAAGGACAGTCATATTGGATTAGGGATCCACCTTACTGCAGTATGACCTCATCCTAACTTGCATCTTAGTAAATCTTTGGAGACCCTGTTTCCAGATAACTTTACATTTACAAGTAACAGGCGTTAAGGTTTGCCCGTATCTGTAGGGGACACGTTCAGTCGGCAGCAGATAGAATTTACGACTGAAGGCATCAAGGCCTAGGCTTTCCTTGGAAGGAAGTTACTTTACTTTAACAAGTCTTTACTTGTTTTAGGTGTATTCATATTTTCTATTTCTTCTTCGGTCCATGTTAGTAGTTTATGTCTGTCTAGGAATTTTTCCGTTTCATTTAGGTTACCTAACTTGTTTAATTGTAGGTAATATTCTTTTAAAATCTTTTTTACTTCTGGAAATTCAGTAGTGATGACCCCTCTTTTATACCTTTTTTTAGTAATTTGAGTACTGTCTCTTTTTCCTTGGTCATACTAGGTAGAGACTTGTCAATTTTGTTGATCTCTTCAAAGAATAACTTTCTGGTTTTGTTGATTTTCTCTATTATTTTTTTCTAGTCTTTCTATGCCCATCTTTATAATTCCCTTACTTTTCCATGCTTTGAGTTTAGCTCAAAGCTAAACTCGTTTCTAGTTCTTTCTAGTTTCTAGTTTCTTTCTAGTTTCTTTCTTTTTTTTTTTAAAGATTTTATTTATTTATTTATTTGACAGAGAGAGAGAGATCACAAGTAGGCAGAGAGAGAAGGCAGAGAGAGAAGGGGAAGCAGGCTCCCTGCTGAGCAGAGAGCCAGACTCGAGGCTCGATCCCAGGACCCTAAGATCATGGCCTGAGCCAAAGGCAGAGGCTTTAACCCACTCAGCCACCCAGGCGCCCCTCGTTTCTAGTTTCTCAAGATAGGAAGTTATGTTATTGATTTCAGGTATTTCTCCTTTTTAAATATAGACATTTACTGATATAAATTTCCCTCTACACTAGCCTTTACTTCATCCCATATGATTTGATATGGTATGTTTTTGTATTTATGCAAATTTTTTTCTAATTTCTCTTGTGACTTCATCTTTGGCCCATTGATTATTTAGGATTATGTTGTTTAAATTGCACATGTTGATGAATTTTATGTTAATGATTTTTAATTTGATTCCTTTGTGGTTCAGGAACATAATTTATATGATTTTAGGGCTTTTTAAAAATTTATTGAGACTGGTTTTAGTCTAAAATATGTTTGATCCATAAAGAATTGTTCCATGTGCACTTGAAAAGAATGTTTATTCTGTTCCCATTGGTTAGAGTGTCCCATAGATATCGGTTGGATGTCGTTGCTTGATATTGTTCAAGTCTTAAATTTCGTTTTTGGTTTTTCTGTCTAGTTGTTCTATCCAGTATTGAAAACAAGGTATTGAAGTTTCCAACTCCTGTTGTTGAATTGTCTATTTTTCTTCTTGATCCTAATCAGGTTTTGCTTCATATATTTTGGAGTTCTGTTATTGGATGCATATATGATTTATATCTTCTTGATAGATTGACTCTTTCATTACTGTAAATTTTTTTTTGTCTCTAGTATTATTTTTTTCTTACCATCTATTTGGCTGACAATGTAGAGCCACACCAGCTCCCTTTTGGTTTCTGTTTGCATGGTAGGTCTTTTTTAGCCATTTTACTTTCAGTTTGTTTGGGTCTTTGAATCTAACATGTGACTCTTGTAGACAGCCTATAATTCAGTCATGTTTTTTTTAAACCATTTTTCTAACCCCTCCCTTTTGATTGGACTATGTGGTCTGTATCATTATAATTGCTGATTAATAAAACAACCATTTTACTATTTATTTTCTATATATCTTTTTTGTTTTTCTATTTCTCCATTTTTGGCTTCTTTTATGTTAAATAGTTATTTTCTAACACACCACTTTAATTGCTTTGTTTCTTTGACTCTATTTTTTAAGTACTTAGTGGTTTACCTGGGGATAAAAATTAACATCTTTATTTAAAATAACCTAAGTATAAAATTTGTTGATAAATTTGTAATGTATAAAGATATAACTTATATGACAATAATAGCATAAAGGAGGGAGGAAGGGAATGGAACTATTAAAGTTTTTATGTACTGTTGAAATTAAATTGGTCTTAATCTGAACTAGATCATACTTATTCTTTATTTCATGTCTTTTAAATAAGATAGTGAGGGCGCCTGGGTGGCTCAGTTGGTTGAGCGACTGCCTTCGGCTCAGGTCATGATCCTTGAGTTCCGGGATCGAGTCCCACGTCGGGCTCCCAGCTCCGCGGGGAATCTGCTTCTTCCTCTAACCTTCTCTCCTCTCATGCTCTCTCTCACTTTCTCTGTCTCTCTAATAAAAATAAAAAAAATAAAATAAGATAGTGAGGAGTTATGTATTATATTACTATTGCCACTGTAACAAATTGCCACAAACTTAAAATAACAAAAATTTATTATCCTACAGTTCCAGAGGTTGGAAGTCCAAAATTTACAGGAAAGGCTGTTTTTTTCTGGAAGTACCAAAGAAAGATCTTTCTGTCTTCATTCATTCATTCATTCATTCATTCTTCTAGCTTTTAGAGGCCATCTGCATTTTTTCATGGGATTCTTCCTCCATTTTCAAAGCCAGCAATATAGTGTCTTCACATTTCTTCCTCTCTCTTGGCCTCCTCCTCTCCTGCCTCCCTCTAAGGACCTTGTAATTATATTGGGCCTATTCAGATAATCCAGGATAATGTCCTTATCTTAGATTCCTTAAGCCCATCTGAAGTCACCTTTGTAATATAAGGTAAAATATTCATAGGTTCTGGAGATTAGGATATGGACCTCTTTGTCAGGGGCACTATTCACCCTACCACAACTTTATAAACTAAAATACATTTATACTATCTTCTGTATTTGCCTATGTAGTTACCTTTGCTATTTCTCTTTGTTTCTTTGTGTGGTTTGAGTTATTATTTTTTTTAAAGAGTGTGTGCATGTGTATGTGTAGGGGAGGGGGAGAGGCAAAGAAAGAGGGAGGGCCACTGGAGTCTATTAAGTTAGATTAGTTGTCAGCTAATGATTGGACCAAGATTTCCTTAAATGCGTTGTGTAAATCTCCCAGCTGTTGCCAAGATTTCCTTAAATGCCTGTATAATATCTCCTAGCATTTGTGTGTTTGGCATGCCTTCAGTGCTCCAGAAGCAAGTTTACAATTGTGTTTTATCTGCCCCTTCCTGCATGCACTGAGCCCCAGGGTCAGCTCGAGGCGAGTTTAGGACTTTCTCAGGTCTTTCCTGGGTGTGTGCATAGCCTTACCTATGTGCATGGACTTTTGATTCCTACAAGTGTTTTGGAGCTTATCATAGCCCCCTATTAACTTCTCATTCCCAAGACTTTTGTTTCAGTTTTTTCTTCAACCTCTTGTTAGCCCCAACTAGTACTGCTTTCTCAGGTGACTGCAATTTTGAGCAGTTGCCACTAATTGTTTCCACAAATTTCCTTAGGATATAGCCATACTGAACTCATATATCAAGCTCTGAGTAAGGTCAAATCAAAACAAAGCTTGAGAATGGAGCTTTTCAGAGACTTGTCAAACAAGTCAAGTAATAATAGTTCTCTGGGAATCAGGCTTTGGGGAAGCTCCAAACCTTTTCCTATTCCTCCACTGTCTGCTCAGCTCCTGTTTTTCACAGCTACCAGAGGGTTGTGAGATTGTCAGTTTTTAAGGCCACTATGGAACGGGGGAGTGGAGGATGGGAATAGGGTAAATTTAAAATGCCACAAAGCTTGTTGTTCTTACTGGTATTCAGCCGTTTCTCTTGCACAAACAGTCCGTGGATTATTGCAAGGTTTGGTTAACTAGGGGTCCTGAAAAAGTTTATTTTTGACCATTTTTGCCAGTATTCTTTTTGCTTTTATGAAGGAACAGATTGTCAGAGGTCCTTCCTTCACCATTCTGCCTTTAACTATATTTGAGAAGAGGTGTATCACCATCAAAACCAATTTTACAGAAGTCTGGTTTACTAGTGTCTGATGTCTTTTCCTCTGGTATGGAGATTGGTGACACAGAGTGGGTGGTAACTGCCTCAAAATGGTCATCCGATTAAGTAAGACCTAAGAACATTATAGAGGAGAGCTATAAGGCCAAAGTTCAAAGAATCAAAAGTAAGTAACAGATTGAGTGGACAAGATGGTTGACCTAACTGAATGTAAAAAATTTCTTATCTGTCTGCTTTCTTCCCATCCTTTGCACCCGCCACTTCCCACTCCATACATCCGTGGCAGAGTACATAGATCATGGAGTATAGAAAACATTAATATGGGGAAGAGCTAAGATGCTATTGCATTATAGAAATAAAGTCGTCGTAATGATCTATTTTCAAAGCACTTATTATATGTTAGCTCATGTAATCTTATTACTGGACAGGATATGACAAAGAGTCTCTATTTTATAATGAAGAAAAATGAGATCTCAATAGGGAAGTTACCAAACATCTTAAAGCTAAAAGCAGGTAACATTGCTCTTAGCTCTTTTGATTTCTTGTCAAGTACTCTTTGCACTACTAGGTGAGAAGCCTCTGTTAAGAGGAGTTTTTGTGGTAAGGACGAACCAATTTTGAGATGATTTCTACAGGAAAAATCACCAGGATGTGTCTGATTGGATATGTGAGATTAAAAGAAAGAAGATGCCCAGGGTTTCTGGCAGTGAAAGTATAATTTTAGTACTTTGGAACTAGTCAGAAGACAAATGCTATTCTAATATGAGGAAATAAAGATCAAGTTGCTGTTAATTCAGTGAAAGAATCAGGGAAATGATTATTGAAGATTTAAATTAGGCCAAAATGTATATATTTTGCTAATTTTCCACAAGGTGTCAGCAGCACTTAAAACAATAGCAATTATAATGGTTATTTGGAATGGGATATCTAAATTTGTTAAAGATTACCCAGTTAGGAGTGTGTTATTATTTTTATTTGTTCCCGCCATGAGATTGTTTGTACTTTAGTATCTTGACAGACTTTATATATTATTTAGAGCTACATTTAATATTTTACCATCTGCGTTATTAAAGTCTTCTAGCCTACCTTAGGGTTACTTAACTATTATAAAGGATAAGTTTTGACTTCCTCAAAGACTTAAAGTATGTTGGAGAAACCAAGTCAGCAGGGGGCAGCACCTTCTTACAGTGTTTAAAATTTGGTCATTTTGAATGGACCATTCACAAACAGAAGGCTATAAAGATAGTGTGGTGTGTGGTTTTCAGGTTTTTCAAGCATTCACACCCATTATTTCAAATGAAATATTATTTGTAACCCAAATACATAAATCAGATAATAATGATACTTTACTAACAGAAATCTTATAATATTTACTTACATCAACCACTAAAAATCATGGAGCTGTTTTAATAAGCAAAAAATTTAGACAAACATTTTTAAGGTAGTACTAGTTCTGTCTTCCTTTTACAGATGAGGAAATTGAGTCTCAAGCAAATTGTAAAACATGTCCACAGTCGCACAGATGGCAAAATGTCAGTGAGAAGCCCAACTGTCTTATTCCAGAGCATCTGTACCTACAGTTATACAATCGCTGATGATACGTTTTAGTCTTACTTCGGCTCTGAATCCACTTTAGTTCTTTTTTCAAATTATGCCATGTAGAGAAGAGTCTGATGCACATAGAGAAGGAGTTGGAAATGATATCTCTCTTTCTAAAGAGCTTACTCTGCAATCTCCAACTACTTCTCAGTTAAACAGAATTGGTCAGTCCAAAATACAATATTGAGTGAAACCGGCAGTCCAGATTCAAGCATGGTTGCCTTGTATGTCACCAAGTGGGAGAACTACTAAAGAAGTAGACAGTTATTCCACGTCTTTTAGATAAACTAGAGCTCAGAGATGCTAAAGTCTGTATCCAGAAGTCACATTCCCTTAACTGACTTACCCTGATTGACTCTAAAGTTCCCCTTCCTTATCAGCCATTGTATTGCCTCTTTAATACTCATTTATGTGCATGGACTGCTATTTTTTTTTCCTTGGGGTGCAGGGGCAGAGGGAGAGAGAATCTTAAGCAGGCTTCACTCCCCACGGGATCCCGCCACAGGGCTCGATCTCAGGACCCTGAGATTATGACCTGAGCCGAAATCCAGAGGAGACGCTCAACTGACTGAGCCACTCAGGCACCCCGGTTGTTTCCATTTTTAAGTAGATAAAACTATATTTTAAAAGTGAAATTCAAGAGATTCCACTAATCACAGTTGGAAAACCAGGAGGCTATGGTTAATAGAATACAGTCCCAAACTTAGAAGACATTTAGAAACAATTTGGAGCTGTTATTTTCTAATTGTAGTTCTATTTAGTTTTCCAGTAGTTAAAAAATATATATATTTCTGTTAAAAACATGGATTTGAATCCTCTCATTTAGAACAAAGTAATCAAAGGGAACATTTTACACATTTGGAATACACTCATTTGCACAGGAATTACTGTGATTCTAGCACTCTTTAAGCTTAGTGACCAGTTTTAAAAAGCTCACACCTCCCCCAGATATATACGTGAGGGTATTTCTGTGGTACTGTCTTTACTACCTTAGCAACCCGGTATGTGTTGCCAGTGACTCAAACATCTCAGAGGAAGAAAGCTTTTGCATGGTGCACCTGGGTGGCTCAGTAGGCTAAGCATCCAACTCTTGATTTCGCCTCAGGTCAGGATCTTAGGGTTGTGAGACTGAGTCCGGCTTTGGGCTGTGTGCTCAGCGAGGAGTCTGCTTCTCTCTCTTCCTTCCTCCCTCTCCTCCTGCCCCTCCCCCCCCCCCACTTACATGCATGCAGTGCTCTCACTCTCTCTGAAATAAATAATAAAATCTTTAAAAAAAAAGAGAGAGACTTGCAATTTTCAGCCACATGATAGGCCCTAAGAAGAGAGGGAAGTCAGCTACATTGATTTTGAAACAAAAGTCATAGTTCTTAATATATGCCTAATCTGTTAGAGTACAAAAATCTCATGTGACTATTGCCACTATAACATGTTTCTAGATCTCTAAGATCAATTATTATAAATCAGATTTTTTTAAAGTCTCATGTTTCGCTACAAGGTGAAAAAATTGCAATTTTTTGCTGAAGTTGTAAAAGGTACACGAAGACAGCCCATGAGTCCGGTCTCTAGGAGAGGCTTGGCTTATCACTAGCACCAGAAAGCAAATTGTGCCCTCTGCCCAAGCACTCAGGCCTGCCACGTGTTTGGCCTTAGGTTATTTTCCCAAGACACAGGTCTGAGCCTGTTACTCCCCTGCTTCCAAATGCCTTTCCCGCTTCCCTCTGCTCAGAGGCAGGCCTGGTTTTTCTGGCTGCCACGTTTCCTGTCTTTCACAGTTTATTCTTTTCATTCAACAGTATTTATTAAATGCCTGCTGAGTGATATTTGGGGATATACAAAGATGAATAAAACAAGGGTTCTGCCCTCAAGGGACTTACAGTCTGATAGGAGAGGCAAAGCAAAAGTCACAGTGCGAAATGACAAGTCTCTGATAGAAATAGTGCTCAGCTGGTGGTGGGTATTGAGAAGGGCACGTATTACATAGAGCACTGGGTGTGGTGCATGAACAATCAATCTTGTAACACTGAAAAAATAAAATAAACGTATTTGGGGGGAAAAAAAGAAATACCAATAAAAATAGCAGACTTTTTAATAAAATTTGACAAATGGAAAAAAAAGAAAAAAAAAAAATAGTGCTCAGTGCGTAAGTTTGGCTTCAGCTCTCCTCTCGAGCTACATTTTTACTCCTTTCCGCACATACACCAGCCACACCAGATCAACCGACATTTCCCAGACATGCTATCTACATTCGGCCCGTAGCTCAAACTCGGTCTGACGTGCCATTCCCCATGCCTATTGAAATCCCTTCGGGGCCAACTTCAAATGTCTTTTCTCCGGAATATAGTGTCTGATTTCCCCGAGTTAATCGTAGCCACCTATGTTCTCCCATAAAGCCTCTCAAGGCATTATTGTATAGTCTGCCTTATAATCAGTTAATCTCTTTCCTAGTACAGGGCCTTAAACAGAACAAGCAATGTTTATTGAAATATTTATATTGCTGTTTCCTTTAGAAAGAAAAAGCAGTATACGCTGTATATAATTGTTTTTGCAACTAGCCTGAAGTCTGGTCACAAATAAATCAGGATTTTGAGATGAATATGAGTGATTCTAAAAATCATTAAACTGAGAATAGAAGTATTAGGTATGATGGTGTTATGGGCACTGTTGGTTTTCTGCCAATACACTGTCTCTTTTCCTTTTTACTTCTTTTCCTAAATGACATCCTGTTTTGTTCAGGTAGCTAAACCCAGGCCATACAGAATTCCTACAGAAAAAAATAATCCCCCCCTGAAGATTAACTCACATTTTTAAAACTATAAGTGGAAAAAAATGATCCACCATGAATGATAGTCAGTAGACCCCAGAGGTAGGTATATTGGCATCTCTAGGACATAACCTAATAGAACACTGTGAAAGAGATTAAAAAGTAAATGCACTTTAAATGAGTAAAGAGCTAAAAGAAGTAATAGAAACCACAAGGAAAGAACAAGACAATATGGGAAAAGGAGGCAGATTTAAATAATGACCATATGGAACTTCCAGAATGAAAAATAGAGTCATTAAAAATAGAATCAATGAAAAATATGAATAAGAGGATAAGGAAAATGGAGGGTGGAATGAAAATGTTAAATATATTTTCTTAAAAGAACTGCAGAATGAGAGACTACAGAAAATGAGAGGCCGTGTTTGAAATACTTAGATCATCAGCTTGAGAAAACACATGGCCTACGCAGGATTATCAAAATGAATGCACACCTATAAAAGCTACAGTAAGAGGACAAAACCCCAAAGACAAAATGTCGGATGTAACCACCGAGAAAATATAAGGGGACAACAGTTCATCTAACAGAAGGCTTCTCAACAGTGCTCCAGCCAGAAGGCAGCGGTATCGTATCTTTAAGGTGCCAAAGTGAATGAACTACCAGCTTAGAATACTATCGCCACCTAAATTATCTCTTAGGGGAGAGGGCAGACTCCAGATATTTTCAGGCAAAGGCCAAGAGAGTTTGCCGCTCATAGATCATCGCTGGGATGATCATTAAAGCATATGCTTTTGTAAGAAGAACGTGGCACGTTGAGTTCAAGGGAAGAAATAAGATGGAAAAAGAACTGATGGTGAGCCAAGAGGCCGTGGACACTTAGAAAATTGAAGTAAGCAGAGATAGCAAAGCAGGAAAATATAAGTAAGGATGCGGCAGATTTGGGTAACACTGAAGTCTGATTTATATATGAGACCTCTACTTAATAAATGTAAGCATATGTAGAACAGTTACAAATGTCACCCATATGCTAGGCCACAAAGGAAGTCTCCACAAATACCAAAGAATCAATATCATATAAACTTCTTTGACCACATTGCAATGAAATTAGAAATTCATTCAACATACATCTATCACACGCACTTTGCCAGACGTTGTTCTAGTTACCTGGCGTACATTAGTGAAAAACAGAAATAAGTTTTGACCCGCATGGAACTTAATTACTTGTGGGGGAGGGAAGAGAGAGACAATAAACATAATAAATAAATATAATAAGTATATAGTATATGAGAAGGTTATGAGTATTATGGAGGAAGAAACAGGATGAGCAGAATCAAGAACGCTAGTGGGGGCGCCTGGGTGGCTCAGTTGGTTAAGCAACTGCCTTCGGCTCAGGTCATGATCCCGGAGTCCCGGGATCGAGTCCCATATCGGACTCCCGACTCTGCGGGAAGTCTGCTTCTCCCTCTGACCTTCTCCCCTCTCATTCTCAGTCTCTCGCTCTCTAATAAATAAATAAATAAATCTTTAAAAAAAAAAAAAAAAGAAAGAAAGCTTCACTCTTTAAAAAAAAAAAAAAAGAACGCTAGTGGAAAAGGATAAGTGTAATTTTATTTTTTTTAAGCTTTTATTGAAATTCCAGCTAGAAACATACTGCGTAATATTACTTTCAGGTGTACAGTATAGTGATTCAACACTTCCCTACATCACCCAGTGCTCATCACAGGTGCCCCCTGAATCCCCATCACCCGCCCATCCCCCCACCCATCTCCCTTCTGGTAACCATCGGTTTGTTCTCTGTAGCAAAGAATCTGTTTTTTCATTTGCCTCTCTCTCTCTCTTTGTCCGTTTTACTCATTTGTTTTGTATCTTACATTCCACACATGACTGAAATCACATATTTGTCTTTCTTTGAATGACTTATTTCGCATAGCATAATACTCTACTTCCATTCATGTTGTTGCAAATGGCAACATTTCATTCTTTTTATGGCTGAGTAATATTCCATTGTATATTTATATATTATATATATACACACACACATACACAGACACACGTACATATACACGACATCTTCATCCATTCATCAATCAATGGACACTTGGGCTGTTGCCGTAACTTGGCTATTGTAGATAATGCTGTTGTAAACATAGGGATGCATATATCCCTTTGAATTAGAATTCTTGTATTTGTTTGTTAAATACATAGTAGTGCAAATGCTGGATCATAGGGTAGTTCTATGTTTAACTTTTTGAGGCACTTTCCAAAGTGGCTACACCAGTTTGCATTCCCACCAACAGTGCAGGAGGGTTTCCCTTTCCCCACATCCTCGCCAACACCTGCTGTTTCTTGTGTTGTTGATTTTAGCCATTCTGATAGGCATGAGATGACATCTCATTGTAGTTTTGATTCGCAGTTCCCTAATGGTGAGTGATGCTGAGCATCTTTTCATGTGTCTGTTGGCCACCTATATGTCCTCTTTGGAAAAATGTCTGTTCATGTCTTCTGCCTATTTTAATTGAATTATTTTGGATTTTTTGGTGTTGATTTTTGTAAGTTTTTTGTATGTTTGTATACTAACCCTTTATCAGAAATGTCATTTGCAAATATCTTCTCCCATTCCATAGGTTGCCTTTTTAGTTTTGTCGATTGTTTTCCTTTGCTGTGCAGAAGCTTTTATTTTAATGTAGTCCTAATGATTTATTTTTTATTTTGTTTCCCTTGCCTAAGGAGACCTGTCCAGAAATCAGTTGCTGCCTGTGTTCTCTTCTAGGATTTTGGTGGCTTCACATTTAGGTCTTTTGTCCATTTTGAACTTATTTTTGTGTATGGTGTAAGAAAGTGGTCTGGTTTCCTTCTTTTGCATGTTGCTGTCCAGGTTCCTGACACTATTTTTTGAAGAGACATTCTTTTTCCCATTGGATATTCTTTTCTGTTTTATTATAGATTAATTGACCATATATAATTATGGGCTCATTTCTGGGTTTCATATTCTGTTCTATTGATCTGTGTGTCTATTTTTGTGCTGGTACTGTTTTGATTACTACAGCTTTGTAATATCACTTGAAGTCTGGAACTGTGATGTCTCCAGCTTTGTTTTTCTTTTCTTCAAGGTTGCTTTGGCTATTCCAGATCTTTTGTGGGTCTATACAAATTTTAAGATTGATGGTTCTAACTCTGTGAAAAATGCTTTTGGTATTTTGATAAGAATTGGATTAAATATGCACATTGCTTTTGGTAGTATAGACATTTAACAGTATTTGTTACTCTAATCCCTGAGCATGTCTTTCCATTTCTTTGTATCATCTTCAGTTTCTTTCATCAGTGTTTTATTTATAACTTTCAGAGTTCAGAATACACCTTTGGTTAGGTTTATTCTTAGGTATCTTACTGTTTTCTTTTTGTTGTCCGATTGCAATGGCTAGGACTTCCAGTACTACGTTGAATAAAAATGGTGAGAATGGAATCCTAACCTGTTTCTGACCATAGAGGAAAAGCTCTCAGTTTTTCCCCATTGAGTGTGATATTAGCTGTAGATTTTTCATAAGTGGCCTTTATTATGTTGAAGTATGGTGCCTGTAAGCTCCTTTGTTGAGGGTTTTTATCATGAATGGATGTGTACTTTGTCAGGTGCTTTTTCTGAGTATATTGAAATGATCATATGGTTCTTATCCTTTCTTTTATTTATTTGATGTATCATGTTGACTGATTTGCAAATATTGAACCACTCTTGCAACCCAGGAATAAATCCCACTCGGTCGTGGTGAATAAATTTTTTAGTGTATTGTTGGATTCAGTTTGCTAATATTTTCTTGAGAATTTTTGCTTCTGTGTTCATCAGGGATATTGGCCTGTCGTTCTCTTTTTTAGTAGTGTCTTTATCTGCTTTTAGTATCAGGGTAATGCTGGCCTCATAGAATTAATTTGGAGGTTTTCCTTCCTTTTCTATTTTTTTCGGAATAGTTTGAGAATAGGTATTAACTCTTCTTTAAATGTTTGGTAGAATTTGCCTGTGAGGCCATCTGGTCCTGGACCTTTATTTGTTGGAAGTTTTTTGATTACTGCTTCATTCCTTTGCTCGTTATCAGTCTCTTCAAGTTTTTTGTTTCTTCCTGTTTCAGTTCTGGTAGTTTATGTTTCTAGGAATTTATCCGTTTCTTCTAGGTTGTCAAATTTGTTGGCATATAGTTTTTCATAATATTCTCATAATTGTATTTCTGTAGTGTTGGATGTTATTTCTCCTCTGTGGTTTGTGATTTTATTTATTTGGGTCCTTTCTCTTTTCTTCCTGATAAGTCTGGCTAGAGGTTTATCAATTTTATTCTTTTTTTTTTTTTTCAAAGAACCAGCTCCTGGTTTCAAAGATCTGTTCTATTGTGTTGTGTTGTGTTGTGTTGTGTTGTGTTTTAGAGAGCACCAGCAGGGAGAGCAAGAGGCAGAGGGAGAAGCAGACTTCCCACTGAGCTGGGAGCCCAATGCAGGCTCAATCCCAAGACCCTGGGATTATGACCTGAGCCGAAGGCAGCTGCTTACCCAGCTGAGCCACCCAGGCGCCCCTTTTGTTTCTTTTAGTTTCTGTATCATTCGTTTCTGCTCTAATCTTTATTAGTTCCTTCCTTCTCAATCAAGAGTTGGGCACTTAACTGACTGAACCACTCAGGTGCCCATCGTGGAAATTTTAAAATCATAAGGAGAATAACTTTAGGAAAACAGACTTGAAAACTTTATGGAATGAGCAGTTTTCTTGAAAAATACAGATTTCTAAAAAGTAATTTAGGGATCGTAGAACACATGAAAAGACTTATTACCATTAAGAAATTCAACCAGAATTTCAATCAGAATTTAGCCAGAAAGATTCTCATAAAAGAAAGAAAAAAAAAAAGATGGTTGAACTTCAGAGGCAAGTTTTACCCAACTTCAGTGAACAAATAACTCTCCCAGAATAATGCCTATTTGATGAAAAACATATATGTGTATGTATATATGTATACGATTACATATGTATATGTGCATAAGTGTATATATTTTTTGCTGAATTAAACTTAACAATGTCTAATTTGGGATTTTTGCATATATGTTTATAAGTGAGATTGGCTTATAATTTTATTATGTTCTTCTTGTCTAGTCGGTGTCAAAATTATACAAGTCTCAAAGAGAAGCTGGGTACTTTTCCTTTGCATCCTTTGAAATAGTGTATATGGCATAGGAGTTATCCAAGAGCATGAGAAAAACCTATGAACTTTGTAAGCCAATCTTACAAATGTATATACAGAAATGTCAAATTAAATATGTTTTTATTGAATACAGCAAGAAAAATAATGTGCACTTATGTGCATACACATGTATACTTATATATACATCTTAACTGAAGCAGGAGTCTTGCATGACCATTTCTACATGATACTGTAGTGTGTTATTGATCACATAACATATTTTGTTTCTCTTTGTTTTACATTAATTTTTCTTTATATCTTAAGCTTATCAATGCATTAAGTTTTCAGCGTTAATATGAAAAAAAACTTTGTGAAAGAGAAAGCGTGAGTTTACTCTTTTTTCTTTCACTCTCCATCACCCAATGTGAATGTCAGAGCTGTGCTCCCGGAGCAAACTAACCATCCCTTCCACTGAGCCGTCTCTCCTCCTCCGTGGCTCTTGCAAGGCTGATGGCTGCAGAGCCAACCCAGCAAAGACCACGAGGGAAGTAATCACCGTGTAAGAGCAGCCCCACGAGCAGCCCCTCGGTAATGTGGTGGTTGTCCTCACAGAGGGCCACACGACCTAGCATCCATGCCTTCCCCCTTGTGGCCGCAGTTTCCAGATTTTGCCTGGGAGACCAAGCTGCCCCTGTGCTTCTGACGACGAGACTTAGTCCCAAAGCCTCGCAATTAAATCTCATGGGCCCTAACTCGAAAGTTCTGGAGTTTTGCTTGAAGCGGTTGCATGTTGTCTCCCTCCTTCCTATGACATTCAGAGCTGCTGAAAACGATCTGGCAGCTAGAAGGGAAGAGCCTACCCGAGAATAAAGCCAAATTTGGGAAACACACCCGCAGAATGGACAAGGAGACCTCTTTCCTAGAGACCTGGGTTAAGGTGTGGGTCAGTGAGTACCTGAGGCTCCCTCCTTACTGTTGGTTATACGGAAGCCAGTACACTCCCTTGAGCTGCTTAAGCTAGTTAAAGCTGGATATTCTGGCCCTGGCAGCGGAAAGGATCCCTCTTCCAACGCTGCTCTGAAATTTGAGCTCTCCGCCCATCCCCAGCTCACTCGTTAGTTGTCCTTTGGGGTCACTTGGTAGCTACACCCCTACCTACTCAGATACAGAATGCTTCTCCTTCACCCTGGACTGGGGACGGAGCGGGGCAAGATTTGGAGCAGTTATGCTGTTCTTGCTTTCTCTTGCCTGAAATGGCGTCTCCTCCTTCCCCAGGCTGGTAGCAGATGAGCACCTTGGGGCTGGGAAGGGGCCCAAGGAGGGGAGGTGCTGTCGGCGCAGCAGGTGACCTCCCTCTCGTCACGCTGCAGCACCCTCTGCGTCGTCGTCGCCCCATTTCTAGAAAAGTGTAATGGAAGCATTTCATGTGTAAATTACATTAAAAAGCAGAGAATATCTTGCAGCCACAGTGAAAATAAATTCAACAATCTATTCAAATGTATAGTAATTATCATTGCACAGCTCAGCAGTTTCACCTTAAAAATACTGACTCTAAATGGTTACAAGTAAGGTAGAATCAATTTAGTATTAATAAAAAGCCCAGCACATTTCCTTAATAGGAATTATGTTGTATTTTTAATCTTACGGGTTTTTTTCCCTCTCTATTTGCAAGTTCCCACCAAATGTTAAGCTATTAGTACCATTAAGGACATGGAGTGGGTGTCATAGCCACAAATTCTGCTTATGCTAAACATTATATAGAGTTTACTCATTTCTCTGAAAAATTCAATAGGCTTCTTTCTACTCTCACAGAATTGCTTATAATCCTCCACCCTAGGGCAGAGGACTCAGGGGCGGGAGGGAGGAGAGGAAGTATTAAAAAGAAATTAAAAAAAAAAAAGACTGTGTTAGATGGAAACAAGATACACTTTTACTTTGGGGAGCCTGTGGGGCTATTCCTTTAAGTCGACCTAATTGTGATTGGGATTTGTTTGACTTTGGGTTAATCACCTGCAGTTACTGCAACCTAGGTGAGCCCCAGTTATAAATTAACGATGGGGTCTGCAGAGAAAGGAGAGATTCCCGAGTATACACCGAATGGAGCAGCTTGCCCTGAGGAACAGTCAGAGGAAAGATGCCACGGGGTATCTAGAATCTGTATTTAATTTGCCTTTCCTGCCGTTAGTCTATTTATATAGTTATTCCACACTGTTTCTGTTGTGCTCTTCGATCTCCTCGAGCTGCCACACCCATGCCAGCCTCGGGGGGGCGTTACACCGAGGGCGGTGGGAAAGCCCTGAGCCCGGCACTTTTTCCAAGGGGCCAAAGAAATGCACAATGAATTGCTTTAGACAATAGTGTTTTTGTGTTTCGTGTTTTTTGTGTTTTGTTTTTCTCTTAAACACTACTATATTCCAGCAGGGCGTCCTGAAATAGAATGTGATCACCGAGGATCTTATCATTCTTTGCTTTTTTGTCGGGCTCAGAGACAAGGACATTTTTTGCAGCAGTAAAGTGAAGACAGGAGTTGGCTGTTTTTCTCAGAAGCAAGAAAGGCCTTTTCCAGTATCCTGGTACATCTCTTTGTGGCTCAAAATTGGCAATATGACCTCTGTGTTCAAAAGAGAATATTAGATTTCCATGTTATTATCTAACAGTAGGTTAATGTGAAAAATACTATATTATGGAAGATGTATTCCACAATATCCTAACAGATGCTGCTAGTATAATAGCCTAATGTAGCAAATGCACCAAATGTGCTTGAGCATGTTTTTGACACTATTTTCATAAGTGATGATATATCCTAATTGAAACTTACTAAAATTATGTTTTCTCCTCCAACTGTCATGAAAACATACTAAACTATGTGTTTTGTGTACCCATGATTTAGGAATATAAGATGTATATTCCTTTTGGCTTTCTCCTCTGTGATTTAGAATTAGAACTGAAAATACAAGATTTTATCCCTCTGAATACTAGTCCAGGGAGTTAATTTGGTTCCCAGGTATGCATTAATTATCCTAAATCACTTATAAAGCCAACCGTAGACTCGAAGATTTGTAGAAAACATTTTTAGATTTTTTTTAATTTGAAAAATCTACATCTAAAATGTTTTAAATCTAAAAACCCATTATAGAAAATAACGTTATCATCTTTTTTTAAACTTGTGGAGATAATTCCCTTTAGGAATCTTCAGAGAAAGTTCTAAGTATTTATTTTTATCACCATACATTAATTTGTGTATATATTGTGTCCTTGTATTAGGTAATCCTTTCAGTAAGCCTTTTATCTTTTGAAATCCAACACACATTAGAAAAGTATGCAAAACAGGGGTGCCTGGGTGGCTCAGTTTGTTAAGCATCTGCATTCGGCTCAAGTCAGGATCTCAGTCCTGGGATCCAGTCCCCCATCAAGCTCCCAGCTCAGCAAGGAGTCTGCTTCTCCCTCTCCCTCAGCCTCTCCCCCTACTTGTGCTCTCTCCGTCTCTCTCTCAAATAAATAAATAAAATATTAAAAAGAAAGGAAGGTATGAAAAACGAAAATGAGCAACCACGTAACCGCAATCCAGATCAAGAAATAAAACGTTGCCAGTACCCGCAGACACCCCCGTCATGCCCTTCCCAATCACTGTACCTTCTCTCCCCACACCTAGAGTTAACCACATTTTTGACTTTTACATAGATCCCTTTCTTGCTTGATTTGCAGTTTTATCACCTATTCATGCATTTGACATACTGTGGTTCAGTTTTAGCTGGTCTTTGGTTTTCAGTTTGGGGTTTTTTCTGTTGTGGTTCCTATGTTTGAAATTGACATAAATGGAGTTAATACAGCCAAGTATCCTTTTAGGTTCAACATTTTTCACTCAAGTCATGTCTGTAAATGTAGTTCTAATTAGTTTTCATTGCTGAAATAAGTGTGTACAGTATCGCTGCTGTATTATATGATCTCACCACAAATTGTTTATCCATTCTGCTGTCTGGGGCCCTTGGAAACAATGCTGCTAAGGACATTCTTTTATATAAACATTGATAAACATCGCACATATTTCTGATGGGTATATACTGGCGGGTCATAAGGTATGTATGTGTGTTCTTTAACATTTTTAAAAGCCATATGGCTTTCCCACCAGAGGGCTCATGCATGGTCCCATTGCTCTGTGTCCTAGCCACACTATTGTTTTAGCTTGTCTGTTGTTGCAGAGACCTCACAGTTTGCATTTCCATTTCCCTCATTACTAATAAAGTTGAACAACATTTTATATATTTATTGGCTATTCTATAAAATTGCTGGTTCAAGTGTCTGGCTCTTTTTTTTTTTTAAAGTGGTTTCATTTTTTTTAAAAGATTTTATTTATTTATTTGAGAGAGAGAGAGAGAGAGAGAGAACACGAGAGAGGAGAAGTCAGAAGGAGAAGCAGACTCTCTGCTGGGCAGGGAACCTGATGCGGGACTCAGTCCCAGGACTCCAAGATCATGACCTGAGCTGAAGGCAGTTGCTTAACCAACTGAGCCACCCAGGCGCCCCGAGTGTCTGGCTCTTTTTATATTGTGTTATCTTTTTCTTATTTGATTTGTAAGTGTTCTTTACATATTCTGGATTTGAGCCGATTGTGCAGTATATTTGTCACAGATCTCTCTCACACCCGGTTGTTTGCCTTTTTACCGTCTGAAAAGATTCCACTGAAGCTCAGAAATTCTCAATTTCAATGTTTTCAGATTTACCAAGCTTTTCCTTTATGATTAATGCTTTTCTGTCCTTTTTAGGAAGTCTTTTTCTTACCCCGAGATCATGAATATGATCCCCAATGTTAACATATGAATTTATCATTTTGCTTTTTATATTTAAATTAAGAATTAACTTTTTGGTATGTTTTGAGGTAGGGTTTGGTTTTCATTTATTTCTGGATCGATAACCAGTTGTCTTAGCACTATTCATTACAAAGATGATCCTTTCCCCATGGCTTTGTTGTTCCATCCTTGTTGTAAATTAGGTGTCTGTTACACCTGGGTTAGTTTGTGGGCTTTCTATTCTGTTAGTGTATTTTACATTGTTCTTGTCACATTGTCTTAAATAATGTAACTTTATGATAAATTTTGATACTCAGTGGAACAGCCACTCTGCTGTGTTAATTTTTATTTTATTTCATTTTATTTTATGGTGGTAAGAACATTTAACATGATGTCTATGCTTTAACAAATGTCTAAGTGTAAA
This sequence comes from Nasua narica, assembly GCA_028533885.1. Lineage (NCBI taxonomy): Eukaryota > Metazoa > Chordata > Mammalia > Carnivora > Procyonidae > Nasua > Nasua narica. The sequence continues at coordinate 32,891,086 of CM052814.1, forward strand.
ATACAATATTGTTACTTATAGGCACTACACTGTACAGCAGATCTCTAGAACTTATTCCTCTTGTATGACTGTAACCAAATATATACTCATTGGACAGTGAAGCCCCATTTTCCCCTCCCCCCACCCTTTGGCGGCCGACATTCTGCTCTCTGCCTCTGGGAGTGTGACTATTTTAGAGATCTCATGTAAGTGGGATCATGCAGTATCTGTCTGTGCCTGGCTTATTTCACTCAGCATCACGTCCTCCAGGTTCATCCATGTTGTCACATATGGTAGGATTTCCTTCTTTTTTAAGGCTGAATAGTACTGCGTTGTATGTATAGACCACAAGCACTTCGGGATCAGCTTGTCAGGCTCCACAAAGAAACCCGTTGAGATTTCGACTATTACTGAATTCAATCTGTAGATCAGTTTGGAGAGAATATTACAAAATTGGGCTTTCTGATACATTGCCATAGTATATCTGGGTAGCACTTCTCAGTTTTCCCCTATTCATAGTTTTCTATGGCGAGGCCTCACATGGCATTTGTACATTTATTCATGGATATTTGATATCTTATGCTCTAATAAATGCTAATTTAAATTTTTTTTTCAGTTCTTATTTTAAGTGGGCTCCACATTCAGCATGAAGCTTGAACTCCTAACCATAAGACCAGGAGTCATACACTCTATCAACTAAGCCAGCCAGGTGCCCCTAAACGCTATTTTTGAATAAATTTTATTTTCAGATTTGTGGCTGCTGTATAGCAATGTATGTACTTAAAATTTTTACCTTTTTATGTAATTATAATTCGCCTATGGACTTGTTCAGATTTCTTTTGTACCTAATGACATAATCCGCACATAAGTACAGGTTTATCTCCACCCCTTCCAAATAATTATATATTGCATTGCATTGCATTGCGTTGCATTTGGTAAGGCTAGGACTTTGACTGGCTGGAATCTCCACTGCAGTGTTGACTAAAAGTGGTAATAGTTGGCACCATTGTCACATCCCCAGTTTTGAAGGGGATACATTAAAAAATTTTCCTATTACGGATGATGTTGTACGTTGCTAGATTTGGTTTGCCAATCATTAGAGTTTTAAACTGAAGTTCATGAATGAGAAAATTCTGTAATTTTTTTTATGATGTCCTTGTCAGGCTTTGGCTAGGGTCTTAAACTGGAGAGTGTTTCCTCTTTCCCTACTATATGGAAGAGTTTTTGTAAGACTAGCAGTATTCATTAGAATTCACCAGTGAAGCCCTCTAGCCGAAGTTTTTTAGTTCTGTATTTTGTTTTGGAAAGGGTTTTTTTGTGTGTGTGTTTTTTTTTCTTTTCTCCCCATATATGTTTATTTTAATTTTTCAGTGTTACAAGATTGATTGTTCATGCACCACACCCAGTGCGCCATGCAATACGTGCCCTTCTCAATACCCACCACCAGGCTCGCCCACCCCCCACCCCCTCCCCTGGAAAGGTTTTTAATTATAAATTAAATCTCCTCAGTAACACTGTTCAGATATTCTATTTCTTCTTGTGTACATCTTCGTTAGTTACAGTTTTCTAGGAATCTGTCCATTTCATCATAATTTCAAATTTGTTGGAAGAAAGTTGTTTTTAATATCCTTTTATGTTTTTGTGGTCTATAGCATATGTAGTGATGTCTCCTTTTTCATTCCTGATATTTGTTATTCATGCCTTCTCTTCTCAAATTGGAGTAACATTTATCTGTTTTTATTACTCTTTTCAGATAGTTCGTTTTCATTATCACTTAGTTACCAGGGGTATTTCCAAATATATAGGGATTGTTTTCTTTACTAGAAGATAGTTTTGATTTCTAGCTGATTAAAAGACCTATTCTGAATGATTTCTGCCATTTGAAAATCTTTGCTATTTGCTTTATTTTTGTGAATAGATTTGTAAAAAAATACCACTATGTGCTTGAGAAGATGTGTATTTCATAGTTGTGGGGTATGGTGCTCTACATATTGCCATTAGGTCAGTTTTTCTTATTGTGATATTCAAATCTTCTACATATTTACTGTATTTATTTGTTTGGTCTGTTATAGAAAGAAAGTATGTGAAAGTCATCCCCACTGATTATAGATTGCCTGTTTCTGTTTCTGGTTCTGGCAATTTCTGTTTTCTATATTTTGAGCCATGTTATTAAATACATGCACATTTAGAGATATTTTTATCTTCCTGGTAAATTGAAAGTTCAAACTGAGTTTACCTCTTCGTCTCTAGTTATGGTTATTGCCTTAAAGCTAACCTCGAATGGTATTATTTTAGTTACAATTTTCTTTTGGTTATTATTTGCATGATAAATAATATCCCATCCTTTTCAACTTTCTGTTTATCAGTGTTTTACGTATTGACTTATAAATAGCATATAGTTTTGTTTATTTAATCGGAGTTTACCAATCTTTGTCATTAAAAACACAGTGAAGACATTTACACTTATTGTAATTGAGTCTGAATCTGTCTCAGTCTTTAAAGGTTATCAAGTATTTAAACAACAGTTTTTCACATTCCAAAAATAGTTCATTAATACCTATGAGTTTAAGAAATTTATCCTCTTCGACTTGTATATAAATGTGTAGGGATTTATGAAATCTTCACATGTCCTGTTATTTCTTTGACTACTGTATAATGAAAAGATATCCAGGAACTAAAATGCACTAGGAACAACATATCTAATTTAGTATTTTGGGAATTTTGCCTGGAGCTCTTGTCTTTATTGTGATTTACCTAATTCCAATAACATAGCATTAATGATGTATCTCTTAATATATCGCTTTTACAAAATACTATAAAGACTTCATTCTTGATTGCAGGGCTGTGACTCCCAAATGAGCGTGTCAGAAATGTCCTGTAGTGAAAGTACATCCTCATGTCAGTCTCTTGAACATGGCTCCGTTCCAGAAATTCTCATCGGCCTGCTTTATAATGCCACCACTGGAAGACTATCAGCCGAAGTGATAAAAGGCAGCCACTTCAAAAACTTGGCAGCAAACAGACCACCCAGTGAGTGAAAAAAAAAAATTTTTTTTAATGCTTATGTTTTCTGCACTTGTGGGACTCTCAGTGTTAGGGGCCTCAATCCTATCATTTAGTCTTAGCCGATCAAAATGAAATGGTATAATCATCAACTAATCTGTTTCATGTTTTCTATTTCCAGTCACTTGGGAAGTAGAAAAATTTGAAATTCAAAGTATTAATTGGAAGGTGACAAGACTTTTAATTTTTCATAGTGTCTGCCGAATAAATTGTCCCTATCATGGCCATTATCTTCCAATGCTAGGAAAAGTTACAGGGTTTTTTAAAGTTAGTCCTATTCCACAGATATGGTCAGGAATATGTAGAGCTATTGGTATCAACAGAAGAATGATACAGTCTTTTCTGTCTGCATGCAGTACTATGAAGAAATGTGAGTAATTCTGTATTTTGTCTTTTTTCTCTGTTAAGATAATTCAAGAAGAAACTGTTTCTTCACATTTTTTCCTCCTTTAAAATTATAAATTAGTACTGCCAGCAGAATCTTTTCTTAAATGGCTCGGCTTTGCCTTTACCAGGATGAACAGAATAAGGAATAGTTTGATATTTCCCCTGGATGCGAGGAGAGGAAAACAAGATGGCGCACCTGTGCCCTGGTTTATATGCCTGTTGCTCCTCCCTCCTTATCCCTCTTCCCGCTCATGGGGTGGAGGCAGATGATATGAGTGCCAAGAGATTGTCCCTCAGTAGACCTCCAAAACCATTTGTCGTTGTCTGTAGAAATAAGTTGGGAACGTAACAGCTACTTTATACTTCTCTGAAACTAAGGCTGTTAGTGCCCTGTGCTCAAAAGTTGAAAGGAAATCTTGAACAGTAATGGCCACCTTAAGTTTACTTAAAGATTTCTCCAAGAATCTTTTACTCCGAGTCTCAAATAATTATTGGAGGGGAAACTTTTTCCTCCCTTGAATTAAATTGATTTACCTCCAGATGTCTTCCACATTGCCTTTTTAATTCAAGTGAAAAGTCACAAAAATATATTTGGTTTTCCCTAAGTAATATTGGAAACCTTGCTTCTTACAGATATCATGGAATGTATCTATTCCTGAATTAAAAGTCAGAAGGCCAAAATTATATGTATTTTTTCTATGCTTGGATGAGTAACCTAACTCACCTGAGTCTGTTCCCTCATATGTAAAATTGAGGTTATGTCTGTCAGAGGGTAACTGTGAGACTCGAATCAGATAAAGGAGCATAAAAGAAGGATGGAATTATTATTGTCCCCTTTCTCCTTTCAGAAGGAAGAATTCAGAGGGAGAAAAGAAGCAATTACTAGAATAAACAGCTTTGGAAGTGGGACCTTGGTTCTCTTTATTGATATATACTTAGAGTGCAAACTCAAATGGCCTGGGAAGTAACTTACATGAACAAACTGGGCAGGTGAAAGACAAGAAGCATGGGGAGGCAGTGACAAATGCAGGCATGCATACCCTGCCTCAAGACATTTAGGTTCAGGACATGTGAACACTGTAACACATAAACAAAACATTATGTGGGTCGCATCCTGCCAGCAGCTCTCAGCTTGCCATTCCTGTTTTAGCTAATAGTTTAATTTTTGAACAAATATTTAACTTGAGATGCTAAAAGCTAGCAGAATGGAATGATATGCTTGCCTTTCTGCCCTTGCTCCTAACCGCTCTGACAGAAACAGAGAAACCGGAACGAAAACGAAGGCAGGGTGGATGATAAACAGGTTGAGAGATTAGCATCCACAACTTAGAGTAGGTGTTCTCAGGTTAAAGAGTAAGTTAGAGAAATTTCCATTATTTTAGAATTAGATCTTCACTATCAGGGCGGTTAATGGTTTTCACTGGGAGGCAGCTAGTAGGTAAATATTAAGTCAACATTAAAATTAATTGTATGAAGTAGAGTATTTATAAAGTAAAATGTAATACCGTTTTATCAGTTTGTCTTGTACCGTATATGTTATATAAGATTGTGACCCTTTATATATGCCTAGTTCTAGGCTTTGAACTGTGTTATCAACTGAAAAATCCAAAGAAACAATGGGAACATTCAAGAGCAAAAATTTTGATAGTCCTATTTTATTTTGTTTAACTTGATTTTTTTATATTACATTGAAAGTAATAGAAGCATTGGAAATATTTAATATTGCATGGATAGACTTCAAAACTTAGCATAATAGTAATCCTATAATGACTTTTATTCAGTCTTTTATATAGTCTGATAATTTGCATGATTCTATGTTCAATGTGCTTTAGACCAAGAGGATATCATTATAAAGATGTTCCCCCTTTAAAACAGTGTAATTTTTGTTTAAGATTACACAATGACCTTAAAAATTCGCATTCCATGAAATTTACCCAACAACCCTTTTGTTCAACCCCTCTACCTGAATTAAAATGCTAAAGTGTTGTGTTCTTCCAACTCCGGTGAACAGTGTTTCCTCTTTAATTCTAACCTTTGACCCTCTTTCACCCAACAATTGACATCTGGTCATTATTTCTTTTACTGCTTTCCACCCCCTGTTGTCAGATGGACTGTTCTGTTGTCTAAAACACTTGATAGGTGGACAGGTTTATATAATCCGAGGTGAGTTCCTGTAGAGGCTAATTGGATGTTGTCTTTTCATGCAAAAACAAAATACCCTCAAACTTGCCAGCAGTGAAGCCGTCCACCATGTTGGTTTCCAAAAAAAAAATGCACATTTATTATCTGTGGTACTTTAAACAAAACTAACGTAGAATTTATCTCTGATTATGGATGATGGTATTCAGACTATGTATAAAATAAGCCAAACTTTTTAAATTAAAGGTTTTATTTTTCATGTATTTTGATTCATACAATAGATATTTCATGAGAAATATTGCAATTTTCATTAAAATTAATTGAAATTTTGATATGAAGTACACATGATGGATCACCATGCTGAAGATCATTTGCATGAGTCTAAAGAACCTGAAAACACAGTTGTCTGAAGAGAGGGTTTATCTCCAAAATAATCAGGCGTTGAACTGTTATGTTTCACTCTGTACACTAAACATCACATCAATTTTTTTTGTAATTCATGAAAACAGTTAAGAATACCATACTTGAAATTTCACATTAAATTCTGCCAAAAAAGAATCCTGTAGTATTTATTTTAACGATCCAAAAAGCACATTAAATGTACTCTTGCATGAAACCAGGAGAAAGTTTTACTTGATTTGCTAAACTTTGAGCCCTTAATGCATTTGGCTTCATTTTGGCCCTTTCAGATGTTTTAAAAATATATTTAAAAACCACATCCATGCAGAGATTTTTTTGACATTTCATCCTAAGCTGTTTTGATGTCATCTTTGCATTCTTGTCTTCTTTTCCTCTTTACCATTTGCCTTCATTTCTATTTGTTTGTTTATTCTGATTCTCTGAAAACACAGTGGAATGCTTTACAGTGTTGTGGCTAATTGAGCTTGCTAAGTGTTTATTAATGCTATGACGTCCTGCTTAGTGAAGCTAAATGGGGATGGGGTTGGGCAGGGGTGGCAATGGGAGGTCAAGGATTGGGGGTGGGAGGGTGTGGAGGAAGGATCATGAGGTATACCTTTAAATTATAACTATGACATAGAAATAGTGAGGTTGAGATACTATGACCCACAAAAGATTTGCATTCTCTGTCCTTGTCACATTTTATAAGCATCTACATCAAAATGGAATTCGTTGAATTTCCATTAAACATGGTATACACCATATCCTTGTAAAGTATAAAGACTTAATGGTCTCAGCAGATGTCACAAGAAAGGTGTTTTGAGTTTGTTTCAAATGATATCTGTGGTATGTTACTGTTTTTTTTTTTCCCCTGTAGATACATATGTTAAATTAACTCTCCTGAATTCCATGGGTCAAGAGATGTCCAAATGTAAGACATCCATCCGCAGAGGACAGCCTAATCCAGTATACAAGGAGACTTTTGTTTTCCAAGTGGCCCTATTTCAGCTTTCTGATGTGACACTCATACTGTCTGTGTATAACAAACGCAGCATGAAAAGAAAAGAGATGATAGGCTGGATTTCTTTAGGTCTGAACAGCTCTGGAGAAGAGGAGCTCAATCACTGGACTGAAATGAAAGAGTCGAAAGGACAGCAAGTGTGTAGATGGCATGCGTTACTAGAGTCATGATGAATAGGATAACTGAGCAATTACAATCCGAGGCAGCATTGTCTCTGATTGCAGCATTACTGTTTTTACCTAGTCACCACTAGAAGAGCTGTTCTCAGAAGCGTCATCCTCACCATTCTACCCGAATGCTCTAAGGTCTGTGGGAGGAGCGTCTAACACTGACACAAATGAAGAAAAGATGTGTCTCTGGTAGAGCTTCTTTGGGAATTGAGACACTTGCATCATCATTGTTAACAGTCCTCCAGAGCTTTAAGAACACGCTTTTGGTTCGAAGTTAAGTTTACTTTAGCAAAAGAGCCAGTAATTTTCGTGAAAAAAATAAAAACCGTAGGTGTTTGTTTTTTTTTTTTTTAATCGGAATTTTGAGTCGCAACACTGTTTTAGGATCACCCTCAATGTTAACCAAGCAACACATACTTTGACTGGCTCATCCCCAGTGTTGGAAAGGTTTTTCAATCTGAAAAAGTACGTGTCCAGCTCTATCATGAGGCACATCTAATGGTGAAGGGTTTCAATTATGTAGAAAATTGTTTTATTTCAGATATTTTCCTTTTGTGCACTTAGTTGCATTGTGCCTCAGTTCTTCTCAGTGGCACTCAATCTCAAGTGCAAGCAAGTGTTCGTTTTCATAAAGGAATTCTTTTTATATTTATTAAAAAAAAAAAAAGCCCATTTCTTCATTTGCCTCTGCTTTTGCCTGATCCAAAGAGACCCAGTCACTGGACTGGTCCCTTGCAAGTCTTTTAGACAGGTTGTACTGTAGAACCACGTAACTTTCTGTTGAAAGCACTTCCTGTATTCTTGTATTCCAATGTAGGAAGCTAATAGAGCAGGACTTTACTTTAAAATTTCTTTCAATTGACTCTTTAAAAATTGTAGTAATGTGAAAATACATTTTTTACCAGCTAAAAAAATATATATATAATAGATAAGCTGTTGAAAATCAAAAACAGCTCAAGTTAAAGAAAATGTTAATTATCTGCTCTGAGAATGGAGTGACCAACACTGCACAAAGCAGATAGCGTTCTGATAAGAAACTGTTCTCTCTCTAAATCTTCTTCAGTCTTACTTCGATTTGTACTTGTGATCTAAAGACTCTCCAGTTCTCAGTTTGAATAGAAACATCACGTTAAAAACAGTTCTGAGATTCCTTATGAAATTTCTAGTGACCTGTGACTAGATTTTATGAAACTTACAGATCCGTTCTTCAACGTGACGTCATCCTGTGCCTTTCATGTAAGTTACATTTGCTCATACAGCTTGAAAGTTGTATTTGCAAAATTAGGCCTTCGATTTTTATAAATGTAAAGATTCCTCAGAACAGTGTCACAAGATCTTTATTTCCTCTGAAGTATGTAAGAGTTGTATAATGTGCTAATTTTTTTAAATGGCAAGGCATTTTCATTTGTTGTTTTTATATTTAGGAACTCTTATTAATCAGGAATATTATAAGCTATTTTCTTTTTAATTTTGCTTCTTACCCAGTATATAATTTTATGTGTATACTTTATTAAATAGAATATGTTTTGTATATATGAAAAATACTTTCTTTCTTCTCTTTCTAATTTCTAATTAAAATAGACAAAAACACACCATTTACCAGTTGCTAAAAAGCAGCATACCATTGTTCCTAGTCCCAACTAAGCACTATATATTCTTGTAAGCGAGGACTTGTCGTTACCACGATACACATTATTACTTCAGCTTGGCTCTACTGAAAGGCCTTAAAAGAAATCCAAAAAGACAGTGAACTAATATTTTTTAGTTTAAAAAATGGCAGCTCTATGCACTCATATACACGAATTATAAGATAACCTACAGATGCTACATTGGGTGACATGAGGTTTAAGAATGTATGTTACAGAGTTACATTAAAGAGAAAAACCCATTCTTTTATTGTTACACTAATGAGCGCTTTTTCTAGGGTTTTTTATAAATGAGTTAAGTTATAAAGTTAGAATGTGCATCAAATAGTGAAGTATCTCATGTACGTTATTTTCAGCAACAATATGGAAAGAAATTTGAAGGGTTTGTAGGTTTGTAGGTTGTAGGTTGTAGACCTTAGTGGGAAATTGGATTTATGCATTTGAGGCGAAAGGGTCTTTACTGGCTTCAGAAACAACTGACTGCGTTGCTAAGAACTGGGATCTTCCTAATGGAAAGAGTTAGTCTTATTCTTAGCTGTAACAAAGCCTAATCAATAATCACATCATGAGACCAGTGTGGTGCTTTCTCCTTCGGTGATGAAAAGACCTAACTAGCTGTTATTTGCTAAATCTGGCTTTCTTCAGACTCTGCCCAGAACTGTGTGTGTGCTTTGGTATATCATTACGGGGTTATCTGGTATAGATATCAAATCCAATATGGCTTAGAAATTAATCAACAGGTTTAAAAGTTTTCAAGAAGGACCCTACCTCCACCCAGCTGCCAAGTCCTCAAAGATTATGAATTTATGCGTATGTGTATCTGTATACACACACATGCCTACACACACACACACACACACACACACATACACACTTGTAAAGGTGAAGGTGCCCTGGCTTTTTCAGATAACTAATTAGAGAACCATTTATCAAGTTTATGGATTATTTTTTCTCCTCTATATATTTACGAGAAATTCTATTTGGTTTTGGGTGCTATTTGCTACCATTCTCCTCCACACACAATATGTATCTTTTTATCTTGTGGGTTGACACAACTTAGAGTAATTACTCCCCAAAATTTGTCTGTTCTTTTAGAAAAAGATTAAATAGGTCTCAAGAGACCCACTTCACTCTACTGAATCTAAGGTACACTAAGGTGTGCTTAAATTTGCCATGAAAGCATAAAGGCAAAATCGTATATCTCAGCAATTTGCAGCAAATAGGGGCCCACCAAGGGGCAGCAGGTGCTGTCCCAGAAACTTGAGAAAGACAACCCACTTTCTTGTTGTTCTCTTAAAGTCCCCTAAGTTTTATAATAAAATGAGATAGTCCAAATATGGCAATTGACTGGCATTCATGGGAGTGCCTGGGCCTGGAATTAGAGGCTTCTCAGTCTCCCAAATGAGCCGCAGAATGTAGTGTTTATTGCTGCCCAGGAATCAAAGTGTATTTCAAGTCAGAAAAGAATTTGGTAGAATATCATGTTACCTTTCAGAAGCTTTCTTCTATATTCTTATGTCTTCTGTACTGTCCACATTTTGTGTGAAATCCATTATTTGTCTTCTTACTGTGCATTCAATGACTTCTCCATAATGTATTTAGTAACAAAAATAATCAGTTGGACTATAATTTTAAAAAAGAAAAACCAGCAAGAAAATATTGAAGCTACCTTGATTAGTATACACATGTTTAAATGTAGGGCCTGGCAGGGTGGTTTCATCCAACCTGGTGCACATAAATGCCCAGGGCTACATGTTAAACCATTTTCTTCATATACCATCAGTATTTTCATTTACTTATCAAGTGAATCAGAAGCATAAGCAATGATTGCAAGGTAGGACAACATCCATAGGGTAAGAGATCATTGAATTGTGGGTGTTAAAGATGAAGATGGATGAGATCCATCTTCCAAATGAGATCCAAATGAGATCACAGCTTTACAAGTGAACTGAAAGGCTTTTTGAAGGTGTAAATTTCAGATGAAGTAAGAACAGTAGTCACCAACAAAATTTTTTTTTCCTGATATAAATAGAAATGGCCACAAATCCACTGGCCTAAAATTGCCATTTGCCTTTCATGGACTAGATGGCTGATTCATAGAGATTTTTCTCATCGAAGGTCATTACAGTATTTCGCACTGATTGTTATCATGCGGAATTTTTTATTTCTTGTCTTTCTCCATTCACCACCGCCCAGTTCGCCCTACAGCCTACCCTGGAGGTAGCCATCATTATCCCTGCCGCCCAAACTCAGTATTGAGCAGAAACACTTTTTTTTTTAATTAACTTTTAAAACATCATCTGTGCCCACCAAAATGTGTCATAATAATGATGGTAACTACTATAATCTATTAAGGTCTGGCATAATAATTTATTGTTTCTTTTGATTCTCACAACACTGCTATGAAGTAAATAATCTTTTCAAATTTTATAGAAGAAACTACAGCAGAAGGGTTAAGCAGACTTGCCCAAGGTCATCTAGTAAGTAAGAACCCAGGTATAAATTACTCTAAAACCTATACTACATACGCTGCAATTGCACCCCTCTGTACCAGTTGCAAGAAAAACAGGACAATATTGTATTTATCAGTAATCCCCCCCCCCAATGGAATGGATGAATTAGAAAAAGAGAAGGAAAAAAATCAGAGCTTAGGAAAGAGAAACACAAGACAAGAAAAGAAGATCAAAGATTCCCCACCCCACCCCCAGGATAAAAATGGTACTTCTGTATAATACTTTGTAGGTGACTTTTGATTTCCAAAGACTTGGAGACTAATTTACTCTACAAATTTAGCCTATACTTAGATTCTGAAACTATGTTAATGAGTTTGTTCTCCTTGTCTACTACTTTTGGGAATCCAAGATATTTTAATTGTGTATGATCGCCTTTCTATGAAGGAGATATCCTGTATCCTTTAGCAGGTATCTTGCCCCTATCAGTGGTGAGAGAAATGACCCTGTCTTCCTCTGGGCTCTCATTATAATTTGCTTATGTTTCTTACATATCCTTTACTAAGGTTTAACTGGATTACAGCTAAATTTATTACATGTATTTCTTTCTTCCTTAACAGCAGTAAATGCCTTGTCTTGCTCTCATTATGTGCCCCTTGCTCATAGTAGGCATATATTAAATACTGAATTGAACTAAATTTCCTGTAGAAGAAGTCAATAACACTGTTATTATAGGTCTTAATTTTATGAATCTTATATAATGCATGGATTTATTTATTCCATGCATTATTCTTATATACTTATAAGGGTACCTACTACGTGTCATGTATTGTTTGAAGTGCTACAGATGTAGAGGTAGTATCTTAGAGAGACAAAGTGTTTTTGCTCTCATGGAGCTTGCAGTCTAAAGTGGGAAGATAGCCAAAGAATAATATGCATTTAGTAGAGTACAACATGGGATCAGAACAGTCTTCCTGGAGAAGGTTACCCTTGAGTTGGGTCTTAAAGAACAAACACAACGAATATATTCTCTCCAAGGGCAAAATTTGAAACAACTGTAGTATGTCCCAAACTATGGTGTTTAAGAATTATTTCGACAGCTTAATTTGTATTCCATAGCCCCGCCTCCAGAAATGTTTGTTTCATTTGTTCTGGAGTGGAGTCCACAAATCTACATTTTATTAAGCTTTCCAGGAGATTATGTGTGAGATATCTCGGTATAGAATATTGAGCTCAATACTGATAGCATTGTTTCAGTGTCCATAGATTAAATTTATGAGTGAGATTATGACCGGGATTAGTGCTATTGATCTTTTATTTGTGCTTTCTTTTTTTTTTTTTTAAAGATTTTTTTATTTATTTGACAGAGAAACCACAAGTAAGAGAGGCAGGCAGAGAGAGAGGCTCGATCCCAGGACCCTGAGATCATGACCTGAGCCAAAGGCAGAGGCTTTAACCCACTGAGCCACTCAGGTGCCCTTATTTGTGCTTTCTTAAAAAGAAAAATATTTAATGAAAACATTAAAAGTGATATTTGAGTTCCTGTACATTCACATTCAATATAACTTTTTCATTGTTCCTTGGTATAATAAATTCGGTTACGTTGGTTTTGATTCCTGAAAATTACTTTGGTTTATGGTTTACATAGTTCCCTGTAAGCTCTCTTTACAGTGATAAATATAAGGCAAACAGAGAGTCTGAGGAGCTATTTGCTGAGTATCTGTCTGTCCGTATTCTCAATGGAATTAGGCCGCCCTGTAGGTAAGTTTATAGTAACAGCTGTAGATGGTAGCCTTTTTCATTCCTGTTATAGTAAGTTTGTTGCCTTTGCGCATCGTGGTCCCAGTGGCTTCCCTGTCCTCACACTCATCACGTGAACCTCATTCCTGGAGTCTTCACTAATAGCACCAATGCTCCTATCACCTCTTCTCCGATCTCTGTTTCCTTGCTTCTTTCTGCTCTTTCTTAGGATCTTTTCTTTCAAAGAACAAATTAATACAGCAGCTTCCGGTCTTCCTCTTTCTCTAAAAAGAAATACCGTGTATGCAGCTCATCAGAGTTTCTATGTCCCTCATTTAAAATGTAGACATACCTTCTTCTCTCACGTAATATTTCACATGAGTAGATTTTACATTTGGAAACATCTTTCTCCCCCAACGAAGATCTGTGATTAACCCACTGAAAAAGGCAGTGAACACCGGAAATGATCTGGTATGGAATGCTGCTTTGTAGCAACTGCTGCCTTATCGTTGTGTTTGGTCTGGTTTTAACCTGAGACCTGATTGATGCAAGTTTAACGTGAACGTGTGTGATAGGCTGGAATTATTAGCCCCGTATCAAAAATGAGTCTTGCTCTTTTTTGTCCCTATTTAGACAGGTGTGTTTCTCTTTACAGTCCTTCCTTCTTTCTTCCTCCCTGCCCTTTTGCCCATTGGCATTCATGCACACTTATACCAAACAGCGGAGCTCATCAAAGTTGAATGATACTATTGAAAAGTGATACCCTGGCTTTTTCCCCCCCTTAATCACATGGACCAGACAGTGGGAGGACCAGTCGGGTTTTCCCACGACTAGAGGGAGCAAAGCATGGTACTCATTACTCACTGGAGGTCAGCGGTCGCTCTGATGATCATTGTTGTACTTGTTGTACATTGTTGTACGACATTGTTGTCGTAGAGAGGACAGTACTTCCCTCCACTAGTGGGAAGTACTCTAAAACGTTGTGTGGGTCAGGAGCAGAGAAGGGAACTTGAGTATGAATCTAACAAAAGTTTGGCATAATTTTATTATAGAATCTCAACCCTTAGCATATGAAAATTTCTAAATAACTGCAAACAAAGTCACTGCCGTGGCAGTCATTTTGCAAGATTTTTGATATTATTTCCATGTCAGTTTGTCAGTCCGTATCTTCCATTGTCCTATTAGTTTACTTTCCTTCTTCATTCTTTTTATTATTCTGATTAGTATTTGATGTTTGGGCTTGTCTTTTAAATATTCAAGACTACTTTAAAAAGAACGCCCTTACTGCCTTTCTGTTTATGCCTTTAACATGTGGTCTCTCACCTGACACATGGTCTTTAAAAATGAATACCCAATAGATGAAATATAATACTCCATTATACACGGAAAAAATAATTTTCTGAAATTCGTTTCTGTATTCAGATATCGCTAGAATGCTTATTTCCATAAATCTAAGGAGATAGTATTATTTTTCTTTTAATTTTTATTTGAATTCTAGCTAGTTAACATCCAGTGCAGTTAATATTAAATGTGACTATTTTGCTTAATGAGAAAGTCAGAATTTTCCCATATTCTCTGAGATTGATTGTTTATCTTGCCTCACATCTGGTCGAAGGGGGATGGTTGTGAGCCTCTTACCAGCCCTTCCTCTGTCAGTTTCTGAGTGTGCTCACCTCCTCAGCATGGTATTGTTTCCAGTAACAACCAAACCTTTTCTACCATGGGGGTAGGTCCTCTGCAGTGATTCCTTTTCCTAACCTTCACTAACAGGGATGGGGGTACTACATGAGTGCCAATAGGAAGCAAGGACCCCCGAAAGCCTAAAGGAACAGTCTCTTAGAGCCCTGGCACGAGATGGTAACCTGAATACTTACACGTGATTCTAGTCATAATGGAGTAGAAGCCAACTTCTCGAAAGTCAGATTTTAGGACGTTATGTCTTATCCTAAATTCCCTCCATTTGGTTGTCTATCTTCTCCCTCTCGTTGATACTTTTTTTTTTTTAATTTTTTGCGGAAGTCTTAAAAAGCCATGGTTTTAAAAATGTCAAATGTTGACTTGACTGGGCAGAATTTCAAAAAAGGGAAACTGAAGTAAAGACCACAGAGTCATAGGAAGGCTTGTGTTGGGAGGGAGGGGGCAGATGGCGTTTGTTTTTGTTTGGGGCGGGCCTCTGGACAAATACTGAGAACATCTACAACATTCTGTGAGTATGTCACATTTGTTTTGCAGGGGGTAACCAGGGTAGCTTTTGCTTATAAATTGGCTCGCTTAGTACTTAAGTATACTTAAACAGTTATTTGAAGCACAGCTAGAAGATAATGGTGACACTTCTAACAGTATTTTGCAATTATAAATATTACTTTAAATTTACTTAAGAGAAAGTTTCCAGTGGTAGCTTGCATTACAAAATTAATTTATAATGTTTCCGCATAATTTTAATTAGGTGATTTCTGTTTTTGTGGTGAAAATACAGTGGCAACAATTTTGAGGAATCTTTAAAACTGTCATAGAGAGGACAGCCAAGACTGTGGCTGGATTTTTATTAGAATTTTGAAATAAAGTGTTATCAATGTTCCTTTTCAGTTCAGTTAGTCTTGAGGAAGCACCAATTATTATATGAGCTTTAAGGTTCTCAATAAATGTTAGGATCTATTCTTTTTCCAGAACTCATGATGTTCACCACTGCTCAATATTCTTGCATTGTGTTTTATTTCTCAAAATAATGTAATTTTTATGGAAAACTCAATTAGTGGAATCTTATGTTGAATATGCCCTTACTTTGCTTCTTTCCTTTCTTCTTCCTATTTTTCTTTCTTTTTTTTTCTTTCTTTCCTTCTTTTTCTTTCTTTCTTTTTTTTTTTTTCTTGGAGGCAAAGAGACGTCCTTAATAGTATAGTTTCTACAGAGCTTTCTTACTTATTTTTCTAATAACGGATATAACAGTGTGATGAAGTTTAAATGCTCTGTGAGCAAAACTCTGTTAAACAACCTGAAGAAAATGCACTGCTGATTAACGTTTCCCTTGGTCTTCAATTGTCTCCAACATATTTTTTAGTGACTCTACACCATTAATGGATCTTATTAATATATATAAGTGTCTCTATGGTTATCAACAGTGTTGTACTATCGTCACATATTCATTTGCATTTGGGGTCAAAAATATAAACAGTTGCGTGTGTGAAACGACCCATTTTATAGAATGAGCATATATCTAATCATTTTCATGTAATTGAAAATGTGCTATATGTGGCATTTTATTCTCCTATCTACTTTTCTACTATCTATACACCGATTGTCTCGGTGCCTTTTTCCTTTTGTATAATTGTATTACGTAAAAAACCGCTGATCTCTCTGTAAACAATGTAAGAACTGTTAAAATTATTAATCCAAGGAGATTTTAATGGCAGTTTGGTTTTCCAGAGAATAAACTTTTGTGTGGGTTAAAAGTTACTTTTCTTCACCTTTCTGTCAGAAATCTCTTCATGCTTTAACATCCACTTGGAATGGGTAAGCCTCCGTCTTCTCGGACGAGGATACACAAAAATCAACCCAAACTCTTATCCTTGACAAGTGTCAATATGTTCATTATCCAAAATAATGTCGATTGCATAAGCAAATATCGGATGGAGACACGTAAATGTTAAGATGTCGAGTTTAAAAGGATCGCATTTCAACATGCCATAAAATATTGCTATCAATCACAATGTTTGAGTCATTTTATTTTCTTTAATTCTAAGTCAAATGTGACCTCCAAAGAAAATAGACTACAACAAATTTAAACATTTTAAAATCATTGCCTTTAAAGTTCACAAACAAATCAAGAAGGAAACTAGCTTCATAGTGATCTTAGCATCTCGAGCTGGAATAGGCCTGCGGGTTCACGGTTACCTACCTAGCTTACTGGGAACGTGTCCTAATTCTTACTGGTATCGTCATTCTATTTAACAAAATCATGCTGTATTTGACAATAGCAGTTTTTTGATTTCCAATCCTTCTTTATTAGGCATTCATTTTATTATTTCCCAAAGATCTTGAGTTTATAAATATTTTTCATATTTTATTCCCGTCTATTTTATGTCCAACAACAAAAATTTATAAAAACAGACTTCACAAGTACTGTTTTCCATATTGAAAAGAATTTCAACTTTTGGTGCTCTAAAATTGACAGAAATTAAAGTTGCTACAATACTATCTAATCTCTGATTGTCTTTGAATCTTTAGTTCCATAAGTTAACCAGAAGCCTTTTCTACTTAACTTTTTTTAAGAGTAAAACACCAATGCTTGATTTCTCTGGTTTAATTATTTTAATTAAAATTAAATTAAATTTCAGTAGGGCTACCTCTACTGAAACACAAAATGTGAAAAACAATTTTGCTTAAAATAAATGGGTTCATAATTTAATCTCCAACTAAGTTTAAGGAACTTGTATCCCTTCCCAGTATTTGCTGCTGAATTCACCCCTCCCACCACCCGCCAAAAAACAGGTTGGGTTTCCACTATTAAGGCATTTAAGGTTAAAGAACCAAAAATAATAGATTTGCTTATGCGTTTACTCCAAAAAAAAGTGACATTTATTTGGGTCATGGTTTATTGTCTTCGCAGAATTTCAATTGATATAAAGTGAAATTCCAGCAGAAAATAGGCACATCTGCATTCTAGAAAATCATTAACTTATTTTTTTATTGTTGTGGAGGGATTTAGATAGTTATTCATCATACCATCTATCTATATATATATATAGAATATATATTTGATTATGTTTCAATTGCAAATAGATTGTAACCTTTTGATCTCCAGTATGCAAAATATTAAATCAGGGTTTTTTCTGTAGATTATCAAAATACTCCATGTTTCCCATTTAAAAATAAAGTAATTCTCAATTTAAAAATAAAAGGTCTCAGTAAATACATGAAAAATTAATTAGTACTTTTCAACCAATTAAAATAATATACTAAATGTTTCTATGTCATTAAATGCCAAATAAATGACAAATTATGTAAGAATCTCATAAACTTATATTAATTAGAGGGGGAAAATGAAGGCATATACTAAGTTGACATAAGGAAAACATATCTAAGGGAAAACTTTCCAAGCAATCCTTTTGATATGTGATAGAAACTGCCCACTCTTCACCAAAATCCATGTTTTCCTTTCTTGTGTCCTCTGACTATATTTCTTGGCCTCCCTTAGGAATGGCCATACAACTGAGTTCTAGCCAGTAGAATATGAGCAGACATGACGCAAAACAATTTCGAAGAGGCTTTTTAAGAAATAAATGTGCCTTTTCCATGCCTCCTTTCACTTCCCACTGGGTGGATACAGAGGAAAACAAAAGCCAAGGACATGGCAGAGTCACCAGTTGGAAAGATTCTGGGTCACTGAGTCACTTCACAGGAAAGAGACAACCAGATGTGTTTGCCTTGCAATGTTAACATAAATGAGAAGAAAAGCTTCTATTGTACTTGAGCCATTACCCATTTTAGAGTCCACTTGTTACTATAAACAGTAGAAGCCAAAACAAATATTGGGACCTTGCAGGGGGTTCTGTGAGTACGAGTGTTTACGGTACATGACATTGGCTTAGCAGCCAAGCAGCCGGCAGTGAGGGACTGGCTACAGCAGGCTGACGACCGTAACCCATGTCCTGCGGGGGCAAAACATTGGATAAGACAGCTGCCTGTTATACTTGGAAGGCGGTCGGTGTGACTGCAAACCTATAGTTTAGGGGAAATGAATGGAAAGAGGCAGAGTGATGGCGTATGCGAGATGTTTCCTGCTGAAAAATACTACAAGTATACATGTAACCGAGGGCAGGAGATAAATGGTTTTCCTGCAGAGATTGAAGGGAATGGAGAGAGCCCAGAGACTAAGTGCTTTAGGGGCTTGAAAAGTCTCTTGCTTCTGAACCCCACATACTAAGACCCTAATAGGCGTTTTCCGTAAGAAAGGTCCGTCAAGGCAGCACAACTGAACAAGGGGACTCACCATGTGGCAAAGATCAGAATTCATTTCAGGTGTTGCCTCTTGGGATGCCTGGGTGGTTGCCTGGGCAGTTGGTTAAGTGGCCAACTCTTGGTTTCAGCTCAGGCCATGATCTTGGGGTCGTGGGATTGAGCCCTGCATCAGGCTCTCCTCAGCGTGGAGTCTACTTTAAATTCGCTCTCCTTCTCCCTCCCACTCACTTCTCTCCAAAATAAATAAAATTTTTAAAAATAAATAAAGTGTTGCCTCTTATTTCAGAGCAACCTCAGGGAAACTTACATGCTCATGAAGCAAGCTCTAACCCCCAGGAAGGAAACGGTTCTCAACGCCTGCTTCAGATGAAGCCATCCCAGGCAAACCTTCCCAGAGGCCATGGAGAATAACGGATATGGGAGCTTCTCTCAGAGAATAGGTCCAGAGTAGATCCAAACTCGGCTGGGGCGCCTGCGTGGCTCAGTCCGTTAAGCGTCTGACTCTCCGTTTGGGCTCAGGTCATGATCTCAAGGTTTTGAAATCAAGGCCCATGTCTGGCTCTGCACTGGGCGCGGACCTGCATGGGATTCTCTCTCTCTCCCTCTCCGTCTGCCCCTCCTCTCTCCGTCTTTCTGCTAAGAGGGACGTAAGGGTTTTCCCCACTGTGAATCCCTGATTGCTGTTAGGTTTCTCATTCTTTCCCCTTTTTTAATTGTAGTTCGCCACTTCCTGCGCCACATTGTATATTTGGTGGAGGTTGGGAAGCAGGTAACTTGTCTTTAAATTCCCAGGTCATTGAGCATGATGGAAAGGAGAGAGCATCACCAGAGAAATGGGACTTGAAAAACATTGCAATAACCAGGCAACTTGAGGTTTTCTGCCTTAGGGAGAATGTGACCTATTTAACAAAATCTGTTCTCATCTTCCTGGACACTTGCTAGACCACGTTTCCCGGCCTTTCCTGCAGGTATCTATAGCTATGTGACCAACTGGAATGTGAGTGGAAGAGATACACTTCATTTCTAGGCCAAATGCCTCCTTCAGGTTCTCTTTCCCCATCCATTAGCTGGTGACAGGTGATGACAAGTGTCCAAGGGGATGGTGGAGTCACAAGACAAAAGGAACCCACGTCCTGGAATCGCTGCTTGGACATCACCTTCCCACCAGCCAATAGTTTCTTCTGCAGAAGAAGTGTTGCATGGACAAGAAACAAACTGTATACTTGAGCTATTACGGATTTCACGTCTATTTTGTGCTTGCAGCACCTACCTTACCACCGATAGGTAAGTTCATGGTTCCAAGCTGGCATCTGACACAAACGTGGTGGCTCTATAGCCAGAAGGACAAAACTGCCACATAGCATGAGGAAGGACAAAGTGTGACACCTGATTTTGGGCGGACCAAAACCAAAGAATGAGGTAGGTCCCGGGAACACGGTCTGCTACCAACCCCCGAAGTTATTTTTAGGAGCAGCTCTAAGGCTATTAGAGTAATTCAAATTACTCATCTCCACATCTTGACCGAATTAAGAGAAGCAAGTTTAACTAGGAGCCAAGAGATAAGGTGATGGGTTGAAAGCCAGAGAAGCAACTAAAACCTAGGCATCAAACCTAGAGATAGAAGTGAAGCAATAAGAACGTTAGAAAAATCCAGAGCGAGGGGAGGAGGAAATCAAGCAGTGAGCAAATCACTCAGCAGAATTAAGGCAAGGGCACCAGGAGGACTCTGAGGGGCAAGGTAACAGGCAGATTGTTTCAAAATAATAACCTTGAATCCAGTCCAGAGACTTTTGGACTTAAGCCCCTAAATGAGTGAGTTTAAGAAGGGTTGTCTAGTGGGTAAATTGGGAAGCTATTTTCTTTAAACCCACGTGTTTTAAAAATGTTAAGTAACTAGATCTGAAGTATAATACCAGCAACCTTACGTTAGGTGGGTAGAGATTTTTTTTTCAAGTGAGATTTGTGAGGCTCATCTGGCTCGTTCAGTTGTGTGACTCTTGATCTCAGGGTTGTGAGTTCAAACCCCACATTGCGTGTAGAGATTACTTTAAAAAAATAAAATCGTAAAAAGTGAGATTTGTGACACTGTAAAGGAGGAGTTTCTGGGATGTGATGACTGATTAAATAGGGGAGGGGAGGCGGTTCATGTGAGAGGATGGAATGAAATAGAATGGTTTTGAAGAGCCGGTGAGTGAGGCATGGGGCCGCCATAAAGGAGTCCAGAGAGGAAACTGGGTTGTTAACAAAACTCAGATGATATTTTGTGGAAAGCGTCCATGATTTGGAAACAAAAGATTGGAATTTAGGAGAGAGGTAAAGACTAGAATGGGTTTGGGACTTCATGCAAAGCCCGGGAATGAGTGTCACCGGATCTGAGAGCCAACGTCCCCTCTCACCGGACTGCGTGTGAGTTCTCAGATGGTTCAACGCCCTGACCTGTGTTACTCCCACCTGCATGGCACAGTATCTAGCCCATAACAAACAGTAATGAATCTGTTTCCAACTGAGTCAGACTTTGGGAAGTTCAGGCAAGGGGGGATGTTTTGGTGTTTTGCTTTTTGTCCTTTTTTTGTAGTTATTTCTTTTCATTGCATAGAATCATTCAAGAAAGGTTATGTTTAATGTGCATTATTTACGAAGGCAAGAAAAATATACAAATACATTTTTGAAATATTTTCATAACAGCTGAAATGATAAGATTCTTGTTTAACCATGAAATTTGATTTATGAAACTCCATAGCCCCTGTGACTTCTAGTTCATTAATTGGTAAAAACTCTTATCTGACAGATAATTTTTAATAGGAGAACGATATTAAACTAATACTAAACTTGTTCTGTTATCTTTTTTTTAAGTAGGCTCTATGCCCAATGTGAAGCTTGAACTCATGACTCTGAGATCAAGAGTGGCATGCTGTACCAACTAAGCCAGCCAGGTGCCCCTAAACTTACTAATTTTAAATAAACTTTATTTCAGAACAAGTTTAGATTTACAGAACAAACGAGACAATAATTCCAGAGTTCCCATCCACCCTGCACCCAGTTTCCTCTGTTACTAACATCTTACATTAGTCAGGCACATTTGTTACAATTAACAAACCAATATTGCTGTGTTATTAACTAAATCTATCCGTTTAATCAGGTTCCCTTAGTTTTTACTTCCTGTCCTTTTTTCTGTTTCAGGACATCACATTACACTTAGTCAGCCTGTCTCCTTAGGCTCCTTTTGACTGACAGGTTCTCACTTTTTCTTGTTTCTGATGACCTCAACAGTTTTGAGGAGTATTTGGTGAGTATTTGGTGAGGTATTTTGTAGAGTGTCCCTCCATTGGAATCTGATGTTTCTTTCTTGATTGGACTGAGATTAGGGGTTTTAGTGGGGATGATCACAGAGAGAAAGTGTCATATCAAGGATACATGCTACCAACATCAGCTCTCACTGTTGACGTTGACCTTTGATCACCTGGCTGAGGTGGTGGTTGTCAGATTTCTCCACCATGAAGTTACTCCTTTTTCCTTTTGTATTCTGTACACTTTGGAAGGAAGCCTCTGTGTGCCCACACTTAAGGAGTTATGCTCTACTTTCCTTTTTTGTTTTTAATATTTTATTTATTTGTCAGAGAGCACAAGCAGTGGAGCAGCAGAGGGAGAGGAAGAAGCCGGCCCCCCCTCTGGGCTAGGAGCCTAATGCAGGATGCGATCCCAGGACTCTGGAAGACACTCAACTGACTGAGCCACTCAGGCATCCCTATACTCTTTCTTGAGGGCAGAGTATCTGGATATATTATTTGGAATCCACAGATTTGTCTCCTCTTTCATTTGTTTATTCGATTATTTACTTAATATTAGTAGGGACTA
The DNA here is from genome assembly GCA_028533885.1 of Nasua narica. Classification (NCBI taxonomy): domain Eukaryota; kingdom Metazoa; phylum Chordata; class Mammalia; order Carnivora; family Procyonidae; genus Nasua; species Nasua narica. Next base: position 32,913,893 of record CM052814.1, read on the forward strand.
TTGATTTAAAAAATCTGATATCACAGATTTTTTTAAAGATGTATTTATTTATTTTAGAGAGAGAACATGAGCAGGGGAGGGCAAAGGGAGAAGGAGAAGCAGACTCCCCAACTGAGCATGGAGCCCAACCCTGGGCTCGATCTCACAACCCTAAGATCCTGACCTGAACCGAAATCAAGATGCAGCTGCTTAACTGAGTGAGCCACCCAGGTGCCCTTCACAATTTATGCTTTGGGTTTATACTACTATATTTATTTCATTGTTCAAATTGTTCCTGCTTTGACAATTAGGAACCCTTTCATTTGACTCCTGTGTCCTTTTGACATGCCTCCATCATTGTGGGTGGATTATTTGCTTTCTTTTCTTTCTTCCAGAAGTTTTATAGTTTTGCATTTTAGATTTATGTCTATAATCCACTTTGAGAGGAAAAATGGAAAGATAAGGTCTGTGTCAAGGTTTACTTTTTGCATGTGGATGTCCAATTATTCCACCACCATTTGTTGAAAAGACTATCCTTTCTCCATAGAATTACCTTTGCTCCTTTGTCAAAGATGAGTCGACTATAGTATATGGTCCTATTTTTAATATTTATTTATTTATTTATTTAGAGCACGAGGGGCAGAGGGAGAGGGAGGAAAAGAGAATCTTACACAGGCTCTACTCTCTGGGCGGAGCCCGATGCAGGGCTCAATCTCACAACCCTGAGATCACAACATGAGCCAAAATTAAGAGTCAATGTTTAACTGACTGAGCAACCCAGATGCCCCTTGTTTGTTGCAATTTTGACTGGGATCAACTGGGAAAGAATTATCATCTTAATAATACTGAGTCTTCAATCTAGGAAACAAAATATCTCCTCATTTATTTAGACCTCTGATGATTTCTTCATCTGAGTTTTATAGCTTTCTACATATAGATCCTGTACATACTTTGCTAGGTTTAAACCTAATATTTCTTTCCTCTTAGTGCTATTATAAATGGTAATAGTACTTTTACTTTACTTAATTAACATATGGTATATTATTTGTTTCAGGGGTACAGGTCTGTAATCATCAGTCTTGCACAATTCACAGCACTCATCATAGCACATACCTTCCCCAACGTCCATAACCCAGCCACCCTATCCCTCCCCACACACCTGCCAGCAAACCTCAGTTTCTTTCCTGAGATTAAGAGTCTCTATGGTTTGTCTCCCTCCCCAGTCCCATCTTGTTTCATTTTTTTCCCTCCCTACCCTCCAAGACCCCCCGCCCTGCCTCTCAAATTCCTCATGTCATAGATATCATATAATAATTGTCTTTCTCTGATTAACTTATTTCACTTAGCATAATACCCTCTAGTTCCATCCACATCGTTGCAAATGGCAAGATTTTGGGGGGTGGGGTTGATGGCTGCATAGTATTCTGTTGTGTATCTATACTGCATCTTCTTTATCCATTCACCTGTTGATGAACATCTAGGTTCTTTCCACAGTTTAGCTATTATAGACATTGCTGCTATAAACATTCAGATGCACATGCCCCTTCGGATCACTACATTTGTATCTTTAGAGTAAATAGCCAGTAGTGCAATTGCTGGGTCATAGGGTAACTCTATTTTCAACTTTTTGAGGAACCTCCATACTGCTTTCCAGAGTGACTGTACCACCTTGCATTTCCACCAAGAGTGGAGGAGGGTTCCCCTTTCTCTGCATCCTCACCAACATCTGTCATTTCCTAACTTGTTAATTTTAGCCATTCTGACTGGTGTGAGGTGGTATCTCACTGTGGTTTTGATTCGTATTTCCCTGATGCCAAGTGATGTTGAACACTTTTTCATGTGTCTGTTTGCCATTTGGATATTTTCTTTGCAGAAATGTCTATTCATGTCTTCTGCCCACTTCTTGATTGGATTATTTGTTCTTTGAGTGTTGAGTTTGATAAGTTTTTTATAGATTTTGGATACTAGCCCTTTATCTGATATGTCATTTGATATGTATTACATCACATTGATTGATTTGCAGATGTTGAACCAACCTTGGAGCCCAGGAATAAATCCCACTTGGTCGTGGTGAATAATCCTTTTAACGTACTGTTGGATCCTATTGGCTAGTGTTTTGTTGAGAATTTTTGCATCCGTGTTCATCAAAGATATTGGTCTGTAATTCTCCTTTTTCTTTTTTCTTTTTTTTTTGTAATTCTCCTTTTTGATGAGGTCTTTGTCTGCTTTGGGATCAAGGCTGGCCTCATAAAAAGAGTTTGGAAGTTATACTTCCATTTCTATTTTTTTGGAACACTTTCAGGAGGATAGGTATTAATTGCTCTTTAAATGTTTGGTATAATTCCCCTGGGAATTGTCAGATTTGCGGGTGTATAGGTGCTCATAATATGTTCTTTTTTATATTTTTATTTTTTTATTTTTAAAGATTTTATTTATTTATTTGACAGAGAGAGAGAGAGAGATTACAACTAGGCAGAGAGGCAGGCAGAGAAGGAGGAGAAGCAGGTTTCCCGCTGAGCAGAGAGCCCATTACGGGGCTCAATTCCAGGACCTGGAGATCATGACCTGAGCCAAAGGCTGAGGCTTCAACCCACTGGGCCACCCAGGTGCCCCTCATAATATGTTCTTATAAATGTTTGTATTTCTTTGGTGCTGGTTGTGATCTCTCCTCTTTCATTCATGATATTATTAGTTTGGGTCCTTTCTCTTTTCTTTTGGATAAGTCTGGCCAGGGGTAAATAAGTTTAGCAATCTTATTAATTAAAGAACCAGCTCCTAGTTTTGTTGATTTGTTCTACTGTTTTTTTGGCTTCTATTTCATTGATTTCTACTCTCATCTTTATTATTTCTCTTCTCCTGGTGGGTTTGGGTTTTCTTTGCTGTTCTTTCTCCAACTCCTTTAGTTGTAGGGTTAGGTTGTATACTTGAGACCTTCTTGTTCTTGAGAAAGGCTTGTATTGCTATATATTTTCCTCTCAGGACCACCTTTGCTGTGTCCCAAAGGTTTTGAACAGTTGTGTTTTCATTTTCATTAGCTTCCATGAATTTTTTAAATTCTTCTTTAATTTCCTGGTTGACCCATTCATTCTTTAGTAGGATGCTCTTTAGCCTCCATGTATTTGAGTTCTTTCCAACTTTCCTCTTGTGGTTGAGTTCTAGTTTCATGACATTGTGGTCTGAAAATATGCAGGGAATCATCCCAATCATTTGGTACTGGTTGAGACCTGATTTGTGACCCAGGATGTGATCTATTCTGGAGAATGTTCCATGTGCACTAGAGAAGAACGTGTATTCTGTTGCTTTGGGATAGAAGGTTCTGAATATATCTTTGATGTTAATCTGGTCCAGTGTATCATTTAAAGCCTTTATTTCCTTGTTGATCTTTTGCTTAAATGATCTGTCCATTTCAGTGAGGGGGGGTGTTAAAGTGCCCTACTATTATTGTATTATTGCCAATGTGTTTCTTTGATTTTGTTATTAATTGGTTTATATAATTGGCTGCTCCCATATTAGGGGCATAGGTATTTAAAATTATTAGACCTTGTTGAACAGACCCTTTAAGTATGATAGAGTGTCCTTCCTCATCTCTTATTATACCTTTTCGTTTAAAGTCTAATTTGTCTGATATAAGGATTGCCACCCCAGCTTTCTTTTGATGTCCATTAGCATGGTAAATGGGTTTCCACCCCCTCACTTTAAATCTGGAGGTCTAATCTTTGGGTCTAAAATGAGTTTCTTGCAGAGAGCATCTCGATGAGTCTCATTTTTTAAAATCCATTCTGATACCCTGTGTCTTTTAATTGGGGCATTTAGCCCATTTACATTCAGCGTGACTATTGAAAGATATGAATTTAGGGCCATTGTATTACCTATAGGGTGACTGTTACTGTATATTGTCTCTGTTCCTTTCTGGTCTGGTTACTTTTAGGCTCTCTCTTGGCTTAGAGAAACCCGTTCAGTATTTCCTGTAGGGCTGGTTTGGTGTTTGCATATTTTTTGTTTTTGTTTGTCCTGGACGCTTTTTATCTCTCCTTCTATTTTCAATGACAGCCTAGCTGGATATAGTATTCTTGGCTGCATATTTTTCTCACTTAGTGCTCTGAATATATCATGTCAGTCCTTTCTGGCCTGCCAGGTCTCTGTAGATCGGTCTTCTGCCAATCTAATATTTCTACCATTGTATGTTACAGACCTCTTGTCCCAAGCTGCTTTCAAGATTTTCTCTTTGTCACTGAGACTTGTAAGTTTTACTCCTGGATGATGGGGTGATGACTTATTTTTACTGATTTTGAGGGGGGGTTCTCTGTGCCTCCTGGATTTTGATGCTTGTTTCCTTCATCAAATTGGGGAAATTCTCTTGTTATAATTTGTTCCAATATACCTTCTGCCCCCCTCTCTCTCTTCTTCTTCTTCTGGGATCCCAATTATTCTAATATTGTTTCATCTTATGGTATCACTTATCTCTCGAAGTCTCCCCTTGTGGTCCAGTAGTTGTTTATCTCTCTTGTTCTCAGTTTCTTTTTTTTAAAAAAAGAGTTAATTTATTTATTTGACACAGAAAAAGAGTCAGAGAGGCAGGCAGATAGAGAGGGGGAAGCAGGCTCTCTGCTGAGCAGAGAGCCCAATGCTGGGCTTGATCCCAGGACCCTGATCATGATCTGAGCCGAAGGCAGAGGCTTTAACCCACTGAGCCACCCTCACACCCTCATTCTCTGCTTCTTTATTCTCCATCATTTCGAGAATGATGGGGAATACCACTAATTCTTTTTTCTGCCTTATGTATCCTAGCGGTAAGAGCTTCCATTTTGGATTGCACCTCTATTAATAGCTTTTTTAATTGCAATTTGGTTAGATTTTAGTTCTTTTTTTTTTTTTAAAGATTTTATTTATTTATTTGACAGAGAGAGACAGCGAGAGAGGGAACAGAAGCAGGGGGAGTGGGAGTAGGAGAGGGAGAAGCAGGCTTCATGCTAAGCAGGGAGCCTGATTTGGGGCTCAATCCCAGGACCCTGGGATCATGACCTGAGCCAAAGGCAGACACCCAACGACTGAGCCACCCAGGTGCCCTAGATTTTAGTTCTTTTGTTTCTCCAGAAAGGGATTTTATTTCTCCGGAAAGGGATTCTCTAGTATCTCTCATGCTTTTTTTGAGCCCAGCTAGCATCTTGATAATCATGATTCTGAACTCTATTTCTTTTTTTTTTTTAAGATTTTATTTATTTATTTGACAGAGAGGAGGGAGATCACAAGTAGGCAGAGAGGCAGGCAGAGAGAGAATGGGAAGCAGCCTCCCCGCTGAGCAGAGAGCACGATGTGGGGCTCGATCCCAGGACCCTGAGATCATGACCTGAGCCGAAGGCATAGGCTTTAACCCACTGAGCCACCCAGGCGTCCCTGAACTCTATTTCTTTTCTTTTTTATTTTTTTAAAGATTTATTCTATTTAATTGAGACAGAGAGAGAGAGAGAATAAAAGGGGAGAGGTCAGAGGGAGAAGCAGGCTCCTCTCAGAGTAGGGAGCCTGATGTGGGACTCGATCCCTGGACTCCAGGATCATGACCTGAGCCGAAGGCAGTCACTCAACCAGCTGAGCCACCCAGGCGCCCTGAACTCTATTTCTGACATGTTACTAATATCTTTATTGATTAGGTCCCTAGCCATCAGTACTGCCTCTTGTTCTTTTTTTTGAGGTGAGTTTTTCCGCCTTGTCATTTTATCCAGATAAGAATAGATGAATGAGAGAACAAAATACTAAAAGGGTAGCATCAACCCCAGAAAAATACCCACAAACCAAATTGGAAGAGACTCGAAACCAGGGGGAGAAGAAAGGAGGGAGGGAATATATATACATATATATATATATGTGTATATATATATATATATATATATGTTATATATATGTTTTATATACATACATATATATGTATATATATGTGTGTGTGTATATATTTATATATATATGACTGGTGAATATAACAGAACCACACACTTAATTTGGGATGTATTTTGGGTCTGTTAGAAGAAACTGCCTCCCAAAATTTTAAAGAAAGAAAATCTTATATATATACACAAAAATAAGGGTAAGCAGGATGAAGGGATAGAATATGACTGTACAGATGAAATTTAAAAAGATTATTAAAAATGAATTGATAAGAAGTTGGTTGAAAAAATTTTTTAAAAAGAGAGAATGTGATCAGGCTGGAGACTAGAACAAAGCCATGTGCTAGACTTAGAGTATATTTTGATCTGTTAGAAGAAACTGTATCCCAAGATTGTAAAGAAAGAAGAACTTACATGTATACAAAAACTAAGTTAAATACAGTGAAGGGATAGAATATGACTATAACAATAAAAATTAAAAGGGATTAATAAGATAAAATAGTTAAAAAAACATTAAAATAAGAAAGAGGAAAAATTTTAAAAATAGCATAAGAAAAAAAATTTTTAATTTAACTTTGAAAGACTAAAGAATCATGGAAAAAAAGCCATGAAGTCTATGTGCTGTATTCCCACAGCTCTGAAGTTTTGCAGTTGTCACCGATTAGTGAAGTTGGTCTTGGCAGGATGTTCTTGCTGATCTTCTGGGATAGGGGCTTGTTTCAAATGTCTTTGCCGGAGGCGATATCGCACCGCCCTTGCCAGGGGCGAGGCTAAGTAATCTGCTCGAGTTCGCTCTCGGGAGCTTTTGTTCCCTGAACGCTTTCCGTACAGTTTTGGAGGCGGAGAATTAAGATGGCGGCCTCCCAGTCTCCGGCCGGTAGGACCCCAGCGCTCGGGGGCCTGCTCTGTAGTGCAACCTCAGAGAAAAGCAGTCAGTCCCTCCCGTCTCCCTGGTCTCTGGGCCGCACTCCGAGCTCAGCCGGCCTGTGACCGAGCGTTTCTATCTTTGGTGCACGGCCCTGTCTGGAGTCTCCAAATCCAGCGGATTCCTGCAGCGGGCTCCCGCATCGCTCCTCCTGGAGGAGGAAGGTGAGTCTCTCTGGGTCCGCCACTTGTGGGGTCGCTGCTGGAAGAGCAGTGGATTGACTCTGCCTTGGATCACAGCTGAAGTGAGCTGAGAATCCACTGCTCGGTTTTGTCTCTACAGCTGGCTTCCCTGCTCTGATACCTGGGAGCTCTGCCACACTCAGGCACCCCTGGTCTTTCTGTGACCCTGTGGGACCTGAGACCACACTGTTCCCGTGAGGGCTCCACCCCCCCGTTTAGCCTCTGAAGTGATGTCCCTCAGTGGGGTAGACTTCTAAAGGTTCTGATTTTGTACTCCACTACTCTGCCGCTTGCCGGGAGCCAGCCCCTCCCTCCAGGTCTGTTGTCTTGTATTTCACCTCAGGTTCGCTTCTCCGCACGTCCTACCTTCCATAAAGTGGTCGATTTTCTATTTCTAGAACTGCTGCTCTTCTTCTCTTCTATCTCCTGTTGAGTTTGTAGGTGTTCAGAATGGTTTGATAACTACCTAGCTGAATTCCTGGGATCAGATGAAATTTAGGTCTCTTACTCATCTGCCGTTTTGCTCCTCCTCTCCCCCCATAATAGTACTTTTTTAAATTTCAAATTTTAGTTGTTCATTACTGGTTTGTGGGAAAACAACTTACTTGTATATTAATCTTGTGTCCTGTGACTTTGCTGTACTCACTTATTAATTTTGAGAGATCCTGTTGTTAATTCTTTGGAATTTTCTGCATAGATAGTTAACATCATCTTCAAACAAAGACTGTTTTATTTCTTCCTTCCCAATGTGTATATTTTATTTCCTTTACTTATTGGACTAGGTAGAACTTCTAGTACAACATTGAGTGGAATGGTGATGGAGAACAACCTTGCCTTGTCCTAATCACAGGAGGATGGGGATGGCATCTAGTCTCTCACCATTGTGTTAGCTGTAGGTTTTGTTGATGATCTTTTATCAAGTTGAGGAAATTTTCCTTTCTTAGTTTGCCAAGAGTCTGTCATGAAAAGGCATTGAATTTTGTCAAATGCTTTTTCTGCATCAACAGATAATGATCATATTTTTTTTCCTTTAGCCTGTTGAAATAGTAGATTACATTGATTGATTTTCTAATGTTGATCCAGCCTTGCATACCTGGAACAAATCTCAATTGGTCATGGTGTATAATTCCTGTAATATATTGTTATATTCAATTTGCTATTATTTTATTGAGAATTTTTAATCTATTGTGAGAAATACTTGTTTGTAGTTTCTTTCTGTGTAATATCTTTATCAGGTCTTGGTATGGGGTAATGCTGGTCTCATAAATGTTTGGTAAAATTTATCTGTGAGACTCTGGGCCTAGCACTTTTTCCTTTTTTTTAATCTTTTTTTTTAAGATTTTATTTATTTATTTGACAGAGAGAGATCACAAGTAGGCAGAGAGGCAGGCAGAGAGAGAATGGGAAGCAGGCTCCCCGCTGAGCAGAAAGCCCGATGCGGGGCTCGATCCCAGGACCCTGAGATCATGACCCAAGCCAAAGGCAGAGGCTCAACCCACTGAGCCACCCAGGAGCCCCTCTTTTTGAAGGTTATTAATTACTGATTCCATTTTTTTAATAGATTAAGGCCTATTTAGATTACCTATTTCTTTATATGTGAGTTTTGGTACTTTGTGTCTTTCAAATAATTTGTCCATTTCATCTAAGTTATCTAATTTATGGGCACAGAGCTGTTAATAATATTCCATTATTATCTGCTTCATGTATGTGAGAACTGTAGTGATATGCCTTTTTTCATTTCTCATGTTAGTAATTTGCATCTCCCCACCCCTACCTCCCTCCTTCCCTCCCTCTCTCTCTCGTGCTCTCTCTTCCTTTCTCCCTCTCTCCTTCACTTTCTTTCTCTCTCTCTCTCCCTTTTGGTTCCTATGCTATCCTAACTACAAGTTTGTCAATTTACTGAGATTTTTCCGAGATTGTCTTTTGCTTTTTGATTCTCTGTATTTGTTTCCTATTTTCAAGTCCATTGATTTCAGTTCAATTCTTATTATTTCTTCTGTTCTGCTTGCTTTAGGTTTACATCGATCTTCTTTCTCTAGTATGCTCAGGTGGAATCTTAAATGCCTGGTTTTAGATCTTCCTTATTTTCTAGTATGTGCATTTAAATCTGTAAGTTTCCCTTTAAGCACTGCTTTTGTGTATCTCACAAATTTTTATAAGCTATATTTTTCATTTTCATTTAGTTGAAAAATCTCTTTTCTCTTGAGATGCTTCTTTGACCCAGGTGTTATTTAGCAACTTCCTTAAATTCCAAACAAGAAGAGTAACTGTTTTTCAGTTCGTTCAGCTTTTTTTTTTTTTTTTAAGAATATGAGTGACAGTGTCCAAGCACTACATGTCAGAGCTGGAAGCAGAAGGCCTCAGAAAGATTTTTAATCACCTGCACTTATTTTCTCACCTGGAAATATGACTTACTCGACACAGTTATGGGTTTTAAGTAATGTGACTCAGGATATCTAGCACTTACTTAATGTTTATGTTGTTTTATTCCTATCCATCTTTTCATGCTTAATGAAAGGAAACTTGTGAGCTTCAGCACCGTAATTTCATACGCTTGAGGGACATTATTAAATCAGCAGTCTTTATTCTACATAATACTAATACATTCGACAAATCCTATTTTCCAGCTTTTCTATCCTTCAGATCCTTTTGAACTATCTTAACAGTCTCTTAATCTGTGAAATCTGAGCCTCTTCTCGGTTATCTGTTGAAGGTCATAATATGATAAGGGCTTACTTTATGACTCTACATTTTATACCACTTATCTTAATTTTTATTTTTGAATCACAAAATGACTACATGGATTCAATTTTAATTATTTACAGGCTTTTAGGCAAAAGTTGTGCTTAAACAAAACAAACAGTTTGAGAATTATTTTTAACCACAGGGCAGTATTTTGCTATAGATGCTCTCAAACTATGCAATACATACGTTCACCCCAGTGTACTTTAATATTTTGTTAACTGGAAGTTGCCATATATTACATACCATGCATGCATGTAGATATCCAGAGAATTTGAAAGCAGCAAAAAAATATGTTAAACTTAAGTGGAGATATGTTTTAAATGAGTCAGAAGCCATACCCTAGAATACTTATTAATTATGGATACTAGCTTTCCAAATGATAAATTTTCAGACTAGATGTGTGAGTATAAGAGTATGTGTGTGTGTGTGTGTGTGTGTGTGTGTGTGTGTAAAGTCTTCTTTGTGGAAATCTTCATTCTTTACAGAGGGCTTTAACCATTTACAGTCTGAATCTACACTGTAGATTTTGTGATATCAGTATTTTCTTATTTTTTTAAGATTTTATTTATTTATTTGAGAGAGAGAGATACCAACAGAGATAGTGAGAGAGACAAGTGGGGAGAAGAGGGAGAAGCAGACAAAGCAGGGAACCTGATGCGGGACTCAATCCCAGAGCCCTGGGATCATGAACTGAGCCAAAGTCAGACCCTTAGCCCACTGAGCCACCTAGGTGCCCTAGTTTTTTTCTTGTTATTTGATAAAAGTAAAATAACACAACTACTTTTACTTGGACTTTGATTCATTTGACAAATAATTATCTTTTAAAAGATTTATTTGTTTATTCTAGAGAGAGAGAGAACACAAGAAGGACGGACAGGGAAAGGGAGAGAGAATCTCAAGCAGACTCCAGACTGACCAGAGAACCTGACTGAGGGCCCCATGCAGCCAGATCTCAGGCCCTGAGCCAAAAACAAGAGTCAGAGGCTTAACCAGCTGTGCCTCCCAGGCACCCCAACAAATAATTGTGAAATATCTACCATGAGTTTAAGACTATATTCATTTCAGGGATATAAATTAAAATAAAGGGACGCCTGGGTGGCTCAGTTGGTTGAGCACCCAGCTCTTGATTTCAGCTCAGCTCATAATCTTAGAGTCCTGGGATTTAGCCCCATGCAGGGCTCTATGCTCAGCACAATCTGCTTGAGATTCTCTCCTTCTCCTTCTACCCCTCCCCCCATTTGCTCATGCACTCTCTCTTTCTCTCATGAATAAATAAAATCTTTAAGATGAATAAGTAAATAAATATATACACATACGTACAAATAATATGTGGTTCTTTCCCAAATGAAGCATGTGTTCTCATAGTGGGAAACAGACCTAAAAACAGAACAAGGCAAATAGTTGTTAAAGATGCAATGATAGAAGTTGATAAATGATGCTAAAGGCTCACAAATGTGACAGTGTTGTTTCTTCTTTGGGTTGAGGGCACATCAGAAAGGATTCAACAAGGATCTATACGTGAATGCAATCTAGGAAAGGAAGTACACATTTTCTAGGAAATTTGGATGTAGAAGTAGCCAATTGAACACAGGCAGCAAATTTAAAACATACACAAAGTAAGCAGAATAGAAAAATAAAATTCTGTGTATTGCTCACCCAGATTTACTAGTTAACAATATTTTGTCATTCTTATATCCTCTCTATCTTCACATGTTCCCCACTCCCACTTAATTTTTTACTATTTTTTAGTTTTTTAAAATATATTTTAATTATATATTAAATTAAAATTTAATATTTAATGTCAGGCTGAGCAGGAAGCCTGACACAGGGCTTGATCCCAGGACCCCGGAACCATGATCTGAGCCAAAGGCAGACACTTAACTGACTGAGCCCCCCAGGTGCCCCGTTTTTTAGTTTCAAGGTAAATTTTACATACATTGAAATGCACAAACGTTAGCTGTATGACTTCGACCAATGGATGTATCCTTATAACCTGCACCTCTATCACAACATAGACCATTTCCACCCACCAAGAATGTTGTCCTGTATCACTTCTTAGTTGCACCCCAAAGCAACCACTACTCAATGTATTCCCCTTACGTTAATTTTGCCTTTTCTAGAATTTCAAATAAATGGAATCATACAGGACGTACTCTGCTTGTCCAACTCCTTTTGCTCAGCATAAAATCTTTGAGATTCTTCTGTGTTGTTGAATGTCTCAGGGCTTCATTCCTTTTTATGGCTGGATAATATCCCATAGTATGGAAATACTACAATCTGTGTATCCATTCTCCTCATTCCATTTCCCTACTGCTGTATAACAAACCACTATAAACCAAGTGGCTTCAAAAACTGCATGAATTCGCTCATGAATCTGCATTTTCCGGGTGGCATAGGAGGGACAGCTGCTTCCTGTTCTACATGGCATCAAGTGGGGTGACAAAGTCTAGAGGTCACTCGATGGCTGGAGGCCAGAGTCATCTGAAGGCTCATCCACATGCCTGGTGCTCGGTACTGTCGGCTGGGAGCTGGGCTCTGAAACAAGCATTACAAGAGAGCAAGGCAGAGGTGTGTGAGCTGGCCTCAGTAGTCACAGAGCATCACTTTCTTCCTACTCTTGGCCATCAGTCATAAAGTTCTATCTAGGTTCCTTCCTTTCCTTTAGATGTAGCCCAGGCTTGCAGCTGAGGAGGTCTTATTAGACTATTTGCTGCCCATCTAAGGTTATGGGTCCAATGGTCTCTTTTGATTTTATACCATCTTTCTTCCTTCAGTCCGGATGGTGTCATTTTTTTAACCTTTGTGGGCTTTTTATGTATTCATTTCCAAACCACTCCATTAGATAAAAGCCACACCACAAATCTCTTTAAGAAAAGCCCTTCTCAAATAAACATTGTTAAAATGTCTATACTGCCCAGAGCAATCTATACTTTCAATGCCATCCCGATCAAAATTCCACCAGTTTTTTTCAAAGAGCTGGAACAAACAATCCTAAAATTTGTATGGAACCAGAAAAGACCCCGAATTGCTAAGGAAATGTTGAAAAAGAAAAACAAAGCTGGGGGCATCACATTGCCCGATTTCGAACTTTACTACAAAGCAGTGATCACCAAGACAGCATGGTAGTGGCACAAAAACAGACACATAGACCAGTGGAACAGAATAGAGAGCCCAGAGATGGACCCACAACTCTATGGTCGAATCATCTTTGACAAAACAGGCAAAAATATCCAGTGGAAAAAAGACAGTCTCTTCAATAAATGGTGCTGGAAAAATTGGACAGCTATATGTAGAAGAATGAAACTTGACCATTCTCTTACACCATACATGAAGATAAACTCGAAATGGATAAAAGACCTCAACGTGAGGCAGGGATCTATCAAAACCCTAGAGGAGAAC
>CM052814.1:32927501-32987009 GCA_028533885.1 Nasua narica
GAGCCTGGTGGTGGGTATCGAGAAGGGCACGTACTGCATGGAGCACTGGGTGTGGTGCATGAACAATCAATCTTGTAACACTGAAAAATTAAAATAAACAAATTTGGGGAGAAAAAAAAATAAAAGCCCTTCTCTATTTAGGAATCTCTGTGGGGCTACTAGGAGACAACACCCAACGATGGTGAGAAGGCATTTATCCATTTAAAAAGATTTACAGGAGTGCCTGTGTGGCTCAGTGAGCTAAATGTCTGTCTTCAGCTCAGGCCATGATCCCAGGGTCCTGGGATCGAGTCCCACATCAGGCTCCCTGCTCAGTGGAAAGCCTGTTTTTCCCTTTACCTGCTGCTCCCCATGCTTGTGCTCTCTCTCTCTCTCTGACAACTAAATAAATAAAATATTTTTAAAAGAAGATTTATAAAACACCATTTTAAGTGTGTCTGCGGTCTTTTTAAGATTTTATTTATTTATTTGAGAGAGTGAGAGAGTGAAAATGTGAGTGAGGAAGGTGCAGAGGGAGAGACTCTCAGGCAGATTCCCCACTGAGCGCAGAGCCCAACACAGGGCTCCATCTCACAACCCTGGACATCGTGATCTGAGCTGAAATCAAGAGACAGACGTTTAACCACTGAACTACCCAGGCACCCAGTATGCCCGAGGTCTTAACAAAGATTGCCAGTATGTCATGCCCTTGGCTTTGTATGTAGACCACTTTTTTTTGCAACACCATTAATTTTCCCAGAAGCTATTTCTTAATTTGAGCATCATTCACCATCTGGAGAGACTGAAAATGAGAAACAGTTTAATTTTCATACCCAGCAATTCCTAGCTCCCTTATAAATTTACTGTTCTTTCTCTTATTTCTTTTCTAATGCATAGCCAGTGAGGAGTCATCTGACTACCAATACTTTGCCTGCAAATCTCCTTAATTGGGTTATTGACTGCATTAGGTACGTTTCCCAGTTTCCATCTTGCAGCAGGTGACGTCACCACTGTAGAATAAAGGTCTTTCTCTTCCCACCCCATGCCCGCTTCCAAGAACATGTTCCTCAATTTGTTTTCAGCTCCTGCTGATAGCCTCGGGGTCCTTGCGTCCCTGCAAATACTCTCCTTGAGGCTCTTCCAGGTTCAGTCTGCTTCCCAGTCCCCAAACCAGTGCCACACATTTTAGGTTTTGTTTCAGCAGCTCTCTCTCCCCAGGTGCCAAAATCTGCTCCAGATTGCTATTGCTGAGTAACAAACCACCCCACGCTTAGTGGCGTAAAAGAACAACAATCATTTGTTCTTTGCTATTGGACATGAATTTGCTATTTGGACACAGCTTAGCAGGGACACTTCATCTCTGCTCCACACAATGTCAGCTGGGATAACTCACCAGCTAGAAATGATTCGATGGATGGAAGCTAAAATCATCTGAAGGCTCATTCACATGCCCTGTGGTTAATACCGGGCTGCCAGCTATGCACAAACTCTCCGTGTTGGTTTTCAGCAGCATGATGGCTGGGTTCCAAGAGCAAGTGTCCCGAAAGAACAAGGCACAAGTGTGTGGCCTTTGTATAACCTAGCCTTGGAAGTCACAGAGTGTCATTTCCTCCATTCTTTCTTTGTTGATACAGTGATAAAGGTCTATCCAGGTATAAATGGAACGTGGCAGGTGTGATAGAAGATGGCAGCCAAATCTGGGAAATAAAATCTTCCTACTGTTGAGGGATAGGACTTAGCTTTGACCTACCGTTTGACCTTCTGTCCTCTTCACAATTCTAGATACCAAATGATATCGTTAGGGATTTCCCTAAGAGCGAGCCCATTTTCAAGGAACTATAATTGGCATATTTTGAAGAATGCAGTGGAGGCTTTCAAATTCCAAAAGTTTTTAAAATATTTTGAACAAAAGCATCATATTGGAAAGACTGTTTGGCCATATATGTAATTCTAACACAACCTTCTCAAATACATGGTTTATATGTGTAATTGAATGCATTGTCTATGTTGACTATCAGTCACAGAGTTTAGATTGTTACTATCAAGGAGAGAATTAAATTTTGCTAGCAAGGGGCAGACAAATCTCTGCTAATTTCAGATGAATGCCCAAACATCTGCCAATATTTTATGAGAAATTCAGTATTCTTAATTATTAGCATGCTTAACTTTTCTTTTCCACTAGCACATTTCTATGAAAAATATCAACTACTGTATACTTTCTGTGACTATAACCCAAGAGTATATAACAATCTCATTGTATGCTTAATTCTTCAAGAGGTAGTCTTTTAAAAGTTGGTTGTAGGAACTCTTTTGTTAAGCTCCGTATTCAAAAGAGGATATACAGACACAGACTTTTAGGGAAATCCCCGGGAAGTATTTAACATATAAACCTTTCTGCCATATTTGAGACACCCAGCTGCATGAATGCTGCATGGAGAATAGTCTATAGGTCTCGGGAAGATGCCTTCTGTCTTAGAAACTTCTAACTATAAAAAACCCACCAATTCTGAGTATATACATTCTTGTCACCCCTCTGCCATTTATATAAGGGATAAAGCCAAGAAAAAATGAACATATGGAAATATTAGTTGTGATTGTTTAGTCTTATTAGTTGGAGAAGAATAATATCACTTACTAAGAGAGTGACAATTCAAAGTGGATGAATAAAAGATAAGTTGAATACAAGTTAGGTTCTACCTAAGTGTTTTTCTGCATGTACTTGCTAAATAGGGATATATATAAAAAATGTTACCTGGTAAATCACCATGGCCAGCCCAGATTCAAGGGGAATGAAGTTAGACTCCATCACGTAACAGGAAGCTTAGCAGAGATTTTGCAGCCGCCTTTATTTTAAGGAGATCTATTTTCAGAATATGGTTTTGTTACTTGAAACACGAGCATGTTTCTATCTTGCAACACCAAACAATAGGACATAGTGTGGGAGCAAACGGAAAGTGGAGTAGGTGATTGAAGATAATTAAGAAGAAACTCAAACCTTCGGCTTGGTGAAGCAGATGTGGGTGAAGCAGACGTGGCTATTTTCTATTCGGATTTCTTTAACTTTGCAAAACTTCTCTCAAATATGTTTAGACACAAGGTGTCAGCACAGCCTTGAGCTCAATTAATTCTCATCAAAATATCCGGATAATTGGAGAGGGAAAATTTGGTCTAAAGACAGCAACATAGCTTAGTTTCTCTGTTTTCTGTTAGGCACTCCACTGAGTTATTTAGTACCGATGATTTTTAAATGCTGTAATATAAACTCGAAGGGGTGCTCAAAAATAAGATTAAGATAAAGCACAGAGCCGTAGGAAAGCAATAAAATTTATCCAATGGGATAACAAAATCATATATATTTTATAGGAACAATTTATATAGTGGTAAATCCCTAATACAATTATAAGCAATGTGCAAAGTTTACTGTTGCTTGTTTTGTGCCTAATGAGAAGTCATGCGTCTCTGACTGTTAATAATAGAAAGCTATTTCGACAAATATATGTTATTGCTAACGTGTACCTGCTCAGGTTCAAACAGAATCCGAGCCACTGTTTCCAATAGTAAGTTAAAGAATGTATTTTTCTAGATTTCTACTTTTTTTTTAAAGATTTTATTTATTTATTTGACAGAGAGAGATCACAAGTAGAGATGGGGAAGCAGGCTCCCCGCTGAGCAGAGAGCCCGATACGATAGGGGGCTCGATCCCAGGACCCTGAGATCATGACCTGAGCCGAAGGCAGAGGCTTTAACCCACTGAGCCACTCAGGCGCCCCGGATTTGGGTTTTTTTGTGTTGTTGAGTTATCTTGAAATTAGAGTTTGGGATAGTAACCACTCAAATGTTTGGTGAAGGAAGACTAGAATGAAGGAAAAAATGAGGGAAGGACAAGTAAATTTCAACTTGTTCCTTATCCAAGTAGCATAAATTTCAAATAGCTTAACCCCATTAAAAGAAGTTAACTGTATTCTTTCTTTTTTATTATTAATTTGTTGGCTTCTAAAGCAGTCAACTATAGAAAATATACAAAGAATGTATTGCCTTCTAGAGCATACCTAGAGCCCATCAGAAAATTCTCTCTTCTCTAAATTTTTTTATACACACTAGCTGATAATCTGCATTTCACACTAGTAAAAAGGTCTGAACTTGTTGACAATTGACAGAATGTTATATGTGAACTTTCTCATTACATCCCCTTTCCTCATGATTAATTGCAGAATTAGATTTTGTCTTATAAAAATGAGGGTGGGTGCCTGGGTGGCTCAGCTGTTAAGCAACTGCCTTCGGCTCAGGTCATGGTCCTGGAGTCCTGGGATCGAGTCTCGCATCGGGCTCCTTCCTCACTGGGGAGTCTGCTTCTCCATCTGACCTCTGCCTCTCTCTCATTGTCTCTCTCTCTCTCAAATATATAAATAAAATCTTTAAAAAAAACGAGGGTAAACTTTTTATTACATTCAAAATTTTACATTTGTGTAAGAGACTTGTGAAATCTAGTCTAATGAGGACACCATTAGTCTGAAACTTCTGTTTAACCAGAACTTTGCTAGGCATTAATGGTGATGACTCTAAGGTATGCTTGGTTTCAAAATGCATTCTGAAATATCAGGGACTTAATGATATTTCGTATAGGTTTATACGTCATGTTCAAATAATTTGAAAGTTGATGTTGCATGCAGAACCAGCAATGATTTTAGAACTACAGTTGATCTTAGAGATTTCCAAATTCAACCACATCATGATACGCTTGAGAAAGCCGAGGGCCCAAGTAGGTGAAGTCACTTGTCCAAGGCTACACAGCTAGTTAATGCGACAGTGGGGCTGGATCCCAAGTCATTACTGTATCCACTGACTGGCCAGATTGTCTGTTTATTTCTTCAATTGACCATATTCCTTAGCTGGAGAAGGGAGAAACTCTTCTGTAAAAATACCTAAAAGAATAATAGGCCAAATGACCAAACCCATAAAAGAGATCAGATCTCTATGATGAAGAAAAACTAATTTCCTAAGGTCTGAATATTTTGGAATGGAATCTCTCAGAATTAATTCTTCAGCCTAAGGTCCTCCTCATCTTTTTATAACTCTAGCTTGGGCCCCAAAACAAGCATCTGGAACCTACTTGTTAGCTGACACTGAAGCGTGATAAGAATGAACAAAAAGTAACTCGATCCTCATTCTCCTCCCCCTTAATGACCAAGCTGAGCATCTTTATCTCATTAATATCTGACTGTAAAGTCCCTTGACACCTGGAAAGACTAGCAATTTATTTATAAGGATATGTAACCTGATTGTGAAGCTTTCTGCTGGCAGAGATTTCTCAAAGATTTATCTTTCTCCTGGAGTAAATACCATATTTTTAATTATTCATAATGTTTCTCCTGTTTTACCACAAGCTTCCTCAGAGGATAGAAGTGCATTAAGTCTCTTCTGTTACTATAAGAGTGTGAAGTGTGAATAGAATATATGTCTACATAGTTATATATATATACATAAATGTGTGTGTGTGTGTGTGTGTGTATTAGTATTTCATTGTTATGTTCTGGGCAAACCAAATTAAACATGATTTGCAAAAGGTATAAAGTGATACAGCAGAGTTTATGCTGCATGCACACCAGAAAACTTAAATAAAAAATGCTCATAGTTGAAGTGGAAACTGGGAAGATTTCATATTCTTAACAGCTATATTAGGGAGGTAAAAATGTGAGCATGCCTATAAATATGACCAGAAAAGCTTTATTGAGATTTATGCTAAGGAAATACTCAGCAATTGCAAATGTCTTCTATACAAGCTCAGTTTGGTAACCTTCCTTTTCTCATGTTGAGTACTTAATAATAGTGAAAAAAAGAGATACTGTCTCTATATTGCAAGGTTACCTGGGACTGGTAGGTTACTATCTTATAAATGCTAGAGTTGAAAGTAGTCCCAAAGGCTTTTCTTTCAGGTTCATTAAAGAATAATTTAAGAATATATACAATGGAATTTGTCATTTTTATTGGGCAGTGAACAGTGCTATGACTTATGACACACAGTCACATAAGCACCACTATAATCAAGATACAGAGCATCTCCTTCGCCCCAAAAGTGCCCTCATGTTTCTTTATACTCAATCTCGCTCCCACTTTCAAACCCTGTGTGCCACCAATCTGTTTTCTGTGATTTTGCCTTTTCTAGAACGTTCCACATAAGTGGAATTGTATGGTACTTAACCTTCTGAGTTTGGTGTCTTTGATTTAGTGTAACGCATCTGAGATTCACCCATGCTGTTGTGTCTCCCAGTAGCCTGTTCCTTTTTTATTGCTGCGTAGTATTCCATAGTGTGTACCAGTTTTGTACCCACTTATAATTGATGGACATCCCCCAGTTTTGGTTAATTATAAATAAGATAACTATAAACATTTATAATTTCTTGTATGTGAACATTAGTTTTTCCTTCTCTTGGGTAAATAACTTGGAGTGGGATTTCTAGATCATTTATGATAAGTGTATGTTTAATTTTATTAGAAACTACCAAAATGTTTTTCGAAGTGTCTATCATATTTTGTATTCCCACCAATGTGGTCAAGTTGCTTTGTGTTCTTACCAGCACTTGATATCAAAAGGTATTTTGGGGACACATTGGTGGCTCAGTAAGTTAAGTGACTGACTCTTGATTTTTGGCTCAGGTCATGATTACAGGGTCCTGAAATTGGGCCCCCCTTTGGGCTCCGTGCTGGGCATGGAGCCTGCTTAAAATTCTCTCTTGCTCCCTCTCCCTCTGCCTCTCCCCACTCCCCGAAAAAAGAAAAAGATGTTTTTGTTTTGTTTGTTAATGCTAACCATTCTAATAAGTACATAGTGGTAATGCATTGTGATTCTAATTTGCATTTCTCTAGGGACAAATAATGTTGAACATATTTAGTATGTTTAATTGCCATCTGCATATCTTCTTTGGTATAATATCTTGATGTCTGTTCAAATTTTTTGCCCATTTTCTTTTTAGGTTATTTATTTCTTTATTACTGAGGGTAGGTTTTTTTGTTTTGTTTTGTTTTTTGTGTTTTTTAGTTCTTTAATATACATCATGTGGTCACCAGTCCTTTAGGAAAATTGTGTTTTGTAAATATTTTCTTCTAGTCCCTGGCTTTCTTTCCATTCTCTTAACTGTTTTTGAAGGGCAGAGGTATTCAGTTTTTATTTGGTTTGGTTTTTGTGGGTTTCTTTCATCTGGGTGTCCAAATGTTCTAGCACCGTTTCTTGAAAAGACTGCCTTTTCTCCACTGAGCTGCCTTTCCACCTTCATCAAATATCAATTGGCCATGTAAGAGCAGGTGTATTTTGGGACTCTGTTTCGTTCCATTGATCTATATGTCCTTTCTTTCACCAAATAACACACTTTCTCAGTTCCTATAATCTTTTTTTTCCTTTTTTAAGATTTTATTTTAATTCTAGATCCTATGGACATTGGGGAGGGTATGTGCTATGGTAAGTGATGTGAAATGTGTAAGCCTGATGATTCACAGACATGTACCCCTAGGGCAGATAATACATTATATGTTAATAAAAAATAATAAAAATAAAAATAAAATAAATTCCAGATCCCCTCCTCCACCCCACCTAGTAACTACCTTTTCTCATCCCAGTGGAAGACTTGTTTGCTCTGGGAAGAAGCTACGTCAAATGGCTCAGGGCACAGGGCATCAGGAAGCGAAGGGCAGGGATATGGCCTGATGATCAAAGTCTACATATGAGGGCACCTGGGTGACTCAGTTGGTTGAGCGACTGCCTTCAGCTCAGGTCATGGTCCTTGGGTTCCGGGATCGAGTCCCACATCGGGCTCCTGGCTCCACGGGGAGTCTGCTTCTGCCTCTCATTCTCTCTCTCACTTTCTCTGTCTCTCAAATAGATAAATAAAATCTTTAAAAAAAAAAAAAACCCTTCGAAGTCTACATATGAAAGGTGAGAATTTCATTGCTCTTCTTTAATTTGGCTTCTTTAATTTGCCAGAATTAAAGAATCCTGGCATTTGGGCTGATACCCCTGAACAGAAGACTGAAAGATCCTTCTCTTGAAAAACTGACCATCCTAAGAGCCTTGTGGATACTGCTGGGGGCGCTTATGACACTGTGCAGTTCTGCCACCCTGTAATGAAGGTCACCATTCCAGAGGCACCGTCCCCACTCCACCACACCAAGGCTTCCATACAGTTTCTTAGTGCCTTGCTCTTAAATACACAATAGCAGAGAAAGACTGTGAAATAGAGTTGACTTAATCTTCCAGGAAAAAAAAAAAAGCAGAGATGGAAAAATGGGAGAGAAAACTTAGAACACTAGAAGACCAGTGTAGACTGTCCAATATCCATGCAATAGGAATTCCAGAAAGAATAAGTAGAGAAAATGAAGAGGAAGGTGCCTATGGAAATAAATCCAAGAATATCCTGGAACTCAGTGACATGAGTTTCCAGAGTATTACCAACACCTTGCCCATTCCGAGACACATCATGAAATTTCAGAACCCCAGCAATAAAGAGAAGATCCTGAAAGCTTCCACCATTTTTTTAAATATGCAACAGAACGGGAACTAGCACAGCATCAAACTCCTCAATAATAACAATGGGAGCTAGTTTCAACCTAGAATTCTCTGCCTAACCAAGTTTTATCAAATAAGAGGATAAACGCATTTTCAAATGTGTAGAGTATATCTGTCAGATGCAGGGAAAATTTAATATGATGAATTATTAATTAGTAGAAGATGATCAGGTCATGATCCTGGAGTCCCGGGATCGAGTCCCACATCCAGTTCCCTGCTCAGCAGGGAGCCTGCTTCTCCCCCAACCCTCTTCTTCTCATGCTTTCTCTCTCTCTCTCTCAAACAAATAAATAAAATCTTTAAAAAAAAATAGTAGAAGATGATTAGTAGAAGATGATTAATGTGGTAAACGAGAACCCTAAAGCACACAGGAATACTAAGTGTAGCGAGCAGTTGCTTCTGAGCTAGGGTACCCCAAAACAAGGAAGGAATAAACTTGGAAAAGCTTCCTCTCCTGAAGGCTGCCGTGCAGACCTCCTCATAGAGGGCACCTTAGAGAGGGTATCCCGCAGCCCGTGGGATGGTGGAGAAGTTCACTGGGGTACCGTGGGCCAAAGCTGGCCCGTGGGAAGCTGCCCACTGGGGAGCAGCACACTGAAGCCCGTGTGTAGGAGGCCACCCGCAGGAGTGAGCTGGAGCTGGCTTACTAGAAGTCAGGGGCAGACCTGGGAAACATGCTGCAGGTGAGAGGAGAAACTTGCTGGAGGCCAAGGGCTCCTGAATTCTTTGCACACTTGTTGGCAGCTACCCGTGGGAGCTGGGAAGAGAAGCCCCTTTCTCTGCCATGCCTTGCATTGTCTTTCCAGAGCCCTCTATTGACAAAAACTAACCTAGCACCAGCTGACAAAGGAGGAGTGTTTAGCGTTCAGCTTCAGTACCCTTAAGGAGGGACAATTGAGCGGACAGGCCATAATTGATAACTGGCATGCAGTGCCTCAGAAAATGTCCCTCCTATGTGCCTTTTCTTGGGAAGCTACTTAGAACTGTAATCGACCAAAAGGAAGGAAGTTTGAAAGTAGAATGTATGGGATCTAAGAAACAAGGGGTAGGGGATTGGTTACAGGAATGAGACAAAGGGAACCCCAAGATGATGATAATGAGAGGCTGGAGGCAGCAAGCCTACGGAGTAGCCAGGGTCTCCGAATGGATCAGAAGAAAATGGAGGGCGCCAGGAAGAGTGCCTGGAGAGAGAAAGTGTGTGAGAGAGCTTAGGGCGGAGGAAGAGGCGGGAGGTGTGAGGAAGAGAAGGAAGAAACACTGAAAGGAGATTGGTACTCAGGCAGCGACTTTGCAAGTGCATTAATGATAGATACATAGAAAAGTAAGAAGAAAAAACAACAGGCAATTATTAATCCAAGACAGGGAAAAGAAAAAGGCTTTACAAAAAAAGGAAATGCAATTATAGTTCACTACATCACAAGTTGTGGAAAATACTTACATACTTATGAATCTGAATGAATATTCAACTAGGAAAAAAATATGATATATTAAGAAGATCAGGTGAGAAGACTAAGGAGAGCTATGAGAGAAACAAAGCCTTACCTCACATGGTTGGAAGTCGAGAATAGATATAACTAAAATGAAAAATATAAGGAAAGAACATTAAAAAAATGTTATTTAGAAATATGAAGACAAGTACCAAAAAAAAAAAAAAGACATAAAAGTGTCCCAAGTGGTTGTTTCTAGGTAGTCGTAATTAGAAATGGATAGAAGGGGAATGGAAATCATTGGTTTTAGTTATGAGTCTTATAGAACTGTGACATTTTTATTTATTTATTTATTTATTTTAGAACTGTGACATTTTAAACTCTGTATATTGGCATCTTCAATAAAACGTGGAGGAAGGGGCATCTGGATAGTTTGGTCGGTTAAGCATCGAACTCTTTTTTTTTTTAAGATTTATTTATTTATTCGACAGAGAGAGCGAGTGAGATCACAAGTAGGCAGAGAGGCAGGCAGAGAGAGAGGGGAAGCAGGTTCCCTGCTGAGCAGAGAGCCCGATGTGGGGCTCGATCCCAAGACCCTGAGATCATGACCTGAGCCGAAGGCAGAGGCCTTAACCCACTGAGCCACTCAGGCGCCCCTAAGCATCGAACTCTTGATCTCAACTCAGGTCATGGCCTCAGGAAATTAAGTTAATAAAGGGAAAGTTCTTTCTTAAGTTTGATCTGGAACCTCAGTCTGGGTTTAAACATACTCACTCAGTTAAAGGCTGGTCCCAATGTTGATCTACCTGCTTCCAGCATACTCTCAGAAACATTAAGTCCTTAAGCAGTAGAGACACCCTCCTCAAACTGTTTAATAAACAAAGCCAAGGTCTTCCAGAGGGAATGGGAAACTAGTATAAACATGACCCATCTTCACAGTAGAAAGTCAAGTTTAGCCCAGGGTTAAGTCATGTAAAGCTTCTTTTTTAGATAAAGCCCCAGGAGACCGTTAGAGAGACTTCAGAATAAAAATTAAAAACTGGGGCCAGAAGTTACTTTAAGGATGGATAGGGGTCTGTATTAATTTAGCTGCTGAGCTATAGACATGGTTACACTGTCGTTAGAGCTTTGCTCGTGTGTCTCCCCAAGAAGCGCATGCCCTTCTAGCTCTTCACAGATATGTTACCTTTCCATGCAGGGTGTCAAATACATATTGAACACTTAGTGTGTGTTATGAGTTGTATCGTGTCCCCCCCATTCATGTGGTAAATCTCTAACCCCAGGATCTCAGAATGTGACCTAACTTGGAAATAGGGTCATTACCGATATAATCAGTTAAGATGAAATCATTAGGATGGGGGCACCTGGGTGGCTCAGTGGGTTCAGCTCGGGTTGTGATCTCAGGGTCCTGGGATTGAGCCCTGCATCGGGCTCTGCTAAACGGGGAGCCTGCTTCCTCCCCCCTCTGCCTGCTTCTCTGCCTACTTGTGATCTCTCTCTCTCTCTGTCAAATAAATAAATAAAATCTTAAAAAAAAAAAGAAAAGAAATCATTAGGATGGGCCGTAATCCGATATAACTAATGTCCTTATAAAAAGTGGAAATATGGACATGGAGATACCCACACAGGCAGAAAGTTTTATGAAAATGAAGGCAGAGATCCAGGTGACATTTCAACCAACCAAGAAAGGCTAATGATTACTAGCCAACCGCGAGAAGCTAAAGGCTTAGTGTGGAGCAGATTCTCTTTTACGGCCCTCAGAAGGAACTAACCCTGCCAACGCCTTGACCTCAGACTTCTGGCCTCCAGAACTGTGAAAAAATTAATTTCTGTTGTTTAAGCCCCCCTTTGGTGGAATTTCGTTATGGCAGCCCTGGCAAACTATCATGGGGTGTAATGTGCTTTCTCTATTAAGTAATGGTCTGTTGCCCAAATGATTGTCTTTTTGTTGAAAGTATTTTCCAGCAAGTCAATATAGTTACAGTAGATCTTCTCAACATAATTGCATCATCAATCAGATTAAACCCGTACATTTGTATTGATGTGAAAAGTTGTGGGAAGAGAAAGCAGAGAAAGAAATTGCAATTACTGATTTCTCTGGACTGAATGAGGGAACTTACTTTTGTATCAGAGGGTGGAAAGGAACAGACTCACAAAGATATTCCAGTTGAATTCTTTATTTGATCTTCTAACTAATTCCAGTCCTTTCAGTTTACAGTTTGGTTTGTAAGTTTCCTTAAAGCATGACTGCATATAATTTTATACAGATTGCTTAGGATTTAGACACCATAAAGCAAGAGTAAGCCTGCTTTTTCATTGAAAGTATTCCCCTCTTGCAAACTGCTGAGGTTCTAACTAGCCAACACTGTCCTAAGACTTATGTATTATACAGAAGTCCAAGTGGTATAGGGTCTGTAAATACCAATGGAATTGAAAATATTTACCTAGCACAGAAGAAATCTCTAATCAATGATATGCATCTGTCCTGATGCACAAACAACCGTTGATGTCTCTAGAACACATGGGTTATCTCACTGTGCACATTTGGAGTAATATCACTAGAATAGGGGTCTGAAAGTAATTTTACTCCTCTTAGTATTCAATTTTAGGGGCACCTGGGTGGCTCAGTGGGTTGAGCCTCTGCCTTCAGCTCAGGTCATGATCTCAAGGTCCTGGGATCGAGCCCCACATCGGGCTCTCTGCTCAGCGGGGAGCCTGCTTCCCCCTCTCTCTTCCTGCCTCTCTGCCAACTTGTGATCTCTCTCTCTCTCTCTCTCTCTGTCAAATACATAAATAAAATCTTTAAAAAAAAAAGAACTTCAATTTTGGCGTTTGAATCTATACATTCAAAGTAAAGTTGAGAATTGTGATCTAGCTATGCTGATAATTCAAGTTAAAACATATTTCCTTTGATTATCTGGATGTTGCAGGCAAATGTAGGAACCTATTAGCATGAATTATCATCCAGAGAATTGACTCAATTTTCCACTTCATTTTGCTCATGTAAGCATGGTCTAAATTATTGAGTGAGAAAAATTCCTAGCAATTAACTACATTTAAAATCTTGGTAAAAAGTCATTTTTATCTAATGGCCAAACATAACAATAACAGTGATTCCTTATAGTTACATGGTTTTGCAATTTACAGGAATTCCCCTATGTGTTATCTGATTTGATCTGCTTGGATTTTTTTTTAATTTAATTTTTTTTTCAGTGTTCCAAAATTCATTGTTTATGTACCACACCCAGTGCTCCATGCAATCCATGCCCTCCTTAATACCCATCACTAGGCTCACCCATCCCCCCACCCTTCTCCCCTCTAAAACCCTCAGTTTGCTTCTCAGAGTTCACAGTTACTCATGGTTCATCTCCCCCTCCGAATTCCCCCAATTCACTTTTCCTTGCCTTCTCCTAATGTCCTCCATGTTATTCCTTGTGTTCCACAAGTAAGTGAAACCATATGATAATTGACTTTCTCTGCTTGACTTTTTCACTCAGTATAATCTCCTCCAGTCCCATCCATGTTAATACAAAATGATGTATTCATCCTTTCTGATGGCTGAGTAATATTCTATTGTATATATGGACCACATCTTCTTTATCTATTTGTCTGTTGCTGCTATGAACATTGAGGTGCCTATGGCCCTTCTTTTCACTCCATCTATATCTTTGGGGTAAATACCCAGTAGTGCAATTGCAGGGTCATAGGATAGCTCTATTTTTAATTTTTTGAGGAATCTCCACACTGTTTTCCAAAGTGGCCGCACTAACTTGCATTCCCACCAACAGTGTAAGACGGTTCCCCTTTCTCCACAACCTCTCCAACATGTGTTGTTTCCTGTCTTGTTAATCTGTGCCATTCTAACTGGTGTAAGGTGGTATCGCAATATGGTTGTGATTTGAATTTCCCTGATGACTAATCATGATTGACATTTTTTCGTGGGTCTGCTAGCCATTTCTATGTCTTCTTTGGAGAAGTGCCTATTCGTGTCTTCTGCCCGTTTTTGACACAAGTATCTGTTTTTTGGGTATTGAGTTTGAGGAGTTCTTTATAGATCTTGGATATCAGCCCTTTGTAGTGTCATTTGCAAATATCTTCTCCCATTCTGTGGGCTGCCTCTTTGTTTTGGTGACTGTTTCCTTTGCTGTGCAGAAGCTTTTATCTTGATGAAGTCCCAAAAGTTCATTTTTGCTTTTGTTTCCTTTGCCTTTGGAGACCTGTTTTGAAAGAAGTTGCTGTTGCCGATGTCACAGAGGTTACTGCCTATGTTCTTCTCTAGGATTTTGATGGATTCTTGTCTCATGTTGAGGTCTTTCATCCATTTTGAGTTTATCTTTGTGTATGGTGTAAGAGGATCCCAAATTACTAAAACTCACACAGCAGTTCAATAATGTGGCAGGATACAAAATCAATGCACAGAAATCAGTTGCTTTCTTATACACACAATGAAACTATAGAAAACGAAATTAGAGAATCGATTCCATTCACTAAGCACCAAGAACCATAAGATACCTTGGAATAAACCTAACCAAAGAGGTAAAGGCTCTTTACTCAAGGAACTATAGAACACTCATGAAAGAAATTGAAGAAGAAGAAAAAAAGAAGGAAAAACATTACATACTAATGGATCGGAAGAATAAACATTGTTAAAATGTCTGTACTGTCCAAAGCAATCTATACTTTCAATGCCATCCTGATCAAAATTCCACCAGCATTTTTCAAAGTGCTGGAACAAACAATCCTAAAATTTGTATGGCATCAGAAAAGACCCCGAATTGCTAAGGAAATGTTGAAAAAGAAAAACAAAGCTGGGGGCATCACATTGCCTGATTTCAAGCTTTATTACAAAGCTGTGATCACCAAGACAGCATGGTACTGGCACAAAAACAAACACATAGACCAATGGAACAGAGTAGAGAGCCCAGATATGGACCCTCAACTCTATGGTCAAATAATCTTCGACAAAGCAGGAAAAAAAATATCCAGTGAAAAAAACCAATCTCTTCAACAAATGGTGCTGGGAAAATTGGACAGCTATGTATAGAAGAATGGAACGCATCCATTCTCTTATCCCATACAGAAGAATTTTTTTTAAGGTGCATAGTAGTGAGAAAAATGTGGAACCTAGAGGTCAAAGGATTCTATGAAGATTACACAGTTCAGGATTCATGAGTCCTAGCTCAGTGTTCTTTCCACTACATCAAATATTCTTAATCTTTTTTATGCCACGAGCCTCTTTGGGAATCTGCGGAAGCTTTTGGACCCTTTCTCAGAAAAAATGTTTTTAATTGTATTTTAAAAGCTCCGTAGGATTACAGAGGAAACCAATTATATTAAAATATAATTATCAAAATATTTTTAAATGTTTTCTACAGTAACACATGTACTTCATTATTAATTTATTAAATATCAAGAATCAGTAGCAAATCTGATAACTACCATAATTTCCAAAGTAGTGATGAGTGTAAATGATATTTTGTGATATCTACAGCAACTATGTGATATGTAAATATCTGTGATTTCTGCTGGTCATTGTCACTGGTATGGCTACATATAAAACATTGGGAGTTTCCAATGAACAGTAAGCCAAACAGGATGTGTCATTAGAGTTGTGAATTGAAATAATTATTTGATCAATTTTTGGAGTGATTCAGGAACCCTTGTTGGGTTCTGAAGAACTAAACTATAAACTTAGGCCTCAGAATAACTTGATAGTGAATTGGATACAGGATGACAACACTGGAAGGTCTGGAACACAAGTTGAGTTATATGCATCCTAGAGCCAGTAAGGCTCCATAAGTGTATGTTGCAATGGCATTTATTTACTCAAGGTCATCAGAAACTCAGTAGACTCTTCCTCAGCAGCTTCATCCTATCTTTAGATATTCAAAACGTGCTAATAAAAACCCAGAGATCACCAAGAAGCAAAATTGCATTAATTCAAGGGAAAGCTATCCATCTCAATTGTTAGCTTAGGGTTTTAAAACAGGGACATACATTCTACTTCTAGTCAGGCCATTGGATCTCTCAAATATCTTGGTCAATTCACGTGTGTGTGTGTGTGTGTGTGTGTGTGTGCATGTGCACGTGTGAACACACACGCACGTGTGTGAATATTTTAAAAGATTTTATTTTTCAGAACAGTTTTATTTATTTATTTATTGTTTTATTTATTTAGTAGTCTCCATGCCCAGCATGGAGCCCACCTTGGGACCTGAATTCATGACCCTGAGATAAAGACCTGAGCTGAGGTCAAGTGGGATGCTTAACTGATTGAGCCACCCAGGCACCCCTGGAAGAGTTTTAGGTTTGCAGAAAAATTGAGAAAATAGTACAGAGAGTTTTCATATTCCCTGCACTCAGTTTCCCCTATTATGAACATCATACTTCAGTACATTTGTTACTATTAATGAACTAATTCTGATACATTATAATTAACTAGAGTCCATACTTTATTAATATTTCCTTAGTTTCCACTCAATGTCTTTTTTCTGTTCCAAGACACCGCATTACATTTAGTCACCCTGTCTCCTTAGGCTCCTCTTGAATGTGACAGTTTCTCAGACTTTCCTTGACAGTTTTAAGGAGTACTGGGGTGTGGTCTTTTCTATAATGTCACTTAGTTGGGATTTTTCTGATGTTTTCCTCACAATTAGACTGAAGTTATGGGTTTGGGGGAGGATGATCACAGAAGTGAAGTGCTATTTTCAATACATTGGCTCAAGAGTACATGCTATCAACATGACTTATTACTGTTGATGTTGACCTTGAAGTAGTGATTGCCAGGTTCCTCCATGGTAAAGTTATCCTTTCTTCCTCCTACCAATTCACTTTTCACATTTCTGAAATTAATTACTGAAGAGAAATAATTCCCATAAAGTATGGTAAGAGAGAAGCAAAGGTCTAGAAAAGGTTTGGGGAGATTAATTAGTCCACACTGGTTCCTGTATCCAAACCTTCCTGCACAGATGCGTTTCTGGCTGGCCTAATTTTTTTTTTAAGTTTTATTTATTTATTTGACAGAGAGAGACATAGTGAGAGAGAGAGAACACAAGCACAAGAGGAGGGGGAGTGGGAGAGGGAGAAGCAGGCTTCCTGCTGAGCAAGGAGCCCGATGCTGGGCTCAATCCCAGGACCCTGCGATTGCGACCTGAGCTGAAGGTAGATGTTTAACCACTGAGCCACCCAGGCGCCCCCCAGCTAGCCTACTTTTAAAGATAAAAGAGAAAGAGGACTCCACAGTGAAAGCATTCTTTTATCAAGAGGGTCATCAACTCTTGACAACTGATGTTCCCTGACTCAATCAACAAATACATAGACTGTCCTAAACATGTACAAGCTGCTTAGATATGTGCATAGCTCCAAGGCATTTACACCATCTTAAATCATTTCTGGAACAATGTGGTGTATAAATAAATAGATAGAGAGATAGCTAGCTAGCTAGATAGGGTGGAAAGACAAATGACCAAATAAAATGCAAGGTTTAGGACATAGTGGAAGTCAGTCTGAAAAAAAATTATAGTGGTTATGAGCATAGGATTTGAATTCAAATGATCTGAGTTGATGTTCCAGGTCTACCCAATTGAGGCAGACAAGCCAGTTAGCCCTTCCAAGCCTCAGTCCCCTTAACTGTAAAATGGAGATAGTCATGCCCGCTACTAAAAGTTGTGTAAATCAAATAACCTTTAGAAAGCATCTGGCATATAGGAGGCCCTTAGGACACACAACTGTTGTTGCTAGAGAGGGGAGAATTACACAATCTTGCTTCGGAGTCCCTGTACATTAAGTAAGATCTGTTTTAGATGGGTGTTTGCCTCTGCTGAAACTGAATTTAAGCAATACTCACAGTGTATTCTTAGTTTTCTTTCCACTTCCCACCTTCCTCCACTCCTTTTTCCTTCCCTTGTTTTTTTTCAGATTTCATTACCTCCTTTCTGTTTCCTTAGACTGTCATTGCCTTCATATCATTACCTACTGCCAAGCCCCTCTGTTCCGCTGGTATTTTTGAAGCAGCAGAACTTAGTGACTGATAAGTACTCCGTTCCCCCCAGGTAGTCAGAGAGAGACAGAGAACTGGCAAGAAGGGAAAAAATGTTTCTGTGAGTGGGACTTGGATTCCTGCATTTGTTTGTTTTGTTTTAAGTGGTTGCTTTGCTGATCCTATTACTGTAAAGGGTAACGATATTTGGGAATAAAAGTCTATGAATAAGTAATGATAATAGAAGTAAGAACCAGAACTGTGGGATATAAAGCTTATGTTAAAAATAGCCTGTCATTTTCAATTCTGCCTACTAAGCCTTTTCCTAGACTGAAAGACACAGACAGAGCTCCAGCGAGAGGAGCAGACAGCATGGGAGCTGTTCCCCGACCAACGACCAACGGGAAACCACGCTCCAGAGCAAACTGCCTTCTCTGTTGTGGTCAAACTCAATCCCCACCGCCACCGCTGGGTCTCTCCGATGCAGGCAACAAAACTTTTTTTTTTTCTTCCCGAAGCCAAGTAACCAGAGTAATGCGTGTAAAATGTATTGATTTCAGAATGGAAACTACCAAATGAGGGTGTCTGCTCTGGGAACTTTACGTTTCTCAAGACACCGTTATTCTTCCACAGAGCGTCCATTGTTACGTGCGTGGCTGTAAGAGGCAGGCCACCCAGGGATCCAATTAAAGCGCAGAAATAAGCAAAGGCTGGACCATAAGGAAATCTGAGAAGAGACTGTGGCTCCGGATGAGAATTCAAATCCTAGCATCTGAGACATCATTCAGTTCATTATCTAGAAGACTGGTCAAACCGAAGTCCTCAAACCTCAGCACAAATGGCTGCCAAACCCTGGTTCTAGCAAACTAAGAGAAAACAGACAACTGTGCAGGCAAGGGCTCTGTGCTCAGAACACCCAGCCATCCGTCCAAGAAGCCCAGAGCCTTGCACAGCAGGCCAAGACATTACAACCGATGTGAGCAATTGCCCTGGTGCCCATCCTGGCCTCGGATTTGTTGCTTTAATGGCTAAAGTCACAGGCGAAGGCACTCACCAGATTCTGCTGCTGAACACAGACACCACCGCCCCTCCTGCCTCCCCTCATCAAACACCAGGAGTCTGTTCGGGCAGAACTGCACAAATGGGAAACACCCATCAAATGCAGCAGGAATATTAACTTCACTAGGAAGCCTTTATATGCCATTACTTTAGAAAGGATTCCTTGTTAGTCCTACCATTAAACAATTAAATTGTCAGAGATGAATTCTGTGCATGTGTGTGCAGGATGTATAATTTCCCACTCAGGTGATGTCTGCAGCAGGTCTCTCTTTCTCTGTCTCTCTCTCTCTCTCTGTCTCCCTCTCTCTCTACGCCAATTGTATGCTTTTCCCCTTACATTGTTGAAAATAAATACGTCTTCCTAATGGCATAAGCAATTTTTGTTATGAGCTTTGATATGCCTACACATTTTATACCACTCAGAAGATAGAAATACAAAATGAAATGCTCAAAGATGGATTTGTCTTCCAGAATCCCCCTCCCAGAACGTGATTCCTTATCCCCTCTTAGACAGGTTACTGATACAGTGTGCTTATTCTGTCACATTGTGTACATGGACATTGTATGAAATAGCTCTACATCAAATCAGGGCTAATGCCTATAGATGGGAAGGATGCTCACCCCATGCTGTATTTCCCTTATATTTTCCTCTCCTAATTAGAGCTTTCTGTCTTCATAACACTGACTTATCCTAGCTCTCGATTTATAAAATGTTCGACCTGTGAAAATCAAACATATTTATGAAAAGTACACACATTTTGCTTAAACCCAGTATTGATTTACGGATGGTAAAGAGACAACAACATACTACTTAAATTGAACAGTATTTAATAAATATAATTAGGATCACACTTAAATCTCTATAATTTTTATATACCTTAAGTTTTTACCTACATAGATCATATTCTTGCCTTTGTCAACCACCAAAAATCTTCTTTGAGGCCTTAATCTTTTAAAAATGCAAGAAAGCAAAAAGAGAATACTTACACACTGAGATGAAAAGACTTCTGGAAATTACACATATATAAGGCAAAGGATGAGTCCAAGAAAATGCTGCCAATACCTACAAATCTTCCAGCTCGTGAAACAATCATGTTAGATTAATTGTCCATGTGCCAATGCAACTATTAGTCACTCAATAAACACTTCTTGGGATGATGACATAGTATCATAAATATGTCCTGCTAGTCTAACATTAAGCCTCATAAAATGTTCAACTTGCCTGCTTTATAACGAACGATGTACAGATAAGGCAAATAGGGAAGGAAAGAGATTTTGAAATCAAATTACAAGTAGTTAGAGTTTCTTCACAAACCTCCCCTCTCCGGGTCTCATTTCTCCTTGGCTTATGTCTTTTTTAACAGGATGACAAAATTATGAACTTTGGAGCCTACCTTTGTTATACAGTGAGATTTTTAAATGGGCTCAGTTGGTAGA
Organism: Nasua narica; assembly: GCA_028533885.1. NCBI lineage: Eukaryota > Metazoa > Chordata > Mammalia > Carnivora > Procyonidae > Nasua > Nasua narica. The sequence continues at coordinate 32,947,939 of CM052814.1, forward strand.
GTGTGTGACTCTTGATCTTGGGGTTGTGAGTTCAAGCCCCATGTCGAGCATAGAGATTACTTAAAAAAAAAAATGAAACAAAACCAAATAGGCTTGGAACACTAAAAAAATAAAATTAAGAGGCTAAAAAAAAAGATTAGCTGGGATACACTCGGCTGTTTGGGTCTGCAATCCCTTACACAACCCTGCATAGCCTCTCTGTGGCTTCACCAAAATCTGTCTTCAGGTGTTAGATGAAATCCTACATCTCCTTACTCAGTAAGTCATATTTCTGATTTGGTCCACAGTGTGGACCTAATGTGTTTAGGTTTGGGATCAAGAAAAAATGGACAGGCCCTTTTTCCCAAAGAAAAGAAATGGGTGGGAAAAATCTCTTTGGAAGAAAAGGAAAATAGAACAAAAACAGGTGATATTATCCCTAGAAAATATTCACATCATCATTTTTCTTCTTTACTTCTTTATTATCTCAGTTTGTTTTGTAAAAAGTTGAAGCCCACAGTCCAGTCCAGTGTGTGTGTGTGTGTGTGCGCACACACACACACACACACACACACATTTTGACCATCTCTTGCTCAGATGGAGGGCTCCTCCCTCCTCTTCTTTGGTTATCCAGGTCCCCACCCAACTTTTATACTGAATTTATGGACCATCTTTTCTTTGAAGGCTTGGGTGAATGTTGGGGTTGATATACACCCAATTACCACATTCTTTTAGCTAAGACAGTATTAACAACATTAAGTGTATTTCAATAGAATTTTTTTTAATTGCAAAAATTACCAAGTGTGCTAGAAAAACATCTCTACAAATAATCAGTATGCATACTATAACCTGTTCCTATTCACTAAGATAGGTCCCCCAACATAGTACCCTGAGTCAGGGACCATATATGTTGTGTGATTTCCATTCAGAAATAATGTTTATTGTCTTGTAGTATGTCTGCAATCATGTCATTAATTATTGATTACTTTCATTAAAGTGTGTGTGGCATTTAGGAGATTCCTATCAAAATACAAATATTTCTTAGAGATGTAAGACTCCAAGCTCGTTATCAGTGATTTACTGGTATTTTCAGGAATCACTTCAGCATTTTCTTTTTTTTTTTTTAAAGATTTTTATTTATTTATTAGAGAGCGAGAGACTGAGAATGAGAGGGGAGAAGGTCAAAGGGAGAAGCAGACTTCCCGCAGAGCCAGGAATCCGATATGGGACTCGATCCCAGGACTCCGGGATCATGACCTGAGCCAAAGGCATTTGCTCAACCAACTGCACCACCCAGGTGCCCACTTCAGCACTTTCTGAGGAATTATCAAATCCCTTTCCACCTGTGATGGTGAATCCATAGATTCAGCCGCACCAGGAAGCACAGCCTACAGACATGACTGTATTGTTATGTCAGGAAACTTAGAAGAGACTGCTTGCTACCCAAACCTACTATTCCATCCCAAATTTCTTCTTTAAAATTCAAACCAAAAGGGTATTTTACATCACTAATACAAATATCCCACACACTAAGCTAAAATATTATTTTCATCTCTGAGTATATGCATCTACCATATTCTTCAAGGTGCTGACCTAAGCCCCTCACTCTAAAATGCTTTGTAAAGTCTTCAATTATTTCATTAAGTTCTAAGACTTCAACCTCAGCAGTTGTAGAAATAATCCTAAATTTTTATAATTTGCTCTTAAATTCTGTCTTCATTTAGACCAGAACATTCAGCTGGCTACCAGACAGCTCCATCTGTCTCTTTCATCAACATTTTATTCTCAACATAACCAGAACTACCACATTATATTCCCTTTGAATTTTTCTCTTATTTGTTATAGGTTCACTTAGCCACAAGGTGACTCAAGGAGGAAACCCAGAGTCAAATTTCACTCTTCCCTTCCCCACAACCAATCAATGATTATATCCTAAAGATTCCAACTCTGTCATATCTCTCACCTGTCTCCTTCCCATCAGGGGCCACCACTCTAACACAAACTGGCATTTTCCCTCATGTAGCCTTCTGGAAGAGTTTCCCAACCCTGCTCTCCACTGCAAATTACACTTCCTAAAGCTTGGCTTTGATCTTGTTATTCTTCAGCTCAGAAACCTAAAATGCTCCCCATTGCTTATTAAGTTAAAATCAAACTCGTCTTGTTTACATTTTTTACCATATGGCTTCATCTACCTTCAACTTCCAGATAGTATGTCACTCCAGTAAAACTGGAATACTTACCTTTAGCTAAAGATGCCCTTTGCTTTCCAACCTCTGTGTCTCAAATGGTTTTTCTATTCAAAATACTTCTCATCTATTCCCCATGTCCACTCATTGAGAGCCTAGTTATCCTTTAAGGTCAACTTCAGGTTTTAATTTCTTAAATAAGTCTTCTGGCTCTCCTCAGCTGGATGTGGTTTGTCCCACCACTGAACTCCCATTCTACCATGCCCTGAATTACTTAATAGCTTTGTCTTTTGCTACTCACTGTATTGACTCTGTAAGTCTAAGAACAGTGTCTTATTCATTTCTACTTCTCCTACAGTGCCTAGCTCAATGCTTGTATATAAAATGCACATAATCATTGAAGTGTTTCTGGGTGAGTTTTGAAGTAGGATTAGAAAGACCAGAGGAGGAGTTCCTAGCTTCTGAAAGGGTGACTTCGCCACGAGGTGACATTAGAGGATCCTGGAGAGCAATTATTTACACAATTTGTAATTTTAAGACTATAGCTTAGAAGGAGCATCTGGGCACTGAATAAAAATCTGCACTGGGGGGAAAAGAGGGCTGGTCCACAATACCAGCAAACGGTTGGAAGAGATATGGTATTGGGAACCCTCAGGTAAGCAAGTTAGTGCCAAACCATTTGGGTGCTTGAAGATCTTGGAATGTCTTCAGGTCTTGGAGTGCTGCAGGGCAGATAAGAGCACTGGACAAGAGAATTCTAGAAGACACAAATGAATTGGTGATAAAACAAACTGCCAGCTTCACCATTCTGTATATTATAGACTGGAGTAGCTCTGTTTTAGCCTTCTTTGGGTTTCTATGCATATGTGAAACCAACTTGCCAGTCAATAATTGGTCAGTTAATCAACACATAATTATTGATTGCTTTCAGTGTGCCAAGCTCCGTGCTGGAAACATAGGGTACTACGGACATTTTAACAATATTAATTCTTTCAATCCATGAGCATAGAATATCTTTCCATTTATTTGTATCTTCTTCAATTTATCAATGTCTTATAGTTTTCAGTGGTCTTTCACCTCTTTGATTAAATTTATTCTGAGGTATTTTATTCTTTTTGATGCAGTTTTTAATCAGATTATTTTTTTAAATTTATTTATTTATTTATTTATTTGACACAGAGAGAGAGACAGAGAGGGACTACAAGCAAGGGGAATGGAAGAGGGAGAAGCAGGCTTCCTGCTGAGCAGGGAACCTGACACGTGACCCAATCCCAGGAACCCAGGATCATGACCTGAGTTGAAGGCAGACACCCAATGACTGAACCACCCAGGTGCCCCATAAATCAGATTTTCTTAATTTCTGTTTCTGATAGGTTGTTATTAGTGTATAGAAATGTAACCAGGGCGCCTGGGTGGCTCAGTTGTTGAGCAACTGCCTTCGGCTCAGGTCATGATCCTGGAGTCTCTGGATCGAGTCCCGCATCGGGCTCCCTCCTCAGCGGGGAGTCTGCTTCTCCATCTGACCTCTTCCTCTCTCTCATTCTCTCTGTCTCTCTCAAATAAATAAATAAAATCTTTTAAAAAAAAAAAAAGAAATGTAACCAATATCTGTATGTTGATTTTTTATCCTGTAACTTTACTGATCACTTATTAATTCCAACAATTTTTTGATGGCATCTTTAGGGTTTTCTATGTATAATATCACATCATCTGCAAATAGTTTTACCTCTTCTTTTCCAGTTTGGATGCCTTTTATTTCTTTCACTTACCTAAGTGCTGTGGGTAGGATTTCCAATTCTATGTTGAATTAAATTGGTGAGAGTAAGCATCCTTGTCTTGTTCCTGATCTTAGAGTATGATGTTAGCTATGGGCTTCTCATATATGGTCTTCGTTTTATCGAGCTACATTTACTCTATACTCACTTTGTTAAGAATTTTTGTTATAAATAGATATTTAATTTTGTCAAATGCTTCCCTGCATCTATTGAGATGATCATATGATTTCGTCCTCCATTTTGTTAATATGCTAAGGATGTTGACCCATCCTTGCATCACTGGAATAAATCCCATTTGATCATGATGTATGATCCTCTTAGTGTATTATTGAATTTGGTTTACTAATATTTTGTTGAGGATTTCTTCATCTATGTACATCAGAAATATTGACTTATAATTTTTCTTTCTTGTGGTGTTCTTGTCTGGTTTTGGTTTCAAGGTAATGTTGGCCTGTAAAATGAGTTTGTAATTGTTCCCTCCTCTTATTTTTCAGTACAGTTTGAGAAAGATTTATGTTAATTCTTTGAAAGTTTGGTACAGGGGCACCTGGGTGGCTCAGTTATTAAGTATCTGCCTTTGGCTCAGGTCATGGTCCCAGAGGCCTAGGATCGAGCCCCACATCAGGCTCCCTCCTCAGCGGGAAGCCTGCGTCCCCCTCTCCCACTCTCCCTGCTTGCATTCCCTCTCTCGCTGTGTGTGTGTGTGTGTGTGTGTGTGTGTCTCTCTCTCTCTGTCAAATAAATAAATAAATAAATAAATAAATAAATAAATAAATAAAAATCTTTTAAAAAAAGAGGAAGAAGAAGAAGAAGAAGAAAATTTGGTACAATTCACTAGTGAAGCCATCTAGATGATCCAGGACTTTTTTTGTTTGTAGGGAGTTTTTAAATTACTGATTCAATCTCCTTACAAGTAATTGGTATGTCCACATTTTCTAATTTTTCATGGTTTAGTCTTGGAAGATTATAAGTTTCTAGGAATTCATCCATTCTTTTAGGTTGTCCAGTTTGTTGACATACTTTTTCATAGTAGTCTCTTATGATCCTTAGTATTTCTGTGGTATCAATTGTAATGTCTCTTTTTTCATTTCTGATTTTATTATTTTGGGCCCTCTTTTTTTCCTGGTGAGTCCAGCTAAAGGTTTGTCATTTTTGTTTATCTTTTCAAAGAACCAGTTCTTGGCTTCATTGATCTTTTTAATTTTTGTTTTCTCTATTTTTGCTCTGATCTTTGTTATTTCTTTTCTTCTACCATCTTGGGGCTTCATTTATTCTTCTTTTTCTAGTTCCTTGAGGTGTAAAGTTAGGTTTTTAATTGATATTTTTCTTATTTTTTGAGGTAGACATTTATCACTGTGAAATTGCCTCTCAGAACTGCTTTTGCTTCATCCTATACATTTTGGGATGTTGTATTTCCATTTTCATTTGTCTCAAGGAGTTTTTTTTATTTTGCTTTTGATTTCTTTATTGATGCACTGGTTTTTCAGTAGCATGTTGTTGAATCTTTACACATTTGTGAATTTTCCAGTTTGCTTCTTATAACTAATTTCCTAGTTTCAAACCATTGTGGTCAGAAAAGATACTTGATATGATTTTAATCTTCTTAAAGTTTTCAGACTTATTTTGAGGCCTAACATATGATCTGTCATGGACAATGTTCCATGTGCACTTGAGAAGATTGTGTATTCTGATACTTTTGGATAGAATATTCTGTATATATCTTTTAAGCCCATCGGGTCTAATCTGTCATTTTAAAGCCAATGTTTCCATATTGATTTTCTGTGTGGATGAACTATTCATTGATGTAAGTGGGATATTAAATTCTCCTATTATTATTGTATTGCTATCTGCATCTTCCTTTAGGTCTATTAAGGTTTGTTTTATATATTTAGGTGCTCCTATGTTGGGTACATAAGTATTTAAAATTGTCACATCTTTTTGTTGGATTGATCCCTTTATCCTTATGTAATGTATTTATTTGCCTCTTGTTGTCTTTGTCTTAAAGTCTATTTTGTCTGATATAAGTATATTGTTACCCCACTTTTCTTTTGGTTTTCATTGTATGGAATATAATTTTCCATTCATTTGTTTTCAGTCTGTGTGTGTCCTTAGATCTGAAGTGAGTCTCTTAGAGGCATCATACAGATGAGTTTGTTTTTTTTGTTGTTTTTTTGTTTTTTTTTATTTATTAGAGAGAGAGAGACTGAGAATGAGAGGGGAGAAGGTCAGAGGGAGAAGCAGACTTCCCGCAGAGCCGGGAGTCTGATATGGGACTCGATCCCAGGACCCTGGGATCATAACCTGAGCCTAAGGCAGTCGCCCAACAACTCAGCCACCCAGGCACCCGAGTTTGGTTTTTTATCCATTCAGCCACTCCAGGTCTTTTTATTGGAGAATTTAGTCCATTTACATTTAAAGTACTTTTTTTTTTAAAGATTTTCTTTATTTATTTGAGAGACAGAGAAAGTGAGAGAGAGCATGAGAGGAGAGAAGGTTAGAGGAAGAAGCAGACTCCCTGCGGAGCCAGGAGACCGATTTGGGACTCAATCCCGGAACTCAAGGATCATGACCTGAGCTGAAGGCAGCTGCTCAACCAACTGAGCCACCCAGGTGCCCCTAAAGTACTTTTTGACACGTTGGTACTTACTGTCATTTTGTTGTTTTCTGGCTCTTGTGGAGTTTCTCTACTCCCTTCTACTTCTCTTGCTCACTTTCTTTGTGATTTGATGATTTTCTTTAATGTTATGCTTAGATTCCTTTCTTATTGTCCTTTGTGTGTCTAATATAGGTTTTTGCTTGGTGGTTAACATGAGGTTTACATATAACAACTAAGATCCATAACAGTATACAGATCTTCCTCAAATTATGGTAGGATTACATATCAGTAAACCCAATATTAAGTTGAAAATATCATTAATTGATAACACATTTCATACGCCTAACCTACCGAATATCATAGCTTAGCCTAGCCTACATCAAACATGCAGCTTGATGTCCAGCATCATGAGAGAAGATTCTACGGTGTATCACTATCCCCAGATGCATCCTAAAGTCCTACATTTTTATTACTCATATCTTACATCTTTTTATCTTATACCTGCCTTAATTATTGTAGTTATGGTTATTGCTACTTTTGTCTTTTATTTTACCCTTTAATTACCTTTGTAAACATTTACTCCACTACCTTTCCTATGTATTCACCTTTACCAATGAAATTCATACTTTCATGTTTTCTTGTTACTAATTAACAGCCCCCTCTACTTCAGGTTAAAGAAGTCCCTTAACATTTCTTGTCCGATTTAGTGGTAATGAACTCCCTTAGCTTTTGCTTGTCTGGAAAACTCTTCAACCCTCCTTTAATTCTGAATAATAACTTTTCTGGTTAATGTATTTTTCACTGGAAACGTTTTTCTTCAGAGCTTTAAATATATAGTTCCACTCCCTTTTGGCCTGTAAAGCTAAAGCTAAAAAACTGGTGATAGTCCTATGGGGGTCTCCATGTATGTAACAAGATGTTTTTCTCTTGCTGCTTTTAAGAGTCTCCCCTTGTCTTTAATTTTGACATTTTAATTATGTTTCTTGGTGCAGGTCTTTTTGGTTTCATCTTTTTTGGAATTCTATAGGCTTCCTGGATCTTGATATCTATTTCCTTATCCAGGTTAGAAAAATTTTTAGCCATTAGTTCTTCAAATAAATTTTCTGCTTCTTTCTCTGGGACCCCTATAATGTGAATTTTAGTCCCCTTGATGTCTCATAGGTCCTTAAGCTATCTTCACTATTTTTTCCCTTTTTGTTTACCATTTGTTTTTCTGCCATTTTTGAGTTCACTGGTTCTTTCTTCTGCTTCATCTAGTCTGCTGTTGAATCCCTCAAGTGTATTTTTTAGTTCAGTTATTGTATTTTCAGTTCTGTAACTTCTGTTTGGAACTTTCATATATTTTCGATCTCTTTGTTGAAGTTCTCACTGTGTTCCTATACTCTTCTCTTGCATTCAGTGAACATCTTTAAAACCACGACTTTGAACTTCTTATCAGGTAAATTAATTCTCTCCATTTCATTAATGTTTTCTGAGGTTTATCTTGTTCTTTCTTTTGGAACATCTTTTTTTGTTTATTCATTTTGTTTGACTGTGTTGGTTTCTGTGCACTAGATGAAACAGTCATTTCTCCCAGTCCTGAAGGATCCACCTTGTATAGAAGATAAAACATTATTCAGCCCTGCCCCAACTCTTGGTTGTCTCTCAAACCTTTGGGACTTTCCAAGTAGTCTATTTTATTATTTATTTGTTTGTTTTTTTGTTTGTTTGTTACATTTCTATTTTTATTTTCTACTTACTCCAAAAGTTATCTAGGAAAACATATTCTAATTTGCAAACAAATTGCATCCTTTTTTAATTATCCTTTTTATGTTATTATTTCTGCTTTTAATTAACATATAATGTATTATTTGCCCCAGGTGTACAGGTCTGCGAATCATCAGGCTTACACATTTCACAGCGCTCACCATGGGGGTATAGTTCAGTAGCAGAGCATTTGACTGCACAGCACTCACCATAGCACATACCCTCCCCAGTGTCCATAACCCAGCCACCCTATCCCAACCCCACTACCCCCAGCAACCCTCAGTTTGTTTCCTGAGATTAAGAGTCTCTTATGGTTTGTCTCCCTCCTGATCCCATCTAGTTTCATTTCCCTCCCACCCCCCATGACCCCCGGCCCTGCCTCTCTAATTCTTCATATCAGAGAGACCATATGATAATTGTCTTTCTCTGATTGACTTATTTCACTTAGCATAATACCCTCTAGTTCCATCCACATCGCTACAAATGGCAAGATTTTGTTTCTCTTGGTGGCTGCATAGTACTCCATTGTGTATATATACCACATCTTCTTTATCGATTCATGTGTTGATGGACATCTAGGTTCTTTCCATAGTTTGGCTATTGTGGACATTACTGCTATAAACATTCAGGTGCATGTGCCCCTTCAGATCACAACATTTGTATCTTTAGGGTAAATACCCAGTAGTGTGATTGCTGGGTTGCCGGGTAGCTCTATTTTCAACTTTTTGAAGAACCTCCATACTGTTTTCCAGAGTGTCAAGTAGCCTATTTTATTTTTAATAGCTCCCAGTAGTTAGGGGGGAGGGGCAAGACTGGTCAGTGTTCCAAAGGGGAGCATCTCAGTGAGCACCTAGATTCAGGCTAATTAGAAGCTAGACTCTCCTCAGGCAGCAACTTTTAAAGAATGTTAATATATGCAGCCCTAAGCCCCACCGGCCCCCAGAACCAGGCAATCTGAAGGTGTCCGCTGGTCAGCAGTTGCAAAAATCAGGGCTCTAAACAAGTGTGCGAGCCACTTTCTGGGAGATACCAGTGAGCTGTAGTGAGGGAGTGGGGAATTACAAAGATGACACCCCTTGGCCTATGTGCCCCAAGAACACCTCCAAAGCCTCTCGATGTGTGCCAAACCTGCAGTCGGCCCCAAGCTGCAGGACCAGCAAGTCGTCGTCTTGCACAGAAAGCCAGGCTGGACTGTTCAGTCTGCTGTCTGTGCTGTGTCCTGGAGACGGGAGTCCGCCAAGACCCGTTCCGCTGGTGGTTACAGTCCCAGGGGAGCCCGGAATGCAAACCCCTGCCCACCAGAGCTAGGCAAACAAGGGGTAACCCCTGAGCAGCAGTCATAAGAACCAGGGCATTTGTAATAAAACTTGGGGTACCAGACACACATAAAAGCTCCCCTCCAAGAGATGCTAGTGCTCTGAGCACCGCAGAGGGAGAGGGCGAAGATAGCGTTCACATCTCTGAGGTCTCTGGAAAGGTTTCTAGGGTTCCTTTAGATGTGTTTAATTTGAAGCGTGCCTCTCATGCTGCAGCTGTGATAAGCTAATCGGCCTCTTTTACGGAAAGATTGAACTCCTGGGTCTGTTGCCTCTTGCCGTGCTGTGGGTGTGGTAGCTGCTTAAGGACTCTTGGTTTTTGACAGTCCTGAAGGACCTGAAGCCAATATAAGCTCCACTGGGCACCAGAGCCAGGCAATGGAGAGGTGTCCCCTGGCAGCAGCTGCTAAAATCAGGGCACTAGGCAAGGGTATAAGCTCCTTTCTGGAAGATACCAGCAGGCTGGAATGAGGCAGAGGGAGAGGGCAAGGTTTGAGTCCACTGGCCTCTGTCCCCTGAGGGCACTTCCATAGGCTCCTGCAAGTAAGAAAACCAGAAGCCTGCCCCTTGGGCCACAGCACTTGGACAAATAGACCTCTGGCTCAGAAGGACCGGGAGGGATGTGGGGAGATTGTTCGGTCTGCTATCTGTGTGGTGTGCTGGGGACAGTAGCCTGCCAGCATTATCTCTCCAACTGTTACAGCCCAGTGGGACCGAAGAATGCAAGGCCCCAGGGGCCTCCGGGATCGGGCCAGCAAGGGCCATCCTCTGGTCAGTAGCCACAAACCTGAGCTACCCAGTGGGAAACCAGAGCACCAGATGTGCCTAGGAGCTCCCCTCTGGGAGATACTGGCTCTCTGGATTGCCGTGGAGAGAGGGTGTGGAGGTGGTGTCACTGGATGGAGTGAAGCATGGGGGAGGGCAAAGATGGCATCTGCTGAAGAAAAAGAAAAGAAAAAAGGAAAAAAAGGAAAGGAAAAACAAAAAAGAAAAACTTAAAACGGGAAAGAAAGAGGGAGGAAAGTGATGGTGCTTGCCAGCCTTAGCAAGCAATCCTGCAAAATGGCACCCACTGGCCGGAGCATAAAGACGGCACCTGTGGGAAAGGGAAAAACAAATGGAGGCTGCTGGCTTTAGTGAGGCAGAGGGAGAGCAAGAAGATGGCACCCACCAGCTTCCAATCCTGGAGAATATCTCAGCAGGCTCCTCCCCACACCATCAATGCTTGAAAATTAGGAAATGTGGGGGCACCTGGGTGGCTCAGCAGGTAAAGCCTCCGACTCTTGATTTCAGCTTAGGTTTTGGTCTCAGGATCATCAGATTGAGCCCCGCTTTGGACTCTACACTCAGCTGGGAGTCTGCTTCTCACTTTCTCCCCATCTCCTTACCCCTCCCGCCTACTCATGCTCTTCGCCAATAAATAAATCTTTTAAAAAAATAAAATAAAATTAGGAAATGTGTCCCATTCACATAAAGTCTGGACGCTTTTCAAAGGGCTGCTTCTGCATTGGGCCCTAGGGCAAGTGAGTCTGTGTAAGGGCCCTTTAAGAGTTTCTCAGTTCACCCTGGCCCTGCAGGTCTGGTGAAGATGAGCCCCATTGGTGTTCAAAGCCAGATGTTTGGGGGCTCATCTCTCCGAGGCCAGTCTTAAAAGTTGGGATGCCCGATGTGTGGTACTAACCCTTTAATCCTCTGGTACTAACTAAACTCAACTCAGGGTTGAGTTCCCTCCTGATTGTAGGTCACTGTGCCAGGGGTGAGGTTTATGGTGAAACTGTGTCTCCGTCCTTCCTACCCACTTCGATATGGCTTCCCTCTTCTTTGCCCCATGTGAAGGGATTGCTCCCCCAGTTTTTAGATTCAGAAGAAACTGTTTCACATGTAGCTGTAGATTCCTTGTGTCTGTGGGAGGTGGTGAGATCAGGATCTACCCATGTTGCTATCTTCAACCGGAAACTCGCTTTAAACTTTTAAATGATATTTCTCCTTCCGTGGGGATTTGACTGACTTTTCTACTTGTCGACATTAGTGCATGTTGTCAACAGTTGGGCATTGAATCTCAGAAAATATTGAGCTTGAGATTAAAAAGAAGGGCAGGGAAAGCTGTTAGTACAACATGTTAACCTAACATATCTGAACAGGACAGGATCAAGTTTATACTCAAAACCACAAGGGTACTGTGAAGTACAGTGATTTCATACTTGTGTTGTGATGTCATTTTGTTGTAACATTAAAGCCAAGAGTCCTGCCCACCCAAGGGCAATGCCAGTTTCCCAGAAGGCTTGTTTCTCAGAGCCAAAGCTCCAAAAGATGCCAAAGCAACTCATGCTGATACTTAGTCTCATGTTATTTCTCAATTTTATGCTTAATTTGCTCCTTTTGGTTTTATATATTTTGACACAGCCAAGTGTATGTGGGGATTTCCCCATAGTCCTTTAAATGCTATAAAACTTTAATATAGGGAGATAAAAACAATAATAAGCCATGCCTCCAAGCCCTCACATTTAGTTCTTCATTTGAGTTAGACACTAACCAGTTTTAGGTACTGATTTAGACTTTCAAGTACTCCCACTGCTTTAAATGCCCTTGTGTGTTTCCTTACCCTCTTCCCCTGACCCATAAGCTGGGCATGCAACACCCATTGAGTGCACAAAATGGCATCTTTACAGTTCTTAAGTTATTACCATAATGGCCTATGTTGTACATGAGCCAATGCAATTTAATATGGTTTTAATATGGTTCAGAATAAAGCCAAGATGGATGCCCAATTCCCAATTTTTAGGCATGCAACCCTGAAATGTCTTTTTGGAAAAAATGAAATAATGCTCCTGGAAGTCTGCTGAGTTAGTCTGTTTTCAGCATAATTGCCTTCTCTCAGCTTCCTAATACCCTTAAAACCTCTGAGAGTCTTTAAATGTACAAAGTTCAACAAAAATACCTTCAAAGTAGATTAGTTCTAATTATGTCTAATATTTGTTTGCTGCTTTATTGAATAAACTGCATTTGTTTAAAAAAGAAAAGAAATTCACTTAACTGTATGTCAGTCACCCAAATTTCAAGTGTACAAATGAAATGGAAAACATTTATTACACAAATTTAATTACAATTCTAAGAAATAAACATGCAAATTAGATAGAGTTCAATTTGCAGATGCTAATACTCATCCTTGATCTTATTCCTTTCCTCCCTGCTTTTCAGTCTGTGCCTCTCCTTGATTCCTAGGGAGCCAGGCAGCAAGAGGTTTGTTTTTTCACAGTCGGAGGATCACTGTTTTAAAGAAGTGTTATATTTAGCACATCTGGCATAGTAGCAGTAAACAAACATTATAGTCTTTGTAACACTTTTGTGCAGGTGCCTTCCCCCCGATTTTATTAGGTCTATGCCTTCCAAGCCTCTGTGTTCATTACACCTGAAATGACCCATCTCGACTATGGAGGAGTCCCTAGACAGAAGTTATGAATTAATGTTTCAAAAAACAAACTCCAATTGAGCCTAATATAGGGGAAAATTACTATTTGCAAAATAATGTGATTCCGGAGCTTAAATTACATTCCCCTGACCAAGGACAACCCCTTTATTACTATTTTATTTCCTGGAGGTTTTCCCTGGAGGCTCCCCACCCAGAAAGAGTTGCCGATTCAAGTTGCAGTAGGACCAATGTTGCTTTTTTATACACATGCAGCTCCGGAGGGGAAGGGGCGGGGGCGGGCGGCGAGGGGAGAATAACTGCTTGGTCCTGCAAAGACATCTGTTTCTCATCTCCGTTTGCTGTGGCAAAGGAGAAGAAAGTCTTTTGCAAAGGGTGGGAAAGGCACAGATTTTTTTCTTTTTCTTTTTTTTAATCACACGCACACACAACAGAACTAAACCAAATAAAAAAGAGAAGACATCTCAGAAGGTTGCAAAGTGAATACGTTATCCGGCTGGAGCCAAGCCCCCAGGGCTAGGGCGGGAGCCGGAGAGCGCGTGGGGTCTGGGCTGCGGGCTGGAGCTGGGCCCGCGTGTCCCCGGGCACCGGGAGGGGAGGGGAGGGGAGAGGGGAGGCGAGGGAGGAGGGAGGGCGGGAAGGAGGGAAGGCGGCAGGGGGCGGGCTGGGGTGGGGGTGAGGGGAAGGCGCCCCGTGTGCTGCCTGAGGAGCGGCGGCGGCGGCGGGAGCAGAGGGAGGGCGGGAGAGCGGGCGCGCTTGTCATGTTCCCTCTCTCACCCTGGGGGCATCCTGCAGAACCTCTCCTCGGAAATCCACGGGGAAATGGCAAACAGGATTGACGGGTTTCACACGCTCCTCGCTAGACAGAGCCGCTCATTACCATAACCGTCTGCAGCGACGGCGGCGCGGCGCCCCAGTAGCGGCGGCGGGACCTGCCGGGACCCTCGCCCGCCGCGCACCAGCGTCCACCGCCGAACGGGCCTCCGGGCCGGGCCCCGCGCGACTGTGCATCGGCGGCCGGGCTGGCGCCGAGCCCAGAGCGGACTAGCGGCGGCGCGAGCGCTCGGGCCGCCGCCTCCCGGCTGACCCCGTGGTAAGAGCCGGGCGCGGGCGGCGCGGGCGGCGAGGCCAGGGCGGGTGGAGGGTGAGGGCCGGTCCCCCCGGGCGCTTGCGCGCGCCCACTGGCGCCCCCGCGCTCCCTCCCCGCCCCGGGGCTGCCGAGTGGACGCGCACCGGCCGGAGCGAGACCTGGGCGGCGCGGGGGCCAGGGGCGCCGAAGCGGCGCGGGCTTTTCCCGGGGCTGGCGTGCGCCGCGGGGCCTTTACCGGGGCGGGAACCTCGGCCGCCTGCGCGCACCGAGCCGACTCCGGGGGCGGGTAAGGATGGCAGCTCCGGTGAGCCCGCAGGGTCCTCGGCGGCCGCTCCCCCCCTTCCCCTAGGGGCCGCGGGGTCAGTAGGAGGGATGCCCCAGGGTCTGGTCGCCGCGGCGCCGGGCAGGTGGAGAGGGAGGGATTGTGGATGTCAGGAGCGCGCGTCTGCGAGAAAAAGGAATAGCTGCAGGAGCTGCTGACACCTTCTGTCCTCCGCCACCTCCGCCCCCGCACTCTCCTCCCCGGCAGCCGAGCCGCGCTGCGGGCGGCGGCGGCTCCTCTGTCCTCAGCTCACCTCCCCGGCGGGCTCGGCTGCTGCCCGCCTGGTCCACGCCTCCGCCTCTCTCCTCCCTTCCTCCACTCCCGCCTCCTGGGTCCTAGCAACTTTCCAGAGTGCCCGGCTGGGGCCGCGGAGGGGGGCGGGGGGAGAGGCGGCCCCCCGGGGCCAGGGTGGCGTGGACGGGGCGGACGCCTGCGGGAGATGCGGGCTCTGTCCCCCGCCGCCTGGGTCCCACGCGCAGGGCGCTCCCGCAGCCGCGGGATCCGAGTGGGCTTGGCCGGCGAGGGAGGGCGGACCGGGCAGGCATCTGCTGCGGGCTGGAGCGCGGGGCCCGGGCCAGCCTCGCCAGAGCCCTGCCAGCCGCCGTGAGTCATTTCCTTGGAATCCTACCTTTGGTGTTTATTTCCCTTAGAAGGAAACTTGTTTAAAAAAAAAAGAAAAGAAAGAAACAGTAATAATAGCTCTTATTCTTCAAGAGAGGCGCACGGCTCCGGCACCGTAGAAAGACAACTTGCCTTTGTTCCCAGGCACTTGGAGTGTTGTTTACTTTCTCCTGCGGCCGGCGGCCGGCAGGGCTCCACTCGCTACCAGGGAAGGAGCTCAGGGGCCGCGGCACCGACCCCTGGTGGGGTGTGTGCGGAAGCCCGGACCCGGTGCCTGCAGGGGGGTCGCTTCTCCAAACTTCACGACCCCAGTCTTGGGCCTCGGATCGGGAGACCTGGCGCCAGGGCTCGGACACCCGGACACCCCATCTTCTCCTTCAGGCCCAGCACCCGCCTTCCTAGCCCCAGGACCTGACCTAAGCTCCCGGCTTCTGGAAGCTGCAGCTGAGAAATGCACTTCCCAGGGTAGACAGTTGTACTGCAGGGACTGGCAGAAAAGTGACATTTGTCTCTTTAGAAGGTTTGAAGCATTTTCTTCCACCAATTCATCCTCTTCCATCACCGCCAGCAGCAGCAGCTGGACGAGCTGTTGGGATCTTGTTAAGCACAACTTCGAGTTCAGGGGCTTGATTCCACCTGGGCAGCACCAAAGGTGCATTGAAAATATCAGCCCTTTACTTCTCGGCGTTTCAGTGTGGAATCCGATCTCTAACTGCTATAATGCTCTTAACGTTCTCTAATTGCCAATGAGAGATGGGGGGAGGGGTGGGCAAAGAATGACCAGGAGCCCCTCTTCGATGCAAGGGGCCACTGAATCTATCTAGCCGGTTCTGTGTGCCAGCCGCTCCTATTAGCATTAGAATGGCTCTCAGGAAAGAGCAACCCTAACTCATCTGAAAAAGCCAAATTGTGTAGCAGCGCCTGGTAACTTTACGATGAACGTTTGCTGGAAAAGCATGACATTTTAGCCCTCAGCCTTCTGGGAATGCTTGAGGCGTCATTCCACTTCATCCAGTTGGGTCACAAACACATGCAGGAGGAGCCTGCGGATAACAGGTTAGGAGCTTTTAATTTTTAATTTTTTTTAACCCGTATATAGAAAAAACACACTTTAACCACCTCCTTTTGAATCCCCTCACCTCTGATGTTAAAAAAAATAAATTTTACCATAAATGTACATCTTTGTGGTTATATCTAATATTAACAGCATATGAATTTGTGGATTTAAACTTCTGAACTCAGTCGCAGAATGATAGTGTAAATCTCATCATACAGAGAATAATGACAGTTTGGATCTGCACATATAATACAAATAGTCATGTGAAACATTGGTGCATAGCACCACACACTCCCTATGCTTCGTGAATGTGGAACTTACCTTCTTAAGTTGTTAACATCCCAGCATAAATTCTAAATAAACTAGGAAGACTCCACTGCAAAATCTCCTGCCTGCTCCCAAATAATTTGAAGTCATTCATATTTTATTCTGACTTAGAAATAACGTTTGTGGCACTCAGCTTCTCCTGCTTAGGGTTTTGTGTGTAGAAGTTTCCGATTCAAAAAAAGAGAAACTTAGAGAAATCAGATATCATATGCTGGAATCAACACTAACAAATAGAAACACTGAAATCCTTAACAATCCAAACAGCCACAACGTTTAAGTCATTAAAATGGAAACAAACTCTTAGGAACATCAAATAGCACAGGCCCATATAATGTCCTATTAAACAAAGGTAATTGCTTCTAGGGGGCCTACAAATGCTTCACTTTCTTAGGGGGCTTGGGTTTGTCAGCCTCCTCTGGTTTTATGTCATAAAAGTTTAATATAGACAAAAAGCTGGGGTCTTATTCCAGAATCCACAAAAGTGAGTGTGAATTTCAAGCTGGAAAATACTATTGCAGTCAGTGAGGGAGGGCTACTGAGAAAAACCTATAATTCATGTGCTACTGGCAATAGCACTTACTGATACAACTGCCTTTTATAATAGGTTAAGAAATTAGACCGTTTATGAGAGTCTCCCAGGGAATAAATTATCATGAGGTTTGATATCTTGGTTGGATGCCGAGTTTGAGGGGTGATAGACAGAATAGCTTGGTTTATCAAATCAATGTAGTGTAAATTTTTTGATGAGTCAAGTACAAAATAAATGGCATATCCCACCATTTCCTTTTAGAGAATAATCGGACCTCTTTTTTTTTTCCTTGTAATAAGATTTTACTTGCAGTAAGTCCTTGGCTGCTCCCTCTTTGGAAGGTATTTTAAAAGAGAAGGGATAAGTGATTTAGCAGCGCAAATCAGCTGGGTCCTTCTTCCAGCCGCTGACCTGGACGCTTCTCCTGCTTCGTCCTTTAGTGAGGTTGGGACAGAATTTAGGATCTCAGGGAGAAGCCTGGATAAAGGGTGGAGTCATTGCTGCCAAGAGCTTCTGTGTTAGCCATAAAGACCTTGTCACTTCTCTGAAGCTATTTCCCCTTCCCCTGGTGGTTTTCCTTCCTTTCCTTGGAAGTGGACCCTCATTAGAACACGTAGATAATCCGAGCCTTCTGCTGGACAGTAGGGGACTCCCCCCTTCCCAAAAAACAGGAGCTGTGTCACTTGGAGAAGAAAGCATGAGCTAGACCCTTAGCGTATAGTTGAAAGATAATCAATCTTCAGAAAGCAGGCCTGACATCAGTCTTTGTGACAATTCTTTAAATGGCAAAGTAGGATAGGAGAGGTTCAGGTCTCGTAAAAAGAATTCGTGGTTAATAAGGCGCCGAGGCTTCTTTCTCTGCTGTCACCACTGAGCTCTGGCCCATCGGGTTTTTTTTCCAGAGTATCAAACTCTTTTTCCCCTTGAACTCACCCTTGACCCTGCCCTGAGCCTTAGTTGGGGCCAAATGAAGCCCCGGAGCCTTAGCTGGGCAGGAGCCCAGCAGGCATCACAGAGCAAAGAGACTCCCAGTGTCCCCGCAGGCCCCAGGCAGGGGCGTGAACCGGATTGGAGGGCTGCCGCTTGGTGCCCCTTGGAAAGTTGCTGCGTTGTGTCTGGGCCTCACCGAGGAAAAGAGTTGCCGGCTGCCTCTGGCCCTGAAGCCCTGGCTCCTGTTTAATATTCTGCCTGCTCCGTTGATGTTGTGCTTGGCTCCTGTGGGGCTGCAACTCCCGGCTTGAAACTGGAGCCAATTTTCTGTCTTCATCTTACAGTGTTTTGACTGGAGGCAGATCCAGTTCAGGCCGATCAGGGCTGGTGGAAACAACTACCAAGTGTGTCTCTGTCTGCTTCGTTTTGGGAGTAGAAAGTGGAGGGAGCCCCAGAATGGTGTAGAGGATCTGGCCCTGCGGAAAGGCCCTCCAGCCGCCCAGCCGGAGCCAACCCAGAGCCTCAGCAGGGGTGACGGTGGAGATTTCAGCCTCCCCACCCTTTCCTTTTGATTGATTAGTGGATTTCATCAAAGGAGACTCTCAGGGGGATTGACTAGAAAATTGATTTTGCCTCATTAATAGAAAGGCACAAGGGTTTGGGACCTGCCTCTTAGCGGTACATTTTCTGCGGGAAGGTCAGGGGGAAAAATGTGTTGAGGAGGCAAAGCAGCTGTCTCAAATGGGGCTGAGGGGAATCTGAGAACAATAAGAAATGGGCTTTTAAAGATCCGCCCATGAAATGCAGATTGCTGAACACAGAGGCTGAGCTAATAGCAGCGAGAGAGTTTGCTGAGGTTTTCTTTGAAAAAATAATAAAAATGTTTTAGGGTGAAGGGGAGGACGGAGAAGTAGAAGTTTCCCAAAGCAAAGGAATGAAAATGCCAAGGCCATCCCCTGGCCTACTCTTGATTAGGGCTATTTTCTTTCTTTCTTGTTTTTTTCTTTAGATCTGAGGCTGTCAGAGATGACTCTGGTTCTGTCCATGAATAGATTCTGCGAGCCCATTGTCTCGGAAGGAGCCGCTGAAATTGCTGGGTACCAGACACTATGGGAGGCTGACAGCTACGGAGGCCCGAGCCCCCCTGGGCCAGCACAGGGTCCTCTTCAGGGAGACCGGGGAGCTGGTCCCCCACTGGCAGGTACTGCCCTTGAACCCCCCCACCCCCCACCCCCAGCAGCCCTGCCCTCTGCAGCTAGACTCGTGGGCGGGGGTGGTGTCTCAGGTGCCCTTCTGAGCTGAGAGAGCTGCTGTTCCAGGGACTTCCCAGGCTGTCTGCGCCCCTCTCTTAACTGAGCTCGGGGCTCCAGGGAGAGGATCAGAGGCGATACTTCAATTGCATTCAAATCTGAGTCTACACGTGCTGCTGCTTCCTGTGTAAATCATGCCACCTACGTTTTTAAAGAACCAAAGCAGATTTTGAGACCCTGAGTTTGGGTTTTGGTATTTTACCCTGTGGAACTGCATGGTCTCTTCAGAGCTCCCTGGGGAGCTTTTGACAATGAAATCTTTATCCCGTGAGACGTAAAGGAATCTGCACTTGGGGCCAGAAGCTATGTGTCTTCTCTTTTTACTAAGCACACAATTGGCTTTCGTATTGGGGGGGAGGGGATTTTTTTAAATACATAAGTATGTTCTTCCTGATCCTTTATTCTTATATTGTAAGATAAATTCCTTGGATTTTTTTGTGTGGTGTGCTTTAAAAAAAAAAAAAACAAACCTAAAATGTAAACTAAGTACTCCTTGAAGTTCATTTGGGATTAAAAGCTCTGTTCTTTCAAAGTTAGACCCTCCTTTTATTCATGGTTGACATGGTACATTTTTGAGAGAGGGAAAAAGGACTTTGGTTAGCCCACATTTTAATCTTAAACTCAAATTTTTTTTAATTTCGTATTTTGAAAGAAGAAATATTCTAACTCCAATGTGCAGATCGTCATTTGCTTCCTTACCTACAGCCGATAACATTTTTAAAGTTATTTGGTTATTCGTGCTTACAGTTAAAGATGTATACATTGGAGCAGCGGTGTCCTAGTCTCATGGACTTAATGAGACAATTTGAATAAATACTACCCTCCCCTTTATGAATTTTGCTGTTTGTGCATAGAATTAAGATTCCAAGTATTTTGTAAATGCTGACATAGGTCATCTTCCGTTATGATTACCTAGAAATCCTTGCCTAGCCTGGGTCACAGACTTCTGTATGATAGCAAATATTAAGACAGATGTTTATTTTTAATCACCACATGTACAGACAAATACGTAGCCAGGTTATCTTCTATAAGGAAATTGAAGGGAAGTATTTTGTTTGGAGAACCTCCGGCAAACCGCATGTCATTTGTCGTGTCTGATTTATTACCACAGGATCCCATTACAGGGGAATTTCAAATCCTATAACAACATCCAAGATCACATACTTTAAGAGGAAGTATGTGGAAGAAGAGGATTTTCACCCACCACTCAGCAGCTGTAGCCATAAAGTATGTTTTTTTTAATAGTCATTATTTTTATTAAGAGTTTAAGATACTTAGTAACAGTTGCTTGATCCCTTCCCAGAAATTAAATCGTTCCACCCAAGGAACGAAAATGAGCCACTTCTCAGCAGAGCCATATTAATCGTTGTCACTTTTTGGGTCCTCTGTTATTTTCACAAGTGGGTCCTCTGTTATTTTTACAAGTAGTGGAAGAAAGAGCCAGCAGGAGCTCCTCTACCCAGAAATAACAAAATTATATAATCCAGGGAACATCTTTTTTACAAATGTCTTGATTGTTCTCAAGTTGCATTAGTGGTTATGTGCTGTCCATGTTTTCACGTGTGTGCAGAACACACCGTTCTTTCCTGACATCTCCCCCTTCTCCAGGCTCTAGGTCCCATGGCCAGAGCCCCTTCTGTGTGCGCCCACCTGGGAGAAGTTCCCCGGGGCTTCGCTTGACCCGTTAGAGGTGGACTCCCTATCGCTTGAATGTGGGTGTGCAAGTAGAAACGCGCCCTTCATTGTACACTCGTCACATAGGCTTAGTTTGTTAAAATACGTAATTCATTCCCTGGAAAAGACCACAGCTAACTCTTCTGCATGCATAAGAAAAAAATAATGGGATCCAGGAAGTGCCTAGAAATAAGAAACTGGCCCTCTGAACTTTCCAAGTACCAGTTCTTTTTCCTTATGGTTCACTTCCTTTAAAAAACTATCTACAGATATAATCAAGGAGGGTATAACCCAGATCATAGTCATCTGAGATGCGGAGAGGATTTTTGATTTTTTGATTCATCTTCCTCTGTGTCTCCTCTTACCCCCTCTGCTCGAGACCTCACAAGCGTGTCCTTCAAGTGTTGCCTTGACCTTGCTCATAAAGCTATCGGCATGGTTTGGCACGTGCTGGGCTTTTCTCTGACTGTATAGTTCCTGCCTTTGGATAACCGGGCTGGCTTTGTTCGTAGTTCCTCAGGTCATGCTACCAGGTGGCTTTTTTTTTTTTTTTTTATGTGACCTGGAAAAGCTGGTCACCAGGACACAAGCAGTTTATTTCCTCTTTCATTTCTGTGTTACGGTTGTGGCCGTTTCCCAGTGGCTGCTGGATGTGTACCAGTCATCACCCAGTGATAGTAGCGCCTGCTCAGAAGTGAGTCTTCTCATTTCCTCCCTGCATCTCTCCTCCTGCCTGCCTCCCCCCCCCCAGAAGGAGGCTTGCTTTGGCCCTTCCACTGACTGATCCTTTCAGGGGCTGAGCCTCAATTATCACTGTCCCTCAATCAAGTAAGGGTAATTGCAAGTATGAAAGCCAGAGGGACAGCACTGACCGCCGCTCTCGTGCTCCTGGCCGGGGTTCGAAGGAGACTTAGGACCTGCATTTTGACATCCTATACTACGTGAGCGTGTGTGCTTGCGCGTGTAGGGGTTCGTCTCCACACACAGAAAAGCCCAAATATCCTAAGAGTATAGCTTGATGGATTTCACAGCATGAGTGTGTCTATGTAACTAGCATCCACATCAAGAAACAATATAACCAGCAACTGAGAACCCCTACGTCTCTGCCCTCCGGAGAAGCCGCTCCCCTGACTTCTAGTAGGGCACATGAGTTGTGTGTTTTGGCATCTCCCTTGCTGGGCCATAGAAACACGAACAACCTCATCTGTCCCTGCTGAGGTCTGCATCGGGACTGGATTCCCAGGTGCTTGATCGTACCTTCGAGGCAGGGGGAGGGGGTGGGGGACATTAGCCACACCGGGGAAAGCATCTCTAAGTGACCCTGGGAGGAAGAGGACCCCAGCATGCCCAGATCCGGAGAATGCCCAGAAAGAAGTCTACTGCGATGGCATGTTTACACAGCCCACGTCCTCTTAAGTTTTCTCTTCCTTTGGTTTTTAGACCATCTCGATTTTTGAGGAACGAGCCCACATCCTGTATATGTCATTAGAAAAGCTCAAGTTTATCGATGATCCTGAAGTGTACCTCCGAAGATCCGTCCTTATAAACAATTTGATGAAAAGGATCCACGGCGAGATTATCATGCAGAATAACTGGTGCTTTCCCGCCTGCTCTTTCAA
Source organism: Nasua narica (assembly GCA_028533885.1). Lineage (NCBI taxonomy): Eukaryota > Metazoa > Chordata > Mammalia > Carnivora > Procyonidae > Nasua > Nasua narica. The sequence continues at coordinate 32,970,443 of CM052814.1, forward strand.
CGGCCCCTCTGCCCAGGAGTGGTTTCTGGCTCAAGACTGTCCTTACCGAAAACGACCGCGGATGGCCAAAGAGGAGTGTGAAAAGTTTCACGCCTGCTGCTTTTACCAGGAATGCGGTGGCCACTACCTAAACCTGCCCCTTTCTGTCCATGCGAGTGTCGGAAGTGCCTCCACCACTGCCCCCTCTTCCTCCTCGTCTTCCTCTTCCTCTCCCCCTCTGCCTTTGCCGAGTTGTTCCCACCAGGTGGATTTCGATGTAGGCGGTGCCCCTGCTTACAAGGGTGATGGTCAGGTACCCGCCAGTGAAATCTTTGTCACTAATGTCAGGTCACTAGGTGTTCAGGAAAAGGCCACGTTAAGTGAGGAGAAGGCAAATAACACCACCAACAGGGATGGTGGCCCTCTAAGCCATGAACTGGTGGGAAACGACCTTGCTTTTGAGTGCAAAGGCCAATTTTACGATTATTTTGAGACTGGATATAATGACAAAAGCAATGCGAGTGAGTCTTGGAAAAAGTCCTTAAGGAAAAAGGAGCCTTCACCAAGTAACAAACCGTGCTGTGGCAAAGGGAGCAAACTATGAGCCATCTTTCCACCAAACCTCTGAAGCATGCACAGCATGACCAATTAGCTCTCATACATTTTATTTTGAATGGATTTTATAGTTTTGTACAACTGATAAAATTATGCCATGAACACGCCGTGTCATTTTAATGCCTGGAGAGCAGATTGCGTAAAACATCTGTATAGTAGGCATCAGCAAGCTACTTCTCAATGTGGTGATGTTACCAAGAAACAGTTGACTTAATGCTTACAAGTATACCTTAGTTTTCTCACAGAAAAGGTCAGTAGATTAGACTGGGGGACAGTGTGCCCTTGTGACCTTTCCATTACCCTCTAAGGAGCCTGTCACTAGCTACAAAAAACGGCAACGTGTTTGCCAGTCAATTAGGTAGTTATTTGGTCAGCAAATCAACAAAACCAGCAAAGGATGCCTGCTGCTTCTATGTGATACAGTATTTTTTTCTGAATAAAAGGCTGAAGACAGGGAGCTAGATGAAGTGCCGTAAGGACTTGTCTTTAACAGTCTTGCATGACAGACGAAAATAGGATGTAACATAATGAAACACCTGTCTAGGGGCGGCAATCAACAATATGTGTAGAAGGGTAATCCCTGCGAGTTCCTGGCGTGCCTGCGATGTGTGATCAGGCAGTTAGAAAGGTGTTACACAGGGCGATTTTTGGTGCCTTACTTTATCTTAATTTTTGCCAATGCGAAAATTAAGGATAAATCAGAGTTATAGCAGGGATTTAACAAACAGGAAAAAAATACACAGGGTGGATCAATATTGTTTGGAAACCGTTGACTTCGAAACTATTGTGTTCAACTTTTGAGTCGACATCTCTATTCTTCCTTTGTTTTTTGATGCCCAATTGCTTTTGGATTTGGCATTTTTAGAAAGGGATGGGGGAAACAATAGAGCTGTTAGAAACCAGCACTAAGCTGCTTGAGCTTTTCTATGGCAACGGGTCTGTTGCTGGGGTTTGGGTTTTTTGGGTTTTAGGTTGTTTTGTTTTGTTTTGTTTTCTTGTCCAATGAAGTTCATGAACCAGTGGCATGCATTATACTTTAATCTGTTTTGCATCATTTCACTCGTTTAGATTATAAAAGCATGTGGTTTTTTATATATGACTTTTGCTGTTGATTAAGAAGCACAATGTTAATAAATGATGTGGTGATCAATAAGGTTTTATCTTAAAGAATGTAAAGACTTTAGTTTTTGGAAAGTTATTTTGGAGAAATGGGACTCAGTTGGCAATAGCTACCATGTCTTTGGGCCACAGTTTTCTCAATGATTTCTTTAATTTGTACATTTGAGAGAGTGTTCAGAGTGTCCCTCTGACTGCCCGTCCTCCTACTCCAGCCAACTCCTCCTGCTAAACTGTATTCCAGTTTCCAAGATTGCTGATTGACTTGGGCCTCCTTAAACAGTACTTCACAGGAACCAAATGCTCCCAGTTTCTCCAAGATAAAGCTTTTTTATTATTGCTATTAATATTAAATATAGGTCTCATTCATACAGTGTATGAGTAGGATCGTCATTTGGACAATGTCCACAAGGACCAATTTTTAAAACATGTTCTTGTGTTATGGCTAAATAGTCTAGTAATGTTTTGTCCTTTATTTTCAATATTTGATAAACATTTGATGTTGAAAACTTAGATGATAGATGCTTGTATATGAATGTGTTGTAATAAAGTGAGGTTTTCTTGATATATATTTATTAAAATGATCAAAATTCATTAAGAATTCCTTATTTTAATGACCATCAGCAATGTTTCTCCTTTCCATTGCTCTTTCTCCTTTAAAAAACTCAAGATGTCTAGTGGGCAGTGGCCATGCGGAAGTATTCAAAATGAAAGACTGCTTTTTAAGAGGTCAACCTGAAAGGTGTTTTAGAATAGTCCTAGTTTGTGAGTTTAGATTTCTGTGGATTAGAGAGGCCAATGTTAATGAATGATGTGGTTGGGCATCAAGAAGGTTTTATCTTAAAGAATCTAAAGATTTTTCATTTTTGCAAAGTTTCTGACAAAAAAAAATAGTATAACATAAATACTGAATTAATCCTGGCTGATCGCTTTATGAAATGTCAAATTATCAAAAAGATGACCCGTATGTCAGCGGTTGAAATAGCGATAGATTACTGCTGGTGGTATTCCATACCACTCTGTTTTAAGGTTACTCTTAGAGGCTAACATTTCACTGGATAAAGGGAGAAAGCTAGTTGGGAACCTAATTGTCACATGTAACATTCTTAATATGAATGTAATACATTCATGAGATTTACATATGAAAGAGATGGCATCCTTTTCTTTTTAGAAGCCCCCTCCCCCATTATCAGATAATGTTCCTCTTGATGGTCAAAGCTGTAAAGTGACAGTTGCTGATTTTCCAGGGCGCTCACCTGAGCTGCGGGCTCAGGCATGTATGCAGCAGAACCCACGGGAGCTTCTCTGCTGGACGGTTAGGGGCCTTTGAATTCAGCAGCATTAAACTTTGTAATTTTTAGTCATCAAGTTTTTGTCTCTAAGCCATTTCTAGCATACCAAAGACATGCCTCCACCCCTTCCCTGAAAAACCCCTAAACACCCATCCAAATAAGAATGTTCCTTTTGTTGGTATGAGAGCATTAGAGCCTCTTAGGAGCCTGTATCACCATTTCTATACAGAAGATACTCAGTTCGATCTTTCCAGGTGGCCAAGGCACAGACAATAATTTACCAACTGGGGGACAGAACTATAGACAGCTAAGACACTCATCACCCTACAGTCTATCTACCCACTGGAAATAGCACCCTTTCTCGTGGCTGGGCTTTGCTTTAAGGAGAACCTGATAGGGCAGATTCCAGACTTTTAAGTTAAACGAGGGGAAATCTTCACTTAAGAAAATGGCCCAGCTCCCCCAAGAATGCCTTTAATTGCTACTCCCTGAGGCATCTAGGTGCACCTCATTAACCAAATCATTAACCTTTGCCTCTGGTCCTTCCTTTCTAAAAGTGGCGATTGTAGAAGATTGCCGGGCAGAGGCACATCAAAAGAGCACAGATCCCATCCTGCTATATGCTTCCAACTCTTAAAATCCTATTATTCTGTCCTTCACCTTGAAGGTGTCCCAAGGACAGAATTACAGCGGCCAGGACTTGGCAGGAAGGTAGAAAAACTCAAAGCCGGTGGAAGTGACTATCTGACGACCAGTCTTGAAGTAGGGTAAGGAATCTTTGGCATGATCTTTTAAGACAATAGAGACTCAGAACATTTTGTTTCTTAAGGGCAGAAGCAAGTGAATGAACCTTTATTTTCAGAGATTGTAGTTAGCTCCCACCAAAGCAGGGCTACCCCTGTCCCTCCAGTCATGAATTTATATTGCATCTCCACTTAATGACTTCGTTTCGGCGTATCTAGAGAAGAGCTGAGAGCAACTTGCAGCAGACATGGGCGTTAAGAGTTGTCAGCTTCACAATAAATATCAAACAAGGATGTAAGGATTCCCATGTAATGTAGCTAGGCTTTTCTATTCCTCAAACAAGCTGCAAAAAAACGTTTTTGAAAATAATTAGCTGTTCAAATCCATTTTTATGACAGCCCCTTAAATTTGAAGCTATTTCATTCGTAGTTGAGGTTATTCCTGCCCATTTTGCTAGGCCGTTTCCGAAATGAGGATGCAACAGGCCCTGAACAACGATTATTTAAACAAGATGCAGAACTGCCCATGAAGAGAGAGGAATGACATCAGTATTTCAGTGATGAGAGTACGTTGTCTCTCATCTAGTTTCTAGTAATTCACGTTAAGATCGCTGTGTTTTGATTGCGGTTTAACATGAAATGCATTCAGGATCTTGTAGGTTACTACTCAAGGCTTCCATTGCTTCCCTACAGTTACAGTGTGTAAGTGAGGTAGACTATCTGCACATGGCCAATCTCATTGGTTGTGAGAGCTCCATGACCAAGGGTGAAACAGTTACTACTTTCGAGATTGTTTCCAGCCCTGCGTACATGCCATATTTCAACTGGGAGAATTCACTCAGGAAAAGCACTTGAAAAGATGTAAGTTATGAACACTTGAATCTCACATCCTGCCGTAAAGTGCATCAGCAAGTGAGTTTAATAAAACATGCTGTTTAAAATAGTCTGTAATTTCCTGTTTCTGCGTTTCCCTCCAGTATCTGTGACAGGCTGAAGAAGCATGACTACAAGAAGGGCATTTACACAAGCTCGTCTGGTGGTGTTTGCAAACCATTGCTATGAGCTTCATCTTCTTTGGTAAACAATTCTCTGGTGGGCCGTCCATGGTGGTTGTTTTTTTTCCCTTGGTGTTGGTCCAATTTGTTAATTTTGAAAATGCAAACTACTGATTCATAGCCTGGAAACACCTGCTTTTGACCGCAGTGAAACTGATAGAACGTATGGAGATGAATTAGTCATTGCTCATGGAAGTACCCACGTTTTTCCTCAACCCCATTTTTATAATCATTCCTTTGATTTAAAATTATAAAATCTTATACACTGCCATATCTGGGGGATAGAACACACATAGAAAACTTGCAAGGACGTGAGTTGTGATCCCTCTTCCTACCAAGATCTCAAGACAATGGACAAATAGTGAAATTTGGGAAAGACTCAGTCTGCCCTAAGGCCTGTGCTGCCCAGACTGGCTTGGCTTTCACCAGGCACTGCCTTCATCCGGGTCATGCCACGGCAGCGGCTGAGTCCATGCATCAGGCATGTGACGCTCCTTGCCCCCACAGATACCAGCCTGAGTACGCCTGTGGATGTTTTCTGAGGTGAGTGCAATGAGCTAGAATCAGATGGGAACTCTGTAGCCTGGCAGTCAAGAAGCCCAGCTTTCTCAGTGCACCTGGCCCAGCACACAGGCATCTATAGCTTGCCTGAAACTCACGAGACACTTGTGTGCATGATAGGGACAAGATGGAGAATGACAGGCTATCAGGCACGGGATTTCGGCCAAAGGTTGGGAGTTGCTCTCTGGCAGAGTAGAGTGCAAGAAGTCTGAGATAGACAGTGCCCCGCATGCACTGCAGAGTGAACTCACTTAAGGAAAAGTCTACAGATGAAAAGGGAAAGACCTTTTTGGGGGAAGGATCGACTTCTTTAGGAAGACAGGAAAACAAGTTCAGGGACTAAAGGATTTCCTTTATGTTTTTGCAAGAAGAGAGAAATGGCTTGTCAGCTGTGTCTGGGAGCTAGGAGCATTTCTCCTAGTTTTCCAAGCCCTTCGATGCTATGCTTTCCAATTAATCTGCCAAACGGTCTTTGTGACTAGGTGTAGTTCTTAGACCAAGGCACCTCGCTCCAGTTCAACTGCGTAGCCATTGTAGGTTTCTCCTGAGGCTGCAATATAGCAGAGGGTTAAGAATGGGATTTGGAATCACTGCCTGCATGCAAATCCCACTCTGCCACCGTAGCTGTGCAGTCTTGACCTTGGCCCACAGACCCTTGACTTCCTGGTGCCATGGTTTCCTTGTCTGTAAAATGGGGTGGCATAATGTATGCACCTGGCAAGGTTGCCAAGATTAAAGACTTTAATGTTAGGGAGTGACTGGCCCTTGCCTGGATTCACACGATGGGTGTGCAGTCACAGGGAGCCTCCATGACATCTCCACTAATGTCCCCGGATGCCCCGAAGGTGGGACCTTGACAGCACCAGGTTCTCCTTTTTTTGGAAATCGTTCAGCCTTTTGGGTTCTGTACAACAAGCTTGAAACAAATACGGAGATGATGTCAAACCTGGAGACCTAGGACCTTCAGACAGCTATGAAAGTAGTCACTGGTGTTCTTGAGATATTTTTAACATTTCAAAAGGTTTACTGGAAATCATAAAATTTCCTGAAAGCAGCTGCATAGGCTAACCCATGGCAGATTTCTTTATTGTTGCTTGGAATTGAACCAGCTCTGGCTTAACACAGCACAAATCAAGAAGAAACGCTGGGAATATGAAGGCGTTATCCTTAATAAATACAACTGGTTTCATAGATAGGATCTCTCAGAACATTGACTATCTGAAGGGAATAAGAGCTATAAACCTTATAAGTGAAAACGTGAAAAACCATTAATTTGTGACTCATCCTAGGATTTGTCAAAGTTCAAGCTTATTCAATTATGGTATTATTCTTTTACCTTTAGTTTTTACTCAGGAAAAAAAATACAGTATTGAGTAAATAAATATGAGTAACTTAGACCCAAAATGATTTCTAGTGTTCCTACCTCTAGTAATGGAGGCCAAAGAATTATTTACTGGATAATCATAACTTTGAGAACACGGCCTATCATAAAATAACTAAGACACAGTTTTCACCTATAAGATCTAAGTTTAAAAAGCAGATTAATTGAGGCACCTGGGTGGCTTGGTCAGTTAGGCACCAGCCTTTGGCTCAGGTGATGAACCCAGGGCCCTGGGATCCAGCCCCTCACCAAGCTCTGCTCAGTGGAGAGCCTGCTTCTCCCTCTGCCTACTTGTGATCTCTCTGTCAAATAAACAAACAAACAAATAAATATTTTTAAAAAATTAAAAGCAAATCAGCCAGGGAGTGGTTATTTCTACTTCATAGAAAAGGCTATTCCTTTTCTATGTTGCCCTTAAACTCAGAGCCCAACCGATGGCTTCAAAATAGGATTCTCTTTAACAAATGACATTTCCATCCCTCCTAACTTTTCAGGAGCTTATATTTTTCCATAAGGTGAGGTACACTTGCAGTGATGCTTGCTGACTAGCAGGTCTGAAATGAGAACCAAATTGAACCATATGGTTTGAGAATGAGAAACAGGCATCCAAATATAATGAAAGAAAATGCAGTGTTGTGCCATGACCCTTGCAAGACTTCTCTGCAACAGGTTCTCTTCCTACCCCAACAGGCTCTAGGATCTCGTGAATGGTACCAGTAGTTGCCATTTCAGCTGAGAGAGGCACTGGGAACCCAGGACACCTCTGTCTGCCCAGGGAGATTTCGGCGGGCCATCTCCCCGTCGTTATCCTCTCTGTGTTTGGATAGCCAGCAGCTGGAGAAGATACTTTATTTTCCCGTGAGTAGAATGCCAATGAGGAAGGATGACTGATTCCAATTCTCAACCAGTCCAGCCTTAACTCAGCTGGTTTTAGCCAAGATGGCTTAGTGCAGAGGGGCAATGAGGGATGGGGGTGGGGGCATCTCTCTGTCTGGAAACAGTATTGGTCCCTGCACCAAAAGGACCCATAAAGAAACCCTGGGGCCATCAGTCCTCCTGGGTGTTGTAATGGATGAATAAGTAGACACATGCTAGGAAGAACCCTGGGATGGGATCTGTAAGAATTGATTTTCAGCTCTCATTCTCATTACAGATCAAAAAAAGGTTTATAATAACTCAATCATTTAAAAAGTTTCTAACTTTTTTATTTCCCTGCAGTCTATCATATTGATTTCTGGTGAAATGACTGCTGTTTCTTAACAGCAAAATTATTACTGAGTTAATGTTGCGAGCATTAGAGTAGGACTTAGGAGACAGGTTCTTGCCCATTCCTACCACCCATTAGCTGTCTCCGTGATAAGCTCCTCAACATCTCTGGGTCGTACTATCCCATCATCAAATGATGAGGCTGCACTCAGCATCAGACTGGTCTCTTCTGGCCCTAATGTTTATGATTCTAACAACCAATGGATCTCTCCGAAGATTTCACCTACATTTTTCTACACTTGTCACCTTGTTTCCTTCCCCAGGATGCCTCCCCATCACCCCCACGACCCCCTGCCCCCAGTGAAACCTAGAAACTGCTTCTGGATGTGTCTTGAAAGAATACATCTCTTAGTTTTCCTGTCCAGAATGATTTTCTGCATATGGCTGCTAACCTATTGTCTGAAATACATTCCTCCAGATCGGCCGTGCTCCCGCGCGGTGTCTCAGTCAGCCCCTCCTCCTCCCCTCGAGTGCTCCCCCCCATATTAGCCCATTAGCTCCACACATCCACGAGCCAGCCAGCCACAGCGCTGCTCCTCCTGGCACAAAGTTATCCACTCCTTCAAGCAACCAGCCCGCCTGCCCTACGCAGGCAGGAGATCCGCGAACTCTCTTCTCTCTCATGTTTATGAGCAATAAAATAGCAGACTTTCCCCCTTTTTTTATGAAGATAGTCCTTGCAGCTGTGACTATAACTGTTGTTGATTTTTTTTCCTAAGAGCCAAGATTATGGTCCCATAACCCAATTAGTGTCATTTGGTGGTGGTCCAAGTGCTTCCCCTGCACGAGTTTTAATTTGGGGATCCCCAGAGGCTGCACTCCACATCTGTAGCCGGCCTGTTCTTCCTCTCCCCTTATTTGCTCGAGGTTTATGGGAGGATTAGCTGTGTGGTCTGGGAGGCGGCTGCTTCCCTTTCATCCGCACTGCTCTCGAGCCGCGGAGGAGCCTTTTACTTTTCATCAAGCCCTGGCACCTGGAGGGCGGGCAGCCGGGGCGGCTGGAATGAATCAGTGGATGCCCTACAGGCCCCGAGGGGCGCGGCCCTGGAAGCGTGGGGGAGGGGAGGAGGCCGGGAAGGACGCTTATTGGGCCGCACACCACCTCTCCAGCCTGGGCCAGGCCAGGATCCCGGGTGCAGGGCGCGGAGCCCCCACCCCCACTCCGCCCCCACTCCCTGGCTGGCGAGGGCTCCCGGCGCTCATTGTGCAGGCAGCTGGCACCAGCTGGGAAGGGGAATTAGCATAACAAAGAGCCGGAGCGAGCGCAGCGAGGCCCGGCGGGGGCTCTGCGGAGCGCCCCGGGCTCGGAGGAGTCGCGCTGTCACCGGCAGCAGAGCACCCGGGGCCGCCGGGCCGGAGACCCTCGGAGAGCTAGGGCCGGGTCCCGTCGCGGGTGTCCATGCCAGCCGGGGGTCCCGACCCCGGGGCTCGCTCGGAGAAGACGGGCGGTGTGGGTGTGAGTGTCGGTGACGGCGTGAGTGGGCGCGCGCGCGCGCGCGCGCGCGTGTGTGTGTGTGTATGGGTAAGCGTGGGTCCCTCTGAGCGCGCGTGTGTGCATAGCCTTGCATGTGAGTGTGGTGCGAAGGGGCCACCTGCAAACGGGAGGGGACCCACCTGCTCCCTCCTCTCCCTCCCCACCAAGGCCTCTTTGTTTATTCCTTCAGCAAAACTGGTTCTCTGGCCGCACCGAGGAACCCCTGGGCAGCTTTGACGCAGCACCCAGGCCCCAGCCCCACCCTGGAGACTCGGGGGCGATCGTACCCCTGCCGAGGTCTCCGTTGCGCCTTCGGGCGCGGACCTGGCTTCGCGAGAGCCCCTAGTGCAGGGAGGGGCCGGCCGAGCCTTGGGTTAGGGCCCTGAAGCTTCTTCGCCTGCACTGGTGAGTGCACAGCCCTTTGACCCTAGGGCTTCTGTCCCAAGTTTCCTACTGGGCCACCTCAACGTCCTTGCTGCACACAATCCTTCCAGTTGCTCCTTGGGAAAAACTAAGGCTGTGTGTAAAGAGTCACAAAAGGTCACAAAGATCCCCCGGGCCAACTGGAGCCCAGGGATGTAGAACTCAAAGCCCATGTTCTTTCCACCGTAATATTTAAAAATATTCCTAATATGCTGCCGACCAGGTTCCTGGAAGGGCCCTGGGAGGACAGTAGGGAGGGGGGAGCAGGGCACAGCTGGACCCACGGTCCCTGGAAGCCAGACACAGCCCAGAGGACATCCCCAGAAAATGCCCCGGGGCCTCTCCTATGGCGCGGATTTCTGCACCACCTTTGATCCCAGTCCCCCATCCCTTCCCCGCCCTGGTGTTGCTTTCCGTCGTGGTCCAGCCCCCTCCAGACTCTGGCTCCCAGGCTGCCTTCAGGAAAAGATGACAGCACAAGCCATTCGCCATCACCCAGGAGCTGTTGGCAGCTGTGCAGCCTGGGGCCGGGTAGGGAGGGGCCAGGGAGAGAGCCTCAGCTGGGGACCCAGGGATCTGGAGGTCGGGGGGCCAGGGAGCTTACACCTACACGCCTTGGGCCCAGCGCCTGGGTCTCGCCTTGCTACCCCGCGCCCCGCTTCTTCCTTCCAGGAGCTGCGTTGTCTCAGAGGCTTCTCATGCGTTTTTCGACGGGAGTCCCTTGCATTGGCTACCTGCACAGCCCTCCTGGAGCGGGAGGAGAGGAGAACTGCACTGAGCTGCATGGCTCTGCCGGTCGCACACTCCTGCATTACCCAGAGGTGCACGTTGCCTAGAGTGCAGGCTCCGACAGGTGACCTAGCATTCACCATGCTCCAGGAGGGGTAGGGACCTCTGAGGCCACCCGGGGCCACCACCCACCCTTCTCACAGTCTAGGAGGCTGAGGCCCAGGGCGATGGAGTCTGGAGGTTTCACAGGCCTCTGACTGCCTACACAGCTTTGCTCCTGCCCTGCCGGGTTCTCTGACAGGTAAACCCTGGTGATAATTTCCCCCGCCCATATTCTGCAGTGAGAACCCCAGTGCTGGGGAAATGAGCAGTCCTAGCAATGCAGGCAGCATTTGGTCCTAGAGGCACCTGGAGAGGAAGAGGGCTGAAATCTTGGGCCCTGAGCCAGAGTGCCACCCCATTTGAATTCAAGAGTGAACAGGTGAACTGGTGGCCCGCAGGGCTGGTGATGGCTGCTGTTATTATTATTAAGAGTTCAGAATTCTCCTAGGTTCTAACAACTGTGTTCACTCTCAATAAATGGTTTCTTAATAATCATTTTAATTAGCAAAAAGGCTGTCTTATTAAAGCTAATTAAAGGCAATTTGGGAACCTTATTTTCATACAATCATAAAATTAGAGAAACAAGAAGCTGGAGAAATGAGGAATGTCTCAGGCTTTCAGCAGAGGGGGCAGGGAGGAGCTGGGAAGGGAAAGCCTACCCCCAAGCCAGGCCTGCAGGCCAGGAGTGCCCAGTGGGTGGGCAGACCCAGATTGGGAAGCAGCGTTCTGGGGGGGGGGACACCTGCAGGGAGCCATCCTCTGTTCACATCCTTGAAATCTTAGAGTCACCAGGACTAATCTCCCCTCTGCTCCCACAGTTGGTCACTTCCCTCTTTCTAGTTATTTCTGAGAATGTACTACCATCACAGCCTTGACCTATCCTAGACCTTAGTCCTTCCCGCCCATCCATTCTGTGGCTGATTGTTACCAGCCTAACAGGTATTATTAACCTTTCAGGCCTGACTTTTTTTTTTAATTAGCGTATAATGTATTATTTGCTTCAGGGGTACAGGTCTGTGAATCATCAGGGTTATATCAGGCTTATTGTGAACATTGCTGCTATAAGCATTCAGATGCACGTGCCCCTTCGGATTACGACATTTGTATCTTTACAGTAAATAGCCAGTAGTGCAATTGCTGGGTCATAGGGTAAGTCTATTTTCAACTTTTTGAGGAACCTCCATACTGTTTTCCAGAGTGGCTGTACCAGCTTCCATTCCCACCACAGTGGAGGAGGATTCCCCTTTCTCCTCATCCTCGCCAACATCTGTCATTTCCTAACTTGTTAATTTTAGCCATTCTGACTGGTGTGAAGTGGTATCTCACTGTGGTTTTGATTTGTATTTCCCTGATGCCGAGTGATGTTGAGCACTTTTTCATGTGTCTGTTTGCCATTTCGATGTCCTCTTTGCAGAAATGTCTGTTCATAACTTCTGCCCATTTCTTGATTAGATTATTTGTTCTTTGGGTGTTGAGTTTGAAAAGTTCTTTATAGATTTTGGATACTAGCCCTTTATCTGATATGTCATTTGCAAGTATCTTCTCCTATTCTGTCAGTTATCTTTTGGTTTTGTTGATTATTTCCTTTGCTGTACAAAAGCTTTTGATCTTGATGAAGTCCCAGTAGTTCATTTTGTCCTTGCTTTCCTTGCCTTTAGAGATGTTTCTAGGAAGAAGTTGCTGCGGCTGAGGTCGAAGAGGTTGCTGCCTGTGTTCTCCTCCAGGATTTGGATGGATTCCTGTCTCACATTGAAGTCTTTCATCCATTCTGAGTCTATTTTTGTGTGGGGTGTAAGGAAATGGTCCAGTTTCATTCTTATGCATGTGGCTGTCCAGTTTTCCCAACACCATTCGTCGAAGAGACTGTCTTTTTTCCATTGGACATTCTTTCCTGCTTTGTTGAACATTAGTTGATCATAGAGTTGAGGGTCCATTTCTGGGCTCTCTGTTCTGTTCCATTGATCTATGTGTCTGTTTTTGTGCCAGTACCATACTATTTTGATGATTACAACTTTGTAAAGTAGCTTGAAGTCTGGAATTGTGATGCCGCCGACTTTGGTTTTCTTAACATTTCTCTGGCTATTCGGGGTCTTTCTAATTCCATACCAATTTTAGGATTGTTCCATTTCTTTGGAAAAATTGATGGTATTTTGATAGGAATTGCATTAAATGTATAGATTGTTTTAGGTAGCATAGACATTTTCACAATATTTGTTCTCCTAATCCATGAGCATGGTACGTTTTTCCTTTTCTTTGTGTCTTCCTCAATTTCTTTCATAAGTACGTTATAGTTTTCTAAGTACAGATTCTATGCCTCTTTGGTTAGGTTTATTCCTAGGTATCGTATGGTTTTTGGTGCAGTTATAAATGGGATCAACTCCTTAATTTCTCTTTCTTCTATCTTGCTGTTGGGGTATAGAAATACAACTGATTTCTGTGCATTGATTTTATATCCTGACGCTTTACTGAATTCCTGTATGAGTTCTCGCAGTCTTGGGGTGGAGTCTTTTGGGTTTTCCATGTAAAGTATCATGTCATCTGGAAAGAGTGAGAGTTTGACTTCTTCTTTGCCAATTTGGATACCTTTTATTTGTTTTTGTTGTCTGATTGCTGAGGCTAGGACTTCTAGTACTATGGTGAATAGCAGTGGTGATGGTGGACATCCCTGCCGTGTTTCTGACCTTAAGGGAAAAGCTCTTAGTTTTTCCACATTGAGAATGATACTCACTGTGGGTTTTTCATAGTTAGCTTTGATGATATTGAGGTATGTACCCTCTATCCCTACACCGTGAAGAGTTTTGATCAAGAAAGGATACTGTACTTCATCAAATGCTTGTTTAGCATCTATTGAGAGTATCATATCATTCTTGTTCTTTCTTTTATTAATGTATTATATCATATAGATTGATTTGCAGATGTTGAACCAACCTTGGAGCCCAGGAATAAATCCCACTTGGTTGTGGTGAATAATCCTTTTAACATACTGTTGGATCCTATTGGCTACTATTTTGGTGAGAATTTTTGCCTCTGTGTTTATCAAGGATCTTGGTCTTTAATTCTCCTTTTGATGGGGTCTTTGTCTGGTTTTGGATCAAGGTCATGCTGTCCTCATAAAATGAGTTTGGAAGTTTTCCTTCCATTTTTATTTTTTGGGGACAGTTTCAGGAGGATAGGTATTACTTTTTCTTTAAGTGTTTAGTAGAATGTGGCCTCTGGGTGGCTCAGTGGGTTAAGCCTTCCCCTTACACTCAGGTCATAATCTCAGGGTCCTGGGATCAAGCCCCATGTCAGGATCTCTGGTCAGCAGGGAGCCTACTTCCCCCTCTCTTTCTGCCTCCTTCACTGCCTACTTGTGATTTCTCTCTCTGTCAAATAAATAAATAAAAACTTTAAAAAAAAAATGTTTACTAGAATGCCCCCGTGAAGCCATCTGGCCCTGGGCTCTTGTTTGATGGGAGATTTTTGGTGACTGCTTCAAGCTCCTTACTGGTTATGGCTCTGTTCAGGTTTTCTATTCCTTCCTGGTTCTGTTTTGGTAGTTTGTGTATCTCTAGGAATGCATCTATTTCTTTCAGATTGTCAAATTTGCTGGTGTATCGTTGCTCATAATATGTTCTTATAATTGTTTGTATTTCTTTGATATTGGTTGTGATCTCTCCTCTTTCATTCATGATTTTATTAATTTGGGTCCTTTCTCTTCTTTTTGATAAGTCTGGCCAGAGGTTTAGCAATCTTATTAATTCTTTCAAAGAACCAGCTCCTAGTTTTGCTGTTTTGTTCTATTGTTCTTTTGGTTTCTATTTCATTGATTTCTGCTCTCATCTTTATTATTTCTCTTCTCCTGCTGGGTTTGGGCTTTCTTTGCTGTTCTTTCTCCAACTCCTTTAGGTGTAGGGTTAGGTTGTATATTTGAGACCTTTCTTGTTTCTTGAGAAAGGCTTGTATTGCTATATACTTTTAGGACCACCTTTGCTGTGTCCCAAAGATTTTGAACAGTTGTGTTTTCATTTTCATTAGCTTCCATGAATTTTTTAAATTCTTCTTTAATTTCCTGGTTGACCCATTCATTCTTTAGTAGGATGCTCTTTAGCCTCCCTGTATTTGAGTTCTTTCCAACTTTCCTCTTGTGGTTGAGTTCTAGTTTCAGAGCATTGTGATCTGAAAATATGCAGGGAATCATCCCAATCTTTTGGTACCAGTTGAGACCTGATTTGTGACCTAGGATGTGATCTATTCTGGAGAATGTTCCATGTGCACTAGAGAAGAACGTGTATTCTGTTGCTTTGGGATGGAATGTTCTGAATATATCTTTGATGTTAATCTGGTCCAGTGTATCATTTAAAGCTTTTATTTCCTTGTTGATCTTTTGCTTAAATGATCTGTCCATTTCAGTGAGGGGGGTGTTAAAGTGCCCTACTATTATTGTATTATTGTCAATGTGTTTCTTTGATTTTGTTATTAATTGGTTTATATAATTGGCTGCTCCCATATTAGAGGCATAGATATTTAAAATTGTTAGATCTCCTGTTGAACAGACGCTTTAAGTATGATAGAGTGTCCTTCCTCATCTCTTATTATACTCTTTGGCTTAAAATCTAATTTATCTGATATAAGGATTTCCACTCCAGCTTTCTTTTGATGTGGGTTTCTACCCCCTCACTTTAAATCTGGAGGTGTCTTTGGGTCTAAAATGAGTTTCTTGCAGAGAGCATCTCGATGGGTCTTATTTTTTTATCCATTCTGATACCCTGTGTCTTTTGATTGGGGCATTTAGCCCATTTACATTCAGGGTAACTATTGAAAGATAAGAATTTAGGGCCATTGTATTGCCTGAATGTGACTATTACTGTATATTGTCTCTGTTCCTTTCTGATCTGTGTTCCTTTTAGATTCTCTCTTGGCTTAGAGGACCCCTTTCCGTATTTCCTGTAGGGCTGGTTTGGTGTTTGCAAATTCTTTTAGTTTTTGTTTGTCCCGGAAGCTTTTTATCTCTCCTTCTATTTTCAATAACAGCCTAGATGGATATAGTATTCTTGGCTGCATATTTTTCTCATTTAGTGCTCTGAATATATCATGTCAGTCCTTTCTGGCTTGCCAGGTCTCTGTGGATAGGTCTGTTGCCAATCTAATATTTTTACCATTATATGTTGTAGACTTGTTGTCCCAAGGTGCTTTCAGGATTTGCTCTTTGTCACTTTGTCAAGTTGTACTATTAGATGATGGGGTGTTGACCTATATTTATTGACTTTTGAAGGGGATTCTCTGTGCCTTCTAGATTTTGATGTTTGTTCCCTTCAAATTAGGGAAATTCTCTGCTATAATTTGCTCCAATATACCTTCTCCCTCTCTCTTTCTTCTTCTTCTGGGATCCCAATTATTCTAATATTGTTTCATCTTATGGTATCACTTATCTCTCGAATTCTTCCCTCGTGGTTGGGTAGTTGTTTATCTCTCTTTTTCTCAGCTTCTTTATGCTCCATCCATTTGTTCTTCTATATCACTAGTTCTCTCTTCTGCTCATTTATCCTAGCAGTAAGAGCCTCCATTTTTTATTGCACCTCATTAATAGCTTTTTTGATTTCAACTGGGTTAGATTTTAGTTCTTTTATTTCTCTAGAAAGGGATTCTCTAGTATCTTCCATGCTTTTTTCAAGCCCAGCTAGCACCTTGATAATTGTCATTCTGAACTCTGGTTGGGGCATCTTACTAATGTCGGTATTGATTAGGTCCCTAGCTGTTGGCACTGCCTCTTGTTCTTTTTTTTTTGAGGTGAGTTTTTCCACCTTGTCATTTTATCCAGATAAGAATAAGTGAACAAGAGAACAAAATAC
>CM052814.1:32996935-33041535 GCA_028533885.1 Nasua narica
GTGTGTGTGTGTGTGTGTGTGTGTGTGTGTGTGTGTTTTCTGGCATGATTTTTGGAGGCACACCCTGAAGATTTTGTTGCTTTTGTCTTTAAATAGAAACAGTTGGACCTCACTAATTCAGACCAGTTGGAGAAAAGTCCAGAAGGGAAAAAAGTCTGACTTAACAGAATAGGCTTAAACTGAGGCCTTCTTATTTCTCCCAAGTTCATCCAGTCACTGGAACTGGACTAACCATAGTTGCAGATATGGTCCTGCCAGGCGTGCTTCGTGTGTAGATGAAGATTGTTATTAGCATCATCTTGAACACCTAATTAAATGTGAGGGCTATTCAGGGTGTGAAAACACATTTTTCCTTAATAGGTCAGATGTCTTCAACATTAGTAACTCTTCTCATTGGCTTAGTGAACTGTCTTCTTAGCCAGACAGTGTGCTCTTTAAGGACATATTCCATCTCTTGATTGATTTACTATCCAGTGCCTATCATAACTGCTAGAACATAGTAAGTGTGCACAACCTAGTAGATGGGTGCAAGGAAGGATGGCAGGAGGGGTGGAGAGATAGATTGACGACATGAGTAACACAGGAGTAGACAGAGGGGGAATGAGCCTCGGTAGGGGTAGTTACAGGAAATTTCTATTGGCCTCACCCTGATGAGTGGGAGGAACAGCAGAGACACGCATCAGAGCAAGAGCATGTAACGGAAGGCACGGTCATCAGCCCCCAGAGCAAGTGGCAGAAGTGGTGAAGGCAGAGACGGTTGGGGATGTCGCCGGGGCACTGAGTGAGTGTTGAGAGTTCACGCAGAGCTGAGGTTAGGAAGTCTAGCACTGAACAGAGCTGGTGTGCAGGTGTAATCGTGTGAATGGGTGTGCAGGCAGGTCTGGGGTTAGAGGCTAATGTGGGTATGACAAGGTAGAAAGAGATTAATCTCTAGGGTTAGTAAAGGTCACTGGGGGACCATGTCAGTTAAGATGCTTTCGGCTGCAAGTCATAGAAAGTTAGTTCAGTTGGCTTATACCAGTGGTTCTCGGGTGGAGATGACTTCATTCCCCAGACGACATTTGGCAATAAGGGGAGACAGTTGTAGTTGTCAAAACTGGGCTTTGGGGTGCTACTCAGATCTAGAGGGTGGAGGCCAGATAGGCCGCTCAGTATCCTACAATGCACAGAACAGCACCCACAGCAAAGAATTATGCCACTCAAAATGTCAGCAGTTAAACCAATATGGTTTAAACCAATATGGAATAGTTTATTGTTCCATTTCGTAAACAGTTTCGAGTTGGTTATTTCGTCCACTCATTGAAGAGCTGCATTCTCTCCATCAGTAGGCCTTACTTCTGCCATTTATGGGGCCTGTGCTCTTTCAGGGCCACAAGACATTAAATGGCTCTGAGAATCACATCTTCATTCAAGAGCATCCTCCTGTCACTGTTTGAAACTCAACTTCCCTTCCCATCTCACTAGCATTGTGTCTCATGCCTATTCCCAAGTCAGTCCTGGGCAAGAGGATTACCTTGATCAGTTTAGTCTAATCAAAATCCTTCACCTCTACCCCCACACTGGTACTGAAGAATATTTATGTTTTATTAAAAAGAAAATGTGTCTTCTGGAGAGGGGAAAGGTGCTGTGGAGTTCATGTCAAAATCTCCCCGACTTACTGGGTTCACAAAACTGAGAAATGAACTCCTGGCCCTGCAGGCTGGAGCTTACAGCTCAGTTGTCCACTTTGTATCCCTTCCCCTCAGTCGTGTATTCCACAAGTGGTATGCGTTTATGGAACATCTTCTCACTGCGCTAGGGATGAAATGAACATGGGTCCTGCTGGCCTGGAGCTTGTGGTCTTGTAAGGGGCAGAGTAATCAAATAATCTCACAGATTATACACAACTATAGACAGAAATATGCCGGGATTAAATATTACTTGGAGCTGGGGCGCCTGGGTGGCTCAGTCATTAGACGTCTGCCTTTGGCTCAGGTCATGATCCCAGAGTCCTGGGATCGAGCCCCGCATCGGGCTCCCTGCTTGGCGGGAAGCCTGCTTCTCTCTCTCCCACTCACCCTGCTTGTATTCCCTCTTTCACTGTGTCTTTCTCTGTCAAATAAATAAATAAAATCTTAAAAAAAAGTACTTGGAGCTATGACAGCATATAACAGGGGACCTTACATGGGGAATGGAGAGAGTCAGGAGAAGTGTCCTTGGTGGAGCTAAGATCTGAGGAATGAAAAAAATTAACTAGATGAAGGATGGGGCTGAGGAGATTTTCTGGAAGGGTAAGGACAAATACACATGCCTCTGTTGGGAGGAACGTGGCTCATCCCAGGAAATAGAAAGGTCAGTATTGTGCAAAGCAGAGGTCTGGGGGAGGTAGCATACTGAGAGGTTAGGCAAAGGCTAGGTCTTCTAGGGCTAAGGATTTTGATCTTGATCTTCAGAACAAGGAAAAGTCATTCTACTGCCCTACATAAGGACACATTGATTGCAGTATGAAGAACCAATTGGAGAGAATCAGGTGAGATTTGGGAAGTCAGGGAACTATTGCAGGGGTGAAGGCAGCGGAAGAGTGATGGCAGTTTGGACCAGGATGGTAGCGAGGATGGAGACAGGTAGTTAGAGAGACACTGAAGAGATAAAAGAGACAGAACTTGTTGATGGATTTGTTGTGGATCAGGGGAAACATGAAAGTGTTAAGATGGGCTGTAAAAATGGATTGTAAAAATGGTAGGAGGATGGAGGCTAAAATGGAGGAGGATGTAAAAATGGAGAAAGATGGAGCCATTTACTGAGGAAGAAAACACTGGAAAAGGAGCAGAGTTGTGGAGAAATTAGAATTTAGTTTTGGACATGGTGAGATTGTAGTTCCATTGAGACATCCAAGTGGAGGTGATGAGTAGGTATTTGGATATATGGATCTAACAATCAAAGGAAAAGACTGAGGTGGAAATGTAAATGTAGGAGATACCAGCATACACGGTGTCGTGTTGTCTATTGCTGAGCAACAATGACCTCAACACTTGGTGACTTAAAACAATCATTACTTATCTCTTATGGTTTTGGTGTATTGGGACTTTGGACAGGGTACAGAGAAGATGACTTAACTCTGCTCTTCAGTGTCTGAGGTCTCAGCTGGAAGACTCAGTGGCTGGGAGCTGAAATTATCTGATGTTGATGTTGGCTGCTGGTTGAGACCTTAGCTTAGCTGCTTAGCTGTTGGCTGCAACACCCACACGTGGCCTCTCCATGTGGCCTGGGCTTTCTTACAACAGGATGGATTGGTTCCAAGAATGAAAATCTTCGGAGAGAGAGCCAGGTGGAAACTGTATTTTTTACATGACCTAACCTCAGAGGTCACATAGTGTCACTTCCACTGTACTTCATTAGCCAAGGAAGTCATAAGCTGCTACCCAATTTCAAGGGGAGAGAACACAGACCCTACTTTTTGGTGGGAGAGTGTCAGTTACATTGTAGAGAGGTTATGTGGGATGAGATAAATACATAGCTGTGACTATCCTTGGGCAATACAACCTGCCACAGATGGTAATTGAAAGTGATGGATAAGACCTCCCAAATATAAAGAAAAGAGCCTACAATGGAAATTTGGTGCGATCTCATAGGGCAGGAGAAGATGAGTCTGCAAAGGAGGCAGAAAAGGAGCACACAAGGAGGTAGGAGGAAAACTGAAGAGTAGAGTGTCACAAAAGTTATTGAAGAAAGTTCATTCACTCATTCATTCACTCACTCATTTATTCATTCATTCATTCAGAACCTTCTATACCAGACTTTTCTAGGTGTTGGGAATACAGCAGTGAATCCAAAATTCCCTGACTTCATGATGGTTACATTCTAAGAGAGAAATATCCAGCTGGTTGAGAACTGCAAAAATGTGCCTTGGAGGTAGTAACAGGAAGGTCATTGGTGATGTGTGTAAAAACGACTTCATTTAGAATGATGGGGTAGAATCCAGATTGGGGTGGGTTGAGGAATGAATGTAAGAAATGGGTTGGGGAGGTAAAGGGTGTCTCCAGTTTTCTGAAGGTAAAGATGGCGCCACTGAACCCCAACAAGGACATCACTTCTGTGGAGGATGTTCCGTTGTCAGGGTGGATGTCTGCATTGGTTCTTCATGTCCAGGGGCTCAGAAGTTGGAAGAGCCAGAAGCCCCACTGTGGTGGGTAAGGAACCTGGGTGAATTTTTCCTGGGCTCCATTCAGTGTTGTTTGAGAGGGAAGAGAATTGCTGCCTTAGATAATGTCAGCCTCCAAACCCAGACATACTGGTCTATCATAAGCTATGTCTGTTTCGACCTTCCTGATACCTGGACCTCCTTCTTTCCTTCTTGCTGTCCCACTCACCACTTGAAGCCGGCTTCAAGACCCCTTCTCCATGAAGAAGTACCCACTCCAGTCCTCATGGATTCCCCTCACCCACTGAAATCCTGCCCCAAGCTTGGCCCTGCACCTGGCATGGGTCTGATGGGCCTACAATCTATGTGTCCTATTTAGTGGCCCCATATCACGTGTAGCCTTCTTAAAGAGGACCAGGATTGAGATGTGTCCTATGTTTTCATAGTGACTTTGCATGGAGCTCAGCATTGGGCTAAGTTACTGGCAGGGGACCAATATTTGTTGCATCTACTAAGTGAATTGATGCAGAGCCTCCTTGTGGCCTCCCACACATCCCAGACTACATCCTCCAGGAGAGGAATGGGGCTGATTTTTCAAGAGTCTGCTTGTGAATCTCCCAGGAAATAAATTGCAGGAGAAAAAGAATTGATGAAGGCAGGATGGTCCTCTCCTCTCTGGCAGGATTTTTTGGTAGGTGAAATATCTTATATTTGATGTGGGAGAAATACAAACATCACTTGTTAGCTATATCACCTTGTGTAAATTGCCTAACCCCTGAGGCTCAGTTTACCCATCTTTAAAAGTGAGAATAATAATTCCCACTACATGGGATTATTAGAAGAATTGAAAGAGACAATGTACAGTTGATTTGGATTATTTGCAGACTCTGCATATACAAGTTCACCTATTTGCTGAAATTTATTTATAAGCCCCAAATCAATATTTGCCAGGCTTTTGGGATCATTCTTGGACACGTACAAACAGGCGGAAAACTTGAGTCACCCAACACGGATGTTTCCAGTTGAAGTCGAACAAGGCACACCTTCTTGTTTCAACTGTCCTACTGTCAACCTCTGTCCTTTTTGTGGCCTATTTATTGCCATGTGTTTGGTATGTTTGTGATTTTTTTTATTGATGATTTTGCTGTTTAAAATGGGCCCCAGCCGACAGTGCCAAAGTCCTGTCTACCGTTCTAAACACGAGAATGCTGTGATGTGCCTTCCAGAGAAAACACACGTGTGAGACAGTCTGGTTCGAGCATGAGTTACAGTGCTGTCCATGGCGAATTCAGTGTTCATGGATCAACAATCTATATTAAGTAAACAGAAGCACACACACAACAGGGTTATGTGTTGATGGGTTGATGAACATGTCACTAGGGGCTCTCAGGAACCTAACCTTGCGTTTCCCCCAGAAACAACGGTTCTGGGTCTGCAGGGACTTTGTAGGACATAACTACCCCGAATAATGAGACTCGATTGGAGGTCGAAGCACCTACACCAGGCGCAGTGAAGACAAGCATTCAGGAAGTGTTCATTCGGAATCTTGGCGAGAAGGCAGGAAGCGCTCCAGGCAGTTTATTGCCATCTTTGTTCCTGCTTTGCCAGGAATTTGGTTCTGAAAAGAATTAAAAAGGAATTGTCACCCATCTCACACCCTTTGCTCCTGTCAGAGACAGAACAATAATGGGTTGTGACCCCCCCCCCTTTCACTCCAGTCACCTCCGCTCATTATGTTCTTGTTAATATGTTTCTGATTTACTCCTCTTCTGTCCTGTGTGTGCCTCACATTTCTGCACCCAGAGAGGGGATTCTAGGCAGAGCCTGTGTCCCCTCACAGCCTGAGGGGTCTGAAAGGGCCCTTGTCTCCTCTTCTCTGGGTGTTTTCTGCCCTCCTTTTCTCTCTGTCCCAATGAGCTTGTATTTGTTTCCACTTTCATTGACCCTAGGGGAGAGCAAAAAGCAATCAAAGCCTTGTCTAGATCCTGGCTCCCTTTGTGGGGGGTTGCACAGAGAGGACGTCTCTAAGCATCGGTTGTGGGGAGGGTGGAGGGACCCTGGCCACCAGGTTTCTCACCATAGAAAAGGCCCTCGCTGATCACGCCACTGCCGTCTCCTCCCAGGTGGTGGGTGGAAGCAGCAAGAACCAGGAGAAGCTGTGAGATTGACTCTACACCTGGGTCTGATTAGACTCCCATTCCTGAGGCTCTCTGGGCTGAACACTTTCTTCCCAGGCAGCCAATCGGAGAAACTCTGCAAACCTGTGCTGAGGCCAGGCTTAAGGAGGCAGACGGCCCCACGCCCGCCCCACGCCCACCCCGCCCCCTCCTCCCGTGGAATGGGCGGGCTGTGGGTACTTGATCTTTAGCTGAGCCCTCTCCACCTCCAGGCCTCCTGCCAGCGACTAGTAGCCCCCAGCCAGGATCCTCTAGGAATTCAGAGCCTGGTGATTGTATTACCTTTTGAATTCTGTTAGCTCAGGCTGTCTGGGGTGGGATAGGGGAGAC
This sequence comes from Nasua narica, assembly GCA_028533885.1. Classification (NCBI taxonomy): domain Eukaryota; kingdom Metazoa; phylum Chordata; class Mammalia; order Carnivora; family Procyonidae; genus Nasua; species Nasua narica. The sequence continues at coordinate 33,003,563 of CM052814.1, forward strand.
GGGGGAAGGGGGAGTAAGGGGGAGCCGTCCAGCAGCCTTTGGTGCCAAACAGACATCTTCGAGTACTTTTCCCTGCCTTTCCGGCTTTACGTCTCCGGTTGCCTCCATCTCTCACGCTCTCTGCCGGGAAGGACCCGGATTGTGTACACATAAACTAAAAAAAATAAGGGTTTTTATAGATTGTTCATAGAAGAACAGAAGTCAACGGTAATAGTAATAACAACCAGACTGTGTGCCAGGAACTGCTCTAATTGCTTTACACATATGAGCACATTTCATTTTCATAATATCCATCCGTTGCTGGTGGAGAACCTGAGGCAGAACTGTCCGACCTTCGGGATGTCCGCCCTTCCTCAGTGATAAGGAGGCATTAGACAAGATGAATCTAATCTAAAGTACCTTTCTTTTTTTTTTCTCTTTAAGGTTTTATTTATTTGACCAAGAGAAAGCACAGCAGGGGGAGAGACCGAGGAAGAGGGAGAAGCGTGCTTCCCACTGAGCAGGGAGCCGGACTTGGAGCTCCACCCCAGGACCCCCAGACCCCAGGACAGCAACCTGAGCCGAAGACAGATGCTCAACCGACTCAGCCACCCAGGTACCCCAAAAGTACCTTTCATCTCTAATTTTTTTTCCTTTTGTTGGTCTCTTTTCATACCAGGAAGGAGGACATACAAATAAGTATGTATATGGTTTTGCATGTTCACAAATGGAATAGGTCAGTTACAACCATGTGTCTCATGATGAAGCCTGGAGCAGAGCATGAGCTTTCTGAGGGTACAACCCCTTTCTGGGTTAGAGTCTTACGGAGCTAAGTAAGCCAGAGGGCTAAATCCATGGTTGGCTCTCCTAGTCTCTTCCTTTAAAAGGATCCAGGGTGTCTTTCTTCTGCCCTCACATTATATATTTTGTCTGGGTTCTCCTTCATTTTTCTAATATTGGCAGAACTTACGTTCGGTGAAATGTACAGGTTTTAAGAATGAATGTTCTATGAATTTTGACATACACTGGTATAAGCCACACCTCTGTCAAGATACAGACCACTTCTATCACCCTAGAAAGTTCTCTCATGCTCCTTCCTAGCCAATCCTGTTTCCTTCCCCACCCTGACCCCCAGGTGACCACTGTCCCAATTTTTTTTCACCAGTTTTCATCAATTTTTTGCCTTTTCTGTAACTTCATATAAAAAGGAATATGTATTTGTGTTTGTCTGGTTTCTTTGGCTCAACTTAATGTTTTTGAGATTGAGTCATATTGCTGGATGTCTCCATAGTTTATTCCTTTCTAGTCTTGGGTAGTATTCCATTGAACATATATACCACTGTTTTCCTCCCCGTTTTCTTGTTGATGGACCAGCTATTATGAATAAAGCCACTATGAACATTCTCATACAAGTCTTTTTGTGGACATCAGTTCCAATTTCTCTTTGCTAAATACCTAGGAGTAGAAATCATGGGCAATAGGGTAGGTGGAATGTTGAACTTTATAAGAAAGTGCCGAACTATTTTCCAATAGTTTTTGTACTATTTTACACTTCACCAGCAATGAATAAGACTTCTGGTTGTATGATAGCCTCACCAACATTGGGTCGTCTTTCTGATATTGCATTGTAGGAGTTATTAATATAATCTTATGTTTGGGAGGTTGGTTTCTGGCATGATGGTGTGAGGAGCTTCATAGAACCACTCTCCAGTGAAATTGGTGGAAATTATTATTTTTTTTAAAAAACAGTGATATTTAAAGGCTCTGGAAATGAGTGGAAGGACACATAACAAATAAAGAAACATCTATTAAAGAAAATCTACAAAGCTTTAGTAAGAAAAATGATAGTCTGTGGTATTTGAACCAGTACTTCATAGAAATTATCAAGCTGATTAAAAAATTTATATGGATTTTCAGTGGACCCAGAATAACCTAGACAATCTTGAAAAAAAGGAAAAAAACAAAGTAGGTCTCAAATTCCCAATTTAAAATACTACTAAAAAGTTGGGGCACCTGGGTGGTTCAGTCACTGTGTGTCTGCCTTTGGCTCAGGTCATGATCCCAGGGTCCTGGGATCGAGAGCCCTGTGTCAGGACCCCTCCTCAGCAGGAAGCCTACTTCTCCCTCTCCCACTCCCCCTGCTTGTGTTCCCTCTCTCCCCGTCTCTCTGTCAAATAAATAAATAAAATCTTCTAAAGAAAATTACTAAAAAGCAACAGTAAACATTGTGGTAGTGGCGCAGGAAAATCTTATAATCAATAGAATGCAATTGAGAGTTGAGAAAAAAAACCATCTGTGTATGGTCAACTAATGTTTGGCAAAGGTGCCAAAACTATTCAATAAGGACAGAATAGTCTTTTCCACAAATGGTTGAAATGCAAATAGCTGCATGAAAAAGAATGAAGCTGGGTTCTTACTTCACAATATATACAAAAATTAACTCAAAATGGATCAAAGATTTGGGGTGCTTGGTGGCTCAGTCAGTTAAGCATCTGGCTCTTGGTTTTGACTCAGGTTGTATTCTCAGGGTCCTGGGATTGAGCCCCAATCCCAGCGGATTTCAAGCTCTGGGCTCAGCACAGAGTCTGCTGGAAATTGTTCCCCTTTCCCTCTGGTTCTCCCCTACTTGTGTTTTCTCTCTCTTTAAAATAAATAAATAAATGACATCTTTTAAGAAATGTATCAAAGATTTATATGTAAGACCTAAAAGTACGAAAAAAAATAGGGGTAATAACTTTTATAGCCTTGAATTTGGCAAAGAATTCTTATGTATGATACCCAAAGCATCAATAACAAAATAAAAACCAGATAATTTGGGCTTCATCAAAATGAAAAACTTCTCTGATTCAAATAACAACATTGAGAAAATGAAAAGACAACCCACAGAATGGGGAAAAAATACTTGCCAATTCTATATCTGAAAGGGAATTATATCCAGAATATAAAAAGAATTCTTACAACCTAGATTACAAGCAATCCAATTTGAAAATGGGCAAGGGATCTGAATATATATTTCTCCAAGGATTAAAATAATAACCCTTTGATTATTGATATAGGGGTATATGTTTCCATGTGTGTGACTATAGTATTAGTTTCCTCTTGCTGCTGTAACAAATTACCAAAAACTTAGTGACTTAAAACAACACAAATTTATTATCTTACAGTTCTGGAGGTCAGAAACCCAAAATGAGTTTCCTTGGGCTGAAATCAAAATGCTGGCAGGGCCAATGCTTCTTCTGAGGCTAGGGGAGACCGTCTATTTCCTTTTGTTTCCCAGCTTCTGGAGACCACCAAAGTCACTTCCTCCATGTTAGAAATTCTTCGCTCCATCCTCTGCTTCTGCCCTCACATCTCCTCTCTGTGACTCTCACTCTTCTGCCTTCCTCTTACAGGGACCATTGTGATTACATAGAGCCCACCTAAATTATCCGAGATAACCTCCTTTCAAGATTCTTCATTTAGTTGTTTTTGCAAATTCTTCCTGCCATGAAAAGTAATGAAGTCACAGGTTCTGGGGATTAAGATGTAGACATCTTTGAGAGAGCCATTATTATTTCTACCAGAGTGTATGTCTGTGCATGCATGCACGTGTGTTTATATCAGATATTTCTGCAAACTCATGGCTTGCTTATTCATTTTCTTAACTACATTCTTTAATTAACAAGCTTTTTTTTTTTTTTTTAGAACTAGACAAGGCTATCGTAAAATATATATGAAAATGCAAAAGACCTAGGGGTCCCTGGGTGGCTCCGTCGGTTAAGCGTTTGCCTTTGGTTGAGGATATGATCCCAGGGTCCTGGGATCGAGTCCCACATCCGGCTCCTTGCTCAGCAGGGAACCTGCTTCTTTCTCTACCTCTGCCTGCTGCTTCCCCTGCTGCGCTCTCTCTCTCTCCCTGACAAATAAATAAAATCTTAAGAAAAGAAAATGCCAAAGACCTAGAATAGCTAAAATGGTCCTGAAAAAGAAGAATATTACTTTTCGTTTTCTATGTTTTGCTGAATTCCATTTACCAATATCGTATTAAGGATTTTTGCATCTTTACTTATGGGAGGATATTGGTCTACAGTTTTCTTTTTTTGTAATGTCCTTGTCTGTCTAATTCTGGTATTAGTTATAAAGTAGCTTTATAATATCGATTGGGAAATATTTGCCCATCTATTTTTTTAATTCCAAAACTTTTTAAAAAATAGATTTTATTTATGTATTTAACAGATAGAAAGACGGCCTAGAGAGGGAACACAAGCAGGGGGAGTGGGAGAAGCAGGTTCCTCACTGAGCAGGGAGCCCAATGTGGGACTCAATCTCAGGACCCTAGGATCATGATCTGAGCTGAAGGCAACTGTTTAACCGACAGAGCCACCCAGGTGCCCCTTGTATCTACGTTTGTAATTTGTGTCCTTTCAGTGAATTTCATCCATTTTACCTAAAATGGGGGAAAACCCCTTGTTTTAACAAACACAAATGTTTTTCTTCTTTGCCTCGAAGTGGTTAAACTTCAGTAACTGCCTCTGGCTTCAGTGCAGTAGTTGATCACAAGATTTCCTTTTCTTCTGATTACAATTGCAATAACAGCTTACTGAAGACAATTTTGAAAATATACATGAGCTGAAAGAAGAAACTAAAAGTCACCAGCAGTTACACTGCCCAGAAACAAATCACTATTAATACTTAGCTCTAATTTTGTTTTATGGTAATTTAGGACAATAATAAATACTGTTTAACTGTACATATATAAAATTGACTTTTTTAGTCATGGATAGTTCTAGGAGAGCATGAGAACCACAACAAGAGAAATTCCAGAAAACATTGCACTCCTAGAATGAGTTCTTTCTCTTTTTGTGGGACAGAGGTTCAGTGTTCAGAGGTGGGGAAACAGTAGTGTTCTCCTTAGGGGAGGTGGCCCAAGCACTTTGTGGGCAGTCTTCAGACATATGCTAAGTGCAGTCAAATGGTGGGGTCTCATATGGGGTTTAAATAGATAAAGGATTCTTTTGGTTCCATTCACAGTGGAAACCATTAAAATAACCCTGTTCTGATTGGTAGTTCAGAGGGAATCTTGCCTCTTTGGGTGCAATTTGTAGATGGCACTTCCCTTACCAGAGTCCTTCATGAAGAGTAGAGAAAGGCCTGGGTTCTTAAAACCTTCATCAACTGAGTCTCTCTTTGAACCAGTAAAATGGTTCCCCTCAGATGTGGGGTCCCAATGAAGGCAATCTAAGAAAGGATTATCCCCTGGGGATTCCTGAGGACACATGACAAGGTACCATGGTGGTTATCAGAAGGCTTGTTGAGATCCTGAACTGCCAGCAGTCCTGGGGCCCTACCTGGTATCGTCTTTCCTATTCCAAACTTGTCTATGTGAGGAAGCACCCAAAGACCAAAGCTGTGGTGGATCTGGCCTTCATAGGTCTCTCAGTCTAGGTCTACTGTTGAGGCAGAATTAACAAAGGTGTGAGATTTGACCCCCTCCTATCTTTCCCCATCTGTGTGTCTCTCTGTGGCCTCTCTTTGCCAAAACAAAGAGTTCTTTCACAGGCCAGAGGTTTCTGCTACTGTGAAAACAGCTCCCTCCCACTGGATATTTTATCAAGAGGAGAACTCATATGTCTATCATGAAGTTTTTACTTTTTTTTTTTTTTTTTTGAAGTTTTTACTTTTGAAGGAAGGATCCCAATACTGAATCTCTGCTCAGTGCTCGAAGACAGGAAGGGCCATGTGGGCAGAGCCCATAACTATCTGTGCCTGTGGGGCCAAGCCGACCTGCAGTAAGGACACCTGTGCTTTGAGCTTTATGGCAGTAGCCTTCAGATGTCAGATACGTGTCCACAGAAATGTGTGGACTGTGTGTCTGGGAAAGTGTGGGCACGTTTTATAGCAAATCCATGTGAGGGAGTGTGTTTGTCAAACACTCAGCCAAGGCAGCTGGAATCGTTGAAACTGGGGTTTGATTTGAGGAAAGTTAATAATCTAGACAGGGGAGGAAACCAAGAAGAGTCCTTCTGGTGGGGTCCACAGACCTCCATAGCAGATCTCCATGAGTAGAGCTCTATCACAATATGATCAGTTTCCTGGGTAATCCTAAGTATTTTATGTATTTGAAAATATTATTTGGAGAAGGGGTCCATTGGCTTCACTAGTCTGTCAGAGTAGTCTGTGGTAGGAAAACAGATCAAAAGGTTAAGTGCTCTCTCTCCTCTCTTGTCTTCTCTTCTATTTCCTTCCTCCGTTTTCATAGCAGCAAGACTGCAAGACAACAACAACAGAAAACTTCTGATGCTAATCCTGGTCCCTTTTCATAGCATGCTTTTGGTATGTTTGTTAAAAAAATGATACATCCCTATCAGGAGAGGAATGGGAGAAACAAGGAGAAACAAAGGAGCTGGCTCGTTCTCACTTTCTAGTTGGGAAGTTATGCATCCTGTGGTTTATTTGTATCCCAGCTCCCTCCAGAAAGGGCTTTGGGCAAATAAAAACAGGTGAACGTATGCAAGACTATGTCTTAGGCATTTAATAGCAGGACAGAGAACATGGGAGTGATCTTGAAGTGCCTGCACAGATCTTGCTCAGCTGTTGAAATCAGCATTAGCATTTGGCTCTATTCCAGAAAGCTCCTTCTTCACCTTCAGAGCATATCTCAGAATCTAATAATAATCTGAGTATTTTTGTCAAATTTAAAAAGCTTGGCTTGTACTGTCCTTTAATAATCCTTTCTCAGAAAAGGTAAGCTGCTTAATAAATCTCACTGGCAATGGATGGAATCACTCAAGAGGAAGAGTTGATTTAATACTCATTTGACTTAATTAATCTTCAAAACATTTTCCTGGAAAGGAATTGGACAATTCAAGCCTTTTTCTTTCTTTCTCTTTCTTCCTTTCTTCCTTTCTGATTTTTAAAATTTATTTGACAGAGAGAGACTCAGCAAGAGAGGGAACACAATCAGGGAGAGTGGGAGAGGGAGAAGCAGGCTTCCCATTGAGTAGGGAGCCTCATGCGGGGCTCAATCCCAGGACCCTTGGATCATGACCCAAGCTGAAGACAGATGATTAACAACTGAGCCACCCAGGCGCCCAAGCCTTTTTCCATCAGCAATAATAAGAGGGACACCTGGGTGGCTCAGTCAGCTAAGCGTCTGTTTTCAGCTCCAGTCATGATCCCAGGGTCCTGAAATCAAGCCCCATGTTGGGCTTCCTGCTCAGTGGAGAGCCTGCTTGTCCCTCTCCCCCTGCCATTCTCCCAGCTTATGCTCTCTAGCTCTCTCTCCGTCAGATAAATAAATAAAATCCTTAAAAAAAAACAACAAACAATTGTAAGAGAAGTGACTTTGGAACTCAGGTGATAGTGGGGCCATTGTAGGAAGCTTCTAGCTTTGAACTCTGTGTACAGTTTGACCTTTTGAATATGGGTCACAAACAATATGATATAACTTTGCCAGGTGTTTTCAGAAATCATTAGGAATAAAAATTCCACTGAAATCCCAAAATATGCACTAGTCTTGCAGCAAACAGTATTGGTCACTCCCAATGACCAAAGGAAAGGAAAATATCCATTTTCCTTTCCTTTCTTTAGGAAAAAATTCCCAAAATACAGCTGGGCATCTGCAAAAAGAGATCTGCAAAAGACCAGATTTCTAGCTTCTTTCGCATCTCAGCATGGACACATGACCGAGTCTTGACTACTGAGATGTAAGAAGAAGTGATGTGTAACTACCTCTCGCTCTGCCCCTCCCCCTGCTCGCATGTGCCCATGCATGTGCGTCCCATCATTCTCTCTCTCAAATAAATTATAAAATAAAATAAAATTAAATTAAACAATTAAGTTAGATAAAATTAATATTTTATTTATTTAAAATAAATTAAAGCAAAAAAGAAATACACTTTGTAAGAGACACCATTGTTTGGCCATTAGTATAATAGCCACATCTGTATTCTAACCCATATGGTCCCAGCCATGTTTCTCCCTGCTCCTGGTTATGTGTACCCTCTTCTCAGCTCCATTCCATCTGACTGGTCAACCTCTGATCCCCTGCCATTGTTTCTTCAGTCACTGTCCCTTGCCATAGCTTATATCACTCCCCACCCAACGCCCTCCCTGTCCCATTCTCGATTCTCCGCCAGGGCCTGTCTCTAAACAATCTGTGATCTCCAACTTCTAAAAAGAACCCACTGAAATAAAACAACAATATTTATTCAGTACTTCTCATGAGCCAGTTTCTGTTCTAAACTAATTACATGTTAATGTAATGTCTAAACAAATTACATCTTATTTTAACCTTTCAACAACCCTTTGAGGTAAGTGGTTTGATTTCCTCTCTCTTAGAGATGAGGAATTTGAGGCTCAGAGAGACCAGGGAGTGAACTTACCACACATCTGACAGGGATCTTAACTCTGGAATTCCTAAACAGAGATGAGCAAGGAGAGAGAAGTTCTCGAGGTCGAAGTCTGAGAGCCAGGCTGCATATGACCAGGGAGGTCCCAGGGGCAGCTGCTGGCTCCTTTCTGAAGCCCTGTGGGAGGGTAGCCTCTTGGCCAAGCTGTTTCAGATGAACAGCGTCAGGTAAAGAAGCAGAGTCCGGGTCAGCTTTTCTTGTTACCCCAGGCTATGGAGCTTTATAGGACGAGCTGATTCCCCACCCAGACATTCCTAAACATGTAATTCCATTTTTTCTCACCCATCCCCCACCACCTCTCTCACTTATCACCTTCTCCATAGCTCCTCCTGACTAGACCTCATTTGGTCAAGGACACTCCAAGGACCATTCAGTCTTTGGCCAGGGTCCTTGGGTGGGTCTTAGCTCAGCAAGGGGGCTTACCTCAGCAAGGGGGTCCTGCCATTGATTTGCCAGCTCCAAACAGAATGGGGCCTCCAGAGCCCAGCTTATTCTGGTGCCGGGGATGGCTCTGGGTAGAACCCTAACTGGGGTGTGGAAACAAGCTGGGTGGCTTGGGGGGGTCTCCTCCTATGCTTCTAGTTGTGAAGGAGCTGCTCCATGACCATCAGCATCCTGTGCCCTTTACACACTGCTCTACACACACTGCCTTCTCTCCTTGGCCCCCAAACACACATTGTTCCATGATTGCTCTCCCCAGTGGCTGCCTGGAGTCCTCCAATTCCTACCCTCTGGCCCTCTCCATTTTATCTCAATTTTTTCCCTGTCAAGCTTTTTTTTTTTTTTTTTTTTAAGATTTTATTTATTTATTTGACAGAGAGAGAGATCACAAGTAGGCAGAGAGGCAGGCAGAGAGAGAGGGGGAAGCAGACTCCTCGCTGAGTGGAGAGCCCGATGTGGGGCTCAATTCCAGGACCCTGAGATCATGACCAGAGCCAAAGGCAGCGGCTTTAACCCATTGAGCCACCAGGCATCCCTCCCTGTCAAGCTGTGTTTATTAGAACCACGTTAAGCTTTGTGCATTATTAGAGCAAAGCCAGACCCCCAGAGGGCCCTCGGAGGAGGAAGTGGGTCTCTCCCCTCAGCCTGGGGACAGCTGACTCTTCCCTACCCCACGCAATGACCAGCCGAAAGACACTCAGCATCTGCATAGAGAAGTCAATCTGAAGTAAAAGATGCCTATCCAAAGTGGAAACTCTTCTCCCTCTCTCCTTCCTTTCACCACCTAAAATGTCTCTGTTCCTTGCTCCCCACTTCCAACTTCAGCAAGAATGCTGTTTGCCTTCACGTTAATCGAATGGTAATTCTTCCTCCCACGAAGGTGGGCAGTTGTTTGTTCATTGAGTTTTATGCCATCATACTAGGGATGCCTCTGGTAGTTGTTTCTTTAAACTGGCATAGAGCGCGTGCCCCGTACGAGCTGGATTGTTATTCTACCAAATGGTGAGAGGACTGGTTAGGGTCGATTGGCACTCAGTATCTATTCCACCTTCCCCAGAAGGATTTCCCATAGTTCAGAGACTGGTGTGAACTAAATTGTTTCTGACTCCCTTGCAGCTAAGGCTCTGGCTGGGGATTGGGTTCTTCCAATGAGACATGCTCCATGCAAATTGGTAAAGGCGCTCTTCCTGCAGTTTGGTTGTTAAGCACCTACCTACAAACGAAGCATCCCGCCGGTCCTACCCCAGGGTCTTGCCCAGGGTCATCCCAGAACCAAGTACAAGCATGGCTGTGGAGACCCTGTGTTTTTCTACAGCAGCCTTCAGTGTTTTGTCGCCAGCCTTATAGATCCCAAGAGGCAGTGGCTGTGGTGGTGTTGGTGACAGACTCCTGATCACTGAATCCAGCGATGGCCCATGGCCATGTGGGTTTTTTAATTCATCAGCCTCAGATGCATCCACTTGGCAGCCCTCCCATCAGGCCAGTTCCAGGGTGTCGCTCTGGGAGTCAGGCCCGCCCGCTGCCTCAGCTCTTCCAGTGATCTTTCAGGTACCTGATGCCTGATGGTAAATATTTGTGTTTAGCACAGTTAAACACAAATGGGTTTCATGTTCTGTGTTCCCAAACTGGGTTCTGTTTCCTACAACTAACCTCTTTTGAAGCAAGGGGCATTGGAAGAAAAAGAGCTGAAAACCCTGGAAATTCATTTTTTTTTTTTTAGTATTTGCCTGTGGAAACGGGCAGTTATATTCTTCTAGCCGAATGCCCACAAAAAAGATAGAAAGGTATTTCTTTATGCCAGAATTTATTCCAATTTGGATAGAGGATTTGGATATAAAGTTTGTCCTAGGAAAGTTTAATTCATTCATCCAACAAACATTTATTCTGTACCAAGGATGATATCAGGCACTGAGGTCAAATGAAGACTAAGCCATAATCTTTGCCCTACGGGTACGAGGGGCAAACACCCTAAGTAATAAATAAGTAAATACATACATGCATACATACATACATACATACTTGGAAGAGGCATTTTAATGAAAGTTTGGGAATAAGACCAAGTTTAAATTGTGATTGATGACCGTTAAAATTAATCAATTCTGCGTGGTTGTTTCCCTCAGATCCTTTCTGGAATTGACACGGGTCAGTAGGTAGATATCCTTGCCTATATGCTTTATGGAAAAGCTTGCTTCCTGAGTACCTCATCCAAACAAGAGTCCTGGGGTTCCTACGCTTTAGCAAAGAATTCTATTTTTCATTTTTTAAATGTCTGAAAATGTTATCATTCCAAACTAGATCTTAGGTACAACACATACACTGAAGTTTGGAATGTGATATCGAGGGATCTACCCCCAGCTGGGTGCAGAACGTTCTGATCCTGGGAAAGATAGACCATCCTGAGTGCTGAATTCGTTAAACTGAATTTTTAAGGAACAACAGTAAAGTGTCGCTGGCCCGGGCCATGTCCACATACCCAAACGTTTTTGATAATATTGACCAAGTACACCGATTACTTGTTTTAACATGCACAAAACAAAACGTTTTCATATTTTTCTTCAAACCTTCCCTCCAGGAGGGCGGATACCTTTTACATTTTGTTTAGTCCTGAATCTCCAGCAACTAAAATAGACCCTCACACGTAGCTGGGCTGAATAAATATTCTTTGAATGTTGCATCCATGGGGGAAACGGATCCTTCTGGTTACTGGGTAACGGATAGGCTGTGGGGGACAAGATGGGAAGCAAGGCAACCGTTAGCGGGTTGATGTGGTAATCCAGGTGAGAGGTGGTGGCGCCTGGGATTATCGTTGTTGATGGAGGCGATAATACGGAGTCTGATTTGGGATCTCTTTAGAACGTAAACCTGTCAGAACTTGCTAATGGATTGGCCGTGGAGTGTGAGAAAGGAAAGAGTCAGGAGTGACTCTTAAACCCGCGGCCGGAGCGATTGGATGATTCATGGTCGGTTTACGGGAACTCCAGGCTCAGGCAGGTGTGTGCTTGGCCTATTAGGAAGAACAAGGAGGCCAGTGAGTGAGCAAAGGGGAGTGTGGTGAGCTGAGGTCAGAGAGGTAGCTGGAACCAACTCGTCAGCCAAGGTAAAGACTTTGAGTGTTGTTTTAAGTGATGGGAAGCTCCTGGAGGGTTTTGCACCTTGTCGGAACATGACCTGATTTGCATTTTAGAAGGATCCCTCACGCTGCAAGTGTGGAAAATTGATCATAGAAAACAAGAAACAGAATCAGGGAGATGAACCAGCTAGAGGTTCTACGGCCCAGGTGGGAGACGCGGTGGCTTGGATCAGGGGTAGCAGTGAAGGGGGTGGTGTCTCCCCACTGCTTGCAAACTCCCTTCCCCCTCATCTGTTTCCTGTAGCCTGACTGTACTTTACTCACCACCTCATGCCAATCAGATCTTTGCCCAAATATCTCTTCCTCAGAGGCTTTTTTTCTCAGCGTCTTCTTGAATTTGGTGCCAGATACCCTTTTCTCTCTTGCTCCCTTTCTCTGCTTTGTTTTCGATCACAGTCTGTGTCACTCCCTGTTCTAGATTTTGTTGACACGGTTTAATCGTCTCTCCTGCTCTGGAACAGAAGCTCCGCAAGGGAAGGGTTTTGACTTGGTTCTCTGCTGCCTCACGGCCCCTCTGCGGGTGACTGCAGACAGAAGAACCTCAACAGGTCTGCCTTTAACGCAGAGAAAGCACTTTGGGGAGAGCTGGAGAGGTTTTCCTTCTCTGGGGAAAGGGTTTCTTGTGCAAATGTATACTGTAAACGTGATTGATAGGCGGGGGGCGGAATTCAGACTACTCTCAGGAACTCGCTGTTTCGAATACCTATTGACGTATAACCAACTTGGGATGGGAGTACCTCATGTGGGTACTTTGGAGTTTTGGGAGAAATCTCTTGCATCTTGATACAAGTCTAAATGACACATTTTATTCATTTCAGATAACTTTTGATTGGTTCATCTTTTAAAAATAGCACATATCTACAGATACATATTTTTACACAAATGCAGGTAAACGAGCATACACATGCTCTTTTTTTATTATTATTATTTTTAATTTTTAAAAGATTTTATTGATTTGTCAGAGAGAGAACACAAGCAGGGGGAGAGGCAGGCAGAGGGAGAAGCAGGCTCTTCGCTGAGCAGGGACCCTGGGATCATGACCTGAGCCAAAGGTAGACACATAACTGATTGAGCCACCCAGGGGTCGCCCTTTTATTATTTTTAAATCCAGTCTTTCCCCCATTTTTATGGTCATCCCTGACCCCCTTTTCTGCCCCCTTTATTGCCTTTCATAAAAAGTATATTTCTCATAATTTTCTCTTTGCTCATATAATTCAATGTAGGATATATGCATATGCTCACACTGGAGGGAGTGCCATTCATTGTTTTAAAAATGTGAGATCATTTATACACCTTTTTCTACATCTCATTTCTCATTTTTCTCCTCCAACACACCACATGGCAGTTCTTCCAAGTTATCTGGCATAGCTCTGATTTTTCATTGTTCATTGGTTACATACTGTTTCAAGGTGTGGATGTGCAGTAATTTATTCAACTATTCTCCCTTGGAAGACATTCCCTCTGTTTCCTGGCTTTTGCTCCTTTGAACTACGCCGCAACACCAACCCTTGGCATGTACAGTTTCAGAGCAGGAGGTGAAGCTGCATGTTGTTTCATTCAATCCTACAATTTCACAGTTGAGACAAATGAGGATCAGAAAGGTAAAGGAAGGTGCCTAAGATCACACAGCAATTTACTTAGTACTTGATAAAAATTTGGATAGGCATTATTTAACATGATCTTCACAAACAGGGCAAGTATTATCATGTCAACCTTAAAGGTGCAGAAACTGAAGCCAAGACTAATTGCTTTGATTTCACGGCCAGTGAGAGCGAAAGCCAGGGCTTACAGCCAAGACTAGATTCCTGGCCCCCAGTAGCTTCCTCCACTCCTAGTTTTATCTGGGCGCTTCGCACAAAATGTCTACAGGGCAGCCTTTTGTTAATTTCTTCTGGACTTTAAGACTGTGTGCTCTGCCTGAAAAAAAAAAAAAAAGTTTTGCTAAAGGAATGACACAGTTTGGATTTGGCCATGATTCAGGATATACTTGCGTTATCCGTGAGGGTAAACCAAGCGGTCGATCTCTTCTCAGCCTTTTGCCTAAGATCAAGTGTTAGAGGTTGTTTAAAACAGTCTTTGGAATCAGACAGACTTACTTTTGAATTTTGGCTCTGCCGCTTGGTGAATTTTGGCAGATGACTCAGCATCCCTGAAACCCAGTTTCTTCATCTATAAACCGGGGACTTAATGTAATGCCCCTACCTTATCGGGTATTCTTAGCTTTGGATGGCACAAGGTACATGTGCAGATAGAACAGTTCTGGGCACATAATACGCTCTCAGTAAATAGCATTATTTTGGATGTTGCGACTCTTTGCTCCCACTTAACTGAATTGGGAGCTCTCTTTCCTTCGTGATTGTTCTTTATCTGACTAGGAAAAGGCTTTCTCATCTAAGGATCCAGGACAGTCTGGATACCCTCGCTGCTCATCTCGTGGTTTCCTCATAGGCAGAATATAAGAGAGGGGAAGACCTCGAAAGAGTTTTCTCTTTTTGCGTTGTACTTTGGCATCAAGCAGAGGGGAATCTGTCCCTTCAAAAGACAAGCAGGAACATTTTGACCTTTCTGAATGTGCCTGCCGGTGTGAGACAGGGAGCGCAGACATTTCTCAGTCACAGAGCATAACTGTCCGTGGATGTGTTATAGCTAGTTTAGTGCCTTCTCCCTTCCTAGAGAAAAGCTGTTTTCAAGCCAGTTGCTTGCAGCGCATCGAGCGGTGAAATTCAGATAACAAATTGTGCATTTGTTGGGCTTCATGCTCATTACACCCCCAGTTCTGGAAAGCATTGCACTTAGCCCCTTAATAATCCCTCTCCCGAGATCAATTACCAGGATTTATCTGGTTCCTGGAGCATATAAGTGTTTTATTGTTTTTACTTTTGCTGAAAGCGAAGTGTGAAGGGGTAGGCCGTTTTTAAAAGACTATCCCAGGCAAGAGTGTGAGGCTGGGATCACTGGCCCTGCTTTCCTGTCTACCAAGTCCCCGTGAACAGGAAGGTAAGAAACATTTGGAAGTGTGTCCCCTGAGGAGTGACCAGATCCAGATGTTCCCATCTCTGGTTATTTGCAGGTGCGTGGGAAGGTGGGTGCTTGAGGGGAGAGGCTGGAAAGCAGAACTGAGTTACCAATTCAGACCAAATCATTTTTCCTCTAAAGTTTCGCCGTAATCCAAACCAGTTGAGCATTTGAGAAGAAGTAGGTACCATGAAAAGGGGTAATGGAATTAGCTTTCATGTTTTTCCAGGACTCTAAACCATATTTCCTGTCACAACTGTACATTATTAATACAAGGCATCTGTTAGCACAGAACTGCCCGAAAATGTGCACCCAAAACTTTACATCTGGTTTCGATAATTTATTTCTGACATTTGTAGTTCGGGGGGGAGGGGAGGCTGAGATGGGAAAAAAGGAGGAATTAAACCAAGATGTTGCCTTTAACCCATCAGAAGCTCCTAGATGCAGCCAAAAGCCAGAGTTCTTAACGTAGTTTTTGCATTAGGTAATATAATTATATTAATTTAGCAGCAAATAGCATGACTCCAGGCCTGGTGGGTGTGGGTCCGTGCTCGCTTTTATCCTGCCTTCTCTGGCTGCAGCAATTAGCTTCCTCTCGCGAAAGGGATTAGCAGGACCACCTCCCAGCGGCGGGGGTTGGGGGGGGTGCTCACTCAAAGCTGTCAGGTGTCACTCGGCTTTCTCGGGTCTCCTCCCCCGCCCCGCCCCTGCAATTAAGCCCCTCTCCTGCTTTGCCCAGAGACAAAGCCGTCTGTTCCCGAGGTGTCCGACCTCCCGCCCCCTTGGCGGGCTCAGCCTGGGTTCCTCCGGCAGGAATCGCCCTAGGCGCTGGGAGCCCGAGCCGCCGGGTCTCAGACCCGCCCCAGACTTTCCACGATCAGATTTCAGCTCCTCTAACGAGGGGAAAAGAAAGAAAGAGCGCGACTTCCGCGAGCTGGAGCCGCATGGGGCCCCGGGGAAACGCAGGCCGGGCCCAGGGGGAGGGGACGCCAAGAGGCCCCAGGGCTAGGCCTGCGAACTGAGCCGGGCACAGGTGTCCCAGGCGGGCCACCTGACCCTCGGCGCCAGGTCCTCCGGCTCTGCTATGGTCTCCCCAGAAATGCCCCTGCTTCTGCGGGGAGCCAGGGCCAGAGATGCTCTTCAAGCGATGCCCTTTTCCCACACCCCCTGCCCTCCTCCTGCCTCCGGAACTGGGGCAGCGCAGGGAAGGTCTTCAACACAACACTCACAAACCCAGGCATGGAGGGGAGAGCTTACCCGGGGCTCGCAGGACTGTGTGTTTTTGTTTTTGTTTTTAAAAAGCAACAGACATATTTTTCTGGACTCCTGCTCAGCAGCTCAGGTTTTTTTGTTTGCTTAATTACTGGAATCTCAAAGAGCATCAGGTCCAGCAGCTTTCTTATTTCCCAGATAGGGAACTGACAACCGGAGAGGTTTTGTCAAGGTCAAAGCTCAAGTTTGTGGTGTGGCTAGAACTACAGGGACCAGGTCTGTTGAGCTCCAGCTCAGTGCTTTCTGCAGCTACACTATGAAAAAACCTCAGCCTGGCTCAGGGGGGATTTGGGGGGAGACATCCAGGCCTGGCCTGGACAGCCCGGAGTGAGGCTTAGTCCAGGGTTCAGATTTTCCTGGAGCCAGTCCACCAGCGGTCAGGCCACATGTGAGCAATAAAGGATTGAGTGTTGTATACTTTAGGCTGGTCCCCCTCTTCTTGGCCCCCTTTCCCGGCCTTAACTTCCTTTTGGAGTCCCTGCTGACTTCTGGGTGTCCACCATGGGCCCTTTTGGAAAAGTTTCAGCTCCATCTCGGAATAAAAGGAATAAAAACCTGGGGAAAGAAGCCAAGGAGGAAAGCCACAAATACGCATCTGGCCGCGGCAGACGGAGCAGCTCCAAGAGTCTGCAGAGATACGCTGGGCCGGCTGTTTGCAGCTGCTGAGCTGCCAGAGGCTTGGGTGCCTTTCCCGGTCCTGTTCCTGAAAAAGGAGAACAGCCAAGAGAAAAGGCACATCTTCCCTACCAAACTTCTCCTCTTGCGACCCATCCAAGTCTTTCAAGTTTCTACAGATCATGAGGAAGGGCAAGAGCGATGAGGCAGGAATCCTAGCTCCCCAACCCGTTAGCCAGGGCTGAGAGCAAGAACGTAGCCTCCCCGAGCCGCCTCCGTTGCTCCCTTCTTACACTTGGTAACATTAGGGCCAGCCCCAGGGCCGTGTTGTGACTTGTCATGAGTCCTAGGTACTCGTGCTAACCCTTTGTGGCCGTGGGCCCCTTCCTTGAAAAAATAAGAAATTAAAAATATGCTTTTTTATGACGGCATTATTTATCTCTCAAGATGAATATACAAGATGTTATGTATTAAAACATTTTTAATCTAAAATTTCATTTTTTTCTTCTGCTTCTATAAAGAACACATTTTTATGGGCCCTGAAAAGTACTGTGGGCCCCCCCGCATGGATGATCCTAATGGATAAGTTGGCCCTATTTGAACCCACAGCTTGGAATCTGCTTTTGGGGTAGCCCAGACCAAGACATAGAGGCATGGCTATTATGTTTGAGGAACCTCAGCAAAGAGACTATTGAGAGGCGAGGGTAATGGGTGAGGGTGGGGGGAAGAATGGCTTTCCCCGAGCTCAGCACCCACCCCTCTCATCCACTGCTCTGTGGGCTTTGAAGTGCTAGGTGTTTCTTTGGGATCTGTCAGGCAGTGCTTCCTCTGCATTAGGTGTGCTAGACAGCAACCCCCCTCTTCATTTCCATTCCTTCTACTTAGCCCAAGCAAGCAGAATGAGGCCCTCCTACCCCTGGAGCCGCATCTCCTCAGTCCCTCCTCACAGATGGGCATCTAATCTACCAGATGCCTGTTCCTCCTGCCAGGGGAAATCCCAGGCCCTGGGCTTCCTCAGCTAGACTCCCCACTGCCCCAGCTTCTTGAGGCCCACATCTCAAATATCTGGCCATGACCTCCTCACACCCTTTCAAGCCCCCGCACCCCCTGCCCACCAGGCCCCCTCAGGGGGGCCTTCTGCTTAACAGGCCTCAGGAAGAGAGGACAGGAGAGAAAAAGCTTCTCTTACGCCTTTTCTCCTGTCTGAAGTCACAGGGCTGGATCATGCCGTCTTTGGGGGCTCACAGCTCTTAGGATTCTCTTCGAGCTACCAGGCAACTGGCAGGGACTAAAGAGCTTATGTTTCTAAAGTGGGAGTGGCTGGTGTTTATCAAAGACTGATGTGTGGGCTCCTGCGGCCTCTCAGACGGTGGCTGAGGCCTGTTCAGAGCTCTGTGGAAGCAGGAAGTTCCCGGCTGGGCTGGGGCTTGCTGGCTTTGCTGGAGCACTGGCAGGATCTGAGGAAAGCATTCCTCACAAATGTCTCCTTCAGAAGCTGCCGGATTCCTTAACAGCTAATTAGTGAGAAGTCACTACTGTAATGGGGGCTGACCTAGGCCTTGCCCCCATCTCCTCACGGGGGTCAAGGCCCCCCAGGGAGGCCAGCAATGCCTCACCATGGCCATATTTCCTTCCTACGTCAGCTGTTTCTTCAGGAATCATCTCTCCAGCTTAAGCCTTTTCTCAGAAACAAGCTTTTCCCTGACAAGTTTTCAGCTCAAAAGGAACCGGCTCCTCTTAACTGTTGAAATCAGGCGCATCTGGAAGCAGTAAACTTTTCAACAGGCTGAGAGGGAGAAAAGACATATTGTAGGGGATGGATTCACCCCTGGGACTAATTATTCTTTATATTTCACCCGTCACATTTACAATCTTCGTCAGAGCAAAGAGACAATAAATGATCTCATTAAAACCCAGAAAGATGCTTCTCCCCATCAAGAAGAACCTCCTTTCAGCGCCCGGTTCTCTGATGAGGGCCTTGTCAGGGAGGCTGGCGCTGGGGCCCAGGGAACCCGGGGCGGGAGGGGCAGAGCCTCTGCCAAATGCTTTTCCTTGTTTGAATACAATATCTATTTTTTCCATCACTGGAAATACCCTTGTGAGTCTGAAATCAAAGCCTCCTCTGACCATGTTTTCCCCAGAGGCAGGCAGTCATTGAGGAGACAGTAATCAGGAGGAGGTGTTGGGTTGTGGAGTTTAAAAAATTATCTTGCAGTATTTCTGAACCAGCTCTTCTCTTTCTCCCCTATTAAAAACTCATCCCCGGGCGCCTGCGTGGCGCTGTCATTAAGTGTCTGCCTTCGGCTCAGGTCATGGTCCTGGGATCAAGCCCCACATTGGACTCCCTGCTCGGTAGGGAGTCTACTTCCCCCTCTCCCACTCCCCCTGCTTGTGTTCCCTCTCTTGCTGTCTCTTTCTCTGTCGAATAAAATCTTTGGGGGCAAAAAACAACTCCTCCTGCTAATAAGGAGAAGATACCAAGTCAGATTCTTCTAGGATGAATTTTCTGCGATAACCCCCAGAAAGCCATCTCTGTAATCTGGGGATTTGAGCAGGGAATGAAGGGATGTTTTTACCCCCTTTTCCAACCGCAAAAAGGGGTAACCCATATAGGGCCACAGCAACCCAGCACTCTCCCAATCCACACTGCCTCATTCTCTACCAGGCACCGTGACCATAGGGCAACTTAGAAGGGACCCCCAAGTCCTACCCCACTCCCCAGTCTTGGGGATGCCAGCAGAGAAATTGTGTCTCCCTGAAGCCCTGTCAGGTGTTGGCCTGAGGCAGCCCTGCAGGGTGGTAACTCCTTCTGCCAGAGGGGGCTGGTGTCTTCCAGGTCTTTGCTCCCCTTACTCCCTCCCTACGACCATCCCAGGCATTTTAGCACGACCTCTGGATCATGTGTATGAGCCCTCAAGCTTGAGCAGTCATACCCTAGGCCAGCGGCTCCCATTTTTTTACTTGGCTGAGAATCACCTGAAGGGCTTATTAAAACCCTGGATGCAGGACTTTACCCTTCGGAGCGTCTGATTCAGAAGGTCGGGGTGGCTGAGAACTTGCATTTGTAGGAAGTTCCCAGGTGGTGCTATTGCCCCTGGTCCAGGGACCACACCCCGCTGACTCCTAAGAGGAACGGCTCAATACTTAAGGATATCCTGTTTAAATGCAGAGATTCTTGGGCTCTACTGGAAGACATTCAGATTCAAACATGTTATAATCTTTGTAACAGAGTTCTCAGAACAAAGTACATTTGTCTAGCACTTCCCAGTTTGCAAAGCACTTCCACAGCCCATATTCCATTTACACTTTGTGGATGAGAAATTCCTTACAAAGGACGAGGCAGCTCAGGCTCTGAGCAGTTACCTAACGTTTCTTCGGCAGTAAGTGAGCCAGGGTTTGAACCCAGACATTCTGAAGTCACAAACTATACTTTCCCACCTCGCCGCGACCTGCGTCACGAAATCATTTTAAAAGACGG
Organism: Nasua narica; assembly: GCA_028533885.1. NCBI lineage: Eukaryota > Metazoa > Chordata > Mammalia > Carnivora > Procyonidae > Nasua > Nasua narica. The sequence goes on from CM052814.1 coordinate 33,023,883, forward strand.
TTGAGTCCCTTTCAGGTATTTTTAGTTTCATGATCATATTTGTGTCGACTGTCCATAGGGTTTCTCAGAGGCGGTTTTATGGTTCTGTGGAGCCTGGTTAATGAACAGATAAAACCGTTCTGTGCTGAACGACGTGCATTTCTCTCCTCGCCCTATCCTACAATATTTAGAAGCATGCTGAAGAGATGGAGCTTATCTTCTCTGATCTTGCCTACCCTTGCAGGTACCTTCCTAAGGAGATAAAAAAAAAAAAAAAAAAAGGAAAAAGGCCTAACCCTTTCTTCAAAGGTCAAAATGATCAGATTTTGAGTTAGCTGTGTCTGAATCAGTGAGTTCACTGTGTGTGCACACCCCCAGTCCCCACCACGGCCATAATGCCCAGCAAAGCCTTTTCAAAGAAAAGACATCTGCTTGCATTGTATTAGTTGTTGATGCCAAAAAAAAAAAAAAAAACCCAAACCCATAAAAGTGTATGCCTCAGGCCATATCTATGAAAAAAAAAAAAAAAACTTCCCCTGAATCTGTCCTCAGATTCTTTTAAAAGTGCAAGTTGAGACAAAGCTTCCAAGCTGGCTGGTACGGAGAACAATGGCTTGTGGCTGTGGGCGTGGGGGAGGGTGCGGCTTGCCCTCTGCAGCCTCTGAGCAGGTGTCAAAGAAAAAAAAAAGGCCGTTTTGAAATAAATGTTCCTGTTGCCTGAAAGAGAGCAGTGCCTAGGTCGGAAACCTAGTCCGCAGGTCTCTTTGAAGAGAAAAAAGCATGAACACGGGCTTTCCTGCCCTTCAATGTCTGGAGAGCAGAGCCAACATTCTCCCACTGACTGAGTACTCTTTCCCGGAGGTGTTTCTGGAAGCACCAAGATCAAATTACTAAGGCATTTTCTGCCTCACAATTACTTAGTTGGGTTTTTAACTTGTAAAACTTTCTTCTTTCAAAGTCTAGGGCTACATCTATTTTCCCGCCCCCCTCCCCCACAGGGGTGAGAATCATGTGTCATTAGCCATCACAGAAAGTGAGCCCAGGGTACCTGTGCTTTTAGATCACATGTCATAACCAGGAAATATTTTTAGAAATTAAAAAAAAAAAAAATCTCCTGGCGATGATGTCGATCTTATGCTGTTTGGGGAAAGTGGCTCATCAGAGTAAATGCCTCTTTCTCTGATGCCTTAAGTATCCTCCCTGCCTCAGATGAGCGGGTTATTAAGGTAATGTTACTCTTTATTGCTGAAAAGCAGTGTAAATAGACACCCAGACTACAGAGATTACCTGCTTTCAAACTGCAGAAATGAGACACTTTCTTTTACAATTTCCTTTCTACCAAATAGCATACCCTATTTACTTGGGGGAATAGTCACCTTCTTATAATGACCACACCCGTTCACTCAGACACAAAAAGCTGGCAAAGTAAGTGTAGCTATTATGTGGGCAAATCTTTGAGTTTCTTCCTCCCCTTGCGTGCTGTGCTATGCAGTGTGCACACTGCCCCCTCTTCATTCGGGCATATCCAGAAGGTATTTCGTCTTCTCTCTGAAGCCCTTTCTGACAAGGGTCAGGGAGCTCCCAGTCCTGGATGCCTCTTGACTGATAGGAGAAGCAGAACATCATCCCAGGAAGTTGTGACTAGGGGAGGAAACATAGCCATCCCCCTTGGTGAGCTCCTGGCTGATGGAGAAGGCACAGTCCTGACAGTGAGGAAACTCACATGGATGCACACATACACACATGCACGTGCGCACACATGCACACACATGTATATACATACATATGTACAAACATGCACATAGATATATTTCCCACTAAATATTGTATTTATTAATGTATACAAATTACATATATATTTAGAACTTGTATAGACAAGTGGCATCGAGTGGCATCTGGGTAGCTCACTTGGTCAAGCCTTTGACTCTTGCTTTGGCTCAGGTCATGATGTCAGGGTAATGAGATCCTGCCTGAGTTCACACTCCCCAATGTGTGTGGAGAGCCCGCTTAAGATTCTCTGTCCCCCTCCCTTTGCTCCCCCTTCTCTCATGTGTGTGTACTCACTCTCTCTAAAAAGAAAGAAGGAAAGGAAGGAAGGAAGAAGGAAGGAAAAAAGAAAAGTGGCATCGATGAGTAACACTGAGATTTGGAAACGAGGGCATAATTAGTATTAATTAACGTAAACTATGGAGTTAGTGCTGGGAGAAGAGGTCTTCAAGAGCGAGGGTGCGGACCGGCTATACCCTTGGGCTTAATATTAGGCTAGGAAAGAATGGCAGAACTCCACCTACTCCTTCCTGACAGAGGTTCCTTCATAACCAAAACACAATAGCTTTACCCAGCCCACTCTAGCAGGATAAACAAGTTTGATGTAACATCCAAATCTATTTTCTATTGTACGTTCCATTTATCGAATAAAATAGCAATTCAACATGTTTGCAAATCATGGCGCTCTCGACGCCAGTGCTGGCAGAGCTTCACGTCCTTACTGGACGGCTCGCCCAGTTAGGCTCTGCAACTCTGCAGAGAATCGATGTGGAATTCCAAACAGCTGCAAGTAGTAAGTTGAAAGCAATTTTGGCTAATCTTCCAGGGGGCTGTGTGGCATGGCGGAAGCTAGTTCCAGATAGCAAAAGGTACTGGCTTTTAAACTTATAACTTGGAGCAGCTTCTGGATATTTGCTTTTCGGACTGATAACAAATAAGAGCCAGACCGTGATGTGATCTTGCACATTTACATTTAGTATCGTCTAAACATGAACCTGAATTTGTTTTATGTCGGAAAACCCCTTCCTTTCAACATTTCTTGCGCCTGGCTCCCAGCCTCTGGGAAAATGCGGAAAAGCGAATATGTAGTCGGCTTATGGAGGATAATGGGAAAGCTAACACGACCTCCTCATGCTTCTCCAAAGGATTGGAGAATCCTCAGAAATTCTTCAGAGGATGTGTTGTTTAGCTAGACTGAATGCAAAATTTACCTACAAGTATTTATCCAGAGGAAAGTTGCCCTTGGTTTCTCAGTAAAAGCACATTTTCAAAGATGTAGATGCAGAATTTGGTGGTGGTCTACCAAGAAGTCCACCTAATCTGTGAACTGTTCCGCCCACCAGGGCTACCCCAAAACAAGGACTTCCTAGGCCTGATGCTGGGCACTATGTTTTGCATAATCCCCAGCCCTGTCCCACCCTGTGCTGGCTATGGCCCATGGAAGCCCAGCCTTGGGGTTGCATTTTTTCCCCCGTTAAGACAGGGATGTAAAGACCCTCTACTTCTGCCTTTTGCCGGTGGCTGGAGCACTGGGAGCACAGCCTTGAAACTGGCTGTGAAATAGAAAAAATAGGAGTGTTTGAGTAGCCAGGCTGCCTGCTTGGTCTCTTCTGCCCTGGTCTTTGGCATCGAGGTAGGCTTAGCCTGTGTTCCAGCCGCCTAGCTGGTTGCTGCCAGTTCGGTTTCTCAGGACTTGGGCCTCATCCCAGTCTCACGCCTCACATGGAGCTGGCTGGTTCCTGTTAGCATTTCAGTGTACCCCTAACAGTGAGCATTTGCTGCTGCCAAGAACTCATGAAACTGGATTCCCATTTGGCCCCTCTGATCAGACCCTGCTGGATCATTCTGCCGGCTTGGAAACAGACGGTGGTTGTGCCACGTCTCTTGGACTGGTCTATCACCGCACAGGGAAGGCTGTGTCTGGTCCATAGATTCTGATTCGGTGACCTGCTGCACCCCCCAGGCATGATGCAACTATCTTTAATCTGGAATTCTAGGTAATGCTAATCCCCTTTACAGAATAGTTCCGTAGAGCTCTGACCTGTTCTAAACAAAATAAAGACATCTTATCAAGCGAGGGGACTTTCAGAAAACTTTATCTACCTTTCAGTACCTTGGAACTACCTTCCAAGTAAAGTTCCCCAAGAATATTCTAGAAGATCACATGGTTTTATTTGCTCAGAACCTTAGTTCAAGCCAGAGGTGATTTGATAGATTTATGACCAGGCCATTTTCAAATCTGTTGATCTGGCTAGCTTTGACTGGCCCTCAAAAGAATGTTCTGCCCTGGAGCAGGTCCATCTGGTCAGACATAGTTACACAAATGGGTAAGTTCTTGCAAATGGTCCATCAACTCACCATAGAGAAAAACAATCTGCCAGATCTTTAGTTGTGCTTCAGCGTATTGCTATATTAAAAGCTATTTTCACTGAGACCTTCTGCCTGGAGGAAAATACTTGTTAGATCTGTGTGTTATGAAGTGTTAGGCTTAGCGACATTCAAAACTATTAACATTCAAACAGTTTTTATTTATTAATGGAGTCTTAATCTTTTCAAACTCCTCCTTTTAAAGTTGATAATAATCTCTATTAATCAAAATGCATACAGAAACACAATTTATGAGGTGGTCATTATTCTTTCCTGCAATAGAAAATTAGTCAACAACTGTTTAACAGACCCACACAACCAGCAATAACTTTGAAATATAGTTAATAACAAATGTATGCATGATTTTTCACTATCTTGCTTATTTCCAACGATAAGAATCACTATAATTGTCTCACATTAAGATTTGCGTTTGTTCATTTCTGGTGTGTGCAGAAGAAATAGAACAGTATTCCCAACACTTAATATTTTAATTGCTTTGTTCTTTTCAATATATTTTAGAAATAAATCACTTACTCTGGTCTCATCCATTAATAAAAAGTTATTATCACTTCAACTCCTCTCTTGGCTAGATTGTACATACAAATTAAATATGGAATCCATTGCAAATCTACTATGTACAAGTCACCAGGCTTAGTCAAGAGAACCCTAAAGCAGGGCTGTTCAAGACTCTTCTATTAAGGGGCGCCTGGGTGGCTCAGTGGTTGGGCCTTTGCCTTCGGCTCAGGTCATGATCTCAGGGTCCTGGGATCGAGCCCCGCATCGGGTTCTGTGCTCAGCAGGGAGCCTGCTTCCCCCTCTCTCTCTGCTTCTGCCTACTTGTGATCTCTCTCTCTGTGAAATGAATGAATGAAATCTTAAAAAAAAAAAAAAAAAAAAAAGACTCTTCTATTAGGCTCTGAAGACCTTTTTGTTAAGTTACAAAATCTTTCTTACCACAGGAAAAATAGATGAAGTAGTGATGGCTGTTGGTTGAGTTGGTGGGAGAAAGCCCAGAGCCTGCCATGAGCTCCTCCCCCAATCTCAGAACACTTAGGCTACTATGGAGCATAGTTTGAAAACTATAGCTGGAGAGGCAGGTGTAATTTTAAGTCTGAGAGGGGGCCACTTTAATGGCAGTAACCCACATTTTACTGATTCTTCTTGTCACATGCATAGTGGAGACCTCCTACCTCTTTCAACAAAGTCCCACTCAGACTCCACGGAGATGTCTCACGGGACTGTAAGAATGGGGACCGTGTTATTGCAGTTAACACAAAGATTCCCCCAGGTTCATCCCCTTTTCTCTGCCTCCAGCTCTATCCACTGTCCCCTGTCCATACAGGGACATAAGAGTGCTACTCTTGTTTCAAGTCCTCACAGAGAGTCCTTTCTGAAGACCAATCCTATAGCTATGGTTCCGAACCTTTTCTGTAGAGCTCAGACCAGGCTAAGCTGCCAGGTAGGGAAAAAAATTCTATGCTAGGCTTTGATTTCCACCCCACCAGTCATCATGAAACGTCTTCCTTTCTCTTTCAGTCCTATCCAACTAACCTGCAAATTGACTTCCTGTCCACTCAGTAGTTTGGCTACATTCTCTGACATGTGTGAACCTAAGTTTGGACTCAAGGTGGAATTCATCAGACTATGTAACTTCTAACCAAGTTCCATAGCTGCCATCCTGCTTTTTATTAGGACACCATTGACTTGTTCAAGCAACAATTCTGAGCCCAGCCCCGGGGGAGCCATGTGCTCTGTCAAAGAGATAGTTTCAGCAAATGCATCAGTCCGTTGGCCCTTGGAATGAATGTGCTACCCAAAGGGCAGCTACTGTCTTGATTATACTTCCCGGAAAACTACGAAGAAAAACAAACTAACTAACCAACCACAAAAGCTATTTCCTGGCTCGTCTAGCAATTCTGACTCGTTTTGAGTGGTTATTTTTTATTATCCCTTTCTTTGGGGAACAAATTAAAGTGGTGTGTTTATTTCTGCAACACTAAGAAACACAAAAAGAAAGCCTCCCAAAAGGATGATCCTGTTTCCCATTCCAGATATTTGCCAACAACCACATGAAAAGGAAAAATAAACTTGAAGGCATTGTGCAATAGATTTGTTCTTTAATATTATTTATAATTCCATTTCTATTTTAAATTCACTTGGGGTATGACCCTCCCGACTCCTCCCCCAAAGTCATTACCCACCACAACCCCCTACCCCCATAAAAAAGTGAGCCATCATTGTTTATTTAGTATATCTGTTACGTAGAAGTTCCCATTCTAGGTTTCTCAAAGTGGCACTTACCTGATTTTCCTTGAGGTCTATGTGATTCGGTCCAAAACTAAGGGATTTTCTATGGTGACTTGTGTTTGGCCAATGTCATGATCCTCCCTGTCTCTCTGAGACTGTGTGTGATACAAATTGAACTGAGATACTATCACATATACCAGACTGTCAGGGATGGAAACTCTGGCTATGCCTCTTTGCCTGGTCTAGCCTAGCCCTGGTCTTCATGCCCATACCCAGGCCAGATATGTAGACTAATTTCAGTCGATCAGAATCTCCTACTTAGCCCCTGCTCCTAAGGTCTAGAGGCTGGCTTGTGTGAATGAATAAGAAGTAACAAACCTGGGCTATCAATACTACAGTTCTCTGAGCCTTTCCTGTGAAACCTAGTTGTAGGTCACTGCTTTATTCTTCCTGGTGGGTGGCCCCTGGGATTTTCAGGGGATTGACCACAGACCAGATGGTAATGGAAACCACTTAGCTCATATGTTCCCCCAGGAAATCCTGCCCCCACCAGTATGCACTGGCCAATCCCAGAGTTTAGTGGAAGGATCTCCTTGGGATAAAAGGACTTTCTAAAAGCAGCAAGAGAACCTTGGAACCCTGAAGGCAGCAAGCCGTACTGGACTGGAAGACTTCAGTGTCAGTTTCCTAGGGTGGGAGGAAATTTTGAATGACCCTGAACATTCTCATCAGTTATATGACTCTTTGGTTTTCAGTGACCACATCAGCCTTGGGAGCAAACCTCAGAGAGCTGGAAGAGAAATTCAACTGATCCCAAGCGAGAAAGTCAGGGACATGACAGGGAGAGACACCAAGGACCTGGCCGTGTGTGTGTCTATATCTCTGTGGAATGTGAGGGTGCTTGCCTTCGACCATTGATGAGAGAGGAGCTCTCATCCCTCCTCCCTAAGCCCTCAGGGTCTCCACAGGCTGTTGTGTCTCTTTAGTGTTTCTGTGCTCATAGTTGCACTGAGCCATGTTCTCAAAGGATCAAAGTTCCTTCCCTTCCTCATTCTGCTCATTGGACTGGAAGACCTGATCTGTTGTTTCTCTGGGCACCAAACTGCTCAGACTGACTTTTATGTTTCTGGACCTTATGTGTATCTGCACACAAGGGCTAAGGCACCTCTGTGTCTGTCTTGGTCCATCTCAGTCAGCTCAGGTTGCTCTAACAAAATACCACAGACTGGGTGGCTTAAAGAACAATTCATTCCTCGCAGTTCTGGAGGTCAGTGAGTCCAAAACCAGAGTGCTTGCTAGCATAGTTGGGTTCTGGTGAGAGCTCCTTTTCTGACAGGCATATAGCTGCCTTCGTGCTGTGTCCTCACAGGACTCCGCTCTCTTCCTCTTCTCAGAAAGACGCTACCCTCATTGTGGGCCCTACACGTGTGACCTCCTACACGTGTGACCTCATCTAAACCTGAAAAAGGCCCAATGGCCAAAGGCCCTAATGCTTAATACCATCGCTTTGGGGGTTGGGGTTTCTAGGGCTGGTTTCAGGTAGTGGATCCTTAGTGTCCAACTTTTTCAGATTCTCCCAAGAGCACCATCCCTAAGCAATCTTTCTTCAGCCAATAGCCTTTTCTGCCAGTGGCCTCATGTAAGTGTTATTGTGCTAAAAGAAATCATTTCCAAGGTTGAGGAAGAGATGAGAAAAGGCAATGAAAGGAACTGAGAAATACACATAGGTTAGTTTGCTACAGCTTTGTAATAAATTACCCCAAACTTGGTGGCTTAAAATAATAGAAATTTATTCTCTCATAAATCTGGAGGCCAGAAGTCCAAAATCAAGGTGTTAGCAAAGTTGATTCCTCCTGGAAGCTCCTTTCCATGCCTTTCTCCTAGCTTCTGGCGGCTGCTCACAATCGTTGGTATTCCTTGGCTTGTAGACGCATCACTACAAAATCTACCTTTATCTTCATCGCACTTTCTTCTCTATGTGTCTTCTCCCCTAAAATGTCTATGAAGACACTTGTCGTTAGATTCAGGGAAAACCCTGATTAAGGATGATCTCATTTCAATATCCTTAACTTAGTTACATCGGCAAAGACCCTTCTTCCAAATAAGGTCACATTCACAGGTTCCAGGCAAACATATCTTTTGGGGAGGAGGGAGACCACCATTTAACCAATATAACATGTAAAGGAAATTCAAGTAAATCCATATAAGAAAGGCAACTCACACCTCTGTAACACTTGGGGAACAGAGAATATAGACAAGTTGAGAACTGGAGACAAGATAGTGGCTTCTAGTCTTACTTCTGTGATCTTGGGCACAATCCTCCCCTTTGTAGGCCCAATTTCTACAACTCTAAAATGAGAAGATGGATTAAATGAGCTCTTCTGGCTCTGCTGTTCTATGATTCCATGTGAATAGTCTCTTTTCTAATTAGCTCTCATCTGTGCTCGTGCACACACAGGCGTACACGCACGCAAAGCATATGCCGCCCTCTGGCAGATGAAGCCAGACAACTCCCAGACCCATCGGTGATTTCCACATTGACTAGAATTTATACTTTCTCATGTGGGGCGTCTGGAAGCTAGCTTCCATTGTGTCATGTTTGACTTGGCTGGAGAAATAAACTTGGCAGTGCTTAAAAATGCCACACCTTTGTATTCTGAGTTTTTCCACAGTCTTCTTGGTATTCCGGATTTTGAAACGCTTTTCTTGAAATTTTCCATTTGAGTATTTCAGTCTTTGTTCTTCAGCACCCCACTGCTCTTTCTGCCCCAGGAGGGGACCACATCTTAGAAGGTCTGTCCTGGCTGGCAAATTGTTTAAAAAGTGGGTGATAGTTAAAGAGGAGAGGCATTGTCTCTTCATGGAACTCCTGATGGCATAATGACCAAGACTGGAAATTACGTCGCAACCTTACTCCAGGAAACATGTGTGCATCTAATTTTGGTGGGTTGACTGTATCTTATTATCCCATACTTCTGCACGTGAGGGCCAGGCAAAGGAAGTGTACAGTTGTGGAATCATAGAATAACAGAGCTAGAGAAACTGTATGCAGTTTTTAGTACGTGTATGAATTTTTTGAAAATGTAACTCATGTGAGAGTGTGAGGTCTTGTTAGTCTTGTTCACAGCTGTATCCCCAGCCCTAGTTGGGCTGTGGCACATAGTAGGCACTCATCAAATTTCTGATCATGAATGAAAATGAGTGTCCAAATCAGATTCTTAGAGGAGTGCAGGTCTCATGCACATTCTCGCCCCTGGTTCATTTTCAGTAGGCAGAAATGTTAGTAGGCTAACACTTTCTCCGCCAAACAACCGATGATCTAAAAATGATTAAAGGTATTAAGGGAATTCTGCTCCTTATTAACTCTGAGCTCCTTCTATAAATTGGCATGAATAACTCGTGACGTCACTGTTTTGTAAATTTAGGCATTTCGATATTGGTTTTTCTTAAACTTCTGTCTTTGCCTCTCCTTCTGCCCACCGAGCACCCCTTAAACACACACAACACCCCCCACACCTGCCCCACCAGAGTGGCTGGTCTCTCGCCACCAGCTCAGCACCTACACTAAACAAACAAGGTCTTGTGAGGCCACCTAGTGGAGGCTCTTCGCCACTGCAGTCCCTCGTAGCTTCTGGAAGAGCTGAGGTCAACTGCAGGCAGCCGCTGCTCTGAAGATGGCCCACTTCCTCAAGATGCCTGCGACCCACCATGGAAGGTGAGCCAGGCGAGAAAGGAGGGTGAGCGTGAGGGCGGGACCAGCCCCGTCGCTGCCCCATTTCCGCTGGGCTGGGTGGTCAAAGGCTGCCTACCGGGCGGCCCAGTTGCAGACGAAGGAAGTGATGTCATGGCCGCCTCCTCAGAGCTGCCTTGGACCAGAGGGTGGGGGTGGGGCGAGTGGACGAGTGCCAGGGCGAGACACACAGCCCTTGTCTCCAGGGGGGAAGCCAGCCTTTTAGAGACTTGTTTAGCAGAAGTCCCTCGCCTCTGTTTTGAAGTCTCCCCTGGAGTCCTTCCAGAATTGTCCCTTGGGTGGAGAAACTCATGGTGGAGAACACAGAAAAGGAAAGGCAGAATGGTGACCAGAGAAGGGGGCCAGAGGAAGTCAGCAGCCCCTGGCAGTGGGGTCTCAGTGAGGAGGGGTTGGCACTAGCATCCAGTGAGGCTGCGAGGAGGAGGCATCCTGGAACCTCCCCCACAGATCCCCTATCTTCAGAGGGGACCCCAGGGAGGAGGTGGCCCTGGGAGACAAAAGTAAAGGGTCATCCCCGATCAGACACACACCATTACTAACACCTCCTTTCCAATTTTATACACCGTCTGGCAGGTGCTGAAATGCGTAGTACTGTTGCTGACCTCGCCTTTCCTTTGCTAATTTTATGTGTTCACCTGCAAAAAATAACATATCCAACGTGCACCACACTGGAAAGTATCTTTAGCCCTGGTTCCTATCTTTACCCAGAACGGCTCTGTGTAAGCTTTTCTGACGCGTCTACACATTCTGCCTATAAAGCCTTAGGTTTCTCCCCTTAAACAGAACCTGTCCTCAAGCCCGCTGCCAGTGCTGGTCCATACCAACTCCTATTGCCAGATGTGGGACTCTATCCCAGGGCCCCGGGATCGGGACCTGGGCCAAAGGCAGATGCTTTACCAACTGAGCCATCCAGGCCTCCCAAAGTCAGCCACTTCTGTTTTATTTTTTTGATCCATATACAACATTAACCCCGGGGGGTTATAATTCAAAAATAAGCTTTGTTTTCTGGTTCTCTGGGCAGGTCTGCTTTCTTCATAGTTGTATATTGCTTAGTCCTTGATATTATGGTAAGAATAACATCACATAATAAAAATATGTGATTTAAGAAAAATTTTTAAAGTTTTTATTTAAATTCCAGTTAACACAGTGTAGTATTACTTTCAGCTGTACAATTTAGTGATTCAACACCCGGTGCTCGTCACAAGTGCCCTCCTTAATCCCCAACACCTATTTCACCCAGCCCTCCACCCACCTCTCCTCTGGTAGCTGTGGGTTTGTCCTCTATAGTTAAGAGTCCATTTCTTTTTTTGTTTTGTTTTTTAAAGATTTTTATTTAGTTATTTGACAGAGAGATTGGCAGTGAGAGAAGAACACAAGTAGGAGGAGTGGGAGAGGGAGAAGCAGGCTTCCCTCTGAGCAGGGAGCCCGAAGTGGCGCTCAATCCCAGGACCCTTTGATCAAAGGCAGACGTCTAATGACTGAGCCACCCAGGCGCACCTAAGAGTCCATTTCTTAGGGGCACCTGGGTGGCTCAGTCGTTAAGCGTCTGCCTTCGGTTCAGGTCATGATCCCAGGGTTCTGGGATCGAGCCCTGCATTTTGCTCCCTACTCAGTGGAGAGCCTGCTTCTCCCTCTCCCACTCCTGCTTATTTTTTCGCTCTCTGTCAAATGAATAAATGAAATCTTTAAACTAAATAAATAAGAGTCTGTTTCTTGGTTTGCCTCTTTTTTTCCCTATGATTATTTGTTTTGTTTCTTAAGTTCTACATATAAGTGAAATCATATGGTATTGGTCTTTCTCTGATGGACTTATTTTGCTTAGCCTAATACTCTCTAGTTCAATCCATGAACTAGATTATTTCAATTATTCAATAATCAAATTATTTCAATGGCAAGATGTCATTCTTGTTTATGGCTAAGTAATATTCCATTGCGTATATATATATATATATATATATATATATATATACCACATCTTCATTCATTCATCAGTCAATGGACATTTGGGCCGTTTCCATAATTTGGCTATGGTAGATGATGCTGCTATAAGCATCGAGGTACATGTATCCTTTTGAATGAGCATTTCTGTATTCTTCGGGAAATACCTAGTAGTGCAATTGCTGAGTGGAAGGGTGGTTCTCTTTTTAACTTTTTGAGGAGCCTCCAAACTATTTTCCAATTCTGTTTTAGAACCTGGTCTTTTTTGGGTAGCTGTTCAGGAATTTCCTTCTCTTGATTCCGTTATTTCTTTCAGTCTCTGCAGCCGCAGAGGACACGTGTCTGGAGGGTGAAGCTGATGCGTCACTCCGGTTTGGGGAGGAAAGCAGCGTCCAGCCCAACGTGATGCTCTGTCCACACCAGCTTCGGCTGAGGGGCAACTCTTCCTCCCTGTCCCATCGTCTTGATGTGCCAAGTGTCCACCGTTACCTCCCCTTGCCTTTATTCTCCTGGTCCAGACTCCATTTCTTTCAGTTCGCCTTGGCTAACAATTTCTGCCAAACCACCAAGGCTCAGAGCCTCTTATCCATCCTTCTCGGTGGCCACAGTAACTTTCTGGCCTTTTCCCATTTTGCCGAGGTGCCTACGGCTCTGTGCAGCCACCCTAGACCCTGGTTGCTGTGCTCTTCCAACACCATTCTGGATGTGGCCGTTCTCTGGCAGCGGTTGTTCTCCCTGGGACATTCTGAGGGGAGACACGTGTGCCGTCTGCTGTGACATCCCCAGTGATGTGCGAATTTCAATGACTGTGACTACAATAGAAAACAGAGTGCACACCATGGCGAAGGACATGCACACAACACAAATGAAACAACAGCTTCATGAAACAATACTTAGCATGACTCCTTGCAGTGTACTCGGGTATTTTCTATTCCATTCCATTTCATCTCTTTTAATGCCGGTTTTAACCCCATCAATAAATCAGTTTTATGATCCAAGAGTAAGTCTCAACCCGCAATTTGAAAGACCCTGTCCTCATAGTGGGTTTCTGTTGTTCACTTCCCCGGGGGATTTGGCTCATGGGGTGGGCGTTGGGCCTCAAACCAAAAATCAGGAAACAGTTCCACACACATTTTTGTTCTTTCTCAAACGCACAGCTTTCAGAATAAAAGAAAGTCCTGTCTTTCAAGATGTTGTCTCTACTATGAGTTTAAAATAAATCCATTCAGACATTCAACAGACTTTTTATTCTCAGCTTTATCTACTCTCAGTCTGAGAACAATGTGTATAGAATATGACAGAGCGGTAGAGGAAATAATGAGCATAAAGAAGCACAAGGAAGTAAAACCTCACTGAATATTTCCAAACATTCTATGTTCTCTTGGTGGTATTAGTAATAAGAGCTGTAATATTCAGTGCATATTATGGGTCAGGCACTATGCTTAGTATTTCACATGAATTATTTCAGTTAATCATTATAGCTTATCTATGATCTGGTACCATTATTATCCCCATTTTATAAAAAGGGAACAAAAACTAATCTGAATTGGACTCTGTTCCCTCCCTGCACACTTGAAAACTGTTACTCATGCTCATTTCTTTCTTTGTGTTTAGTCTGCCTCTATAAAATGAGGGAGGAGGACTAGACTGTGTCTTTCGGTTCCAAAAGGGCTCAACCACCTTGTCTAAAGCATGGCTGCTTTCTACTCAGTTTGAAAAGTAACGGTCTTTTTGTAAGCTGAGCTCGACCTGCACATGATCCCTTCTGCTCCCTGCTAGTCACTCCCCATCCAGGCCTCCCTGAGCCCTAAAACTCAGGGTCAACCACAACCTTCTCCCAAACTAGAAGGGATGGAGTCCTTCCTAGTTCTCAGCATCCTGCAGGCCCTTAACAGAAATACTGTAGTAATTTTTCTTTGTTTTTTCTAAAACAATCATCTGTAAAAGGAAGAAAGATGCCTGGGTAATGCAAACAAAAGACAATTACAAACTATTATTTTTCCCAATTTGGTTAGTTTGTGTATTCAGCAAATACATTTGTTGAATATTTATTGAATGTGTAGGCACTATTCTTTTTCTTTTTTTTAAGAGGTATTTATTTATTTTAGAGAGAGCAAGAGAATGGGGGGCAGGGCAGGTGGAGAGAGAGAAAGAGAGAAGGGAAGCAGACCCCCACTGAGTGAGGCATTCAGCATGGGGCTCGATCTCATGACCATGAAATCATGACCTGAGCCGAAACCAAGAGTCAGATATTTAACCAACTGAGCCACCCAGGTGCCCCTGTAGGCTCTATTCCACATACTACTAGTGGTGAACAAGACAGATTAAACTTGCCCTTCTGGGCGTCTGGGTGGCTCAGTGGGTTAAGCATCCAACTCTTGATTTCGGCTCATGTCATGATCTCAGGGTTGTGAGATCGAGCCTTTCCTTGGGTTCCTCGCTGGGCATGGGACCTGTTTAAGATTTTCCCTCTCCCTCTGCCCCTCCCCCCATTGAAACCCCGTGACCAAAACAAAAACTCTTGCCCTCCTGGAGTGTACATTCTAGAGGGGCTGGTTTCAGGGGAGGGCAGACACTGACTGGCACTTTTCAACTTTCTTTTAAATCTTACCTCCCAGTAAGAAATACTTTTTGCACAGCAGTGAAGTATGTGCCTTCTCCCCCTGCCCTGCCCTACACAACAGAACCATAAGTCTCATAGAACAACACTTACTTTTATTCCATATAAAAAGCTAAAAACATAAAATATTGTTATCAATACTTGAATGCAACATAGAAAAAAATTCCCAAATAAGTAATGCAAATCAAGAGTTAGGCAAGATTTTATTTAATGCAATGCAGTCCAGAACACCAAGGACAAATACTTTGTCCATAAACTCAGGTGCCTATTTCTGTTGTTTTAGTCAGTTTTAAAGATTGAAAATCCTTGATCATACAAGTAGTTTATTGTCAGTGGTAATAATAGTAATGCCTTCTTTTTACCTAGCCATGGAAATTCTTCTTTAATCTTACCTAAAGTAATGATGCATTTAATGTCTTGTAATCATCCTTTAGTGCAAGTGAAGAACTCAGCAGCAATAATTAATTTGTCTTTTTAGGGCACCAAGTTTGGGTCACTTATTGATTCAGAGTTTCAAAAAGAAAATGGTTCCTTCATTGGAAGAATTTTTCGTGATTTTGTAATTTTTCTTCTGGAAAACAATGATTGCAAATTTACAACTGAGGAGTCAACGATAACAATATCCCTAACTTTATTTCAGTCCCTGTCCTTACTAGTAATGTCTTCTTCAATGCGTTGCAACAGTGTTGGGAACAAATAGGAGCTGGGGTGATTGATTTTAAGTCCTTCTTGCCGTAACAAAATGTCTTTTGGATTCCTGGATGTTTGACTTGCTGAATTACACTGTTTTCTCCCTGTAGTTATAAATAAAAGTTCATTAAAAATATCAGTATCATCAGTCAAATATACCAATTTAAAATCCCAAACATCATCTTCGAAAATGAGATTGTTTGCCACATGAGATTGCTTTTCAGCAAGAAAAATGTTATTATCATTTCTGAGTTTATTCACTCTGCTTAATACTTCCCCTTAGGTCCCCTTAGGACGATCAGTGAGCTGCAGTGTGCTTCAGCATGACTGTCTGCTTTGCAGAAAGAACACAAAACACATCAATATTTTGTTCAATGAGTTTTCTTTAATGAATTTAACAAATTTCACCACGGTTTTTTTTTCTAACACTTCCATGAAATTCAGCAGAATTATTTCTAGAGATGCCAAGTTGAATTCGTATTGATGCTGATTTCTAAGCACAAGTGTTTTTAGTAACTTCTAACAGTATTTTAATAGCTTTGTTATGCTTTCTAGCTATATATGCTGGCTCTGTCATTCGTAATTCCTTGATATCTATGAGGCATATTTCCAGTTTTGTAAATATAGCTGATCCAGTGTGTGTGTGAGGTTAAATTTGAACACACACACACACACACACACACACACACACACGCCCCTTGTCATCTTGCAAAAACTAGAAAAGTTGAATAACTCACAGAATTCCTCCATACTCTTTCTGGGATGGATCACAAATTCTATACTGGATTTTAACCACACGGGAAGGATGGCTTTAGAAGTTTCTGCAGTAGCACAGATCTAACTAGAAGTGGTATTATACCAAAGAGTTGTTAAATTTACTTGGTAGTTTAGCATTAAAAATCATAGATATCAAGTCTAGTCATATTACATGAGTAATTTTTCAACATCTGTACAAGCCATTTCCTCTTTTGCTGAACAATATGCAACTAAATCTCATTAGCAGTCTGTAGAACGACTGAGAAATTGTGCCAGTAATTTTTTGTCCAAAAATGTTTGAGGGGCTTGTTGACAAGTCCATTGTGCTGTGTTTCTCCGTGTCTGCCTGATTTTAAAGGTGTCATTACAAAATAATATACTGGTATTTGTCACTTTTGTTGGATTTTACACCATGAAAAACATTTTATTTTTTATTTTATTTATTTTATTTTATATTTTTATTTTATTTTATTTTATTTTATTTTATTTTATTTTATTTTATTTTTTAAATTTTT
Source organism: Nasua narica (assembly GCA_028533885.1). NCBI lineage: Eukaryota > Metazoa > Chordata > Mammalia > Carnivora > Procyonidae > Nasua > Nasua narica. The sequence continues at coordinate 33,040,513 of CM052814.1, forward strand.
TTTTTAAAGATTTTTATTTATTCATTTAACAGAGAGAGAACACAAGCAGGCAGAGAGACCGGCAGAAGCAGAGAGAGGAGCAGGCTCCCTGCGGAGCAAGGAGCCCGATGCGGGACTCGATCCCAAGATGCTGGGATCATGACCTGAGTCAAAGGCAGTTGCCCAACCAACTGCGCCAACCAGGCGTCCCTTTTATTTTATTTTATATTTCATTTCATTTCATTTCATTTCATTTATTTATTTTATTTTATTTTATTTTATTTTTTTAAAGTAGGCTCTACGTCCAGTGTGGAGCGCAAGGTGGGGCTTGAACTTAAAATCCTGAGATCAAGACCTGAGCTGAGATCAAGAGTCAGACCCCTAATTGACACCGTACAGGTGCTCTGAAAAAATATTTCAAAGATTCTTCCTTATAAAGTCTTGCATCCTCTTTTTCTTTTTAGCATGCTCCTCCAGTGAAGTTGAAGCTTACTATTTTCTCAACGTTGTCACTATTTATAGTTCTAGATATCTGGAGGTTGAACTTAGGCATCCCTCTAATTTTCACTTCATCATTCTTTTCTCACAGTAAGGAGAAGTCCCACGAAAGAATTCATGCTAATTTCATGAAATGTACATTTGATGCAAACCTGAAACATATCTTACTTGATAATGTCTTTTCAGAAGAAAATGCTTTACGATGAAGTGTGACTGATATTACTGTAAAATATAAACTCTGTTGATTGTCCTGTAACAGTAACGGTCAGCTTCACATCGTATACCAGAAAATCAAATGAGAGTTTGTTAGAAGATAGAATTTTGTCATATTAGTCAGCTAATATTTGTCACAGACTTCCATTATCTTTCTCAGTTCTGTTCCCTAATTGGATACAGTATTTCTTTTTTTTCCCCCAAATACTTTTATTTTTTCAGTGTTACAAGATTAATTGTTCATGCACCACACCCAGTGCTTCATGCAATATGTGCCTTTCTCAATACTCACCACCAGACTCGCCCAACCCCCTACCTCCTCCCCTCCAAAAC
>CM052814.1:33042035-33058950 GCA_028533885.1 Nasua narica
GCAGTTGCCTAACAACTGAGCCACCCAGGCGCCCTAAAAAATTTTTTAAGAAGATTTTACTTATTTGATAGGAGGAGTGGGGGAGCACACAGATGGGGGGAGGGGCAGCAGGAGAGGTAGAAGCAGACTCTTCATGGAGCAGGGAGCCTGACTTGGGGCTTGATCCCAGGATCCTGGGATCATGACCTGAGCCAAAGGCAGACGCTTAACTGACTGAGCCAAATAGACGCCCCCTCTCCTGTTTTCTATTCTGCTCTACTCTGTTACATTTTGTTTTAAAAAATTAAGTCTGGTGTGACGCATTTAGTTTACAATCTACTAATATATTATGTCTTGCAAGTAGTCTGAATAACGCTGACTTAGATAATAAATGTGTTAAAAAAAACCCCGAAAGTTCAAAGTTGTAGTGTTATAGAAAAACATAAAAAGAACAACGCAATGGAATGGAAAGTGTCTGGGGAGGGGTTAATTTTGCCAGGTGGTCAGGGAAGTCTTCTTGGAGAAGGTGACATTGAACTGTGTTCTGCTTTGTTTAGGCTACTGATATGACTGCATTCTTGAGCATATATGGGTAGTTGTAACTATAGACTTTCAAATGTACTCATTGTTTGCTAGTTGTTTTGTGTGTGCTTGGTGAATCCCCAGCTAGGCTGGAGCTTCCTGCAAGACAAGTTTTTTTTTTTTATGAAAAAAAAAAAAAAAAAAAGACCTCTTCTAGTATTTGGTTTTGTGCTGTGCATCAAGATGTTGGACAAATAAATGCGAGCTCAGCGTCGACTACTGAGGATCATGTGAACCAGCGCCAACATCCTCATAGGTGGAACAGATGAGAGCCTGTGCCCAGTGGTGGGGGTGAGAAAGGCCCTTAATGCTTCTGAATAGCTCTACATTATTGCCTGTGCCTGAAACTTCATGATTAGAAATTCTGTCCTTTATCTTTAAGCCTTCATCAGTTGAGTCTTAACTTTGTGCTTCTGTTCAATGGATATTATTGCTATGGCTAAGTCATCATTGTATGTATAAAGAAGAGTTGGCCTGGTTAATCCTTCCTAAGCACCAGTCCTGCCGTGGGGACAGTGGCTGCCAGGTGCTTTGGGCTGTCTGTCTAGACAGAAAGCCCTGCTGAGATACTCTGGCCCCCACGAACTTAGAGGACCAGAGAGAAAATAGGTCTAGTGCAGGCACCTGATTAATAATTTGGGGTTAAAATAATGTCATAAAGAGTGACTGACCGTTACGACCCACCTTTACATACTAAGTTTGATATATTTGTTCTTCAAGAAATACAATACCAAGGCACAAGTTCGTTTTCTTGTTTAAACCTCAATTATCAGTAATTTTGGTCAATGTACTTTAGCCACGGTTTGCTTCTTTTTTTTTTTTTTTTAAGATTATTTATTTATTAGAGAGAGAGACTGAGAATGAGAGGAGAGAAGGTCAGAGGGAGAAGCAGACTTCCCGCAGAGCCGGGAGTCCGACATGGGACTCGATCCCGGGACTCCGGGATCACGACCCGAGCCGAAGGCAGTCGCCCAACCAACTGAGCCACCCGGGCGCCCCCCCCCCACGGTTTGCTTCTTAACCCCAGGGAGGATACTCTCTGGCTTCGCAGAAGGCTTCCAAGGGAAGGCAGACCTGGCTTTCTGGCCCCAGGGCTGGCTGCTCCAGGTCCAAGTCAGGAAGCCCCAGAACACTGATACTGCTTTTCTAAGACAGGCGCAGATCTCTGAAAGCCAGACAGTTCTGCCTGTGTGTAAAGCATTGAAGAGCTGGGGTGGGGGTGGGAGGGATCCTCCCCTCTTTTCTCCCTTCTTCTAAATAACCCCAGCTTTTCTCCTGGTGCTTAGACCCAGACAAAACGCCCACTCTAAAGCCTGGCCTTTAAAAGATGTGTAGGCTTTTCAACAAATAGGCTTTCAAAAAATTTGTAGGCTTTTCAATAAAAACAGGATATTCATTGCTTCTTGGCCTTTTGGCTAAGATCAAGTGGAGAAAACTGGATATTCACATGTAAAGGAATAAAGGTGGTCCCTTATCTTATGTCATATATAAAAATTAACTCAAAATTGATCTTACAACTAAACTTAAGGACTAAAACTATAAAACTCTTAGGAATAAACACAAGAGAAAACTTTATGACACTAGATTTGACAATGATTTCTTGGATATGACACCAGAGCCCAGGCAAACAAAGAAAAAAACAGATAAATTGGACTTCATCAAAATGAAAAACTTCTTTGCATCAAAGGATACAATCAACAGGGTGAAGCGCAACCCGTGGAAAAGGAGAAAATATGTGTAAGTCATCTATCTGATAATGGCTTAATATCCCAAATATGTGAAGAACTATAGTTCAACAACCAAAAGACAATTTGATTTAAAAATGAGGAAAAGACTCAGGCAGACATTTCTCCAAAGAAGATAGGTAAGTGATCAATAAGCACAGAAAAGATCATCAACATCAGTAATTCTTAGAGAAATGCAAATCAAAACTACAATACGATACTATCTCACACCTGTTAGGATGGCTGCTATCAAAAACACATGAAACCCAAAATAACAGCATTGGTGAGGATGTGGAGAAATTGGAACCCTTGTGCTCTGTTGGTGGGAATGTAAAATGGTGCCCTTGCTATGGAAAACAGTATGATGATCCATCAAAAAATTAAAAATGGAATTACTATATGATCCAGCAATTGTGCTTCTGGGTATATAGCCGAAAGAATTGGAAACAGAGTCCCCAAAAAGAGATATTTGTACACCCATGTTCATAGAAGCATTATTTATAACAGCCACGAGGTAGAAAGAATCCAAGTGTCCATCGGCAGATGAATGGATAAAAACGTGATATATACATACAGCGGAATATTATTCAACCTAAAAAGGAAGGAAATTCTGATAGAGGCTATAACAAGGCTAAGCCTTCAGGGCATTGTGCAAAGTGAAATAAGCCATTCACAAAAAGACAAACGCTGCATGATTCCATGTATATGAGGTACCTAGAGAAGTCAAATTCATAGACACAGAAAGTAGAACGGTGGTTGCCAGGGGCTGAAGTTAGTAGAGAGTTATTGTTTGTTTTTAAATAACTTACTTTTTTTTTTTTTTTAAGATTTTGTTTATTTATTTGACAGAGAGAGAGGGATCACAAGTAGGCAGAGAGGCAGGCAGAGGGAGAGGGGGAAGCCGGCTCCCTGCTGAGCAGAGAACCTGATACATGGCCGGATCCAGGACCCCAAGATCATGACCTGAGCCAAAGGCAGAGGCTTAACCCACTGAGCCACCCAGGCGCCCCCGAGAGTTATTGTTTAATGGGTACAGAATTTCACCGTTGCAAGATGAAGAGTCTGGAGTTGCATGACACCGTGAATGAACTTAACACTACCGAACTGTACCCTTACAAATGGTTAAGATTTGGGGGCGCCTGGGTGGCTCAGTGTGTTTAGCATTTGACTCTTGGTTTTGGCTTTGATTGTGATCTCAGGGTCTTGAGGTCAGGCTCCAAGCTCCCCGGGGAGTCTGCTGAGATGCTCTCTCTCCCTCCTCCTCTCTGTCCCTCCCCATGACCCGACATGCATGTGCATGCTCACACTCTCTCTAAAACAAAATAAATAAATCTTTAAAAAAAATGATTAAGATGGTAAATGTTATATGTGTATTTTACTACTACAAAAAAAGGTCTATGCTATTAAGTTTGTCCTCTTTCAGAATGTAATCTGATGGGAGAAAAACCCAAGGCCTCATATGATTTGCTGAATTTTAAGAAATATTTAAGGCACTTTAATTACCATAAACTTGTGTGATTGACTAAGTTGATAAATTCAACATTGGACTAAGAATTTGCTAAGGATAGCTCCTAGGTTAACAGATAACATGCAAATTTTGTTAAGGTGTTTATATTTAGGGAAAATATTTTAAGGAGATTTTAATATTTAGAAAGTCTCAGCATTCAGTATATGATTATACAAAAGTGAGATTCTAGAGTCCATAAAACTAACTTTATGGTAAGAAAAGTTTTTTTGTTTTTTCAGGGGGTAACATTAATTTTCTTTTCTAAAATTAATTTGTGTTTAATAAAAATGTGGAAAAACTAAAAATAAAGTTAGTCCCACTACCCAAATTCAACTTTATTTCCTTTCCAGTCATTTCCAGTCATTTTTCCACACATAGGTTTAAAAGATATAGTTTGTCATATCACATATGAATAGTAACCATTATTTTAAAAGGCTGTGTATCTAATAGACTGAAGAGCGTATACATTTTTGTTTAATTTCTACTTCAGTTTTGGAAAATTCAGGAGTTTCCAGGATATTTTCCCTTTTATTATAGTATATTTTGGTACATTATGGTACATTTCTCCATTATTAAATAAGTTAAAATGATGCAAGTTAAAATTAAAATCTTTGTTCATAAAGAGTATTTTCTACATTATGGATAATTTCCTTTGCATTTATTGTCATAAAAAGAGTTCAAAAAGTTTTAGGAGTTTTGATACATTTGAAGAGTTTTGATATTGCCAAATTGTTTACCTACTTAAAAAGTGGTGAGTGCTATCACACAGCACCCTTTCCAGTCTTTAATGCCATTTGCTATTATTTTTTGAAATGTTTTTAAAACAAAGTTACTTAAAAAAATATTTTATTTTAGAGAGAGAGATGAAGAGAGAGCATGCACATGCAAGCAGGGGGAGGAGCAGAGGGGGAGGGTAAGAGAAGGGGAAAGACTCTGGAGCGGACTGCTCACTGAGCATGAATCCGGATGCTGGGCTCTATCCCAGGACCCTGAGATCATGACCCGAGTCAGATGAGCCATCCAGATGCCTCTTTAATGTCATTTATTAACTTCTGCCAACTTTATATATGAGAATCATGTGTTATTTCACTGCACTTCTTTAAGCTTTCTGTAATATATGTCATTGTGTATCCCAGTTGTGTATCATAACTTTTTTTTATTGGATTCTTTATCCATGTGTCTTACTCATCTGTAGCTCGATTCTAACATTTTCTTATTTAATCCATACATAATAATAAATAACACTTTGCATTATAGTACCTGTAGGTACTTTTCCCAGTCTGTTGCTTCTCTTTACATTTTGACTATTTTTATTTAATGTTTCTAAAGTACCTATGATTATATCTGCCTTTATTTTTGTTTGTGTTTTCAGGTGACTATGTTGTTTGTGTAGAAAGGGGTTAAGTGTAAATGACAGTGAACCTACATTATTGTCCACTAGTGTCATTTAGAAATAAGGCAGGAACTGTTATCTCATTCCTGTCCCAGAGTCTGCCATTACCCGAGCTGAGTTGTTATTCTGTCACTCCTCCGCGAGGCTGAGGGTTCCCAGATAAAATACAGGATACCCAGTTAATTTTAATTTTGGATAAACAACTAATACTTTTTTAAAGTATATCCCAAATATTGCATGGGTTATACTGATACTACAAAAGTATTGGTTACTCATCTGAAATTCAATTTTTAATTGGGCGGACTGTATTTTTGTTTTGTTTTTTGTTCTCATACAAGATTTATTCCCCAGCACCACGCACCACTTCCCCCCCCCCCGCAGACTGTATTTTTATTTGATACATCTGGCACTTCTACTTGGCGCTAGTTTATTAACACCTGCTTATCAAACACCATCCTGTACTAGGTGGTGGGAGTGGGGATGGTAAACTGAAAGAGAAGATAGTTCCTGTTCTCAGAGAGCTTATGCTCTGGTTTCTCCAAGAAATTTGCAGTCAGAGAGAGAATCTCCTGGGCTATTTCAATGACGGCTAGATTAAATTTAGAGCCCGTGTTTTCCTGCCGCCTAAGGCAGAGTTATCCACAGTTACTTGATCATAGAACCACCTGAGACACCCGTCCCCTGGGGAGTCTGATTCCTTTGGTTTGAAGAGGGATCCAGATGCCTTTGGTTTTAACAAGAGCCCAGGTGATGCTCTGGCTCAGGTAGGTCTGTGGAACTCTGGCAGGCTCGGCGTCCTCTGATAAACAGCGCTCAGCCGAAGTCACTTCTACCTTTTACAACCCATTCTAAATCACCGGTATACATTTTGCAGTGATGATCATCTCTGTAAATTGCTTTACAGGTGATAACGTTCAGCCCATTCGGCCTTCCCTCTATAAATTCTCGAGGAAAGCCAGGAAGCTCATTTCCGCTTGACGGAGGAGGACAGGGAGGCTTCCAGGGGCTAAGTTCACCCCGCGAGCGGGTCTAGCGGCATGTCCGCAAAGCCCGCCTTTCTGCCACCCCACGGAGCTACCTCCTCTCGCCTCCTGAGCGTCCGTGGGGACCACTGGGTTGGATTTGGAGCCCCCCTGGAGCTTCAGGTGACTTCCGTTCCGAACGTGCGGGGCAGCCACGGGCCTGCAACTAGCAAACGGGTGGGGGAGAGGCCCGCGCGCCGCTCGGCGGAGAAACCCGCAGCTCCCGCGCGGGCGAGCGAGGAAGGCCGGGGGTGCTCCCCGCCCGCCGGAACCCCACGCACCCGGAGCCCAGAGGCTGGCAGCCGGCCTCCCGAGGCGCAGCGGGCGTCCGAGCCTGGCCTCCTGGAGCCGGGGGCGCGCGGGCGCGGCGGCAGGGGCGCGCTCCGAGCACGCGCGCGGGGCTGTTCCTCCAACCGCCGCTCCCGGGGAAGAGGGCGGCTTCCCGGGAAGCCGGCCGCCGCCGCCGGGACTCGGAAGTGCCGAGAGGGTTGTTGGGGACTCGCGGCGCGCGTGAACGCCGCGGTCGCTGCCCGGGACAGCCCGGAGGTTGGTAGCCGGGGCCCGTAGCGGGTCCCGGGGAGGTTACGTGATGGCTTTTGTGGTGTGCTCGCTTGAGAACCAGAAATCCTCCGGGCGCTTTCCTTTTCCCGGCTCGGTTCCTGCGTGCGCGCCCGGGGGCAGGGCAGAGGCGGCGCCCCGTCCCGCCGCGGAGACAAAGGCGGCGGGCACTGTGCGCCCCGGGCCAGGCCGTGGTCCCGGCGCGGTGGCCGGACGGACTCCCGCGGGCCGGGCCGAGTCCGCGCACGCCCCCGGCAGCGGCCTCTCCCTGGGGTCGGACCCCAGTTTCCGCTGGTCCCCCAGGCAGTGTTGGAAGTGCGCCGGTCCTACTGCTGCGGCTCTAGTGACCCCCGAAGTTAGAGATTTATTTTGCTTTCTACTCTTCAGACTCAATGGCCCTCTTCAAAGTCTAGCTTGCAGGTGGCACCGGTCTTTACGAGGAGGAAAGGCACCCTCCCTCCCCCCGGGCAGTCCGGGTACTTGGGTGGCCTTGGTGTTAAAAAATGTGTGCTTCCTTGGTTCAGGGCTTTTGGATTAGAGCAGCCCTACTTGGGTTGGCTGGCGTCCTTGGTAGTTTGCATTTTATGGGGATGAGAGTCACTGCTTCTGTCTCTTTCTGTATTGTACCCCTCATTCATTCATTCACTCTCAGAGCTACGCACTTAGGTGCTACTTAAGTGCTGTGGAAACAGGAGAGGAGAGGGATGGCTTCACTGAGGAGGTGGTGGTCTTTATACTGGAATTTGAAGAACCAGTAGTTTTTTTTCCCCCTTTCCATTCTTCATGCTCCATCTTTCCTATAATTCTTCTCCCTTTTTATTCTGTGGCAGTCCCTGTCGTTAGCATAGAATAAGGACAATTAGTTCTGACCTGAAAGATTCAACTAATACTAACAAAAACGATGTGCTTCTCAGGTGCTTTGAACCCATTATATCTAAATTACAATAACCGCGGAGGGTAGGTGGTGGTATCCCTTTTCACAGCAGAAAAGAGAGAGGCGATGCCAAAGGCACAAACTAGTTGAATTTCAGGGCTGAAACACTCCCTTTTCTGGATCAAAGCCTGTGTGTATCTACTATTTATTTTCCTCCCTCCTTGGGAAGCAGGTTAGATATCCTAACTTAGGATCAAGGCTGAGTCTCTGGAGGGAGTAGTCATCACTGTGGGAGGCTAGGTGTTGGTGGGAATTCTGTAGGTAACATCAAGAACTAGCTAGCCTAGGCCTTACTTATCTGAGTGTTTCCTGCTTCCAGCTCAGGGCCTGGCCAAGGGGAGGTGCTCCTTAATTGTTGCTTTGGAGTTCCTTCCCTTGGGTGGAATCCTTAATTCCTTGTAGGGTTTTTAATTGTGTGTGTATACACATACACAAATGGGCCTCTTTGGAGTCTGGGGAGGTCAATTTTTAGAAGGCATTAAAAAAATTAAGAGTTACAAATTACATTGAAACATAACTATCAGGATAGTTTAACAAATCCTCAAATTTGTGATAAGAATATTTTGTGTTTATTAATGCACTGAGTAAAAAAATTCAGGTCTGTATCAAATAACTCTTAATTTCAAAGTAGTGATGCCCACATAAATGATACTTCCCAATATTTGCAATAGCTGCACTGTGTAATGAAAGCATCTGCTTTCTATTGGTGACAAAATTGTGAGAACTGCTCCTTGTAGCATGGTTTGTTGTCAGATTTATAATAAATCCTGCAGTTGTTTTAGAAGTTCGTGAAAATGAAGCTGTATGAGTGAACTTATAGGTTTATGGCTCCCTGAATTCTACTTACGGATGCCTTGGAGATATGGGGTGGATATCCTAGATTACAAACCCTACTTGGTGGTTGTTTTTCTTCTGGTTTTCGTCTGGGTGTTTGCTGGCCACCCTAGAGCATTACGAATACCCATTTCCTTCTCTTTCAGTTAGTGTCTCCTTTTACTCAGGTTCAGTTGTTTCTGGTGATAAAAGCTGTTGAGAGGGAATTGCTAGATTGTTTATATACTTGCTTTGCTCCTTCTGTGGATAATTCTGCTCGAGAATATTCTTGTGCTAGTGGCTATGTGTCACATAGCGCAGGAGAACTTTGTTGTTGTTGTTGTTTTTTGAGAGTGTATGTGAACCTTCATGGAGAATGATATTACTAGTGCCAGAGAAGAAAAAAGGTGTTATCCCATAGACATTTAAAAGATTTTAAGATGTTATCGTGAACAATCTTGGTAATACGTTAGAAAACTCAGATGAAATGGACACTTAAAGAAAAAAAAAAACCCTTAACTAAGACAAAAGAACTACAAAAGCAGAATAGTCCTGTATCTATTAAAGAAATTAAATTTGTTAAAATTCTTTCCAAAGCAAAATTTCCTAACCCACATGATTTCATAAGGGAAATAATCCAAACATTTAAAAAAAATGAAAAAGGAAACTTTCCCTGGCTGCTTTTATGAGGCCACCATAATCTTGTTACTAAAGCTTAATGGAGACGTTACAAGAAAATTCCAGGCCATAATCTCACACAAAAGATGCAGAAGTCTTAATGATGTATTGGTAAGTCAAGTCTAACAGTCTTTAACAAGGAGACTAATTTGGCTAACGTCAGAAAGTCAAATGTAATTTAACCACATACGCATAAAAGAGAAAAATTATTTGAAAAAATTCAGCACCGATTCATGATAAAAACTTTTTGCAAGCTAAAACATTGAGAGAAATTAAAGATTTAAACAATGGAGGGTATGTCTTTGCTCTGCAAATAAGTCTATAGATTTAGTACAATCCCAATCGCAATCCTAGCAGATATCTTCTCAAAAGTTGGTAAGCCAATTCTAAAACTTATTTGGAAATTCTAGATAATCCAAGAAAAAGCAAATTTGGATGAGTAGATCAATACATAATATGCTAATATGGTATTGGCACAATGCTAGAGAGACCATAGAACTGAGTAGCAAATCCATAATCAGACTCACATTTATGTATGGTTTGTGACAAAAGTGACACCACAGTGCACTGGAGAAACTATGGCCTTTTCAGTAAATGATGCTGGGCCAACTGGATCTCTACTGGACAAAATGAATCTTGGTCATCTGCCTCATCCCATATACAAATATTAATTAAGATATATCACATGCCTAAATGTGAAAGCTGAAATAAAAAAGCTTCTAGAAGAAAGCAAAGTAAAATATCTTTATTACCTAGGGACAGTCAAAAGTTTATTGAATAGGACACAAAAAGCAACCAATTATAAAGGAACAAGATTGGTAAGAACTTCTGTTCATTTAAAGATTCCATAAGGAGAGTGGGAAGCAAGCTACAGAATGGTGAAGATATTCGTAATACATACATCCAATACAGAACTCCTACCCACAATGTAGAAACAACTTCTGCAAACCATTAAGGAAAAAAAAAATGGATAGCCCAATAGAAAAATGGGCAAGTCACTTCCTTAAGGAGGATATCCAAATTCTTCAGCACATGAAAAGATGGTTAACCTATTAGTAATTAGGAAAACGCAAATTAAAATGAGAATGGGCTGTCACCATAGTGAGGCCTAAGTATAAAGAGGTCCCCCCCCCCCTTCCAAAAACAGAGTGTTCCTGTGAAATCTTTCCTAAGTTGAAATGGTGTGAAGCAAAGGAGGAATTACCATTAATTTGTATGGAAAATTTTTGAGTGTTCCCAGACCCCCAAAATAACCCCTCTTAAGCTTTTCTGATACCTTAGGATACATCTTGCTGGTAAATGCACAGAAGAAATGAAGATCAAGCACAGATGTTCAGAGAGTTCAGAACTCTGGTGACATGATGCTGAGACCCTCAGTGTGTTTCCCCCAGGAAGGAGCTCAGGCCATCTTGCTGCTGCGGGGGGGGGGGGGGGGGGGGTGCTCCTCTATAAGGGCTGGCTGCAAAACAAACATGGAGTGCCATTGTCTCCTCTTGCCTTTTTCTGTAAAAGTGAAAATCTTAAGCATTTCTTTTGGTTAACAAAAATAGCTACTAATGTAGGTCTTTCATAAAAGCAAAGTGGTATAACCTGACCTTTCAGAAAGTGGGGGATACTGGTCCTGGTTGGATTATGGGCAAACTGGAACTCTCATACATTGCTGATGGGTATGAAACTTAGTGTTGCTGTTCTGGAAATTGTTTGGACAATTTAAAACTGGACGTCAGTATCTCCTATGACCCAGCTACTCCATTCTTGGATAAACACAATAGTTAAGGCATGTGGGCACTGAAAGACCCATCAGAGCATGTACAGAACACTGTTCGTCAAAATGGCCTCAAGTTGGAAACAACCCATACGTTCATCAGTAGTAAAATGGATAATGGCATAGTTTATACAATGAACTGCTCTTGGGTAACGAGAATGAACAGATTATGAACAGATTATGGATGAGCCTCGCATAGAGCTGAACAAAAAGAAGGTAGACACAGCAGAGTAAGTGCCCTGTGATTCCATTTATTTGAAGTTCAAAAACAGACACAACTGAGTAAGATGATAGAAATCAGGCTAGGGGACTTTTGAGGCATTTAATTTTTAATCTGAGTGACAGTGACTAGAGTGAATTTGCTTTATAAGAAAATAACTTAAAAAATTAATTTAAATTAATTTTAAGTACATTTTAATGCAAAATTTACTTAAAGTAGTATATTATAAAATATTTGGTTCATTCAGATGCCCCTAATCTGGGCAGTGTAAGATGTAGTTCGCATGATTCCTGATGATTAAAAAGGCTTAAAAAAGTAGGTTGAGAATTTTCATGAGAGATTGTATAATAGCATATTAGTAGCTTTTGTGACTCAGGTACTTATAAAAGTGACTCCTTTCCGGCACTCTTTAATAGCAGAGGTCTGGCTTAATGGCAGTTCATATAAAAAGACCTAGAGCTTTGTTTGATATTGATATTTTGTTTGATATTTGTTTGATATCATTATCAGTGTGAGGTGGAAGCCAAAAAAAAATGCCAAGGTGCGAACCGAATACAAAATTTTGTTTTAGATTTAAGTTTTATAACAGTTGGATTAAAAATATTTAACAGTTGAATTAAAAATATTATGATTTTTTTAAAAAAGTAAATCCTTTCAGTTACTTCTCTCCCACCAGGCAGGCGTGATGTGTTAGTTTCCTATTGTTTCTGTAACAAATTACTACAAACATAGTGGCTTGAAACAACACAAGTTTATTATCACCTGCAGTTCTGGAGGTCAGAAGTCCAAAACGTGTAGGCAGGGCTGCATTCCTTCTTTTTGTTGTTGCCTTGAGAGGCTGCCTCCATTCCTTTGCTCCTGATCTCTTCCTTCATCTTCAGAGCGCCTTACGCTAGCCTCTGCTTCCATTATTCCATCTTCCCTGTCTCAGACCCTCCCAGAAAGACCCTTGTGACTGTATTGGGCCCACGTGGATAATCAGGGATAATGTCCCCATCTTTAACTTAATGACAAATGCAAAATCCCTTTGCTCTGTAAGGAACTATATTGGCTCCAGGGATTGATTAATAAAAGGTCATGGACCTTTCTCGGAGAGCCCTATTGTAGGGCTTTCCCAGATGGGCTTTTATATTTTGCTTCACAACACAGTTTCGTGAATCCCAGTGCATCTAGATTTGCATCTAGATTTTATTATTTAAAGTGTAGTTTCTGGAAGAATAGAAGGGATGGTCTTGCCTGCTCTCTACCACATCTGGAGTTTTAGGTTCAGGTCTAGATACCTATACTGGTATCTGACAACAAGGGACAACTGACTGAATGGCAAAGGGTCTGGGAACTCAGTCACTGAAGAAATGGTTGAAGGAATCATGAATGTTTGTCCTGAATGAAGGCTTGGGATGCAGTGTGTGGCGTTAATTATCTTTAAATAGTTGAAGGAGTATTATTGGAGAGAACAATGAAGCCTTGTTAGTATAATAGCAATAACGTTAAAAACAAAAAGAATAGCATTTTAGAATAGAACTCAAGGCACGTTCGATCACTTCATTCCATCTGAGCCCTACAGCAACTGTCTGAGGGTTGCTGTCAGCGCCGTTCTTATGTAAGGAAATTGAGGCATAGAGAGGTTATGCAACTTGTCTTAGGGCATACAGCTAGGAAGTAGCAAAGCCAGGATTCGAACTTTGGCCTTCTGACTCCACAGCCATCTCTAAATAATAGCATTACCCTGCCTCTCTACCTTTAGTTCCAGAAGGTACAAATGGACTAGTGGCAGAAAGTTTTTAAAAATAGAGGGGGCAGTTTTTGACTCAGTTTAAGGAACAAGATAATAATCAGCATGGCTTACAAAAAGTTTCTCTGCCTCTTGATGTTACTGGAAATGGTCAGTTAGGTTGTTGTAAAAAGAATTCCCAAACTGGCTAGAGGTTAGAGCAGATGACAGTAGGGTCCTTGCTGATTTTGAAATTCTGATCTGGGGAACATAATTATTTTTTCCCTTTTATATACAAGTAATCAACTTTTGTGATATTTTATGTACTAAAGCTCCCTTGTGAACTGCAGTTTTCCCACTGACTTTGCAGAATTTATGTGTTAGTGACTCTCACATACTGGTGTGGTAGGCTGTGTCCCTGCCCCCTTGGAAGGTGCCATTGCTGTGCTCTCCTAACGAGATGGGATCCCTCTTCCCTTCCCGCTTGAATCTGGACTGGTCTTTGGACCAACACAGTGTTCGGCGAATTCTGGAGCCTGGTCCTTAAGAGACCTTGCCTCTCCTGCTTTTGTTCTTTTGAACCCCCAAAGCCACCGTGCTGGGAAGAGTCCGTGTGGAGGAGAAGTGCCACACCTGGCCGAGAGCTAGCACCAAACACTAGGCTTCAGGGAGGTCATGTTGGCCCCTCCAGTCCCTGTTGAGCTATGCGGTGACTTGGTTATGCGAGTGCCAGGTGAGAGGAGAACGGCCCACATTGCCATCCCACAGAAGCATGAAGAAAATGGATCTTTGTTGTTTTAAGCCACTGTGTGTTGGGGTGGTTTATGGCGCAGTGAGACATAACTGATATATATTTGGGTGCATGTTTGGAAGTAGTGTATGTATTTTAAAATATTCTGTAATTAGATGTTCTGCCCTGTCCAGCAGACCTCCTCCAACCCCCACCCAATCATTACTCTGTGTTATTGAAGCCTTTCTGGGTTTGGAGAAGTATTTTTTGTTAGTATTACATAGTAAAAGAATAAGACTCTTTGTAAGACTCCTGAGTAGGGTTTGGAGAAAACTGAGAGGACACAGCGTGTCTGGACTTGGGTTTCCTTGTGAGAGTCCTGCAATTTATATTCTGCAAAATAAGTTTGTTTCATCAAATCGGACCCTAGAAAGGAGCAAGTCTCATAATTTTTCCAAATGTGCTAGAATATTATCCCACTCTTTCATTCTCCTCAAAGCCATTGTCATTTCAGTGTACATGTGTTCTTTTTACTTATATTACTTTGTGATTTCCAGAGTGCTCATTTGTTTCTAAATTTAGAATTATTTCAATTTTACTCAGCCCTTATCTCTGTGTGACTGCTGCCTTTCTCTTGTATCTGAATAAATTGGTTTAGTTTGACTTCTTTAGTCAGTCTTTTAAGGAAAGTGTGAGTTAGATGGTTCTTGTGTATTTTGATTATATCCAGTTGATTTACAGGTTGTCTTCCTAGGGAGTATCTAAATTACACATGACTTTAAAATTTTCTTTTGCTTGTATGTAGCTTGTATAACCCTCTAGCTTTCCTGATGGATTGATTTCATCATAGACAGTGGAAAAAAATGAATCTGGTGCCCTCCTAAGAATAGGGAGGTGGCTGAGGGAAGGTTCTGGAGTTAGACTTGGTGGGTATGAAGCTAAGCTCTGCTGCTTACCAGCTGTGTGATCTGGGGCAAGTTTCTTGACCTTTCTGGGCTTTGGTTTTCTTTTGTGTTAAATGAGGGTACCAAAAGTACCAACCTTAAAAAGTTGTTGTAAAGATTAAATGAGATCATACTTGGAAATTGCTTGCTTAGCAGAGGTAGCCTATAAGTAGCATTTATTATAGTACAGCTGTTAATAAAGTATAAGAAAACTAAGTAGAGTTTCAGTTTAGGACGTTGAGCAACTGGTAATTGGTGGAAGTGATGATGGTGGTGCTAATACCTAATGATTATTAGCTCAGTGCTGATAGTGCTGTTTTGAAAATCCTCTGGTGCCTGTGGGTATGTGGTTATAGCTCATTCAGTACTAGAAATATCAAGACCAAGGAGGAGAAAACATTTAAAATGGAAGTGTTGGAATCCATTTGTAGCATGCATCAAAAATAAAAATACATTTGAAGTGATACTGGAAATTGCCAGGGGAAAGCATCTTACAGAAGTTATGTTTATGCACATTTTTGGCTTTGGCATAGTGAGGTGTGCTTCTCTGCCAAGATTAAGGAACAGGATTTCTGCCTGTTAAAGAGTGGGAGCTGGGAAGTTGGGTTCTGGTTTTTGTGCCATCGTTGGCTTCTCTGTGCGCTTGGGCAGATCCCTGTGTTTCCCTGAGCAGGATTCTGATTCCTGAAAAAGAGCGAACCGTTAGCCCTCCTGGAGAGGAGGAGAGTAGATGATCTCTTTGAAAGCAGGTGGAGTGTTAAATTACAAAGTAAATGCAGATGTATGTTTCTTCAGTGTAGAAAAAACTCTGTTAGCTGAGGAATTCTTGCCATTTTATAGCTAGGATTTTATTCTGTGGGCCTCTTGAGTTCTATAATCCCCAGATAAATACTTTTCTGAAATAGACTAAGGGGCTCTTACATCCCAATATGTAGGTAAAATTCCTTGTTGCTCCAGTTCGACTTTCCCTTTGATCCCAGAGTAACCTATGATTTCCTTCCAACACCTAATATTAAATATACTTTCTCTCTGTCTTTATTTGCCTCAAATATTCTATTCTTGTCAATACTATTTAGCTTTGAGATTCTGTGATCTTACAGCTTTGGAGTTGCTGTTGTATATTCTTTGTTGCCTTCTTTTTCAGCCTTGCTTTCTGGACTGGTTTCACGTCAGCTACGACTTAATTTTCCTTTATGTGTGTTGCTTGGTTCTAACGCTTTCTCTCTACTTCCTCCCGAATTGCTGCCCTCCTTGCTTCTAGACTACCACACTGTCAAAGGGGTTCTTCCTGAAGCTTCACTCAAATAGCTAAAGGTACTGGCTCGTAAGCCTGAGGTTTCTTCAGCAAATAAAATCCAAACTTGTAATACTTTATGTTTAAGACCCTCTGCCACGTGGCTCCTGCTCTCCCCTCAACTTCCTTATCTACATTTGGACTTCTTCACCGTCCTGACTAGTGTTCCCATTAAGGTGGCAGAGTTCCCAGACCCATCCGTTTCCCATCACACATCCTGGCATCTCTCCTGAGCTCGCACATGTCAATGGTACAGCCTCAGTTACGTCGATCGATCAGGTAGGCATTTACTCAAACACAGGATATGCTGCTAGGGGTTGGCTTTTCCTATAGAAGTAACTTAGAGATGGTGATTAGTCTCCAGGCTGTCTCGCAGTTACCCACTACGCTGATAATGCTATTGCAGAACGGGAGCTGTGCGTGATCAACGGGAAAGAAGCATTACGTGCACGTTTAAGGAAGGACCTCTTTGATTTCATCATGATAGCCTGTCCCTAAAGAAGAGCATGCTTGTTTAGATAAATTTAGATATTAGAGAAATAGAAACTTAAGGATTTTCTGAGAGTATTTAGAAACCTTTATGGGTTTGAACATCTAAAAGTTCTTGTTACATTTCCCAATGTCCAACTTGCCTTTTCTTTGATACTGTTGGGTCATTAAATCCTTAAACCTTTCTACTCTGATTTGCTTTCTAAGAGCACAGCTGAAATGAATACAGAAGAAAACACGGGCGGGGGTGGGGGGGTGGGGAGGAATTTTCTTGAGCTAGGTGGACAAGAGCTGGAAAGAGGAATAGGGAAGAAGAACCTGTTAAGAAGGACACGTGGGTGTCTGTGTGGTGGTGGAGGCTATTAGGTCCAGTCCCCACATTTTATTTTATTTATTTTTAAAGATTTTATTTATTTGACGGAGCACAAGCAGAGGGAACAGCAAGGAGGGGGAGAAGCAGATTCCCCCTTTGAGCAGGGAGCCCGATGTGGGCCTTGATCCCAGGACCCTGGAATCATGACCTGAGCTAAAGGCAGACGCTTAACTGACTGAGCCACCCAGGCACTCCAGTC
>CM052814.1:33059450-33154001 GCA_028533885.1 Nasua narica
TGGACCTTGCTTTGCTTTCCCCTCTGGGACGCTTGGAGTCCATGACCTGAGTCAACGCAATTTTCTTCCCCAGTCCTGGATCTTGGACAGGACTTGTAAGCGGAGGGAGGGTTGATTCAATGGCTATTAAAGGCTGTGGAGGGGATCTGCTGCACCCTCTCTCATCTCTGTTCTGTCATCATTGCTCTCAGACATGTGGATGCAGCTTATGGTGTTGGAGGCCCAGACTCCTTTTGTCCTTTTGTTCTGGTGTGTTTAGTGCTTTGTATGCTTGTCGAAAAAGAATCCTCACCAAATCCACGTCCCAGCCCATAGGACGGGGGATGGCAATCCTCCTGTGCCAAGCAGTTGCACTCCCCTGCTGGAGCCTCTGGGCTCCCTGGGCCCATGTGGGGGAGCTAACCCTGCTCTGTGTCAGGCACCATATTAGATGCTAGGTGTACCTTGTCTCAATTAGTCATTAGAATAGCCCTGTGAGATGGTCTATTACTTCGAAGATAGGCTTGGCAGCAGAAACACAGCCTCCAACATAACTGTTCCAAGGCCGGTATGTTGTTCAGATAGCATCAGAGAGCCTGACTCCTTCCACCATGTCCCTCTGCCATCTTCATCATGTGGCTTCACCTCATGATGTAAGGTGGCTGCTTCAGCTCCAGCTCTCATGTTCCCTTTTCCCCAGAAGGAAGGATGGAAGGGAAGGGGAGGAGAGGCCTTCTTTTCTGAGTATGACTTAAGAGTTGCTTACATCGTATCCATTGACCTATCGTCTGCTAAAACCCAGTCTTGTAGCCATATGAACCGGGAGGGGAACAAGGAATCTTTGGTTGGAAGTCCAGTTATCCAGCTAAATTCAAGGGTTCTGTTATAGAGGAGGAAAGAATGGTAGCTAATCAGTAGTTTTTTCCATGAATGGATGTCAGTATTCCAGATTTTTGCCATTCTAGTACGTGTTTAGTAGTATCTCATTGTTTTAATTGCATTTCCTGATGACATGTGATGTTGAAGATCTTCATATGCTCATTGCCATATATATCTAATCTTTGGTGCAGTGTTTGTTCAGGTCTTTCACCCATTTTTTTTTAATTGGGTTATTTATTGAGTTTTAATAGTTCTTTGTATATCTTGGATAATATGGTTTTTGTAAATATTTTCTTCCAGCCTATGGCTTGTCACCTTATTCTCTTGCGTGTCTTTTACAGAGCAGATATCTTAAATTTTGGTTAAGTCCACTTTACCAATTGCTTTTTCATACATTGTGTCTTGGGTATCTAAAAAGTACTTCACAGAGCCGAGGTCATCTAGATTTTCTCTTACATTATCTTCTGAGAGTTCAGTAGTGTTGCATTTTGTATTTAGATCTATAATATCCATTTTCAGTTCTTTTTTGAGAGGTCTAAAGTCTGCATCTAGATTATTTTTTTTGAATGTGGATGTCTAGATCCAGCATTTGTTGAAAGACCATCTTTCCTATGTTGCATTACCTTTGCTCTTTTGTCAAAGGTCAGTTTACTGTGTTTATGTGGGTCTTTTCCTGGGCTTTCTATTCTGTTCCATTCATCTGTTTGTCTATTCTTTCTTTAATACCACAGTCTCTTGAATACTGAGGCTTTATAATAAGTCTTGAAATTGTGTGATATTAGTCCTCTGACTTTGTTCTTCTCCTTCAATGTTGTATTGGCTATTCTGGATCTTTTGCCTGTCCATCTAAATTTTAGAATCATGTTGTCCATATCTACAAGGGAACTTGGTGGGATTTTGATTTGGATTGCACTGAATCTATAGATGAAGTTGAGTAGAACTGACATCTTATCAATATTGAGTCGTCTTATCCATAAACATGGAGTCTCAATTCTTTTTTTTTAATTTTTCATCAGGATTTTCTAGTTCTCCTAATATAACTTGTATTTTGTTAGATTTATACCTAAATATTTCACGTTTTGGGGTGCTAATGTAAATGGTATTGTGTTCTTAACTCTAAATCTCACTCGTTCATTGCTGATCTATAGGAAAGTAATTGACTTTTGCATATGAATCTTGTATCCTACAACCTTGCTATAATCATTTATTGGTTCCAAGAGTTTTTTTTGTTTTTAGATTCTTCGGATTTTCTACATAGGTTTTTGTATTACCTGCATACAAAGACAATTTTATTTCTTCCTTTCCATTCAGTATACCTTTTTTTTTTTTTTTTAAAGATTTTATTTATTTGACAGAAAGATAGGACCAGAGAGCACAAGCAGGGGGAATGGCAGATGGAAGGGAGCTCGATCCCAAGCTGCTGGGATCATGACCTGAGCTGAAGGCAGACGCCTGACTGACTGAGCCTGGAATTTATGGCCGTCATCTTAGGAGTCCATCACGATGGGTGTTGTACTTTTTTACTCAGATGAGGATTCAGAGGCTGAAAAATAGAATTTAAGGTCTCACATTTAGTAAGTTCTAATGGAACTGGGTTTAAACTCAGAGGTGTCCAACTCAAGACCCAATATTTTGTTCTATTGTGCCACTCGTATTTATTGATAATTTAATTCCTAGAGCACCTTGGTTTAAAAGGGGAGGCCCTGTTGTCTATTCTACAATAAAATTTTAAAGTTTTATCCGAGAACTGGAATAAAACGTTTCCTTTGTGTGTTGTGCTGGCTGCTGGGATGGGGTGGGAGGGGATCCTTCTGTGGTGGGAGGGAGCGTGTCTGTACCTCCGCGGATCCAGAGGCTGTCATGCTGTTGGACTTATTAGTGGCCGCTCCCTCCCCAGCCTGGAGCTGCTTTCATCCTGTTTTTCCTTTAAACGTCAGTGCCAAAGTGTTTCTCAGGTTACTCCCAAGAAATGTCTTCTTTCTCCAATACTTTTGCCAGTTCAGCTCATGGAAGCCGGATCCCCCTGTCATGCCAAAGTGCGTTTAATGGTGCAATGTTAAGTCTTCTTGGCTCCGTGACTTACTGTCTAATTCGGGAAAAAGTGCTACTTAGCCGCGTGATAGAAGTAGGTCACTGGGAAAACTGTCTCTTCTGTAAACTTTCTTGGGATGTTTGTATCTGGAGCAAATAGTGCCTACAGCATATTACAGGTTCAAAACCTACCCGTTCAGTGAAATGCCACCAGTGGGCATCCGGACGGCCGCTTTCCCTGGGCGCGGAGCAGGCGTCTTGTTCGCGGCGCTCTGTCTGGGGGAGCGGGGCTGTCAGCCGGTGTGGGACAGCAGTCTGACTTTAATGGCCTTCGTCAGATGGAATCTTCTGGTAAATTCACAGCAGCGCCTGAGCAGAGCACCCTTTCTTCCTCCCGACTCTACCAGGCGTAGAGCATCTCTAAGTCATATGGAAATACTTGGGATGGGGTGCTGGTGGTCTGCTGTGCTTGGTGACTTCTCCCCTCGGGCTCAGCAGCACGGTGGCTGATGCAGACCTCCTGGGTCAAGGCGATGCCCTTGTGGTTCCGTGGATGTAGAAACACTTTTCTGTCCCTCTGAGCACACTTATCATGAGGGAAGATGAGATCTGTGCCGTAACCTTGAAAGAGTTAATGCTCCCACCTAAAAGAGGCCCATATATTGTGTTCATATCAGTTTGATGCAGTTTTTGAATGGAAAGGGTCCAATTGTCATCAGTAAAAACCTGAGTGATTGGCGGTCCCGTGGGAAAGCGGCTGGGAGGGCAAGTCTTAGACTACTGTTTCAATTAATTTGTTGATTTATTTTCAAGTTTATGTCATCTTGTACCTATTTTGACATTTTGTAGCTTTCTAGGGATCTATGCATTTATGTAGGTTTTCAATTTGGTATAGTGTGGCTCATAATACTTAACATTTTTTTTGTTTCTGTAGTTTTGTTTTCCTCTCTCACTGTGTATTCTGTTTTACATCTTCTCCTTCCCTCCCTTCCTTCCTCTTTTTTTGCTTTGATCAATTGTGCCACAGAGCTTAGGGATCTTTCCAGCTTGTGGCTTTGTTCAGTTTCTCAGTTGTTTCCTTTCCTCCAATTGAATGCGTAGCTCACTTATTTTGTAAGGAATCTATTTGCTTTGTTGTGTCATACCTGATAGTTTTTCTCAGAAGGATTTTCAGAAGGATTTCCAGAGGAGGCATTGCAGAGTCAAACTACATGAATTATTTTTAAGGTTCTTGATAGACTTCCCCAGACTGTTCTCCAAGAAGGTTGTGTCAATAATACTACTTCTTGGGACGCCTGGCTGGCTCAGATGGTTAGGCATCTGCCTTCGGCTCAGGTCATGATCCTGGGGTCCTGGGATCGAGCACTGCATCGGGGTCCCTGCTCGGCAGGAGTTTGCTTCTCTCTCTCTCTCACTGTTCCCTCTGCTTGTGCTCTCTTGTTCTCTCTGTCAAATGAATAAAATGTTTATTTTACTTATATATTTATTTATTTGACAGAGATCACAAGTAGGCGGAGAGAGAGGGGGAAGCAGGCTTCCCGCTGAGCAGAGAGCCCGATGCAGGGCTCGATCCCTGGACCTGAGATCATGACCTGAGCCGAAGGCAGAGGCTTTAACCCACTGAGCCACCCAGGCACCCCTAAATAAAATCTTTAAAAAAAAATAATACTTCTGGGGAGTGTCCTCCTTCTTGTTTCAGCAAGTTGAGACGTTCTTCTTTAGTCCATCTCACATGTATTTGGTATATGATTGAAGTGAAAAGTTAAATTATTTTTTCTCAAATAGATAACCAAACATGATGAACTGTCTCTTTCCATATTGAATTATGATGCCACCTTGATCATTGCTAAATTCTTTTTTTTAAAAGATTTTTTTAGCGTGCACCTATATGTGCATGTGTGTGAATGGGGGAAGAGGCACGGGGGAGAGAATCTGAAGCCAACTCCGCACAGCACAGAGCCCAAGGTGGGGCTCCATCCCATGACTGGGAGATCAAGGCCAAGAGTCAGCTGCTTAATTGATTGAGCTGCCCAGGTTCTCTTATCATTGCTAAATGCTTATATATACACCAGACTGTTTGGGGTGGGGGAGCTCTCTTTTCTGAGAATATCAAGGGATTTCTTAATTCATAGGTCATTACTGCACCGTTTTAATTAAAAATGCTTTATAGGGTGCCTGGGTGGCTCAGTTTGTTAAGCAACTGCCTTCAGCTAAGGCCATGATTCTGGAGTTGCAGGACTGAGTCCCATATTGGGCTCCCTGCCCAGCGGGGAGTCTGCTTCTTCCTCTGACCCTCCCTGCTCTCACGTTCTTTCGCTCCCTCATTCTCTCTCAAAAGAATAAATAAATCTTAAAAAAAAAATAAAAATGCTTTATAAAATATTTGAGTATCTGCTGGAATACGTTATCGCTCATCGTTCATTTTCTCACTTAGCTATTTTTTAAAATTATTTTTTTATTAACATATAATGTATTCACTTAGCTATTCTTACTGGTCTTTTCTATATACATATATGAAATTGTTCTGAAAAAAATCTCATTGGATTTTAATTAGAATTACAGGAACCCTAGAAATTAATTTGTAAATAATTAATATTCTCATAATATTTTTCCACCCACAGATACGGTATTTTTTCTTTATTCATTCAGTATCTTCTGTTATTCCCTTAGTAAAGGTTACTGGTCTTCTTCATAACAAGTCCTGCTAAAATTCCTATACAGATTATTTGATTCCTATAAAGATTATTTAAATCTTTTTTTTTCCTTTTATGATTGGGAAATATTCCAATTATATTTCCTATAATTTGTAGCTGATTATTTCTGATCTAAAGGTACTTATTTTGGTTTATGTATGTTAAATTCCAACAATTTATTAAATTCTCTTAATGTTCCATTTATTTTTGATTTTCCTACTTTTTTGTTTAGATAGTATCATCTGCAGATCGTGGTAGTGGTTTTGCTTCATCTATTGCTTAGCTGGGACTTTTAGAACAATACAGTAGTTGGGAAAGAATGCTATTTTTATTTTAATTCTAATTTTAATGGAAATTCCTATATTGTTTTTACCATTACTGAAAAGTTGAATAAACTTCACTTTTTTTTATTATGCTAAAGAATCTGGCTAGCTCCCTTTAACTAAATTTTTAAAATCAGCAGTGAATGTTGAATTCATTTTTAAAGTGCCTATTCAGATGATTACAAAGTTTTTCCCTTTCAAGCTGTTGACGTAATTTAAAGTTATGCATTTTCCAGTATGGCTTATATGGATTCCTACAACAAACCTATGACTATGGTATTTTTAAATACCACAGCAAAAACTGTTTCCAAGGTTTTTTTTAAAATTACTAACTTCTAAGATTTATTGACCTGTAGTTTTATTTGTCATTTCATTAGATTTTAATATTAGCATTCTGTTAACTTTAGGAAATTAATGGGAGGGTGCCTAGGTGGCTCAGTCGGTTAAGCGTCTGCCTTAGGCTCAGGTCATGATCTCAAGGTCCTGGGATTGAGATCGGGCTCTCTGCTCAGCAGGGAGCCTGCTTCTCCCTCTCCCCCTGCTTGTATTCCCTCTCGTGCTGCCTCTCTCTCTCTCTCTCAAATAAATAAATCTTTTAAGAGAAAATAAAATGAATGGGGAAGTTTATTTTTTGTGCATGCTTTGTAACTGTGTAAATAGTGTATGAGACATCAGCATCAAAGTTTAGTATTCAATTTTAAGTTTGTCTAGGCACAAAGTCTTCAGAAATAGATGCACTGAAAACTTCAGTATCCTCAGTTATTTCAGGTTATATTTAGGTTTTCTTAAGTCGGTTTGAGTAATATATATATACACACACACACATATATACATATATATGTATATATAAACTTTTTTAGATTTAATTTTTACATAATTTCTACACCCCATATGGGGCTCGAACTCACAACCCTGAGGTCAAGAGTTGCGTGCTCCATGGACTGAGCCAGCCAGGCACCCCTACTTACATTTTTCTGTTTCATTGAAATTTTCAAATGTATTAACAGCCAGTCGTAGATCATGTAATGTTTTGAAACACTCATGTCTCATTTTTTCTGTTCTAGGGAATTTACTGAAGATTTTGTCTACTTAGTGGATTTGTTCTCTTTAAAAAACAAACAAACAAAAAAACAATCTCTTGGGTTTACTTATAAATTTTACCTTTTTTTTTTTGGGGGGGGGTGACAATTACTCTCTATTGAACAGTAGGCCACCCTAGATCCTTTGGCTTTTCTAGGGCCCAGGTTCAAGTTTTATGCCCTGGCTCTCTTCCTGAAAACTTGCATATTGGGGATATTCTTATAAACAGTATTTTTCCCATAAATCTGCATTTCCATTTCACAGACCCTTCATTTTCATTTTTAAAAATCTTGAGTGAGCAGAGTTTAATGTTTCTCTAAATAAACTCTGCAGCACCAGGAAACCCCGATATTTAAGCAAGTATGAAGAAATGACTTATTTGAATTGCCACATCCAGTTTCTATGTTTATATAGTAGGTGTTCTGCAAGTGGAATACAATTATAGTTGAGCATTTTCACCTTCTACCTTCTGTTAAACCTTCTGTTTATTCCTACAAGGCCCTATTCTTCTATCAGTCTCCATTTGTAAGGAAAGGAGACCACAGCACGTTTAGACTCTTCTTTGTGTTCATTAGACACTAACCTCTCGTGAGGGGCGGGCTTAGTAAACAGGAGGTGATTTTTCCCACTTGTTTTTGTGACTAAAGGAATTTGGTTGCAAGACAGTCGGCAACTCTGGAGGGCCTGGTTCAGGGTGGGCGGCCTTGGGTTGAGGGTAATGGAGGCTACCCATGGTCCTGTCTTTGAACACGTGGCCTTGCCCTTGGAACCATGGGAGGGGCCACCAGGGGCCCTTCAGTTAACAGGTCTTTTGTGAAAGGATCACAAGGGCATAGCCCCTGCGGGAGCCAAGGTCTGGGCAGTCTGGCTTGATGGCCCGCATCGGTAATGTGTGTCTCAGTCAGGCCGGGGTGGGTGGGTGGGGTGTGGGGGATGGGGGGGTGGAGTCTGTTAGGCTGGGCTTCCTGTTCCCCTGTTTTCCAGTCACCTGTGCCAGGGTCACAGGAAACATTAGAGCTCCAGCTTTCCTACTGGGGACCCCAGCTTGCTGGTCCAGCCCCTCCTCTTAGGCTTGCACAGGCCTTCTCTTATGTGGATGCTGGCCCTCATGGGAGGAGAGTGTTGGCTGATTTTTTTTTTTTTTTTTTAAGATTTCACTTATTAGAGAGAGCGTGCTCAAGCCAGCACATGAGGCAGTGGGGTAGAGAGAGAAGCAGGCTTCCTGCTGAGCAGGGAGCCCGATGTGGGGTTCGATCCCAGGACCCTCGGTTCATGGCCTGAGCAGAAGGCAGATGCTTCACCGGTTGAGCCACCCAGGCTCCCCACCCAGAGTTGATTTTCTTAACACCGGTAGTAAACTTGTCACAGTGACCCGGGACAGGGCCTGAGCTGAGGGCGTGTGAAGGCAACCGTCAGTGTCAGACTCCACGGCCCCTCCCCCCTCCAGCCGGTGCTCCCTGCCGTTCGGTCAAACACAGGAGAACGTGCCCAGAGCTTACGGCTTCCTCTTTGCTGGAGTGTTTCCATCTCAGTCCAGGGCACGCTCACCTCTCTCTGAGGACTCCCATGCAGACCGCGTGCCTGGTGGCTCACCGTGATAGACCCCCGAATTCCGACAGATGAGCAGCCTTATTAGGGAGGCTTGAAAGCCTTTTATGTTGTATGTTGATTTGTATCCTCCTTACATATGTGATTTGCTTTCACTTGGGCCATTTCTACATCAACTTTTCCTTCCCTGAGTGAGAATTGGGGGGGGTCCCCACTTCTCCAGAGTTGTCATGGGAAAACCAGCACCTTATCATCCTTCTATATGACCTTTTATATGAATTTTTGAGAGTTGGTTATCGTTACATTCTCTTATCTGGAGAAGCCCATCTTTTCTGCTCCCTTTCTCTACTCATTTACTGCCACAGTCTGCTGTACCCAGCGGCTTCCTAGAGAAATAAAGAATCAGTAGGAGCTGATTGGAATTTTTGAAATGCATGGAAACAGCAGGACATGAGATTGGGTGTGCTAGTACTTGGCAGTGGCTTGTGTGGGATGAGGGCGTGTTTCCTCCTCTTCCTGATTGTCGCCCTCTCATTACCCCCACCCCACCCTATCAAAACGTTGAGGGTGAAAGGGGTAGGTTAGTTAGCACTTTCAAGTAAATGGTTTACCATCCCAGCTCACTGGCATCGATTAAAATGCAAATCCTCTCCCTCAGTAGGTGGAAAGGGGCTTTGGTTGGAGTGGGGAGAATCAACAGCTGATTTAGTAACGAGGGCTCATCTACAGGGACTGCTTCATTTCTATGCTCTGAGGCGGTTTTGTGGAGCGCTGAGTTTTGGGAAATAAAACCAGGGCACCTCGCAGAACAAGCTTGCTCTGCCCGACAGGCCCGTATGGTGTGGAGAAAATTGTTCAGGCAGAGAAGGTTTCTCCCTCGTTCGCAGGGTCCTTTTGCCTGTGAGGTACGATGAAAACTCTTGCTCTGGGTGAGAATATGGGATCTCTAATGAAGGGTCGCAGCGGAGAAATTCTGAGGGCCAAAGCTCCTTAAGGGAAGATTTCCCACTACAGGTTCTCAGCTGCCAAATTCTGTAGCCATGCATTTTCCAGTAATGTAAGACCATTTCAGGACCACGGATTCCGAAGAAGTTGCGAACGTATGTTGTATAGCATTTGTTTGTGTCAAGAAATCAGACAAGGGGGAGTTGTAAAAATTCTCCAAACTTGAGAGAGGATTTTTGGTTTAGAGCCCTGCTGTCCAATACTGTAGCCATTAGTCGTCCCAGCGGTTAGAATGTGGCCGCTTCAAATTGAGATGTGCTGTAGGGATAGCATGTATATTGGATTTTGAAGAATTAGTAAGAAAAAGGGATGTAAGATGACTCATCCGTAATTGTTTAATACTGAATCTGGGTGGAAATAAATAAAAGATACTAAAATTAATTTTATCTTTTTTTTTTTTACTTTTTAAAATTGTGTCTCAGTATTTCAGTTGGGGGCACCAGACCAGCATCATTGTTCTCCTACCAACCTAGGATTCCTTTTTCCCACTAGAGGGAGCTGCGATCCAGTTTCAGGAAGTCTGGTGCTTGTAAATTTCACTGCTTCTGAATGTGCTCATTTAAAGAAGAAGCAAAAACCAAAAATACCCAAACATATTTCCTCCTTGTTTCAGTTCCGTACAATTCCGATATTTCTTGAGGTTGCTCTTTGCATGGAAGTGAAGCCAAAACAGAAGAGGCAAGAAGCAGGGAGATTTTCCCACTGTCTTTGGGTTAATGAATTTTAGGAGGTTCCTGTTAACTTCTTTGTTGTATTGCACTAGTTTGCCGTTTGTTTGTGGGCTCTTCCCTGGGACTTGAGCCCGTGCACAGTTGAGCGCACAGTGTGATGCGTGTGCAGCTGTCACAGAAAGAACCAGAGCCTGGCTGCAATCCGACACTGCCATAGCGCCCCCTGCACTCCATGGGGTGCAGTGGGACTGTGTCTTGGAGCTGGGCCATGTGGCGCCCTGGGCGGTGCTCACCACCCCGCCCCTTCCTGTTGTTCCTGGGGCAGTGTTGCCCATGGTTGGAGGCTGGGGCTCCTCTGGTGTGTGTGACTGCCCCTGGATCCTACTGTGAAACCAGCATCCTTTAATGACCACACTCCTGGTTTTCCTGCCATCTTGCTGGGTAGTTCCTTTTCGATTCTTCTGTGGTTTTTGTAGGTCTGTTGGTCTGATAAGTATTGGTTTTCCCTTATTTGTGTACTCTGTGCCTTTTAGGGTGATCTCAGACATTCTGGTGGCTTCATCACTACCCTTATGCTGAAGACTCCCCAGTCTTCATCTCCAATTTAGGGTACTCTTTTGAGCTCCATCCATTCCCATTGGACTCCCTACGGGACATCCCATAGGCACTTTAGCATTCCTTACTTCCTTCCATGGCTGGCGTTCACCCGCACTATTGGAATTTATCATTATTGGTTCGTCTCTCTTCCCTGGGGTACCAGGAGCCCCAGGCAAAGGTCATGCCATTCTTGTTTTGTTTCATTCCTGGTATGTCAGTGTGTGCCTTGTTGCTGTACACCTTTAACAAGTATTTGAATATTTTGTTAATACTTTTTGTTTTAAACCAATTGTGTATTTATTACTATTACATGATTTCATTTTATAATCTCATTAGCATTATGTCCATATGGGGCTATGATCCCTATCACTATCATTTGGTGGCGTGATCTGTTTAAAATAATTTTTCACCACCTATAGAGGTGAGGCATTTGCACTAATTCCCCCCTTGGTTCCTGGTGCTGGAAGCTTTGTGTCTTGACCCCTCTCCATTTTTAACCTGTATTACAAGTTGAAGGGCCCATTTCCATCAGCCCCGCTCTGTACTTCCAGGAACTTAGGTCGCGGGAAATTGGAGCGGAGGGTCAAATGTGTCTGATGTGTCTCCATGTCTGTAGTTCAGTCCACAGGCAGCTTTTCCAGAACATATTCCAATTTCTCTTGGTGCCTCTCCTGTTAAACCAATCCAGTTTTAAATAAAACTGACTAATGAAACACTGTTTTTCTTGTCAGAACATGAAGAGGAGCTGGACCGGCAGTTTGCCCTGGAGATTGGCACTTTATTTGGAGGATTAAAGAAGGTACTGTGGATAAATGTTAAAGCTTCTCAGTTTTCAAACCTGGTTTCGGTATTTTGTATTACTATTGTATTTGGCTAGTGATGAGCTGTGTATTCGTTTTTCTAAGCATTTTGATAGATTTTTATGTATCTTAATTTTAATTTTTTTTATTTTGATAGAATTTTAAAATGATATAAAAACATTGCTTTTTACTGTTTTTGCTCTAACTCGGTGGTGTGCCAGATATATTTTAAATTCAGTCAGTGTTTGTGGGCTGACTTGGGACATAAAATAGTGCTTGCATTCCAAGTTGTAAACATGCGACTTAGAAATGAGCTTTTGGAAGACCGTTCATTTACCAACTGGGCACTGCCTATACTGATATTTTTCTACTGTGGGAGTTGCTGGTCTTGCTTAGAATTGCGGCAAACTTACCTCAATTTCCATTTTGATGTTCTAGGGTAATCTGGCCCTTCTTTCCACCTCTGGCTCTGTATGGGGCCGTTGTATTAGGTGGAAGGCCCGTGTTCTTGTGGAACTGGGAAGAACGTCCTGCCCGGCAATGGGTTTCCCCGAGTTCCTGGCTTTTGTTGTTCTGCCCACCAGAAGTTTCCCCAAGAAGTTGGATGCAGATTCATTCATTGCATTCATCTGTAATGTTGTAAATGTTTCTGATCTAAACAAGCCTTTTTAGGATATTAGTAAGACTGTAAGGTGGATGGTATTGTGCCCACTTCAGAGTTGAGTAAATCTGGGAAACTTCTGTCTTGGTGGAGTTTGAGGTGTAGTGGGAGATAGCCCTTGTGAGTGTCTAAGATGTACTCTTTAGAAATGCTTCACTATTGGATCTCTTACAACAAATAATGGTGATCGATCTCTCTCTCTCTCTCTCTCTCTCTCTCTTTCTCCCCCTCTTATAGTTACAATTCAGGCATTCCAGACAATACTGAACTGCTTGCCAGGGGCAAAAATGAACAAACCCATTTTATTTATTTATTTATGTATTTATTTATTTTCCCCAAACACTTTTATCTTTTCAGTGTTACAAGATTAATTGTTCATGCACCACACCCAGTGCTTCATGCAATAGGCGCCCTCCTCAATACCCACCACCAGGCTCGCCCAACCCCCCCCTCCAAAACCCTCAGTTTGTTGCTTAGAGTCCACAGTCTCTCATGGTTCATCTCCCCCTCCAATTTCCCGCCACGCACCCTTCCTTTCCTTCTCACAATGCCCTCCACGTTTTTCCTTATGCTCCACATGTGAGACCATAAGATAATCAACTCTCTCCGCTTGACTTATTTCACTCCGCATAATCTCTTCTAGTCCTGTCCATGTTGATACAAAAGTTGGGTATTCATCCTTTCTGATGGAGGCATAATATTCCATTGTATAGATGTACCACATCTTCCTTATCCATTCATCTGTTAAAGAGCATTTTGGTTCTTTCCACAGTTTGGCTATTGTGGCCATTGCGGCTATGAACATTGGGGTACATGTGGCCCTTCTTTGTACTGCATCTGCTTCTTTGGGTAAACAAACTCATTTTGGACTAAGAGACTTGTAGTTCTCGAGAAGAGAAGCCATTACGAGGCAAGACGGGCTGCTGAACACAGGGTCCAGCCCCAGTGGGTTCTGGAGCTGCGGCAGATTTCACGGTCAGGGGCAGGCTCTGTCCTGCTATGTGTGTGCCACTTGCAGACAGCGGGGCTTTGTCTTTGCTGACTTCCCAGCTGCTGTCACAACTCCGTCAAGTCTAGCTGCTTGACTCCCTGTCAAGGCTGTAGAGTCTCGGGGAGATGACCTTGGCTAAGCATCCTCCATGACAGACCCCCCACCCCCATAACAGGGCAAGGGGTCGGGGTGTCACCATTCAGGACAACCCTGTCTTCATGGGAAAGTGCGTAAAGCACCGATACATGGCCTTGGAGCTCCAAGGACTCAGTCGTTTTCCATCCTGAAAACTCTCCGTCCGTGCTTCTGTTTGTGTGCCCCTCCGTCCATCGATCCGGTGCTATGGAGTACCTCTTGTTGTCCTCCCCTTTCTCCATCTCATCCCTTGCAAACGGGGTGGGTAGTTTGGAGTCTTAGAATTTAGAGGGACAATGAGGAGTCCTGGTGGATAGTCAGTAGATGAGGGCAGTTGAGACTGTGTCCTTGGTGAAGATCATGAAACAGACCCAGGCCAAGTGTAGCACTAGGGAGTTCACAGATATCTGCTGAGCGTCTCATTTCAGCCAATACAGAGGCCTGATAGGTTCTGGACACTCCTCGATGTCTGTTTCCTTTCCTTGAGGTTATGGGAGGTGGTAAGCAAATGCTACCCTGCTCCAAACTCTAAGAGTAGGAATTGTGAACTTCAGCAAAAAGCTTTAATGTCCTCTGACCAGTCCCTGCTTTAGATGTTACAGTTGCTAAACTACACACTACTGACATTTTAGACCAGGTAATTCTTTGTCGTGTGGGCTGTTCTGTACAATGTACATTCTGTACATCAGGACATTTAGCAGCCTCCCTGGGCTCTGCCTCATGTGTGCCAGCAGTGGCCACTGACCCAAGTCGTGACAATCCAAAATGTCTCCCGGCTTTGACAGACGTCTTTGAGAACAGCCGGCCTACGCCGGTATTTAGGGGCTCTCCCCGAACAGCCTCTGTCTGCCATTTCTCATCTGCCGTTTATTTTGCTTAGCCTGTTTCTCTTCGGGATTTTGTCTCATCCCTTCCCTGTCTGGTCCATGTTCCCTCTTGACATCTGGGCCCAGTTGACTCTCTGTCACAGAAGCATTGCCTGGACCTCTGAGCCGGGTTTAGTGCTCATCGTTCCTGATGCTTCCCCGCCTCTCTCTTTATCCCCTTCCACACACACTGCTCTCAGTGAGGATGTTTCTGGGCCCAAGTCTGTACCGAGTGTCGGGATCACAATAGTGAACCAGACAGACACGATTCCTGTCCCACTGTCTCTTAATGGGGGCAGATCGAAGGTAAGTAGAGGAACAAACCTAACCTAACAGCTGCAGACCGAGCTAAGTGAAGAAAAGAGATGGGGTGATGGCTATAGTGCTTTGAATTGTGTCTTGTGCCCTATAATGGTGACTATATTTGTGCAGTTGTATTTTCTATTTTTCATCCTCCACTAGACTGAGTCCCGCAAGGACAGGGCTGGGGTTTAATCAGTCTGGTATCTGCAGTGCCTGGCATAGACGAGGTGCGTAGTTTATTGGATGTAACTGCAGGGAAGGGTGAATCCCACTGTGGCGAGCTGTAGCACTGGGGTAACGTGCGTCAGTACTAACTGCGCCTAGAGAGACGTGCAGGTTGGCGGAGTGGGATGCTGCTTGGAGTCCGAGCAGGGAGAGAGCACCGGGGCACAGGCCGTCACCAGCTGCTCTGGACAGCTGAGCTCCGCGGAGTGGTAGGGTGTGGCAAGGTCATCAGTGGAGGAGTTGCTGTTCCAGAGGGCCTCGCTGTGATTGGAAAAAGGAAGGAGGTATCAGGGAGATGCTGATCGCGGTGAAGCTTCACTGAGGGTAGTGAGGGGCATGTGGGGCTGACTGCAGTCCTCCGACTTCCGATGATGTTAGAGTTTGTGGAGGATTATAGCCCACACCAGGAGTGCCTTCGGGCCTGGTAATTTCTTTGGCATCAAGCCCACAGTACTTGCTGAGACTCCAGGTGTGGTGGGGGAGCTCGTGTAGGGGTTGCCGTCACCGACTGCTCCCATCCCTCGTGCTGAGTGAGACATTTGCACCCTCCTTTGCAGTGCCTGCTCTTCCTGGCTTGGAAAGGCCCCTTCGTGCGGCTCCAGTGGCTCCCTGGAGTGAGTGCGAGCTGGGAGCCTGTGGGTGGCCAGGGATGGGTCCCTCCTGGTCCCTTTCCAGTTCTGGCCGTTCTCTGTCTTGGTGTTTGGTGGTCCCCTTATCTATTTCCCATGCTAGTTTTTTGGCTAGCGGTCCTAATCGATAAAGGAAACTTGAGTGCGCGTGTGCCTTGCTTGATGTAGTAATCTTGCTTCCAGACGGGGGCTGAAGCAAACGGCTACAAATGAAGCTCTCTGTCGGGCTGTACATGAATTATTTCCCTTTTCTTATTTCTGATTCAAGGTAGTTGGCGTCACGGAAGGAGCACAGGTTTGGAGTTGGATGGACTGGGGTTCACAATGCAGTTTACTGGGTTTTGGAAAATCCTTTACCTCCTCCAAGCCTCAGTTTTATTATCTGGAGCATGGGATGGGGAGGCGGTGGGAAGGAGATGCCGGGCGGAGAGCACCCAGCCTGTGTGTGTCTGGGGTGGAAGGGCGCCCAAGGTGCGTTCTGTGGGGGTGGCTCTGCTTTTTCCTCCATAGAAAATGTCCTTGTTTCAGAGCTAAGACTCGCCGATTCCCCTTCTCTGGCGAGCAGGTAATGTTCTACAGAGATGCGCTTAAATCTAGACGGGGAGGATTGCTACTGAAGGCAGCTCTCAAAAGCCTAGTGTATTATGGAAAAATTTTACATGTAATCAATTCCTCCTCCTCTCCTGGGGACACACTTTCCTGCGCCTGGTTCTGAAATGGGGGCATCCTTGTAGGTAAGAAGTTCTTTCAGAAGTAGAATCAGAGAGGAATTTTCCGTGCCTGTCAGAAGGATGAGGAAGAAAAGACAAGATCAGAGAAGGGAAGCTTGATCACTTGTCTTTGAATGTGAAGAGAAAAGAGGTACTTTTCTAAAGTACAGACAGTTTTTTAATACTCACGGTTCGCCTATACAGATTTCTAAGATTCAGCTCATTTTTAAATTGCTCTGTGTTTCAGTACTTAAAACAAGATCTGTTTGATTCACTGAATAAATATTCCTTGAGCGCCTACTGTGTAAGGGGTTTCCGGGAGGCTGGGCTGGGTGCTGGGAGGCCAGGACGTTCTGGGCCCAGTCTCGCTCCTCCCTGGGCTCTAGATTTGGGGGAAGGTGATGATGGGACCGTGTGGGGGGGGGGGTGATGCGACCCTCTGTGGGGCGTGCAGAAGTTGCGGGTGCATATGATTGGGACTCATGGCAATTGCAGCTGAGGTCTAGGGAGACTGTGGGGAAAGGTGGGTGAAGGGCGTAGCGTGGATTCCGACCTGGATGAGAGCGAGAGTAGCTCGGCTGGGAGGTTGGGTGTGGTGGGGGGGCTAGCCTGAGACAGAGGCTGACCACCAAGGCTGTTGGGTGCTGTGGGGGGGGGCGGTCTGGACTTTATTCAGAAGGCAGTGAACAGTTACTGAAGGCAGTCAGGCCATTGTCGTTTCTTCCAGGGCCTCTTTCAGGACCCTTGTGATTTTCCCCCCTTGCCCGCCCTGCACCTCCCCTTACCTTACTTCTTCCCCCCGCCCCACCGCCCCCAAGATCTGTGCATCTCTGGAGTTAATGTCTCATAATGTTACTCAGAAGCCATTCAAGCTCCCCATTTCTTAAGAGTATAAAGTGCAGACTCCCGAACTCCCTAGCTGACATCCAGTCCCATTTGTCCGCTGACCCTGCCTTGTGTCAGCACCTCAGATCCTTGTGGTCACCCTTTGCTGCTAAGTAACGTCCTCTGAAGATGCCTTGATGTTTCCTACACGTGACAGTTCCTGCAGACTGGTGTGCATGCCCCTCGGCTCGGGGAACAGCCCTTAGGGAACCTTCCCTACCTCCTCTCCCCTTGCTCCAACCCCTGGTTGGCATTAGTCTCTCTCTCCTATGAACTCCATTCCCAGGACTCTCTCCTGAACCGCTGTTATCTAACAGGTCACCTGTTGGAGATGTCAGAGGCTCTTTCCTCCAGCCTCCCCCTGCCTGCCAGTTAGTAGGCGTCCAGTAGTGTTTGTTGGATTAAGGGGAACGTGCCTGTCTCACTGGGGGCTTATTGTAAAGGAACTCGGATCCCTCAGCAACACTGGCTTTGTTGCATGTGTCTAAATTCTGGCAGGTTTAGAGGGTTTAGGTTTTACTTCCTTTTCATTAAGCCATAGCTCCTCAGAGAGGATTCCAGTGTTCTTATTATATCTGTCTCCCTCCATCTGATGGGAGCCGATTAATAAGCAGTTTGGCTGTGCGTGAGAACTTTCAGCCTGTCCTCATTAACAGAAAATTGGATTTTATGCAGCTTTGCCCCTTCACAGAGGGGCTGCCCAGCAGAGCCAGATTCTTGTGCCCTCTGCCAGCCTCTCCGGGCAAGCAGAGAATGTGGGCTGAAGAATCTCCACATGAAAGGGCCAAGAAACCGCAGACTGGTGATGGAAGAGGGTTCCTGAGCACACGTTGGGCGTGATTCCCTCCTGTTAACATGAAGAACTCCTGCTCCTTGCCTGTCAGTACACTCTTACCTAGTCTCGTCCCTGCTGGATTTTCTTCTTGAGGTGTGGAAAGATCTGCAGTGAGACAGGAGAAAAAGGATGTGGTGGTGATTTCCTGGGGAGGAGAGAAACAGGTGTCACCCTCCGCCTTCTGGTTAAATAGGATCTGCAGCTCTGATGGGCACACGTCCGATTGGCTTATTAGCTCTTAGCCCCCGAGTCCCCAGCTCTGCCCTCCTCTCTTATATCTACTAGTTCATGGAAAATACTGCTTCTTTATAAAGGCGCTTGAATAAGCCACGGGAAATAAGGTGAAGTTAGAACCAAGAGTTGAGGTCTGCAAAGCTAATAGATTGTGTGTGTGTGTGTGTGTGTGTGTGTGTTAGAGAGAGGGAGAGGGATGAGTAGAGAGAAGGGTGGGTGTTCCCCACGAATGCTGAGTCGGATCTTACGGGGATATAGGTTTGGAGTGAGACGTTTCCTGTGACTGTCGGCTCCCACTGCGTTGCGGCCCAGACTGCCGTGCAGTAGGTGCTGGGGGTTCAGGGAAGTAACAGGTGGTTTCTTCATTTTTTTTTTTTTTTTCAAGATTTTATTTATTTGTTTGACAGAGAGAGAGAGATCACAAGTAGGCAGAGAGGCAGGCAGAGGGGGGTGGGAAGCAGGCTCCCTGCCAGGCAGAGAGCCCGATGAGGGGCTCGATCCCAGGACCTTGAGATCATGACCTGAGCCGAAGACAGAGGCTTTAACGCATTGAGCCACCCAGGCACCCCTGGTGGTTTCTTTCTTCTGAGAATTCTGGGCTGCCACAGATGATGTGCTGTATATTTAACAAAGGGGAGACGCATCAGTCAAGTCACAGAATACCTGGTGATATACAACCAGGACGACTGGCCCTGTTTTCGTGTCCTGCCTGAAAGTCGGCCCTGGCGTTACGTTTACCAGAGTGCTTCCATGTGTGTGACTGTCTCTTGTTCAAGGGTTTCTATGTGTGTGTCTCTTATTAGCATAGCTAAAAATTGCTGGGAGACTTTCTTGCCTCGGAATGACCAGGGAAGGCTCCCTGGAGGAGGTGGATTTGAGCTGAGCTTTGAATAGAGGGGTCATATTTTGAACTGACCCAAGTCTGTTTGGTGAATCAACAAAAATCATATTCTTTGGTTTTATACTTCTTGGTGGTTTCCAGCATTTGGTTCCAGTAGGAATTAAATGTCTTCCTGTCCCACAGCTTTGCTGCCAAGTGGTGTATTTTAAGAACAGAGTCTAGATCTGAATCGTGCCATGTGTGCAACACTTATTAGTAGGCAGGTACAAAACTTGCCATCAGACCGGATTCTGAAAGCTCAACAAGCCTCTGTTTTCTGTCCTCCTGGAGTACCTAACTTTGCAGGAGGCTTTATCTGAGGCTGAGGCAGTCCTACCCTGTGGTTGAGAGAGGACGTCCTGCTTGTCTGAAGAGGGATAGTCTTAGGACGTGAAGGGACACAGAACCAAAGGAGGGCTAGACTTACGGTGATTCTTCCTGAAGCTCTGGGTGCCGGCTCAAGGGACCCCTGCCTCATCCTTACAAGAGTCTTAGAGCCTGAGAAAATCGCCAACCCCTCACATATATCGAACACCACTTCTTTCGTTTGTAAATTATTTCTAACACGGCTTATGCTAATAAACTCTCAGATGCAGCATTAGATACCAATATTGGAAGTATGCGAGTTGCAGCCCTCTGGGACTGGATTTCCGATGAGCACGTGCAAATGCTAACTCCTTCCTTAGTTTATACGACATATGTTGCATAAATATTCTAACAGGATTCAGAGAGAAGCAGCAGAGATCATTCTAGCCCAGGCAGTTTGAACTGTGGCTTGGAGCTGAAATTTGGGGAAAGACGCGGGGAGGAAGGGAAACTGTTCTTTCTCTCCGTTACATCCCCTGAAAGCAGCGTCTGTCAGCATTCTTTAAAAGGTTATTGCCTTTGAAAATCATGACATGACAGGTGAAAAGTCTCTTTTAAAAAGAGGTTAGAAGCAGCTGCAGGGTAGGAGCGAGATCATTGAGCCTGTGGGAGGAGATGTGAAAATGCTGTTCTGGGTAGGTAAGGGCTAGTTAGTTCGTCATAATTTTACTCCCAGTTTTCATGAAAGCAAATCTCAGACCAAATCGCCTGTGCATTCATATAATCATTTATTAGGCAAGCAATAGAGATCAGAACTGTGAGCCCAGCAAAATTCTTTAGAAACTTGTTTCCCTGCCTTGCATAGAGTATTCCTTCCAGAGATAGGGCCTTACGTAGATAGGGATTCTACTCTACGGTGGCATGCAGGAACCTAAAATCTAGTCTCAGAGATGTCACCAAAAATGTACATTCATTTCAAGCCAATGTTTTTAAGTACTCATGCAAAAAAAATCACAGCAGAACACATCTGCATTTTTTTAAGTCATGTCTTTCATTATAACTATTATAGCCCCACCTAAAGGTAAGGCCTCAAAAAATTGGTTAAAGACTCAGAATTGTCCCTCTCCACGGAAATCTTTAGTAAAAGGCGAAAGATTTATGCGATATGAAGAGAGACTAGAGTATGGATAGGACAGTGCCAATCTCAGTACTCCAGTAACTGTAACGCCTAGTTCACTGATGGTGGCTGATTGTTATCCACGGGTGCTATTCCCTACTTAGTTTGCACAGGAAATTCTGTAAGTAAACTTCTTATAGTCAGAAATGTCCAGTTGGAAGAAGTATTCTTTTAAATTTGAAAAGATTGTACTCTATGCAGGGTACTATGGGTATGCAAATGAGAAGTCTGAGTCATCCACTTTCAGAGTCTTCGGGTCCCTTTGTATTCACAGCTGCTTCTGGAGCCACCATTAGGGGGCGAAGCAGAAGTCTGTCTGTCGCTGTACCCTATCCTGGTTCAACCACAGAAATTCCAGTTTTATCCTTTTTGTATATTGGGACTTGGAGTACAGTCCCATTCCTTTCCTTTTCTATCCCCTAACCACCAACACAAGCAAGATACAGACCCCCAAAGAGCTCCCTCTTGCTGCTGCTTTCTAGACACCTATCCCACTCTCCATGCCCCTAACCCATGGAAGTTTATGGGAAGCCACTGTTGGGTGTTCCATCTCATAATTTAGTCATTTGGAGAATGTTCTACACATGGAATCATATAATATGTAACCTTTCGAGACTGGCTTTTTTCTTCCCCACTCAGCATAATGCCCTTGAGACCCATCCGAGTTGTGTGTATCAGTAATTCATTCCTTTTCATTGTAGAGTCCACGACACAGATGGACCACAGCCTGTTGAACCATTCCACTGCCCATTGAAGGGCGTTTTGGTTGTTTCTAGTTTTTGGCTATTAGGAATACATCTGATACGAATATCTGTATACAGGTTTTTGTGTGGACGTAAGTTTTCATTTCTGAGGGATAAATACCCAGGAGTTTGATTGCTTGATTGTATGATAAGTGCATGTTTAATTTTATGAAGAGCTGTCCAAACTTTTTTCAGAATGGCTCTACCATTTTACATTCCTATTAGCCGTGCACAAGATGCTTAGCTTGTCTGCATACTTGCCAGCATCTGGTATTATCAGCACTCAGATTTTAGCTTTTCTGATAGACGTGCAGTGGTATCTCTTGATTGAATTTACCTTTCCCTGACAGTGATGTTGAACATCGTTCCATGTGCTTTTATTGGTCATCTGTATATTTTGTCTTTGGTGAAATACTGTTTGTCTTTTGCCAGTTTTCTCCCTGGATTGTTTTGTTTTTGCTGTTGAGTTTAGAGAATTATTTATATAGTCCAGTTATATAGTCCTTTGTCAGATAGGTGATTTGCAAATATTTTTTTTTCTGTCAGTAGCTTGCTTTTCATCCTCTCAGGGTCTTTTACAGAAAATCAGTTTGATTTTTTTTTTTCTCTTATGGATTATGCTTTTGGTGTAACTTCTAAGAACTCTTGGCCTGGTTGTATGGCCCAAAGATTTTCCATTTTTTCCCCCCAAAATTTCATAGTTTTGCATTTTACATGTAAATCCGTGATCCATTTTGAGTCAATTGTTTTTTTTTTTTTTTAAGATTTTATTTATTTGAGAGAGAGATATCACAAGTAGGCAGAGAGGCAGGCAGAGAGAGAGAGAGGGGAAAGCAGGCTCCCTGCTGAGCAGAGAGCCCGATGCGGGGCTCGATCCCAGGACTCTGGGATCATGACCTGAGCCGAAGGCAGAGGCTTTAACCCACTGAGCCACCCAGGCGCCTCGAGTCAATTGTTTTAAAGATTTTATTTTTAAGTAATCTCTGCATCTAATTTGGGGTTCAAATTTACAACCCCAAGATCAAGAATCGCATGCTTTACCAACTGAGCCAGTCAGGTACCCTGAGTTAATTTTTATATTAAGTAGAGGTTTATTTATTATTTTTTTGCTATGGATGTCCATTTGCTACAGCACCATTTATTAAAAAGACTATTCTTCCTCAGTTGAATTGTATTTGTACCTTTGTCAAAAATCAATTGGCCACACTAGTATGGCTCTTTTTCTGGGTTCTCATTTCTGTTCCATTGATCTGTGTATCTGTCTTTCCACAAATGCCATATTCTCTTGATTACTGGTAAGTCTTAGCACCAGGTTATATAATTTTTCTAATTATATTCTTTTTCAAATTCCTTTGCTTTTCTCTGTACATTTTAGAACAAGCTTTTCTATATCTACAAAACATTTTGCTGGGATTTTGATAGGAATTCTATTAAAATGTTACATCAATTTGGGGGAAATTGATGTTTTTACTATGTCGGATCTTCCAGCCCACGAAGGCAGGAGATCTATTTATCTCTTTATATCTTTCATTAGTGTTTTGTAGTTTTTAGCGTACAGATTTCATACATGTTTTGTTAGATTTATACCTAAGTATTCTGTTTTATTTTTCTTTTTTTTTAAAGATTTATTTATTTATTAGGAAAGAGAGAGAGTGAGAGAGCACGAGAAGGGAGAAGGTCAGAGTGAGAAGCAGACTCCCCATAGAGCTGGGAGCCCGATGTGGGACTTGATCTCGGGACTCCGGGATCATGACCTGAGCCGAAGGCAGTCGCTCAACCAACTGAGCCACCCAGGTGCCCTGTTTTATTTTTCTTAACACTTAAACTTATTTTTAAGCAAATTCTATGCCACGTGTGGGGCTTGAACTCACGACACCAAGATCAAGACTTGCATATTCTACCAGCTGAAACTGCTAGGCACCCTAAGTATTTATTTTTTGAGCAATTATAAATGGTCTTACAGTTTTCATTTTAATTTCCACATGTTAACTGCTAATATATGGAAGTGTAATTGACTTTTATATTTTGATCTTGTATCCTATGACTTTTCTAAACTCATTTATTGCAGGAAGTATTTTTTCCCTCTTTTTTGATTGATTTGTTAAGATTTTCCACATAGACAATCGTGTCTTCTGCAAGTCAGGACAGTTTTATTTCTTCATTTTCAGTCTGTATAACTTGCATTTTCTTACTGTACTGGCTAGGATTCCCGGTATTATGTTGAATGAGAATGTACATTCTTGTCTTTTTCTTATTCTGAACCATTCAGGCTTTACCATTAGGTTTGATGTTTCTGTATAGTTTTTGTAGATGTTCTTTATCAGGTTGAGGATGTTCCTATCTCTATCTGTAGTTTTTTTGAGAGTTTTTATGAATGAGTATTGAATTTTGTCAGATAATTTTTCTGCATCAATTGATATGATCATGGGATTTTTCTTTATTAAGAATATGTTAATATGGGATACCTGGTGGCTCAGTTGGTAAAGCATCCGCTCTCGGCTCAGGTCATGATCCCAGGGTCCTGGGACCTAGTCCCGTGTTGGGCTCCTTGCTCAGTGGGGAGCCTGCTTCCCCTTCTGCCTGCTGCTTCGCCTGCTTGTGCGCTCTCTCTCTTCTCTCTCTCTGACTGATAAATAAATAAAATCTTAAAAAAAGAAAGAATGTGTTAGTATGGTGGGTTACTTTGATTAACTTTTCAGTACTGAACCAGCTTTCTATCCCTGGGATAAACCCACTTGGTTGTGATGTATAATGTCCCCCCCCCCCCCCCACATTGCTGGAGTCCATTTGTTAATATTCTGTTGAGAATTTTTGTGATTATGTTCATGAAGGATATTGGACTCTAGTTCTCTCTCACTCCCCCTCCCTCCCCCTCTCTCTGTTTTTGGTACTGTCCAATTTTGAGCATTTATATGTAGTCTTGTATTTTTAACTTCAGATTTCATGTGTTCACATTCATGGATTCACTTATAAAATGAGTTAGTGTTTCTCTCTTAAAGAGAACGTCTTCAGGTGTCTCATAGGATTCTTCAGTGAAACTACTTGGGACCGGAGGTTTCTTTTTAGGGAGTTTTAAGCCATAAATTCAATAATTTGGTGGTTAAAATGATGTATTTTGTATTTGGTGAGTTCTGGTAGCTTATGCTTTTCAAGGAATTAGTTCCTTTTATCTAAGTTGTCAAATTCACGTGTATGGAGTTCATAGTATCACTTACTAGCCTCAGTGTTTGTGGGGCTTGATGATACCCTGTTTCATTCCTGTAATCCGTAACTTGTGCTGCTTTCTCTTTTATTCTTTGTCCATTTGCTCGAGATTTGTGAACTTGATTTTTACAAAGAACCAGCTTTTCATTCCACTGATTTGTCTCTATTTTTCTGTTTTGTTTCATTGATTTCTCATCTATATTTCCTTCTTCGTACTTGCTCTGAGTTTATTTTGCTCATTTTCTAGTTTGAGGTGGTGGCTTAGAGTTTTGCGACTTTGACTCTTTCTAATGTACATATATAGTGTTAGGATTGTTTTTCCAGCTCTGCATTAGCTGCACCCTACAATTTTGATAAATTGTACTTTCATTTTTATTCAATTCTGTTTTTTTTATTTCCCTCAAGACTTCCTCTCTGACTCATGGGTTATTCAGAAGTATGTTGCTTAACTTCTAAGTGTTTGGAGATTTTCCTGTTACCTTCCTGGTATCGATTTCTGGTTTGATGCCCTTATGGTCAGAGAATACGCTCTGTATGATGAAATTCTTTTACATTTTGTTGATTTGTTTTATGGCTGAGCATATAATCTGTCTTAGTGAATGTTCCATGGGGACTTAAAAAGAACATGTGTTTTGATGCTGTTGGATGGAACGTCCTATAAATGTTGGTTAGATCCTGTTGATTGGTGGTAAGCTTTCCTGTATTCTTGATTTTTCTGACTGGCAGTTTTATCGACTATTGAGAGAGAGGGTTGTTGAAGTTTGGATTTGTCTGTTTGTCCTTTTCTGTCAGTTCTTTATGGATTTTACAGCTCTGTTTTATATTGCTATATTTGAAGTGAATTTTTTGTAGATAGCGTAGATTTGGATCATTTCTAAAAATTCATTCTGTCATTTTCTTTCAATTGGTATATTTAATTTGATTGGGGCTCATTCAGCATCTTGACTCTGTAGGTTTATGCCTTTTGCCAAATTTGTGAAATTTGTAGCCATTACAAATTCTTAACTTTTTTTCAACCCAACATTTTTTCCCCTTTCCTTCTAGGACTCCAGTGACACGGACACTATGTTTTTTATAATTGCACCACAGATCCCTGAGGCTCTGTTTATTTTCTCAGCCTATTTTTCTCTGTTATTCAGATTGTGTAATTTCTTTTGACCTATCTTTATGTTTGACGATTCTTTCCTGTGTCCTCTGCCTCCACTGTGAAGCCCACCTGTGAGTTATTTTACTTTGTTCATGTCATTCCTCAAATCCTGAGCTTCCTAGGCAGGCTGCTTTCTTCTTTCTATCTTTCAGAGTCTTCTCTTACATGTTTTAAAATTACACTCGGGGTTTTTAGCCATTCTTCATGGGAGAGCTGGGGGGAAATGAGTTTTTTATGGGAGGGTATGATAGAAGATGCACGTGAACATCCAGATGGAAGAAGTGCATAGGCAAGGTCTGTGGGAAGGGGTGTGGGGCTTCCATGACCTTTCCAGAAGCACCCTTCTCCCAACACCGCCATGAGTTCACCAACCCGGAAGTTCTGTGAAACTGGCACTTCTGGGATTTTTATGGAGGCTCCCTCACATAGGCATGATCATTCACTTGATCTTCAGTCCATCTCTCCTTGCCAGAGAAAAGTGGGGTGGGGTGGAAAATTCCAAACCTCTATTTCTGGCTTGGTCTTCCTGGTGAGCAGCCCTCATGCAGGAGCCTTATTACAACAGAAGCTGCTCCTCTCACCCAGACAATTCCGAGAGAGTTGGGAACCCTGTGTCAGGAACCAAGGTCAAAGACCAAGTACTAGAACAAAAAATTCTCCCGGTCCTCTTATCACGAGAAATTATAAGGGTTTTAGGAGCTCTGTGTAGGCACTGGGGGCAGAGACCAATATATGTATTTTCTGTTTCACAGGGAGGTC
The DNA here is from genome assembly GCA_028533885.1 of Nasua narica. Taxonomy (NCBI): domain Eukaryota; kingdom Metazoa; phylum Chordata; class Mammalia; order Carnivora; family Procyonidae; genus Nasua; species Nasua narica. Next base: position 33,085,747 of record CM052814.1, read on the forward strand.
TCTCTTTGAGAGCCTGGGCAGCTGATGGGCAAAGGGGACAGATGGAAAAGGTGTGTGGGAGAACCCTTCACATACTCTGCTCGGTTTCCTGGTCTTTCCTGCAGTGTGTCAAATTCAAGAAGAGAAATGATAATTGGGGTTATGAAGATTTCCCTTCCTGTCCCATGGATAGATGACAAAAATGTTTTTCTTTTTTCTCTTTTATCGTATCTTAATTGGCCTTCTGCCGTGGGAACCTTCAACATTTGGGAATTCTACCGAGAGTTTGTTTGCTCGTGTTTGCCCACTGTGGAGATGTTGTGTATTAACTAGTTTTTTTTTAATGTGTGCAGACTTCTTAAGCAGAAAGCAGATCCTCTGAGTGGGAGGGCCATGTTAGGGACCAAGGCCCCCAAAGGGTGGGGGACGATTTTTTTTCCCCATGTTACTGTGACTTACTTTGTCTTTTTGGTATTCGGGAGAAACGACACTAATGAGATACATGGTTTATTAGCAGAGTTTGTAACTGGGAAATCTTATGTAAATAATTTGCTCTCTAGCCACCCTGTTATTTTTTTTTGTCATGATCCCTAACTTATTTATCAGCCTTATTACTGGTTTACAACTCATTTCTCCATATACCTTATAGGAAATAGAATTTTTTTGAATTGAGAGGTGTTGGGAAAAGAATATAGTTTTTGTGCCTTTGGCTTTATACTAAAATGTAAGATTTATTTTTAAAAATTGGATTATCTTTGTTAGCTTCAGGAAGAAAAGGAGAAATCTAGACAAGGCAGGGAGATAGAATCTATACATGTTTGATCAAATATATGCGTAAGTCTTGAATAATCTGGAGCAACTTCTAGGAAGTAGGTAGGGAGAGGGTTGGCCAGAAAATGTTACTGAATTTAGGTTGTTAGTTGGATTGAAGAGATTCAAAGAATTTAGGTCTTCTTGATTTTATTAAGTCATCTCGAGAGACTTTTTCTTTTCTTCTGTAGAACCCCTCTCTGCTCCCATCACACCCTGAATGGATTTATGAGGCTTAGATCATGAAAGCCAGTTCAGAGACTAGGAATGTTGGAGTGTAGAACAGTTGTAGCTTGTGCTGGCCCCGTTGATGGCACCCCCAACCTTGCGAGCATCTTCTTTACCTGTGCAAGCTGGCAAAAACATTTAAGCGGTGATGTTACTTGTAGAAACAAAGAAGTTTTGTAGTGAAAACATTTGATCCTTTTTAAATCTTTTCTTTAGTAGACTCCACACCCAACGTGGGGCTTAAACTTACAACCCTGAGATCAAGAGTCCCTTGTTCTACCTACTAAGCCAGCCAGGTGCCCCCAAAACATTTTATCTTTGAGGAAATGTTGGTTAGGGAAGAGTGTTGTCTCTGGAAATTGTGAGCAGTAAAATAATTGAGTTCAAATTATTTTAGACATAGCATCTGTTGAAACAATAAGCATCGGTTGAAAGATAAAGAGAACTATTCCAATAATTGCTAAATCAATCATTAGCCTGAGTTCCTCCAGAGAACAGTGCTTCTTTTGTGCAGAATTCTTACAAATTAATTCTCTCTCTCTTTCTCTTTTTCTTTCTCCTTTGGAGATTTGTAAGCTATTATGGTGAGTTTGCTGCCTTTGAACATGCAGGGAACCATTTCTGGATTCCAGTGTCTTACAAAGGTTTTCTCTGTTCACAGAGAACTTTTGCTCAGTGTGATGAGATCTTAGGTATGGTCTTGAAGTAAGTACTATGAACCATAATGCTGTTTAGGAAATAGATACACAAAAGCATCCAGTATTTCTGTTATTTCTTTTTTTGAAAAATGGTGGATATGAGGGTAAGGAAAATAGTAATATGCGGTACATTCTGCTCTGTATTGTTTTCTCTATCAGGAAAAAGTTACGGTAATGAAAAATACAGATTGGTGGGTAAGGTAGATCGTTTTCTGTTTGAGTTTGAAATATATAAATTGATGCACTTGTGAATGGGACATACTCACTGCCTTCATTATTCAGTTCTAGAACCTCCTTGGACTGACCTAACTGGTGTTTTGCTCCATTTTATTTTCCTCCACTGAATAGACTTATTTCAGAAGAGTGCTCTTCAAAGCGAATTATTTTCGTAGCGGGTTCTGTTATATAGCTGGGGCTGGATTGCGATCAGAAGAAAATCTCCCTCCAAAATATGTTGATCAAGATTCCATTGCAGACAATAGACTCCACACTAGTCGGTTTAAGCAGAAAGGAATTTATAGCAGGGAGGTAAGGAAATTTTAGAGTAGTCAAAAGGACTGTAGGGACAGGCACGAAGTGAGCGTCCAGGAAAAATTCCCAGAGCAAAACTGTGGCTGCTGCACAGGTCTCAGCTTGAGTAGATAGTGCTCCAGTGCGCTAGCCAAAACTGCCGCACAGGGCAGCTGCCGCACCTCTGGACCCACTGGACCCTGGAGTCCCCACGGATGCAGCTGCGGGAAACAGGGGCCTCTACCACTGTTCTTTCAGGAGAGTCCCACAGTCTAGACATCTTTATGTTCTTACACCTTTGGAGTCATTCTGTATTTGTTCATCAGAAGCTGGGGTGCATGCAGACATGCTAGCTAACTGCAGGGAATTCAGGGTAATGTAGTTTTTTTTTTTTTTTTTTTTTTTGCCTTGCGACCTCTAATGTTTAGGAAGTCATGCTAGAAAAGGGTGGGGAAAGTGTTTGATGGAGCCAGTGGAAACACTGGCTCATTCAGAGCCAATATTTTATTTTGAGTAGAAGGTTAGTTAGGGTGGTTGCTTTCCCATGGCTTATTTTATTTATTATTTTAGAGAGAGAGAGTGTTTGTGCAGGTGAGGAGTGAGTAGAGGGAGAGGGAGAAAGAGACTCTAAGAGAAGCTGTAAGCAGACTCCACACTGAGTGCAGAACCCAATTGGGGGCTCCATCTCATGACCCTGAAGGATCACCATCCCGAGATCATGACCTGAGCCAAACCCAGGAGTTGGACACTTAACCGGCTGCGCCCCCCAGGCGCCCCTCCCATGGCATTTTAGATGTTGCAGCTTTTCCGAATGTTCATATTTCCCTTTTGTTAGCCATGGATTCACTCTTCAGTTCCTTTCTAGGATCCTTTGCCTTCTTTTGACTGGGCTTGGGGAATCTTGAGCAGGTCAGCTGTCTCAGATTTTACCTATGAGTATCTGTTTCAGGATATGAACTTAAAAACTCTTGAATTTTTGTTTCTGGGGCTATCAGAGTAAAACGGTTTATTGTTTATGTATTATCAAGTACATACCTCGTATAAATCACTGTATGGGAATCTCCATCCAACCTTCCTTCCAGGTTCCAGAGAAGTGTAGAAATGAAGGTCAGATTTAAATCTATTGAGTCAAGCAGTTGAACATTTTAGCTGAAACTTCTGGAGCTGGATGGTGGTTATGGTTGTGCAACAGTGTAAATGGACTTAATGCCACCGAGCTGTACCTTAAAATTTACCATCTTAACCATTTTTATGCTCTGTGTATTTACCACAGAAATATGGACTTAGCAGCCTAGGACCTAGGGCTTTAGAATCAGGCTTTGTCATATATTGGCTGTTGGCCCTGGGGCATGAGTTTAGCCTCCCTGAGGACAGTTGACTTACCGTGCTATGGGCGGTATCCTACTAAATACTGAATCTACTGTAGTCGTTTCCTCCTAATTTGGGAAACAGGGCAGGCTGGATGAGTGGGGGACTTTCTGGAACAGAGCGGGCAGACGGTGGAGGCCCAGAGTGGTCACACGGGAGGGCGGTGGGAGATCAACTCCTTTTCTAAACGGTGGGCACTTGGTCAGAACTCAGTCTGTGAGCAGGTGGCTAGCTCTCTACTGGGCCTTCTTTCCTTTAGTCTGGAAAATAACCTTTTTTGTTTGTTTGTTTTTGTTACTCTCTGAAAGGAATCTTAGACATCATGCTAGTTCATCCTTTCATTTTACCTGCAAGAAGGCTCATGTCCAGATAGCCAAGGGACTTACCCAGGTTTGTGCAGGAGCAGAAGTGTGATGAGAACTTAGGATGCCTGACTGTACTACCCCACCTTTTTTTTTTTAAGATTTTATTTATTTATTTGACAGAGACACAGCGAGAAAGGGAGCACAAGCAGGGGGAGTGGGAGAGGGAGAAGCAGGCTTCTGGGATCATGATCTGAGCCAAAGGCAGATGGTTAACAACTGAGCCACCCAGGAGCCCTTACCCCACCATTTTTTAAGGTTTGCTGAATGTTGGGCATTTCTGATGCAAATTTGTTTACGTCAAGTTTCTTACTCTCAAGAACTTGGCATTTTTTCTTCTTGGAGAAAACACATGAATTAATTAATAAAAAGCACTAGAATAAGATCTGTGATAAAGGGGCTGTTGATGTGAATGACAGAAGGGGTGCAGTGAGGTCCACCCGGAAGAGGGGAGAAGGCATCATATTTGAGCCAACGTCTCCGTGGGTGTGGTGGCATTCAGGAAGCACCCTCTCGGTTAGAGGCCATTTGTCCAGGTAGTGGGGTGCGTGTCCGTGCACGTGTATGTGCATCTGTCTGGGTGGGTGGGCAGGAGAGCCCAGGTGGAGTCAGCACAAGTAGGAACATCTTGGAAAAGGACTTCTTCTGTGGTAACAGGCCTGTGTTTGAAATCCTCTCCTCCCTACTAATTTTGAGCAAATGATCTGTCTGTTCTGACCTCCAATTAAGTCATCTGTAATACACTAAAAAAAATGACTGGAAGGGTTGTTGGAAGGTTATTATGAGAAAACACATATGCAGAATATTAGTGATTTATATGAAAAGGAAAGGTCTCATTTATACACATATATGTGGTTGAATTACATCGCTGTGACCTCTCTTGCTTTGCAGATTTTCAGTGTCTTGATGGTAGGGGCTTGGTGTTGGTTCTTCGAGTCCTCCAAGGCTAGGAATACCTGTAGGGTTTCCCATGGTGCCTAGGATAGAACTCTCCTCTCTGTATGGGAAAGAGGCAGTTAAGAATACCAGATGCGGGCCTTTTCTTTTGAACTTTCATGTGCTTTAGACTTCTCGATTTTGCCTGGTTTCAGATTGAAAGCATCAGAATAAAAACTGTGTGTTAACTTATTCACCTAAAAAATTCTCGAATCTAGGTGCTCAGAGCTTTCTGTAGTGCGCAGGACGATGGTTATTCAGTTTGTAAATATTAGGTGGCCCACTTTAAGATTTTTTTTTTCAGATTTTATTTATTTGAGAGAGAGAGAGAGAGAGAGAGAGAGAACAAGCAGGGAGAGGGAGAAGTAGGCTCTCTCTGAGCGGAGCACCCGATGTGGGGCTCCATCCCAGGATCCCGGAATCAGGACCTGAGCCGAAGGGAGACACTTAACTGACAGCCCCCCAGGCGCCCCTAGGTGGTCCACTTTAGCGTGTCCCTGCCTGGGAATCCTATGAGGTGGGGTGAGCTCTTGAGGATCCTCTGGGGTGATGAACATTCAGCTGTAGGGAGGCGTCCTCAGTGTTAGATCTTTGCTACTCGACATGTGGCCCCTAGGCCAGCAGATGTCATCACCGGAGAGCTTGTTGGAAATCTAGAATCCCAGGCCCCATCGCAGAGGTAAGAACCTGGGCCAGAATCTGCGTTTTAGCCAGCTGTGTAGATGATTTGTGTGTACACTGAAGGTTGAGAAGCGCTGATACAGAACATGGCATGTGGATGACCGTCCCTGGGAGTTCAGGCTCCCCTTTCTCTGTGGGGGAGCCATCCTGGTTGTCTGACTAGAATGTGTCCCTAGTCTCTGACGCGCTTCGAGAACTGAAGAATAGTTTCAAATTGATGAAGAATTGCAGGGTCAAGAAAGGAAATGAGGAAGGAACAGAAGATGGAAAAATTATCTTGATTGGAGGCTCTAGCATTGGCCTTAAATTGTGTCATTGAACTCAGCATCGGTAAAGTTTTTGCCTATAAAAGCAGGCGAGTCAACATTTTTCTTACCCAAATCATTAACCGCTAGTTATTGGCCATCTTGTTCTGTTCATTGGCTCAGCTTTTCTGTCCGGTTATTTCCTGTAGGTAAATATTTTAAATGGAGAAGGACAGACATGAGAGAAATGTTTTTATTTCTTTTAAATGGATATTTTCTGAAAAGGAATTAATGATGAAAGCCTGTGTAATTTTTGTGGATGGAGTTTAACCAGCACAGGGGATTCAGTAATCCTGGGCCTTCTGGTGGAACATAAAGGTCTTTTTGGCTTCTATATTTTATGAGATAGGATTTCTCTGCTAAAAAATTAAATTGGAAGAGTTTGGAAGCCTAGGTAAGCCTGGGGTTCTGAAGTTTAAATGTAATTCTGAGTGTTTAAGACTCAAATTTTTTTTTGTATTAAAAAGTAAAATGGAGTATTTTTTGAAGGGGAATTAAAAAAGATTCAAGCTTGGCTTTTAGTGTTTCTACCTTTATCCGTGTGACAAAAAATGGCATTTTCCTAGTATGACACCATCATGTGACCTTTGAGCTTGTTTGCCTTTATTTAGTTGATTCACTCTCTGCAAGTTTGAAATTTTTGAGATGGGGAAACGAGCTTTGGCTTGGGATCAAGAGGCGGGTTAAAGGTTTGAGTTCTCTGCTGTGCCGCTGCCTGGCTGTGAGGCATGGCGTGTCCTGGGCTGTGACGTCATCATCTCTGAGTGGAAGGAACTGGACCAGAGCCACGATTTTGGTGGGGATGGGGGCTCTCTGAGCAGGTCGTGTGTGTGTCAGGATCTTGAATGTGGAGAACATATGTGATTTAATAACATACAATACTGTATGTATTTGGAAAATGGAAAAAAATGTAAGTGGCACAACAGAAAGCATGATACAGTCTTGCTGGCTAACATAGGATGGGAAGTACATGGGACTAGCGGTTAGTGTAGGTAACAGTTTTCAGTGAGTGTAGCATGCCAGTAACTGTTATAAACCTTTGGCATATAATTTCCTCATTTAAACTTCCCAAACCCCGGGGTGCCTGGGTGACTCTGTCACTTAAGCATCCAACTCTTCATTTTGGCTCAGGTCATGATCTCATGGAGCCTGCTTGAGATTCTCTCTCTCCCTCTGCCCCCCCCCCCCCATGCTCGCTCTCTCTGTCGAATAAATAAGTAAACCTTGAAAAAAGAAAAAGTCCTCATAAACCCCTAGAAGATCAGTAATGTTATCATGTGATAGAATAGGAAGATAAAGCACCTCATTTAAGATCATCATAACCAGTATATGGGTAGATCTGGGATCTAAATCAAAATAAGTTTGCAACGTTGGCTGCTAGGTTTCCTACCTCTGTATACATAGAATTTATCTTGGTTCATAACAAACTATATTTTACCTTCTGGAAAAAGAGTTTTATTATATGTGTAATAGTAAGAAATTGTCCCTCAATCCATAGGTGTACAAAAAAAAAAAGTATTTTCCTCTAAATCCAATTCAAGTTCCATTGGCAGAGACTGGTGAGTGGTTCAGTATCAGTAGCACTAGGGGATTCCTTCCCCACCCACACAATTTGGCTTGAAAGTCCAGAGGATCTCAGATCCCCACGTATCATGGTGGTGCCGAGATGCTCATTGACGAGTCTTGCGTTGCGCATTTTAGAGTGGCCGCCACAATCTCCCTGGGGCTCCTGAGGCCAAACTAAGGCTTTTGGATATTAGTTCCCAGCTGTTGCCTTGTTCAGTCTTGCCAGAAGTTTTCACCTGCCCCTGCCAGGGAACTACACAGACCCTGTGCCTGGTACGGATCCAGACACGGGATGCTAATGGACACGGAGCTGCTTGAAGGGAAGGGAAGAATATCTCTCATTCTTTCATCCTAACCCTATGGGGAATTTGTTAATTTTTTACTGTCAAATTCTCCTCCTGCCTGAAATGACAGCACGATTTAACAGGATTGACCTTAAGCAATTTTATTAGTGTCCAATTTGCATTTCTCTTGTTTGCGTGGCTAACCTGAGATAACCTCAATTCATTGCTTGCACTGTCTCTGTGACACTAGGTACATGATTTCTTTAAGCCTCTGTTTCATCTTTTATAAAATGGGAATAATAATGGTTTCTGCTCCACAGAGAGCCCTGGGGGATCCGCTCCGACAAGATGCTTCTTTGAACAGCAGTGGGACCAGCCAAGCTAGAGGGAAGGGTCAAAGTGGGCGGGACTCTGGCGGTGCCGGGGCTGGAAGTGTATAAATGCCATCTTTGGGGGTTTGGACTCACATTGGCCTTCTTTCTGGTTGTTTTATTAACTGGAGTTTGTGTTCTGACTAAGATATGTGAAAATCCCTCTTGATTAACTTCCATTTTGGCCTATTTAGGACCCGACCGACTTTGAGTGGAGCTTCTGGATGGAATGGGGAAAACAGCGGTTGGTGCGGTTTCTGTTTGGGCATGTGGCTGTCTCTCAGCTGGCCAACGTGCTCGCAAGGAAGGTATGGTTATGTGCTTCCTTTTCTTTTAAGCTGCTTTCTTTGTTTTTTTGAGAGAAGAGAGTCCTGAACTGGGAATCAGGAAATGTGGATATTAGCCTTGGAAGCCTGGAAAAGATAAGAAAAACTTGCTGATAATCAATAGGCATTTATGATAAAGGTTTCATACATTCTTATCTTGCACTTGCTTCCTCCAAGTTATTTTTAAAACCATTGAATATGAAGGTTCTAGAATAAAACGAACTACAGATGGTGTTAAGATCATCCCTGATCAAATGGTCTTATTAAAACAAATGCTTGTGGAGGACCTGTGATTTCTTGTACAAGTTCAGAAGAAAGAGTGAATGATATCATGAAGTGGGAATAATTTTAATGTCAACTAATTTATGCCACGGTAGCTGTTGTAGATCAGAATTCCAGTAGTATTTTTTATTCTTACTCTGGCCTGGAGTGGAGGACAAGGGCTACTTCAAAGGGGATGTTTGAGATTGGAATCCTCTTGATGTGTTTAGCTACCAAGGGACCTGAGCTTCTACCAGGAGGGCCTTCCCGTAGTGGAGGGGCCGAGCTTTGTCCAGAGTCCTTTGCTATACGCTTCTCGACTCTGTAGATTCCTAATTTGGAAAAGATGAGTCTCTGCTTGGAAATCTATGTAGTAAAAACAACACAACCAAAAACTGACTTGGAAGTCAGCCCACAAAAAAATGTTGAATCCTTAGAGGTTCATAGAGGTGAAGAAACAGAAGAAGCCGGAGCCTTTGGGCTAGAGAGATCAGAATGTGAGACTGGGAAAACAAGGCGCTCCATGTGGTTGGAGAAGTGGACCTGATGTGGGCTATTTTTTAGCTGATTCTTGAAAATTGGTACTTTTTAGGTTCACTTCTCATCCTGGAAGATAGGAAATCCCAAAGGCATGTTAAACTTCTTTGTTTTAAGTATGATATTGATTACTTTTTGTGTTCGAGTGATTTTCATCTTCTGAAATGCAAAAACTAAAATCATTACATGCGGACAGGTCTTCATATGTTAAAACGTTTCCTAGGACTTTGTAAGCACACCCAATAATAAACAGTACATGTTTGGGGTATACCTAAGCTAGTAGGGATCTTATAGTACAGGTACCTAAGCCACAAATTTGTTTGGTATTTTTTTTTTAAGAATTCAAGTTTTCTATAAATTTAACATTTTTATGTTTAACCAGGGTTTCTCTGCCCATAGGTAAATGACTTACTGTGCCCCTAGGTCTCAGTTTTCCCAAATGTAAAACGAATAGCATAATACTTGTCACTTTTACTTCGTGAGGGGAAGGTAAAATATCGAGGAGGATCTGTGAAATGCATCCAGTCTTAATACTACTGGTGTGGTAAGGGTCAGTTGCAGTGTAGCAGAAGAGTACTAGCTGGTGTGTATTAGGTCCTGGGCTGTCTCATTGATTTGCTTTATAACTTTAGGAAAGCTTTTCACCACTGAATTTTAATGCATCATTTTCTGTAAGGTAGGGGTGGTGAGACAGTACTATTCCTTTTTTTTAACCCCCTTAAAAAATGCTGAGTTTCATTTGTTAGAAATGTCATTAAAAAGTAAGTGTGATGGCGCCTGGGTGGGTCAGTTGGTTAAGCATCTGCCTTCGGCTCAGGTTATGATCCTGGGGTCCTGAGACCAAGCCCCAGAACCCCATGTTGGGCTCCTTGCTCAGCGAGCAGCCTGCTTCTCTCTCTCCCTCTGCCCCTCCCCTCTGCTTATGCACACTCTCTCTCAAATACATAAAATCTTTTTTTTTTTTAAAATAAGAGTGAGACATGGAAAAGATAGAACAAAGAGAAAGTACAAAAGAAATGGCAGATAAATGCAAATATATCAGTAATCACAATCAAAGTAATATCCCCCAGAAAGAGATTGTCAGACTAGATAAGAGAAAAACAGAAATAAAGGAAAATAAAGAAATAAAAACAGAGTCCTGAGATGTGCTTCTTAGCAAGATCTACTTAAAATGGAAGGACCTGGAAAGTTTGATAGTAAAAGGATGGGAAAGATGTTCCAAGCAAATCTAAGACTCTTTCCCCTGCCCACCCAAATACTGGTACAGTTTTATCAATAGCTGGCAAAGAGCATTATTAGTGACAAAGAGGCTTATTGTTTAATGATAAAGAGTTAATTAGGTGGGTGTTATAATTCTATTTTGTTTGCTTTAAGATAATGCAAAAGTTGGTCAGCACCATAAAAATAGATAAATATATGATTATAGGGATTTTAAAAAATATTTTATTTATTTACTTGACAGAGTGAGAGCGAGTGCCAGAGAGCACAAGTGGGGTGAGAGCACAAGTTGGGGGGAAGGACAGAGGGAGCAGCAGACTCCCCACTGAGCAGGGAGCCCAATGTGGGGCTCCATCCCAGGACTCCAGGATCATGTCCTGAGCCGAAGGCAGATGCCCAACCAACTGAGCCACCCAGGTGCCCCTATAGGGAGAGATTTTAACATAATTTCATGACTAATGGATACATCATATAGAAAAAACAAGGAAAATACAATTAATAAGCTTGATATAAGAAAATATGTAAATTGTTACACCTAACAACTGGAGAATTCATATTGTTTTAAAGAATACAGAATATTTATAAAAATTAACCACGTATATATCGGGTCGCCTGGGTGGCTTAGTGGGTTAAGCATCTGCCTTCAGCTCAGGTCGTAATTCTGGGGTCCTGGGATTGGGCCCTGCTTTGGGCTCCCTGCTCAGTGGGGAGTCTGCTTTTCACTTTTCCTCTCCCTCTGCCCCTCTCTCCCTGCTTGTGTTCTCTCTCTCTTTATCTGTCTCAAATAAAATCTTTAAAAAATTAATCATATGGACCATAAATTTCAACAAATTTCAAAGTATTTTCAAATAACTTTCGAAGTATATGTTTTATATAGGTTACCCTCTTTAATCCCAGTGCAATTAAGTGTGGAAATCAATAATACAAGATGACCTGAAAACTCTAACTCGTTTAGAAATTAAAGAGAAGATATTTTTAAATAACTTGTAGGTCAAAAAGAGATCATACTATAAATTAGAAAACAGAAATGAATGAAAAAGATACTACATACCAAAACTTATAAGGTGTGGCTAGAATGGTACTTAATTGTAAACCATAATCTTATATACTCATATTAAAAAGAAGAAAGGCTGAAAAATAATGAACAAAGCATACAACTTAAGGTAGGAAGAATAGAAGGAAAGGAAGGAAACAACAAAAAATAAGCAGAAATTAGTAAAATAATCAGTGGCAAGTTTGGCCAAGGAAAAAGAAAGTGCACAAATAAGCAATATTAGGTATGGAAAAGCTGATGAAAAAATATAGTCAGAGGATATTTTGTACAACTTTACATCAAAAATCTTAAACTTTGGCAAAGCAGACACATTCCTAGAAAATACAACTTACTGAAACTGACACATGAAGAAATAGACCAAATTGTGCTATAACCATGAAAAGAAATTGAGTCACCAGTTAAAAATCTATCTGTAAAGAAAACACTAGTAATATACCAATTCTGCCAAACATTCAAGACACAAATGACCTAAATCTTTCCCAGACTTTTTCAGAAAAGAGAACAAGAGGGAACATATTTTTTATGAAGATAGTGTAAAATTGATACCAAAACCAGAGGATATACCCTACCAGATATTACAATTTATAAAGATATGATACTTAGGACATTGTTGTATCGGCCGCCGGGGAGACTAATGGACCAGTGCAACATAATGGCTTCTAGAAAATACCTGTGCACAGATGGAAACTTATTTTGTGACAGAATTAGCATTTTGGGTCTGTGTGGAAAAGATGAAGTGTTTAATAAACAGTGCTGACACAGTTGTTTAGCTCTGTTAAAAAGAAATGCACACTTATCCTTTTCAAGGGAGATTAAGGACTTACAGTGAAAAAGTATATCATTTTTAGAAAGTGATGTAGAATATCTGTTAATGTTAGGGTCGAGAAAGATTTCTTAAGACACAAAAAGTAAGAATTGTGAAGGAATAAATTGGTTAAGTTCTTATTCTAATGTAGTTGTATTGTATTGTAGTATATAGTATTACACAGTATTACTATACTTCTAATGTAGTATATAGTATTACACAGGATAATACACAGTGTATTATCCTGTGTAATCATCAGTGTGTACATCATTGGATGTATCCACAGAGACGATGAAGAAAGTGAAAAAGCAAGTCACTAATAGGTCATTTACAAGGTGACAGAGGGTTAGTGTTTAGAATACATACAGAAATTTCCTAAGACAAATCGCCCAGTAAATAATGGCTCAAGATGTGGAAAGGAATTTGCAGAAGAGGAAGAACAAATGACCATAAACTTAGAACACGTGTTCAACTCTATTAGTAATCAAGCAAGTGCATCTTAAAACCATATCATTTCATACTCCAGTTGAGCAAAGACAAAAGTCCTGCTTGGATCAAGTAATGGCTACCCGAACTCATACAGAGAGCTTGTGAATATGTATTTTTCTTTGTAATACAAAGAGGTGCCTAGCCCATAACTACAGTGCTAATTCTGACATACCCCCTGGAGAAACTCTCTTTCACCCATCAGGGGATGAGTCAGAATATTCATTGCAGTGATGTTTCTAATAATGAAGAACCAGAAGCAATCCAAGTGTCCATTATGGGGAAATGGATAAATTGTAGTGAATTTATTCCATGGAAAGGACTGAATCATAGCTGTGAATTGTCAATGTGGATGAATTTTTGGATCATCACATTGAGCTGATAAGGCAAATTGCAGAGGATTCCATCAGATATCCCATATAAAGCTCAGAATTGTGCAAAACTAAATGATACATTCACATGTATGCTTACAAAGATGAGATAACTATTAACATTCTGGATAGTAGTTATGTCTGCTTGGGATGGGAAGTAGATATGATGGGGTTTTGGAATATAGGTGAGGTTCGGTGGGCTGGAGTCCAGAGCCAATGACCAAGAAAGAATTCTTGAGGCATCTTCGGTGCAAAATGGTGGCTTATTAAAGCACGGGGACAGGACCCGTGGGCAGAAAGAGCAGCTGTGCTGGGTTTGTGAAGGGTGGCTGATTATATACTATGGGGTTGGGAGAGGGAAGGAAAAAGGAGGTTTTGAGAAAGAACTTTCATATATTAAAGACTCCCAGGATCCTGGAGACCTTGCCATTGTCAAGTTAAGGTTGTTTACCCCTCTAGTAAGGCATTAAGAGTGAGAGAGTTGGGCGCTTCCTGGAGGAATGTTGCATTCCTCCTATCACAAGTCCTTATCAGTGGGTCGCAGGCTTAAAAGAAATTCAATTTTATTTACATTTCCTTCTGCCTCAGCCTCCCTCAGTTTTATGGAGGGGAGAGTGATGGCTTCAGGAAACTGAGATATGGGTCTGTGGAAGTTAGGCTATTGATAAGCAAGCTTTTTCCTTGTAAATCACTAGGAGGTTTGTAAACTGAGGGAGACTCCTGTCTTGCAGGATTGTGATGAAAGTAAACTATTTGTTTTTCCTTTAGGGCATTCGGAGCCTCTGAGGAATGTCGCGTGTATCTCATGGTGGGGGGTGGGGAGGTTGTGGGGTGTCAGCTTCTGCTTTGCCCTCAGCTTGCCTTCTCCTCCCTCATCAGGTAGAATTGGGGGAGATGCAGGGCCACCCCTTTTTTTCCTTTGACAGTTTATTTTAATTGAGGCCTCAGTGACTTCTGGCCAGCGCCCTCCCAAGCTCTGGTAGAGCCTTGTCCTTCTGCAGCTGGTGGCCCGTGTGCAGGGCCTGTTTTCCTCTTCTCTATGCCTCACAAACTATAAATGTTCCTTTCTCTGTGTTTGATTTTTGATACACTTGTAACTGCACATGTGGCAGAAGGAAAGCTGAGGGTGCCCTGGGCACACCCGAGTTTTTCATCTTCTGCCCCCTTATGACTCCTGCGCCTGCATCGGGCCTCACAGTGGCCACATCGGTTCTGTCTCCTTTGCTTCTCCCTCATTCGCGCTAGTTCGTGTTTGCTTCCTTGTAGATCAGTGTCTCTCTAGCTTTTTCCCCCCTTTATTGCCACTCTTCCCCTTCGAGCCTTTTAATTATTTTTTTTTTAAAGAGTTTTATTTCAGAGAGAGAAAGAGAGTGCACAAGAGGGGTGTCAGGTTTGAATCGGCGGTGGAAAAGAGGGCCAGGCGAGTAGAATTTTTAAGGGAAGTGCTCTCGGGCGAGGTTCCTTGGTTTGGGTTAGGACAGGGCCAAGGAAGTCACAACCAGGAGTAGGGCTGAGGGGTTTTTGATTAGAGGCCTTAGGGTGTGGAGGGTTTGCTGGGCATCAGATTGGCTGCGGTTTATGTATATGAGGGATACAAAATGCACCAATCAATTGTCGGCTCATTATTCAGAAAAAGGAATGCAAGGTCGACCAGTCAAGGTGTTTGTTGTCCTTGTGGGATGATCTGGAAAGTCTCTGAGACAGGAAGCCCCGTGGTGGAAAGTCCAGAGCCACCATCTCGTGAAACTCTGTGGCCATCTTGTCCACTCTTGGCGTCCCTGGGCCCACCATCCTAACAAGGGGGGACGGTCAGAGGGAGAATCAGACACCCCGCTGAGAAGAGAGCCTGATGCAGCGTTCAATCCTGAGATTCCAGGATCATGACCTGAGCCGAAAGCCGATGCTTAACCAGCTGAGCCACTCAGGCGGCCCCCCCCACCACCAGCCTTTTAAATATAATTTTTCCCAATTGTGAATTCTTACTGTGAAATTTTAATACCACAGATATACAGTCTCTTTATGTATATGCGTGTCTGTGCTTTGTGCATAAAGAGTGAGGTTCTCTTGCCTCCAAGAACCAGCCCTTTGCCCCAGGCAACTTGGCCCTGTGGAGAATGCTAGACATGGATTAACTTTCCAGATGCTCTCCACTGGATGCCCCTCCTCCTTTCCAAACTTCCTCCAGTTTCAGCTGCTGTTTACCCCGTACCAGCATCAGAAATATACCTACTTTAGGATCTAGATGCTTCTCCATTTAATTTGCTTGTTACTTTGAGTTAAGGCCCTTTTTATCTTAGGCAGTATTCTGAGTACTTAAGAGCACTTAAGTGAATCCTAGCTTTGCTGCCTTCAAGCTCTGTGGTCGGTCTTATAAGCGAGTTAGTATCTTTGAGCCTGTTCCTCATTTGTGCAGTCGGGAAGGTGCTGCCTGCGTCTCAGGGTAGTGGTGAGGGTCTGAGGTTTTTCAGGGTTATGCTCGTATGGGAGGAAAGCCAAGGGCTGCCGGTGGCTGCTGGCACATGCCGAGCGCCACGACTGTGGTCTGCGTGCGCTTCCGGGAACAGTCACAGCTACCGACCGGGCTCAGGAAAGGAGGCCACTGTCTTGAGATTCTGAAACCCCTGAGGGCAGAGGCTGGCTGTCCC
This sequence comes from Nasua narica, assembly GCA_028533885.1. Taxonomy (NCBI): domain Eukaryota; kingdom Metazoa; phylum Chordata; class Mammalia; order Carnivora; family Procyonidae; genus Nasua; species Nasua narica. Next base: position 33,101,548 of record CM052814.1, read on the forward strand.
GCCATACCTATCCTCCACCCCTGCCTGTCTTTCTCTGACCCTCTCTCCACCCTGCGCTGGGCTGTGGGGACCAGGGAAGGATTGAGAGACACAGCCCCTTCCCCTGAGGAAGTCGGGTGAGCACACAGAGGAAGTCAGATACTGATCTTGATTCTGGACCTGCTGCCGTAATGGGCTGGGCGCCTCGGAGGAGGCAGGGGCCACATCTGCCTCGGGGTGTCAGGGAAAGCTTCCCAGGAGGTGCTTTTGAGCTGCGGTCTGAAGGAATGCAGGTGTTTGCTGCTTTCAGCTTCTTGCGTTTCCGAACCAGGCCTGGATGGACAGGTGGCCTTTACATCCGCAGAGCACATCCTATGCAAAGTCAGGCGGAGCACTGAGTCATCTGTGGGTTTCCCTCCCCTCCCCTCCCCTTCCCTGCAGGCTTGATTTGTGGGACAGCTGGTGGGCAGGGCTCCGCCTGTGGCTGAGGCACAGGGCTTTCTCTGTCTGAGTCGGCTTGGCCCTGAGTATGTAAGTATGGTAAGTATGAACCACAACTTTGGCCCCATTAGCTTTGTGCTTTCACCACCTGGACTGAGTGTCCCGGATGGTGGATGTTTTGGGACTTACTCAAGGTGGAAGATTCGGCCTGCAGCTGTCTTTTATTTCCCCATTCCTGGGGTCGGGGTGGGGGGTCAGGAGCTGTGGATGGACAGCCCTTGCAGGGAAAGCATGTTAGCATCTGAGCTAGTCTTGCTTTTCCAGTCCTTAAGCCCTGAAGGATGCTTTCCCTCTCCATCTACTGTCTAATCTCACCTCTTCCTTTGCGGGTCCCACCTCCTCCCAGCGAGAGACAGGTTATGTTCAAAAGTGTGATTGCATTGCTCTTCTCTCTTCTCATCCCACTGTAATAAGTAATAAAACTTTCCACTGAGCTCCTTGGCCAAGGTTAAACGCCTTTTCTTTGGGTAGGGCTCACTCTCTGGGTTCTGGCGAGACTGCTTCAGAGGCCGGTGGGAGGCTGAGTAAGGCCCGGAGCTTTGGCCGTGGGCTTGTTATGGTTGGATTGTGCGTTGGGTGGGTCAGACCATTGCCTCCCTTCTTGAGCACCCCTGTGGCCTTACCACCACCTGAGACATTGTGTTCTCTGCCCTCAGAACTAAAAGTACCCCTGTGTGAACCTTTTGAGAAGGCTGGCCTGGTGTGGGGGCTGCGGGTGGCTCTGTGCTAACCACAGTGCACCTCTGACTGGCAGAACCCACATCATTGGCACGGGGCCCTGAGCAGCTGAGCTCATCAGCTACAGGACTGCAAAGTGTGGTCCCGTGGCGCTGGCTGAAACGAGTCAACTAACCTCTGGAAGGCTGTGGTGAGCAGTGTCCCTGCCAGCATCTTACTGAAACCACATACCTAATAAGAATCTCATGTGCTAATCAGACTCTGCTCCTTCAGTGCATATCTAAGGAGGGATGAAACTTGCTTTGTGGAGGCCCCATGGCCTTTGCCCCCAGGAAAGGCAGGCTAGAATGTGCTTGTTTGGATTCTGGGATGGTTTTGGTTTTTCTCTTTGGGGAGGTATTTACATATACATATACATCAGTAGCAGCTGCAATTGATAATATATAATTATGCCATGCTTAAGGATTATTGATCAACTCTTCTTTATTTCTCAAACAATGACCCCATTGAGTGGTTTCTGGGCAGCTGTACAAAAAGAATTCATAGACAGCAAAGTCCTTTAACGTAGCCAATGGGAGTCCTCACCAAGGCTTTATCCTTTCACCCTTCCCTCCGGAGGGAAGCTAATGAGGGAGCCACGTCTTCCTGTCACTCGGTGCCTGCAGCCCAGAGTAAGCTGACGGGACAGGAGGATGGTGTGAGGGGGCATTGCCAGCCAGCTCTTCTTGGGGCTGGGTCCTCACTCCCGATGAAGAAGATTTGAAGAACAGGAGGGTGAGGCCGTTGATTTTCCTCGGGGCTGCTGAGTTCAGCTTTGGAAACAGGCCAGCTCAGTTGGTTTGGCTTCCCTGAACCCGTCCGTGGGGCGAGAGGGAGCGGTTCTACCACAGATGTCCGCCTTCATGGCTTGGGGCCTGTGCCCCGACCGTGCTAACCTCTGAGCTTTCACAGCACAGGTCGAGTTGTAAGAGTCCCCTGTGAGTAGAAAGCAGGCAGTAGGCGGCCAGACGGGAAAGGACTCCCTTCGTTCCATCTGCACGGGCAAAGCAGCTTCATCTGTGAGGGGGTGAGCGGGCGAGAGGTACAAGTAGAGACCTGGAAAACAGCTTTTCATGTTCGTCGACTAAAAAGCCCCAAATGTTGGTGCTAACTTCCCATCACCTGTTAGTCGTGACTACCGGGTTAAGTTCAAAGACTCGGGGAAGCATATCCATCCCCCCATATCTACCCACCCAACTATTCCCACATTTGTTCCCTTAGCCAGGGTTGATGGGGCGCTCGCTGTACGCACGGTGCCGTGTTGGGCTCTGGGCCTCCATTGTAGTAGTTCGAATGAGACAGGACATCAGCCTGTGGAGGGGACCGTCAAGCAGAGAGTCCAGCAGGGAGTCCGAGTCAGCGCTGGCTGCGGCGGCCGGGGCCCTCCTCCCTCAGTCTGGGGCGGGGGAGGGTGCTGCATTCGCACTTTGGCTTTATCTCCACGGCCGCAAAAATAGTTTCTTACTGTTTGCCAGACTTTTAAAATTTTCTCTCTTCCCTCACCTGCCTTTTCATCTTCTCTTAGAAACGGAAGAGCCCGGAGTAAGGTGAGCGGAGGGGGCGAGGACAGTCCTGGGCCTCAGCCGAGTTCACCCAGCCTGTCTGGTTCTCAAGCTTTGGGTGGCTCACACTTTGATACCCTTTACTTCATTATTTTCAAAGACTTATTTTAGAGAGAGTGCAGGACTGCGGGGAGGGGCAGGCACTGAGCCCAGAGCCCAGCGCGGGGGCTCGGTTTCATGACCCTGAGATCACGACAAGCACTTGTGGAGTAGAAATAGGTGGATCGGGACCGTATTAGGCCTTTGCACATGAAAATGGTCTTTGAGACCCCCCCCCCCCCCCCCCCGTGGAGAAGGAGTAGGGGGGGCGTTGTGGGGAAGGAGTAGGTGGGGGGAGGGATCAAGGAGAAGGAGTAGGTAACAGGAGAGATCGTGGAGGGCATGCAGGTAACATGAGAGCCTTGTGTGTGCCGACTTGGAACACTACCAAGTGTTTCCTGCCTGTCCTTTTGGGTGGGAGGAAAACGTGGGGGATGGGATTTTGGGCTAGAGCTGTGTGCCTGTAAGGTAGTGTCGGTGAGCACAGTTAAGTTCATCAGAAGATCTTGGTCTGCTTTTTCCAAACTGAAGCCCCCTTAGTCTGTGGTTAAGTTTCCGAATGAAAGCTGAGCACATGGGCTTCTTCCACATGGATCAAATCATGCTTAATAAAAACGTGGCTGTGTGTATATGCGTAGCCTGTGGAGAAGGACCCCCGGTGGTAAATCCTCTAGATCCTGTTGGAAAAACCTTTTTCTTTCTTTGTTTCTTTTTTTTTATTCGTTAAAATCAGTTCTTAAGATGGTCTTTGGCAACCTTATTTCTTATAATTGGACTCTGCCCAGAGGTGAGTGTTTGCAGGAAAATTTGAAGCAAATTTATGTGAGTGTTTTTTTTGCGGGCAGTAGGATGGAAAAATAGGAAAGCCGAACTGCAGATCTTTCTGATTTTCTTGGAACTGAAAAGTGGCTGACCTAGTCATTCATCTAAAATGTTCTCTCTTGAGCTGGAGTGTAGGTTTGGGAAAGAATTGTACTCGGACAATATTTTGGAAGAGTTAGCATCTAAAGATGGGATTTACAGTTCGTGGTCCACATCTGTCTTCGCCTTAAAGAATTCTTGTTTTCACAAGAAGACCTAACTTCAAGCATTCCCCACTTTTTAACTCAGTGTATTCATGGAAACCATAGTTTTAAGTGCACTCCAAAAAGATTCATTGTATTCCCCTATAGGAATAATAAATAGTATTTGTAGTGTCCTTACTACGTACGCAGATACTGTTGTAAGCATTTCATGTGCATCAATAATCCTCGCAGCAAGCTCATGAAATAGATACTGTTACCCTAATATGATGTACGAAAAAACTGAGGCACAGAGGGATTAAGTAACTTGCCTGGGGGTCACACAGCTAGTTAATGGGGACACCAGGATTTATTTTAGGCAGTTGGACTTCAAAGCTTGAGTAATTAAACCGCTATAATGTGTTGCCTCTCAATGTTAAAACATTATTGTGGTTTTTAAGTGAAGATTTACTATCCAAATATGACCAAGAATATATCGTAAAAGCAAAGATATGTTTAATTATTTATTCAATAATAATAATTACAAAACTTGATAATTAGAAAAATATTCTGATTCTCCTAAAATGGGAATGAACGTGTCCATCAGATTATGCAAAGGCCTCAATATTGTATAAAGCTGGTAAGATACACTTTTCCTGTGACATCTGTTTGACTGTAAACAATATGCTAGTAAAAATGTACTGAGATATTTTCATTTAAATCTCTGGTTTGGACTTCAGAAAGCCGTTTGTGGTTTGAATGGCCCAGTTGTCTCAATGAGACTCCCAGAAACATGTACCAATATTTTCTTTTACCTTCACTTCTGCAGGATAGTGTATGTGGGGGCTAGTCTTCCAGATTAGTAGTTTTTCCAACTGTTTTCTACCTTCCATATATATCCTGTAAAGTCAGCTAAATAGCTTGTTAGGGGATTGAGAGGTCTGGGTGGCTTTGGCTGAAGGCACGAAAGTGACTCCTTCATTCTGGGTGGATCCGGTGGAGTTCTGGGGTTAATTCGGAAGGTCCCTCTGAATCCTGTTTGTGTTGCACTAAATCCCCAGGGTGGTGAGAATATTTTGGTTAATGGATTGCTAAACATTATGCTCTTATACCTAGAACCTTTAATTGCAATACCCATAGAGCTCATTTTTTTGTCTCTTCCTCCCTGTCCTCTCCCTCTTTCTCTCTCTCCCTGGATCTCTCCCTGTCTGCAGCACAGACCCTGGATCCTGGGGGCTTATGGAATATGGGCCTCTTGGTGCGTGCTGGGGGCCCACGGCACGGCCATTATTTTTCTCCACACGCTCATCTCCTTCTGTGTAGCCCAGTTCCGGTCACTGGTCCTTACATGGCTCTGTTCTCTCCTCCTGCTCTCCACGCTGAGGCTGCAAGATGTGGAGGAAGTTAAGGTAAGTGCCGCCGTTTTACAAACCTTGGGAAGGAGAACCTGATTTTGGCAGAGCTTCCGTTAGGTAGATGCCTTACGTTTTCAGACATGAGTCAATTGACGAACCGTGGTGGGGGTCCCCCTGGTGGCCATGTGGGGTTGATTCATGTGAATCCTGGTGTGTTGCATTCTGCAGTCTTGTCTTTTGGATCTCTGTCCTAGTGGTCTAAGGTTGCCCAGGGTGGACCTTGAACCTCTTTTCCCAGTTTGGTAGGCATGGGTGGTGCCAGATGCTGCACGAACGGAGGGTAAGGAACAGTGGGAAAAGAAAGCAATAGTCTTCTGTGCGTTTAATAAAAAGTCATCTGTAGAGTGCTCTACAATTTATAGGAAAACTTCACATTCCTTATCTCACCAGTGCCCATGATAGTCCCTGAGACAGACAAGGCAGGTGTTTTCCTTGCCCAGAGAATCTTAGGAAGTTTTGATATTCTTTCTTTAGTCATCATGGAATTGAAATTCCTGCGGTGTCTTCATTTTTGTTCACTTGTTCATTCACTCGTTCATTGATTCAAGTGACAGCACTTGGCAAGGTTGTGGGAAAGAACATGATGGGAAAGCTGGGCCAGTGGATGATCTGGTTCCTCTGCTCTTCTAACGACTGTCTGTCCTACTCATGAGACTGGAGGCAGTCATTTAACCCGAGTCTCAATTTCATCATTTTGAAAATGGAAGTAATAATAAGTGCTCTGTCTTCCTCACGGAGTTGTTCTGAGGCTCTGATAAGATGGTCTCTGTTAAGTGATTTTATAAAAATTACAGCCTTTTGAGAATCCAGTTATTTTTTTCTCTTACACTATCTTTAGTTTTTCTTCTTTCTCTCCAACAGATTGGGGCTAACACTTTAAGCGTGTATGTTAATATCTGGGCTTGAGAGAAAATAGGGTAAAAGCTTCAATGGTAATTATCATTTGTTTGGGGATAATTAGTATCAGTTATGGATGTTGGTGGTGAATAAACGTTCCATTTATTACTTAGACTAGATATTTGAAAAATACCGCCCAAGGGGAACAAATGACCAGAGAAACTTGTTGCTTTGGGTTTTCATGCTTTTGCACATGTAGTTCTCTCGGTCTTTCTTGGTGGCTGCTCAGCTCCCAGGCATGGAATAGAAGCTCTTTAGTGCTTAGTTTTTCTGTGGAAAGCCCTAAAATACCCCCATGCATCACATTCACCGTTCTTTCCTTTGTCCCAGTTTTCTATCTTGTATTCCCATAAATTGTTCTTATTAAAAAAGCAATACATAAGTATTATGGAAAACATAGAAGCATAAAGATTATAAAATGACCCATAATTTTACTGCCTCTTGTACTGTTAAGATTTTGCCACATACATTTTTAGTACATGCTTTTTATTTCTTTTTTAATGTCGCATTGTAATTACATACTTTCATACCTATTTCCTGTATGAGAATTTAGATACGTTGAGGGCAGGGACTCTCTTTCTCGACTGTGTTTCTAAAACTTCTTTGGCAAATGGTCCTCGCCTACATGTGTAGCCAAACGAATAACAGAAGAACAAAAGGAAAAAATACATAGAAGGCAGGAATCCCGTGTGACATTGATCCGCCTGTCTCTGCCTTCCGAATTGTTGGAGGAGCTGTCAAAGTCCCCACTGGCTGTAGTTCACCTTCACGTCTAGATAAATCTGAGAGATGCGTCTCTGGGAGAACTTTCATTGTAGCCCATCAGGCCTTATGCTGCGTGGATGGGTGGTGGTAGAGACACTCTGCCACCGAGTGCTCGTTGATTCCCTGCTCCGATCGCCAGGGAGATTTACCTGCTGCCCCTTTACGGGATAGCTGGTCTACCTGTGGAACCAGGCTCCTTCCCAGGGGCCTGGATGGTGTCCTTCCTTGACGCTCAAGGGCTGTTCTCTTTTTGGGACTTTGCAGAGAGGCTGGTACCAGACAGAAAACGAGTACTACTTGCTGCAGTTCACGCTGACCGTGCGCTGTCTGTATTACACCAGCTTCAGCCTGGAGCTCTGCTGGCAGGAGGTGCCCTGCATGAGCAGCTTCTACTCCTTTCCCTGGCTGGTGGCTTACGTCTTCTACTACCCCGTCTTCCACAACGGGCCCATCCTCAGCTTCCCGGAGTTCATCGCCAAGGTAGGGCCCACTGGGGGCCAGACTGGTGTTGTGTAGGCCAAGGCTCTGTCCTTACTGGTCGTGGCCATCGAGGGGACGCCGGAGGCTCTGCTTTCAGGGGCCCATAGGTTGAAAACACGTGACTGTGGTGACTGCTTACATAATGAGTGAAATACCTGGGGGAATACCTATTGGAAATGAAGGGCGGCCTGTCTCTTGGGCCTATTGGCTCAGGGATGTCTCCTGCCACCCCGGCTCCTCAGTGGGCTCTGGCAGCCTGGGCACAGCAGGGAACTTAGGGCTGGGTATCCACTGCCAGGAAGTCCCGGGGGAAGAAAAAATTGTATTCCGATGGCATGACTTGGAAAAGTAGGAAGGGGAATTGTCTTAGCCGTTGGTTGGCAAATACCGTGTTATCTTTTATTGTCACAAACTGCCAATGAAATGACTGTCATCACCTGGGAAGCGTTCAGGGTGACGAGCCGAGACAACAGAGTGGGGCTGCACGGAGTTGGACGGTAGCGCTGTGTTTCGGGCTCCCTGTTTCTGCCCAGGACCCAGCTTCCCTGCAGCCTCGTCTGAAGCTCCGGGTCAGGCTGCTGTCGTCATTCCCACTGCCCTGTCCCTCCTACTTAGAATCTTCCTTCTCATGCCACAGTGAGCCTCCCGGAACATGTTTTGGAAGTCAATTAAGGTTTAGTAATCGATCCTACCGAAAGCTGCGTTTCTCGAGGGATGGTTCTACCTCCCACCACTGAAACACAACAGTCGTGATGGAGGTGGGGATAACAACACAGGTGCACACGATACGTGCACACACACAGCGCAGCCTGTGTACACATAGAACATAGCACACACCTGTGCACAGCACACACATGCACACACGTGTACGCCCACATTCATGCATGTGTCTGGGATGAGTTCCAAGTGCAGGGCCAGCTGCAGTGATACGTATTTCCAAAGGGCACTATGGAAGGTACCCCCTGGAGAAGTAGCAGGGTTCTTAGAAATCCCATATTCTGTCTTAAAAATCCCATACAGGTATTCGTTGTACTCAAAAGTGTATTTCATTATACACTTCTATATTGTGCATTTATCTATACGTTATGTTAAGGTGTACATACATTATACACTTGTATATTTCATTATACACATAACAATGTGCAGTATAAAAATTGCCAATTAAATTATTTATTTTTTTTCCTCCATAAATCTTCAAGTGAAATCGATATTCTAGGCAGATTATGTGTTTAGGATATGGTTTCTCATACCTCGGTTTGGGTTACATAGGATCATTCTTCTGTCCTGAAGTAGCTCGAAGTTCATATTTGGAAATTACGTTGAAAATTATTGTGTGAAAGACAGGCGGTTAGCCGTGGCAACTGATGTTCTAACCCAGCGGCTCTCAGTGTGGTCTCGGGAGCAACAGCAGCAGGATCATCTGGGAACTTGTTAGAAACGCAAACTCTGGGGCCCCCACCTCAAATCTGCTTCAGACACTCTGAGGTGGGGCCCAGCAGTGAGATTTGATAGGCCTTCCAGGTGGTTCTGCTGCCACCTCGAGGTTGAGAACCGCTGTCCTGAGTTCCCCGGCAGAGTCGGGGGCTGGAGGCCGGGGGTGACCAGGTTTCTTCCTGTAGGGACTCAGCTGTGGAGACACTGGTTGCAGCTCTGTCTAACCCCTCTCTTTTTCACTCCTTTCATAATGGGAGCACTTGCTAAGAGCAGAGAACTCAGAGGGCAAATGGGAACCTTTCTCTGTGGTCTGCGAAGATTCACAGAAAAGTCAGTCTAGGAGAGGCAAAATGTTTAGTACGCTGCAGGGCAAATAAAGACAGCCGTGAGGTTTCTGCAGGTATGGAAAGTTTTAGGGGGCACTGACCCCCCCCCCCCACCGTGAGAAAAATGGGTCTTGAAGGGGAGCAGTTAGCTAGGAAGCTCAGCTAGTAGTGAAAGAAGACCTTCAGGGAGGCCACGAAGGAAGACGCTGCTAGGAGGGGGAAGAAAGCCAACTGGAAGAACTTAGGAGCACGTTTACTCGGAACAAGTGTGTGAGTGAATGAGTAAATGTAAGGTGAAGTGATAATACCGAAATTCACGGTTCTTAAGTTGTCTGGTCGAGGAGAGCCAGGGTATGAGGCTCTGCCACCAGGGGGCAGCAGAGCTCCACCGTGGAAACCAACCAGAAAGGCAGGCAGGTTGATAAAATGACAGTATTAAGCGCACCCTGGGGGGAATGTATCTTTCACCCAATTTTTTAAGTATGTAAATTGCATCCACAAGATGAGGGAATCATAGAAGAGGTGTCCTCTGTTAAGTAAGGCATGTGAAATTTGCACATTGATCATGAGCAGGTACAAATTTGCCTGTTGAAAGGCCACAGTGCCTTAGCTTGAAGGCCATCTCCGATGGCATTTGGAGGTTGAGGAACATATGCCCCGTTTATTTTTCTCCCGTGGTCTGTGGAACTCAGATCCTGTGCTAGGGGTGATGCCACAGGTTTAATCAGCAGAGGCACTTACACACAAGGCTTGTTTATTCGCTTAGCGTGGAGCCTGGGGCCACCGCTTCTTACTCGGAGCAGGTTGAACTGTGCAGTGGGGGGCAGGACGGCGAGGCCGAGTGTGGTAGACCAGGGGCCTTGCCCTCACCGAGGGCTGTGCTCCCACCCCCAGAGGGCAAGCTAGTGCTCAAACAGTGATCTTGCACGGTGGCCGAGAGCAAAGACCCTGGAGCCTGGACCCTGGTGTCAGGGCTTGAATTCCTGCTTTGCTCTCGCTTGAGAGCATTTGGTGAATTGCCTTATTTGTGACTCCTATTTCCTTATCAGTGAAATGGGAAGAATAATAGTACCCCCCTCATAAGATTGTTATGAGGATGAATGATTTCGTCTAGGTAACATAGCTTCACATGTAAATGCTGCGAAGTGTTAACGATTACTGTTATTGTCTGCCGGAAGCAGGGGCAGTTCTGGGGGAGGCCGTTGGAGGAGGTCCTGGAGAGGCTGCGACTGCTGGTTGACCCACCAGCTGAACCCGGGCAATCAGAAGCTCCTCACGCCTTCCCCGTCCGTAGAATGTACACTGCACCTGCCATTCCCCACTAGGAGCTATTTCAAGAATACCGCCTCGAGAGCATGAGGTGTCGCTCAGACCCTCTGGACCGAAGATGTGTTAAGGCCTCTATATAAACTTTTTTAAGAATTGGTCGGCGGGGGTGGAGATCTTGCAGCCACTGAGACCAGCCTTGTGTGTAAATTCCTCTGCTCTTTACACCTGCCACCTGCCAATCTGGAGGGCTCTGTGTCGTCGTTTTCTCCCTGCCCTCCGCATAGAGGGGCCAGTTTCTGATTTTACCCCAGGAAGCTCCCGAGGTTGTGAACTAACAGAGGTTTAGGCCAGAATCAAGACCCAGAGCGTCCCGTCACATCGGTGGGCTCAGCAGCATGGGATCCTGGGCAGTGGCCCTTCTTGGCCTTCGAAGGGGCCAGTGTGTTGATTCTGTCCCTTCGGGAGAGAGAGGCAAATGGTCGCTACAGGTGCCAGGGCGGGCAAGCCCTTGAGTGGCTGGGGCCAGTAAGAGCTGAGCAGGCGGGCCAAGTCCCAGATGTGCCGCTCAGGGTTTGGGGCAGGCTCCGGCCCTGCAGACCACCTGGGATAATACAGACTGTGATTCCTGACAGCCACCGAGCACCTGCTCCGAACCAGCCTGGGCGTGTGCGAACTCCTTCCTGCTCACAGCCGCTGGAGAAGAGGGGCCCTCTTGTTACCACCACATTACAGGTGGTGACACAGGGACAGAGAGAGGCTAATAGAATGCAGATCAGGGTCGAGGCAATGCAGATGTGAGCCTTGCTGCCAGTTGGGCAGCCAGCCCGTGGGAGTCAGAGGACACGGTGTGGCCTGGTGGACATCTGGGTCTGGAGGCTCAAGCCGGCTGGGGCAGGTCCTGCTCCTCTGGCAGCCACAGCGGCTGTGGGTGCCACTCAGCAGAGACCACAGAATCCCACCGACCGTGGTCTGGATGCCTGGGGAGGGGAAGGCTCATTACAGAAGGCTCTGTTGGGAGTAGGGTAGGGTCTGTGGCCATGGATGGGAGAGACGTTCCTCCATCACAGAGGATAAGACTCCGGGCTATGGTGCCCTTGACCCAAGTGTAGAGGTGGGAGCAGAACTGGCACAGTGGAACCCTAGCTCCAGGGAAGACTTCTGTTTGGTGCTCTTAAACATCCGTATTATTAGTGTGTGAAGGAAAAGAACCTTTCATCTTTGAGAACTGTCATCTTTAATCATCAGACTCTTTGAAAGGCTTCGATATTCCTTTTTTATGCAATTTGCATGAAATGAGGTTTTGAACTATAGTATGTTTTAAAATGCACTTTGCAGATGAGTTAATGTGTATTCTTTAGTGGAGCCCTAACTAAAAATTCCCACTGATGGAGGTTTCCAGTGGTCTGAAGGCGGGCACTCCTGCGTTTGAGATCTCGCAAATGAAATGCTTGCATGCAGACAAGAGAGCAACCCTGCTCATTAGGGGAGCTGCGTATGGCGTATCTTTTATTTCTGCTGGATCGACAAGGGACAAATGCTGAATTTTTTTTTTAAATAAAAGGGAGTCAACTAGATTGAAGGTATAAATGGACTGAATCATATGACCCTAAAGAAAGAGGAATAACCATTTTTTTTTTTTAAGGACAAGCAAATAGAATAAAAAACTGGATTTTTTTTTCCTTCTCCTGTATTCACTTGTATGATTAAGCAAGACAATTCTGTTCCTCTGAGGGAGGAGGCATCCAGCATCAAAAAGAGGGGGCATTGCAGAGAAAAGTCCAGCCCTTCTGGTCCAGTGGTGACACATAATTATACCTTATTAAATCGAGTAGGAAAGTTTTGCCCTGGGGAGAGTAGATAAGCCATTATTGGGAAGCCAATCAGCCACAAAATGCACCTCATGTTTCTCCTTAATTACAGATATTTGTGTCATTTTAGACCGCACATTGTTTGGGGAAGCTAAGGCAGGCCTCTGAACTGAACTCGAACGGCAGTTGCCTGGAGCTAAGAGGTGATTGGGTAGACATGTTTTCCTGATTGCCTGCGCGCTCCCCTCCCGTCCAGCTGCTTCTCTGCTCCTGGGGCTGCGGCTGTACCCTCAGAGATGCTCTGAGGCCTCAGGTCTGGTCTTCGGGAGACCTGAGCTTGGGGGGGAGGGGCTTGCACCCATGTGCGGAATTGCTTATTTAGAAACTGGAAACTTTCTGTTGTGTGAAGATTGTGTTCCCTCCATACTGCTTTTGAGGCCATTATTACCTTCAGCTGGGGACTTGCTTCCCTCCAAGAGTGTGGCACCAGGAAAGGCCCACCTGTGTCTGGAATGGTTTAGGCACCTCTTCACGTCTTAGCTGAGCTGACAGCCTCAGCGTGAACTCTTCCGGTCTCCACAGACCAACGGACACTCTGTTCGTAATTGTTTGCTCATGTGTTGATGGCAATGAGGTCAAAATGAATTTGCTTTAGAGAGCTGGAAAAGAATGAACAAAGAGGATCTCAGTGTATAGGTAAGAAAATCAGCCAGTGAGGTGGGAAGTTGAGGAGAAAGAAAGACGAGTGCATTGTAGGAGAGCAAGCAGAATACTTACCCTAGAGGACGCTAGGCTGCCCAGGCGAGATCCTGAAGCTAGATATTTTTTTAGAAGGGTGAAGAAGTAGAGGGCCTTGCCTCATCACAGAGAGGACCCAAGTCTTCACTGTATCATGACGTTCCATTACTTCCCCCTTATTATAATAGTAACCAATTGTCAAAAGCAATCTAAAATCTTACCAAAAAAATACGAACACTGTGGCCATTTTGGTGCGTATCTTTCCGTTCTTTCAGAATTTATGCGCGTTGAGAAGAGTAGTTTTCATGGCTCCATAATATTGAGGCGCACTCCTGCATGCGACCAGGCTCCTCCTGCTGGACATTTGGGTTCTTTCCTTTTCTTCTCGATTCAGTAACAGACGTCAGTGATTGGGCAGGCAGGCGTCTCTGCGCTGAGGCCTTACCCATCCGTTGGCCTAGAGACCCACGGCTGTAGGCGCTCTGTGGTCTCGCAGAGCGCACACACTCGTGGTGTGCGTTCAAAGGAAAACCACCCTCAGTTTATGCCTGGAAAGGGATGTGCATTGGGTTGTGTTCAGCTGCGATCCGTTGGCTGTGGTCTGTGTGGCTGTGCAGAGCCCTGATGTGCCCAGTCCTCTTCCAGGAAGTCCCTTCCCAGATGACCTGGGCGATCCCTCCCAGCAGTTACTGTTGCTTCTAACAAGGCAGCTTGGTACGGTTGGGCAAAATATCTTCCTAAGGCGGCTGTGGAAAGCAAACAGAGAAAGGAAATTCCTCTTGGTTTGATCAACTTTTATTACAAAAATATTAAACCAATGAGCTCTCCTTGGTGTAGCTACCCACGCAGATGGCAAAAGGGAGCAAGCCACTTGTATAGGTTATTGTGACGTCCCTGAGCCAACCAGAATTTCTGAAGCTGGCATCTTGTGCTGAGAGGACAGTTTGAGAGTGGTAGAATGTGTGGTCAAAATGGAATAAAAATAAATCCCCTGGAATGCAGATTTCCCTTCCTCTCTGAGGGCAGTGCCTTTCGCCCCGGCTGCAGCAGGACCCCCTGCACCCTTGATGTTCAAGGCGCATGGAAGCCCCAGAGGCCCTAGGAAGGGGTCTTTCCTGTCCGGTAGTGTCTGCTGAAGTCCGAACTGTCAAAAGCTAAATCACGTCCGTTTCTTCTGCCCACGAATGTTTGCGGATTCACCTTCATCATTTATGCATTGGCTTCACCTCTGCATTAGAAGGCAGGCTTCGGTCTACTGAAATCTTGTCAGAGTAGGACCCAGAACACTCCCGTGCTCGCTCTCATGCTTGCGTGTTGGTCTAGTGGCGTGCGGCTGAAATTGAACTCACACACATTTTATAAGGTGCTTATGCATTTCAGCATCTGTGTCTTTTAAACTGTCGTGCGTCGCCAGACAGGCAACGAGGCAAGCCCCAGAGCCCAGGTCCTGTGATCGGCTTGGTTCTGTGTTGTCCAATGCATGTGTGAACTCTTGGTAGTCTGTGTCCGTGAATAATCCAGACGTCCTTCTCTCACCTCTGGCTTCTGGTTCTGCACTCTGGCTGGTAGTCTGGGATGCCAAGAGGGGAGAGAGTGAGGAAGGCCCAGTAGGAGGCACATAAGCTACCAGATACTAACTATCAATTAGCTAGTGCTCTTTATGTGCCAGGTGCTGTGCTTAGTACTTCATAGAAGTTACCATATTTAGTCGTGATCATTTTTTTTTCCACTTTGTGTGTGAGGGAACCAAGCCTCAGAGAGATTAACCTGCTCCGGATCACACAGCTGTGTGGTTTGTGCTAGAATCTGATCTCCGGTCTAACTGCGAAGTCCATGTCCCTAACTGCCACACTGCACTGTGTGCTGAGCGGGAGACTTGTCCCACATACTGTCCCTGTTTGTGTTGATTCTGCCTTGTTTCAAAAACAGTTTCGGGGAAGACGACACGCCCACATCGAGTTTTGCCCTTGTTCTCAGGCTCTGTCTCTCATTCTCCTGTGCCCCTTCCTGACTTGGCCCTACTTTTACCAGCCTTCCAATGGGTGGGTGATGGACGAAGACAGGCAGGGTGCCACCTGAGCCCAGAGAGACCCCAAAGTCCTGAGGGGGAGTGTGTCGGGTACTGCTCTCCACAGTGCGTGTGTGCAGGGCCATGGCTGGGGTGAAGGGATGCCCAACCCCTCTTAGTTCTGGGCACGAGGCTAGCTTGCTGACACCACCCAAGCTTGGGCGTGACTTTTTCACCCCAGAACAATGAAAAACTAATCCGGCCCTCTTTGGGTAGACAGAGCAATGATGGATGTGAGAAGTTCACTAGAAATTCTGTCTAGGGGACTCTTTGGAGGATTGAAAAAACGAAGGCACAACCTAATGACTTCTTTTGTTTCTACTTTAGATGCAGCAGCAAGAGTACTGCTCGCTGAAGTCCAACCTTTCCGCCTTTGCCGTGGGGCTGGGCCGCCTCCTGTGCTATTGGTGGCTGGCGGAGCTGATGGTTCACCTCATGTACATGCACGCCATCTACAGCAGCGCCTCCCTCCTGAGGGCTGTCTCTTGTTGGACCTTAGGTAATTGTGGCAGTTCCTGTCTGCAGAACAAGGCCCACGAGGTGGCTTCAGCCCGAGGCGGGCCCGGGGCACACAGGGTGCAGGTGCCTTGAGCAAACACCCTCCCCCCTTCTTTTCCCCAACGTGGCTCCTCTTGTGGCCGAGATGGCGTCTGCGTGAGGTGGCTGATGGCTGTGAGGGCCGCCGGGCTCTGTGGTCTGGGAAGCGAGGATGGGGGGGTCCTACCGAGCTCAGCGGGGTCTGCGTCTGTACGGCGCCCACCTCACAGGAGAGAGCAAGAGACGTGGGGGGCAGCCTGGGAGGGCCTGCGAAGACGTAGTGCTCCAGGACTGAGGTGTTCTGTGGTATTCGTTGTGGTGCTTGCGCCTGGTTATACAGAGAGGGGTGTGCGCTTTACAGCGGGACAGACATGGGTCGGACTCCCGGCCCCCCGGCGGGCAGCTCACTCCCGCCCGCCGCATCTCGGTCCTGTGAGATGAGCAGACCTGCTTTTGCAGGGTTGCCTTGAGGGTTAAATGGAGGCAGGAGGGTGAAGGGCTTGGCTTCTAGTGTCTGGTGGAGAGAATAAATGGCGCGTGCGTGTGTATGTCCTCCCGTTGTCCACCCCTTTCTGGTTTCCGCATTTCTGTCTGCAAGTGCGCGGATGGAAGTCCTCTCCGAGGCGGCACTGTCTCCCGTGTGGGCCTTGCCTGGGGAAACCACAGCTCTTCATTTCTCTGGCCAAAATTGCAGAGACCGTGCCCCTTTCTGAACAAAATCCCCTCGCTCCCTTGTTGGCTCTCCTTTTAAGAACTCCTGTGGTAGCTGAATTCAGCCTGTGGTCTGACCTCCGGCCTGTAGCTCCAATGGGAAATGTGCGATCTTCCGGCCAGATTAAGCTGCTCCCTACGGAGGGCAAGAGTACAAGCCAGACTCCTTATCTGTTTGGTGATTTATAGATCTTTTAAAAAGCCATGATTGTCCTTGGTGTATCACACAGGCTTAATCAGAAGGTTTTCAAGGAAGATACCTTTTAGGATTGGAAAAAAACTGAGTTGTTTTGATTAGAGCCTCTTTTTCCCCCCCCAAACAAGTCTTTTTTATAGTTGGGGGGTAACTAAGACAAAGTTTTAATGGTATGCTTAGACAAAGAGAATAGGAGGAAATGATGCCGTGCTAAATCAGGTCCCAGTTGTACTGCGTCCAAATTAAGAGACCATCAGATTGAGTGATTTTAACTATGGATAACAGAACCACTCAAAATGGGCTTCAGACAGTACGGAAAACTGTTCTCTTCTAAGGTCAGCAGCAGGGTGGTAAATCCAGTGACTCAGAAAAGTCATCAGTGATCCATTTGGGGATCTGTCACTCAGCTTAAGAATTAACCAGAATCCTAGAAGCCCTCTGTTTATAGCGACAACGCAGCACCTTCTATCACCGCTCCTGAGTTTTGGTTTTGTCATTCCCATTTTCTTACCTTAAAAAAAATACTCTATCTTTAGAGCGGCCCTAGGTTTACAGAGGAATGGAGAGGAAAGTGCAGGCACAGCTGCCCCCACTCGCAACATCCCCACTAGGGCAGTGCGTCTGTCACAACTGATGAACCTGCGTCACCCCGTCACTGTCACCTGATGTCCATCATTTACGTTAAGGTTTATTCTCGGTGTGTGTGTACAGTGGGGTGGTTGTGACAGATGTGTAACGACATGTGTCCACCACCGGAATGTCAGAGTCGTTTCATAGCCCTGAAATTCCTCGGTGCGCTCTCTCTATCCCTCCTTCCCCTCTCACCCCTGGCACCCACTGATCTGCTTACTATCTTCATAGTTTAGCCTTTTCCAGGAGGTCACGTAATAGGAATCATACAGCATGTAGCTTTTCCAGATTGACCTCTTTCACTTAGTACTATTAGCATTTAAGGTTCCTCCATGTCTTTTTGTGGCTTAATAGCTCATGTATTTTTAGTGCTGAATAATCCATTGTCTAGAATGTACCACACTGAAAGACATCTTAGTTGCTTCTAGGTTTTACAATTGTGAATAAAGAAGCTACAAGCATCTGTGTGCAGGTTTTCGCGTGGATAGGAGTTTTAAACTCCTCTGAATAGATGCCACGGAGTGCAATTGCTGGATTGGATCATAAGAGTATGTTTATTTTTGTAAAAAAACCTGCCCTATTATTTTCCAAAATGGCTGTGTCATTTTGCATTCCCACCAGTAATGAGTAAGCTCCTGTCGCTCTGCATTCTTGCCTGCATTTGGTGTTGTCAGTGTTTTGGATTTTGGCTCCTCTAATAGGTGTGGGGTAGTATCTCGTTGTAATTTGCAGTTCTCCAGTGACACTCGATGTGGAGCATCTTCTCATACGCTTGGTTGCCATCGATATATCTTTTCATGGTGTTTGTTGAGGTCTTTCGCCCATTTTTAAATTAGATTTTTCATTTTATTATTACTGAGTTTCAGTGGTTCTTCATGTATTTTAGATAATAGGCCTTTATCAGATGTATCTTTTGCAAATGTTTTCTCCTAGTCTGTGGCTTGTCTTCTCATTTTGTTGACTGTGTCTTTCACAGAACAAAAGTTAAAAAAAATTGATAAGCTAGTGCAGCTTATCAGTTCCTTCCATCAGGGATTATGCCCGTGGTGTTACATCTAAAAAGTCATTGCCACGTCCAGGGTCAGCTAGATTTTCTCGTGTGTTGTCTTCCAGGAGTTTTATAGTGTTGTACTTCACAGTTAGGTCTCTACTCCCTTTTCAGTTAACATTTGTGAGGGGTGCAAATCTGTGTCTAGATTCCTTTTTTTGGGGGGGCATGTATATATCCAGTTGTTCCAGCACCATTTACTGAGACTATCTTTGCTCACATTGTATTGCCTTTGTTCCTTTGTCAAAGATTGATTGACTCTTATTTACGAGGGTCTGTTTCTGCGCACTCTGTTCTATTGATCTTTTTGTTTATTCTTTCACAGGGTCACACTGTCTTGATTACTGTAGCTGTATACTAAGTCTTTAAGTCAGATAGTGTCAGTCCTTTGACTTTGCCTCTCTCTTTTTATATTGGGTTCATTATTCTGGGTCTTTTACCTCTCCATATAAACTTTAGAATCAGTTTAATGATATACACAAAATAACTTGCTAGCATTTTGATTTGGATTGAATTGAATCTTTGGATCAATTAGGGAAGAACTGGTATCTTGACAGTATTGAATCTCTGAGCATGGGATACCTCTCCATTTAATTAGTTCTTCTTTGTTTCAACAGCATGTTATAGTTTTCCTTATATTTAGCTTGTACATATTTTGTTAGAGTATACCTAAATATTCATTTTTTGGTGCTAATGCATATAGTATTGTTTTTTTATTTCAAAAGTTTTTTTTTTAAAAGACTTTTTATTTATTAATTTGAGAGGGAGAGCTCGGCAGGAGCATGAGCCAGGGAGGGGGAGGGCCACAGGGAGAGGGAGAAGCAGACTCCCCACTGAGCAGAGAGCCCACTGTGGGGTTCGATTCCAGGACCCTGGTATTGTGAGCTGAGCTGAAGGCAGACACTTAACCGAAGGAGCCACCGAGGCGCACGTTTTTAGTTTCAAATTTCACATGTTCACTGATGGTATATAGGAAGGTGACTGACTTTATTCTATTGACCTCATATCCTGCAACCTTGCTGTGATTGCTTATTAGTTCCAGGAGGCTTTGTTATTGTCGTTGACTCTGGGATTTTCAACATACAGTTATGCCATCTGCAAATAAAAATTTCCTCCTTCCCAAAGTGTATACATTTTGTTTCATTTTCTTCTCTTACCGTATTAGTTGGGACTTCCAGTATGATATGAAAAGGAGTGATCAGAGGACATGCTTGCCTTTTTCCTGATCTTAGTGGGAAAGCTTCTCGTTTCTCACCATTAAGTATGATGGTAGCTGGAAGTTTTTTGCAGATACTTTTTATGAAGTTAAGGAAAGTCCCCTCTATTCTTAGTTTGCTGAGAGTTTTTATCATGAATGGGGGCTGGATTTTGTCCAATGTATTTTTTGTTTTTTGTTTTTAGGTTTTTTTTTTTTTTTTTGCCTATGTTGATGATTATGTGTTTTTTTTCTTTCTTGGTCTGTCGATGTGATGCATTACATTAATTGATTTTCAGATGTTGAACCAGCCGTGCATAGTTGGGATAAATCTTGTCATGGTGTATGATTGTTTTTATACATTACTGGATTTGATTTGTTAATTGTTTTTATTACAATATTATTGACTATATTCCCTATGCTACACTTTACCTGTGACATATTTAGTAACTGAAATTTTTAACCTCTTTATCGCCTGATTTGCTAATATATCATTGAGGATTTGTGCTTCTGTGTTCATTACAGATATTGGTCTATAGCTCGTAATGTCTTTGTCTGATTTTGGTGTTAGGATAATGCTGGTCTCATAGAATGAGTTAGGAAGTATTTCCTCTATCTTCTGGAAGAGATTGTAGACTATTAGTATAATTTCTTCCTTAAGTATTTGTTTTGGAAGGTTGTTAATTTTTGGGTCCATTTCTTTATAGATATAAGCTTATTCATATTATCTATTCCTTTGTGAATTGGCAGATTGTATCTTTCAAGGAATTGGTTCTTTTTAGCTAGGTTATTGAATTTGTAGGCATAGAGTTGTTCATAATACTGCTTTTATTCTTTTGATCTTCATGGGTTCTATAGTGATACCCTCATTTTCATTCTCATATTAGTAATACGAGAGTCTCCTTTTTTTCTTAACCTAGCTAAAGACTTACTGCTTTTATTGATCTTTTTAAAGAACCAGCTTTTGGTTTTGTTGACATTTTTGTGTTAATTTCCTATTTTTTTTTAATATTTTCTTTTAAGATTGATTTATTTATTTATTAGAGACAGAGACTGAGAATGAGAGGGGAGAAGGTCAGAGGGAGAAGCACACTTCCCGCAGAGCTGGGAGTCCGATATGGGACTCGATCCTCGGACTCCAGGATCATGACCTGAGCCAAAGGCAGTCGCTCAACCAACTGAGCCACCCAGGCGCCCAATTTCCTATATTTAATTTCACTGATGTTTGCTCTAATTTTTTATTATCCCTTTAGCTTACTTTGTATTTAATTTGCTCTTTTTTTTCTAGTTTCCTGAGATGGACACTTAGATTCTTGATTTTAGATCTTTCTTCTCTTCTAATATATACCTTTAATGTTATAAATTTACCTCTAAAACTTATTAATTGATCTAAGCGATCAATAAAAGACTTACTGATCAATTAATAAGTTTTTATTTTACCTTCACTTATTCTATCTCTGATGCTTTTCCTTTTTTAAAGTGTAGATTTGAGTTTTCTGACTTATATTGTTTTTCTTGTCTCTGAAGAACTTTTTAAACATTGATTGCAAGGCAAATATAGCAGAAGCAAATCCCATCATTTTGCTTAGATGAGGAAGTCTTTTTCATTCACTTTTGAAGGATCATTTTGCAGGATGCAGAATTCTAGGTTGATATTTTTCTCTCATCACTTTAAATATTATAGTCTCTTCATTGTTTGTTTGTTTCCAAGGAGAAGTTGGGTGCCACTCTTGTCCTTGTT
The DNA here is from genome assembly GCA_028533885.1 of Nasua narica. NCBI lineage: Eukaryota > Metazoa > Chordata > Mammalia > Carnivora > Procyonidae > Nasua > Nasua narica. The sequence goes on from CM052814.1 coordinate 33,122,605, forward strand.
TCTCTATAGGTTAGGTTTCTTAACCCCCTCTGGCTTCTTTCAGTATTTTTTTCTTTAGTTTTGATTTTCTGGAGTTTGAATATGTTATGCCTACATGTAGTTTTGGGGCATTTATTCTGTTTGGTTATTCTGGATCTTTGGTTTAGTGTTTGACTGTAATTTAGGAGGATATTTCTTAGTCGCCATTGCTTCAAATATTGCTTCTGTTCCTTTCTTTTTCTGGTTTCCTATTACATGTGTGTTATACCTTTTATAGTTGTCTCATAGTTGTTGGGTGCTCTGTTCCATGTCTTCTTGTTTTCAGACTTGTTGCTTTTCTAGTTTAGAAGTTTCTATTGATATATCTTCAAGCTCAGAGATTCTTTCCTCAGCTGCATCCAGTCTGCTATTATGCCCATCAAAGGCATTCTTCATTTCTGTTAGTGTTTTGTTTTTTTTTTTTTAATCTCCGGCTTTTCTTTTTGATTCTTTCTTAGCATTTCCATCTCTATGCTAACATTACCCATCTGTTCTTGCATACTGTCTACTTCTTCCACTAGAGTTCTTAGCATATTAGTCATAGTTGTCTTAATTTCCCAATCTGAGGGCTCCTGGGTGGCTTAGTGGGTTAAAGCCTCTGCCTTTGGCTCAGGTCATGATCTCAGGGTCCTGGGATCGAGCCCTGTATCGGGCTCTCTGCTCGGTGGGGAGCCTGCTTCCCCCTCTCTCTCTGCCTGTCTCTCTGCCTACTTGTGATCTCTCTCTCTCTCTGTGCCAAATAAATAAAATCTTAAAAAAAATTCCCAATCTGATAATTCCAGTATCCTTGCCATACCTGGGTCTGGTTGTAATGCAGTCTCTCTCTTTAAGCTGTAGGGGTATTGATTGATTGGTTGGTTGCCTTTTAGTATGCCTTGTAATTTTTTTTGAAAGGTAGACATGATGTACTGAGTAAAAAGAACTTCAGTAAATAGGCCTTTAGTAATTAATATAGTAGTAAGGCATTAGGGGAGGAAGTGTGTTCTATAGTCTTATTAGGACTCAGTCTTTTATGAGCCTTGTTCCTCTGCTGTGAACTTCACAAACAGTTCTTTTTTCCTCCACCACCCTCTTCAGGGAGTATAGGATGGCTAGAGGGGACTGGAGTTGGGTATTTCTCTTCATTTCATATAGAAGGTCAGAGCAGACTAGAATTGGGTATTTTCCTTCACCTGGGTTGGTTAGGCTAGGATGGATAGGTTAGGGTCCAGTAAAATTTGTCTAGAGGGAAGGCCTTGTTAAGAAGAGCAGAATGCTCTCGTGTATCTCCAAATGATTACTTTTCCCCCTCTCCCTGCCAGAAACATGAGGGGATTTTTTCTCCAGTTTCCATCCTGAGAATGTGATAGAGCTCCTGGAAGTAAAGCTCACAAAAGTGGTGGTAGGGGCCCTTATGACAATTCCCTTGCTGTTTTTAACTCTCAGACTTGGCCACACTGAATCTTCAGTACTGTCCTTTAGAGTCCAGATTTTCATGCCCTGAATTTTTCTGCTCCAGTAAGTTGGGGTTCTCGGAATATACCTATCTGTCTCCAAGTTTTAGGGCAGCAGTTTGCCTTGTGATCTCACTTCTCTGATGGATCTAAGAAAAGTTGTTAATTTTCAGTTTGTTTAGCTTTTTGCTTGCTATGAGGATGCAGTGATGACTTGTAACCTCTTTACATGCTGGACTGGAAACCAGAAATCCATTCCCTTCTTTCACTATAGTTTTACCATAATTAAATTCCTAAAATTGCATATGTTAAGACATCTTCATATAAAGATTCATCCTTGGTGTGTTATTCTCTGACTTGATTTCCTTGCTTAAATGTATGTTTTTGAGAATACACGATACATGTTACCATAATTGGCTTTTTCATTGTTGTACAGCATGCATTGTATGTATATACTACTTATAGAAGACCTTTTCTTGGACAGACTATATTCTGACTCTATTTTTATTCTAATTCTGACTTGAAACTGGAAAGCTTTCACATCAGCCCTTCCAAACTTGGAAGTGCCTTCACTCTGAATTCCCTTAGTACTTGAGCGTTTATTGTTTGAGCTGTGTAATGTCCTATTCATTGCTCCCTTCCACAAGCATTTATCAAGTGCCATGCCCTGGACTTGGTTGGAGGGATGCAAAGATGAACGAGATACAGATTCTGTACTCCAGAAGCTTATTCTAGAGAAGTCATACACGAAGAACATTGTTTTCTTACTGCATCTACAGTTTTATAATACTGAGATAGATGTCTGTATAGGTTCAGTGGGCAGAGAGTACAAAAGAGTATGGGGTTATTCCTCACCCTCCTGCTACGTCTGGAAAGAGGGGCGGGTCCCACAGATTTGTAGTAGGGGCGATGCTTCAAGATGATTCTCAAAATGGGTGGACGTGGCTGAAGGGGAGGCGTTGGGCCTGCGGTTTGCACAAGGGTTCTGCTTGGTGTGGGTTACTCTGGCGCGCTTGGGACTGTAAGCTGTAAGCGGGGCTGGATGCAGAGTCTAAAAGATCTAGTGAGAGATTCTTCCAGAAAGACAGGGAGGGGGTTTTACTTCGGATACCTTTTGATCATGCTAAAGATGATTTACTCTTACCTTTTAGGTGATATGGTCCCAAGGAAGTATTTAGCTTTACTTTGGGTATTTTAAATACCCCAAAGATGAAAACCATAAAGTGTTTAAGCAGAGAAGAAAAGGATGAGGTTTGGGGTTTAAAATATCATTCCGCCTGCAGTGCAAAATATGAATCAGAGTGGAGTAAGACTGCAAATAGAAACATCTGTTAGAACATGGTCCATCTCTTCATTCAGCAAATGTTAAAGAGCCAGATAGTGTTTTACGTGGATGGACTGTTAGTTAACCAAGAGCAGGATGGGGAGGACTTGAATGAAGCAGGGGCTGGAGAAGAAGGAAGCAACGAGGAAGCCAGTGAAGTCTCCAAAGCAACAAGGCAGTGACAGAGGGAAGAGTCTAGGGAATTTGCAGGTTTAGGGGTGAGGTGATGATTGACTCTTCCAGTCACCAGGAGTGGGGAATATAGGAGGACTAGGAGCAGGTTTTAGAGAAGAAGAGAGAGTGAAGCTTCTGACACGTTAAGTTTAAAATGGAACATCGAGGTGGAGACATCCTTGCTACAGTTAGGTCGACGGCACTGGAGCTCAGGAGAGGAACTGGGGAGGGGACGGACTCTGATCATCAAGTCCCTGGGAGCAAAGGGATTTCCTAGTAAATATATAGAGTGGGGGGGGGGTGTCACGGATAGAACTTGAGGGAACGCCAGCATTTAAGAGGCAGGCAGAAAAGGAGGAGCCAGCAACAAATGGGAAGGGGTAGTAACCAATGCAGGAGAAAGCAAATGGCTTGGTGAAGGTTTCAAGAAGAAAAGAATGCTCAATTTATCAGAAATTAAAGAACGGCCGGGGAAAAAGGGACTGAAATGAAGAGTGTTTCATTTTGCTGTGGACTTTGGCCCTGGTTGGTTTTTTCCATTGTTGACTCAGTCATTTTTAGGGAGTATGAACCAGGGTTGTGGCATAATCAGAGTGAGGAGATAGAGACAGCAGCTAATATGCTGCTTTAATGGTGTTCAGTGACAACGGCTAGTGCGTCATGCCCTGTCAAGGAAGCCCAGGTGGCCTCACTGGTGGCCAGCCCAGCGACTCTCGCCCGCGCCTCACTTCCGCGGCGGCAGACCCGCCATCCAGACGACTCTCCTCGGGCTTCCTTCCCACAGGCCGCCACGGGGTTGGGGTACAGCCTGACGAGCACCCCCTCTCCTCCCAGGTCGCAGGCTTTCCCTAGCTTTAGGGTTTGGGGGGCAGTATCTCTTAAGATGTTCAGAGACAGAAAGAAAATAGACGTTAGGGAGTTAAAAGACTTGCAAAGGCCATGGGGCCTTGGGCGCTGGTATGCAGTTTGATTTCCTTCCGAACTGAACCGGTGAAGAGACAGGCAATGTCATCTTTGTATGGTCATTTTTATTCTCTCTCTCCTTCTATAATGCACCCCCCCCCCCAACCCCCGTGTGCTGAAGTTGCAGGAGAGAGTGAGGCAGCAGCACAGACCGAGTCCGAGCTGCCTCTGTCTTATGGAAGATACACGACTGGGCTTTCATCTCCGAGGATCTCGGGGCCGGGTAATCTTCTCCTTTCTCCATAAAGGACTCCTGCCCCCCAGCACCACTAAGTAGAGTGAAAGCCACTTGAGGAAAGGGACTCTGCCCCCACCTTTGGTATCTGCGCCCCTTGGTGCTCACTACAGAGCAGCGTGCCGCCCCGGTGCTGAGCGTGCGCTTCGTGTGCACGTTCGGGTGAAGAGAATACATTTTATAGGGACCCTGCCTAGTGAGTGACATTACAGTGGTGTTGGTGTGAGCCACCAGCCGCCCCAGCCAGAGAGTGAGCCGAGATTCTTGCAGAAAGTGCCAAAGGGAAACCGTGCCCCTTTTGTTACTATTCCGAAGAGCGAGGACTGCCAGGTTCACGGGAATAGGGATGTCCGCAGAGGTCGGTGACTGTGGGATTCGTCTGATGTGGTTCATCAAACACGGAGGATATTCACCAACTCTGTGCTCGGTGTTAGAGCCTCTCCTGCCGGAGGTGGAAACAGCAGCGGTGGTTGGCTTGGCAGTGGGGGCTCAAGAGCTCTGCTCCTCTCGGGTAATTAAGAGGACATGAGGGACTCCATGGCAACAAGGTGACATTTGCTTTTCTTTCATTCCCTTTATGATGCCCTCCTGGAGATGTCAAAATAGAATTTCCTTCCCGTTCATTTTATCCTTGCTCAGGGAGATGTTGATTTCCTTTCCTTCTACTTGTGTCTCCAGCCGGGTCAAGAGCTGCTGTCGCCACTTTCTCAGGGGGAGCCGGGCTTCAGGAAGATTTGCTGCATGAGTGCGGGCGGTAGGGGCCTAGGGGCTGTGGGTGGCACCGTGGCAGGGTCACCCAGCCCGAAAAGGGGCTGCCTCTGCCCCCTGAGGGACTGTTCTGGTGCCTCCATCAGACATTCTTACTGAAGGGGTGGAACTTTAGAGAAAGAACACCAGCATTTAAGAGGCAGGGAGAAAAGGAGGAGTCAGCAACCAATGAGAAGGTGTAGTAACCGGGAGGAAGCCGATGGTTTTGTGAAGGTGTCAAGAAGAAAGCTGCTCTGAGTTTATCAGAATTCAAAGAGTAGCTAAGTAAGAGGGGACTGAAGAGACTCTACTTTGTTTGGCAAATCGGAAGCCATTGTTGACGGTTGTGTTGGAGGAGTATAAACCGGGGTCACAGGATGAGGCGTCAGTGAGAACAATAGAAGCAGTTTGGGGGAAACTTTGAGTGTGTCTGTTGAAACCAATGGCAAGCAATCAGAAGGGCAGGCACTAGTGTGAAAAGTGATAGTAATTGTAGCTTTCCGAAGGCCAACAGGAGGATGAATTCTATTAATATGCTGGAGTTTACAGGAAGAGGGTGCTGCACAGCTCCTCTTTGTGTCTGTTGAATCCAAACAAGATTTCAGTGAAAGAAAGGAGACCTTGTTGGAAACAGTCCTCCAGCAGTATGCCACAGACTGAACATCTTCAAGGAGGCATGCAGCTGTCCCATGTAGAGCTGAAAACATGCACGTCTTCTTTCCCAAAGAGGAAAACTCCTCTGAGTCACCGCATCCAGCTCCAAGTGCAGACTCGTAGGGGTGCTCCTGCCTCCTTGGGTTCTGCCATAATGTGAATGTTCTGGAACCGCAGGCTCAGCTGTAGAGTTGGCCCCCCCACCAACACACTTTATAGGAAATAGTAGGAGAAAGGGATGGGAATAAAGATGATATTAATGAAAATTTATATGTCATTGCAGCAGATAGCAAATAAGAAAAATGGATAAATGTTTTAGAGCCAGTTCTGATCAGAGGACTTACGACTTTCCCCTCTCTACTTCCCTTTCCCTGTTCTTTTCACCTTCATCTGGTACCTTCGTTGTCTGAGGTTTTTTACCCAGTGGTGTGATCCTAATCATCATTCCTGAGGGCTCTAAACCCTTGGGAGTCCTGTAAATATTTGGCTAATAAGGTGTTCCCTTAACTAACCAGTAGACACAGCAAAGCTGGGAGGCCTACAAAGTCCTCTAAGGTCCACCTGTGCTCCTTCCTGCTTGCATTGCAGGACCCTATTGCCCTTGATAGCGAGTGTCGATCTTTCCAGCAAATGCCATTACCTCTCTTGTTCACCTAGATCCATGAAAAGCTTTGGATGACTGGGTAATAGTAGTAGACTTTGAATCAATGGAAGCATTGTGTGTCCCCATGTGAAAGCATTTCTTCGCTGGTAAAATATCTATGAGCAACTAGATCACTGATTTTCAGGGATGGGCAACAGCTATTTTAGGAGTGGATTAGAGGTATGATAGTGAGAGGTGCCACTCCCACTTCTACTCCTTGGATTCCATGTATTTAAGCTGAAGGCAAGAGCACTGTATGTAGTTCACTGGTTCAGAGCCCTTGAACATCACAGGTAAAGTCAGCATTCCAACATCATAAGACAGTGACTTTCATCTGGTGTCACTGTGGAACTATTTCTAGAATAGTCTGTAAGGCAGCTGCTCCTGGATAATGGCGTAAGATCAGAAAATGCCATGGGTATAGTGCACTGTCTTACTCTATTTGCATAAAGTGAGGTCACTAGATAGAAGCCAAGTTATGTCTAATAACATGACAGTGAATAAGATAGTCAGTGGTGGCAGAAACATGGTGGGTATGGAAAGCAAATGGCATCCAGAATAAGGGTAACTCTCTGGCATCTCCAAGATGGAAGGGGTCTAGCAATCAACCTCATACCAGAGTAGAGAGGCCGGGCAAGTTAGACACTCAGCAGTGGTGATGGCCAGGTTACTTTGGGGGAGGGGCAGTCTGTGTTGTGGATCCCACACAAAGCTTTCATTGTGTCTACTATGACTTTGGTCATGAGTCTGTTTAAAATCATTAGAATGGCTTTGGAAGGAGGTGGGTTGATATGCACCAGTGTCACCATGTTATTGAGAACAGCAGGGGCCCTTTGGTTATTTACGTGGATCACAAATATTCTCATTGATCTCATTCTGAGAAGTTCACTTACATAATTCATCCCCAAATCTCATCAGCACTCCTCCAGGCATACCAAGGAGGGCCATCAGTGAACAGAGCTTATTTTCCCCCCTCTTTAATCAAGTCCTCATGGGGCCTTAGGAGTCGGTTGAGAGAAAGATGGTGATTAGCAGGAGTCAGCAAATTGGGAAAGTAAGGTCCCTTTTCCTGCAGCGTACTTGTGACTTTGGGACCCTGTGTGTGCATGTGCATGTGTGTATGTGAGACTGTGTGTAAGAGAATGTGTGAGAGAGAAAGAGAGTCTGTGTGTGTGTCCATCCATTGATGGTGGAGTGCTAACCAGGCACACCTGACTTTCTGGCCGGGCAGGTCAGATAGCTCCAAGGGGACTAAGGACGTTTCCGGTAGTGCGGTCCTCTGGTGTCCTGTGGTTAGGCATAGCTCAGCTGGTAGATGATGAGTTGAAGCAGCATGTCCAATTGTATATACACTGTCTCCAAATTCTGAAGAGGCTTCCCAACAATCGCACCTCTTTCTTAGGACTAAGTGGCATAAGGTGGATCTACTTGTTTTTAATTTGGATCTTGACCCCCCAGAAGTTTCTCTAAGATAATTCAGCCTATATTCTATTTCACTTTTGAATGTTTCTATCTTATGAAAACATCTGGTGTATTTGGCACTTGTAGTTTTATGAACATGATACTATTAGTGTACCAAACCAACTGTAGGTCTTTCGTGGGAATGAGACAAACTTGATTTTTATGGATGAATTAGGGGCTCAGAACTAGAGAGGTAATACCATCCTAAGGAAATGCTGTAGAGGTGTACTTTTATCCCAACAAGTTTAAAGTGTACTACTTTTGATATTCACTAGTTATTATGAAATAGAAAAAATGTTCCAGGTCAAGACCTGATAATCAGGTATCAGGTCCTCTTGGAATATGTCCTAATACATCACATCTGGAAGAGCATCTCTAATTGGAGTCCCTGACTGTATTAAACTCACCGTGATGCAAACTTTTCCAAGGCCCCTCTATCTCCACCTGCCAAATTGGCAAGGTAAATGGGGATTTGACTAGAATCCTTTTACTTACATCTTTTGGGTCTGTTGATGTTAGTCTTCATCTCTGTAATTTTATCAGAGATGCCATGATGCTCTTGGGTTACTATTTTGATAGGGAGAGTAGTGCCTGCAGCTTCTGTTTCCTACAGTGATAATCTTTAGTTCATGGATCTGGGAGCAAATTCTTTCTTCAAGAATTCAGAAAATAATCACAGATGAATTTGGGGTCCCACTGGGCCTACTGTGAAACAGATTCAAGTCAAAAGTCTAGTTAGGATTGCCCTCATATGTTCCCATCTCACTTATGGATCAGAATAGTGCTTCGGGTTTCTATATATTAGAGTTAACTTAGAGTCAGTGGTCAATGATCCCCTTAAGTTCTGGACATTTAACTTTCTCTAGGAACACAATCTTCCAAGGAAATGATTTAAGTATGTTTATGAAGCACTAGGAAGAGTGGTATCATATTGTGTACTTGTGGTATTATAGGGTTTTTTTCTCTCACAGTGACTTAGCCTTCCCTTCATTCAAGAGGCTCTAGATCTGGGAATTGACTCAGGTCTTGGATTTGACTGACGGGCTAGAACACTCACGGTGGCTTAAGTCAGGTCTCTGTTTACTAAGACTTGCTTTTTCTCCCAGATACACATATTTATAATAATGATAGCTAGTGTTTATTGAGCCAGACTCTGTGCCTGACATTATCTGAAGAACTTCATATACCAACATATACCTCGTGGCAACCCTATGAGCCCGTGGTACTGTAATCTTTATATTTACAGGTTGGGAAACAGACACAAAGTTCAGTAACTTGTCCAGGTTAAGTTATAGAATTCCTCACCTATTTAAGGTCTGGGAGCTTCATAATCAACTACCTTGTAGCAGAGATGCCTGTGGATCAGAGCACTGGGGCTGGTGAGGGGGCCACATGGCTTCCTGTGCTAACATGCGCAGTTGGCCTCTGTGTGGGGGGGGGGGGCTGGGGGGGAAGCCACTACTTCATCTTTATTACTTAAGGAGTCTGTTCTCCACATTGAAATGAAGAATCTCCTCGTCCCCTAACAGCATCCCTGACTCAAAGAGAATGGCCCTGACAACACATTTCAGAGAGTCTTGTACTCCCCTCACTCATGTATTTCTCAAAGTCTTGGTGAAGGGAGTGTCATCAGTGCTGTCTTGGGGACATAATTAGGGAGTGGATTTAGCAGGTCACACTTGATAAATCTACCCTGACATTTCTAGTCCTTGAAATGATTCTATTACTTCCTTTTATGATTTCCTGAAGAATTTCTGGCCTCTCCGTCCCATAAGGATGGGCGGTGGTGGGGGCTGGGTCTCCAGACCTCAGACAGCACTGTTGCTGCTGCAGCTGGCCTGTGGATAACTCCACCCAGTGTACCATCTGTCCTCTTCATCTGGAATACTCAGAACCCATTTTCACACATGTTGGTCAGATTTTTGTCAGTATAAAGTAACAAAGTCTCGCAGTCTTCCGGAGTGAAGAAAGCCTTGGGACATGCCGGGGTCCCTCCCAGATACAGAGGAGGAGTCTGAGAGATGAGGAAAACTGACTGATCTTGCACAGTAATTTCCTTAAAGGATTTCAGTAAAGAAAGAGTCCTCGGTCAAGGCCAGATCGGCCTTATCTCACAGGGAAGGGGGGACTGCTTCTGCTGGCTAAGGGGTGCTCATGAAGGTTTGGGGGTTCAGAATATTCGGAGTAATCATGGGCCTCCACTTTAGTCCTTTGAGGGTCCCACTGTATACATTGGTGCTCTAACTTTTGTGATGATTACTTTGCAAGAGTGAGAACTCATTTGACATGGTAATTTGATAAACCTAACAATCAAACTTGGTTGGTTTTGGCTCTCTGAGACCTATGATCCCAGGAAATAAGAGGTTTTTTTTTTTTTTTTTCTGTTGGTTGTTGTTTTGATTTTTATTTACTTATTTTTTGTTTTGTTTTGCTTTTAAGAGGGAGTGATAAAAGATCCCCGGATTTCAATCATTGCTTAAATGAGAATTTAGGAATTTGGGCCTGTCATTCTCTTTTTACTCTCCTGTTGAAGCTCCCCGTGGGAGTCAGAAGCAAGCAGTCTGTACCACATTTCTTGGATTAAAGGACACCATGCTCTTAATCACTGTAGTTTGGGTTCCCCTGAGAGGCTAGATTACAGGTGGATGGTGGGGGTTTTCTTGGAGTTAGCATCTGTGGAAGGAAACGGATGGAAGTGGGACTGGCCAGGGGGAGAACCGAGCTGTGACGCAGCGAGAGCATCACTTGATCCTGTAGCAGGTTGTGCCAGTGAGATGATCCTTGACTGTCAACCTAGGAGGAGTGAGGGGACAGGCCTTCACACCCACGTGTCAGTCAGTCACTGGATGCCACTGTCCCAGAAAGGGTGTGATGATGAGGCAGCTTCCTCGAGCCAAGGCCACCCCCAAAGAGGCTAACAGCTGACGGTTTCTGCTGGCCGCACTCCCCCATCAGCTGGGATAATACGCCTTCCATTTCTGGAGGAAGATCTGAGGGGCGTGCCCTAGTGTCCACCACAATAGCGTATGCTTGGCCATTCAAGGACTTGGTTGCTGTTTTCGAGGGGACCGCAGGCAAAAATGATTTAATGAACAATTTCAAGATTGTGCTCCTGAAGCTTCCAGAGCCTCACTGTTTGTTATTAGCTGGATTTTCACTGCCTTAAGCCCCAAAGAATGCAGGTTATAAATCAAGAGTCCCTAGATTGCCCTAAGGGTTTGATGCCTATAGCTACTGGAGTATCAGTTTCTGAACTAGAATATTTTTTCCTTGGGAGTAGCAAAGAAATTAAAAAAAAAAAAAAAACAACTTTGGATGGTTAATGTAGAAAGCCAAATGCATTAAATGAAAAATGGGTAGTTCTTGGAGGGCTGGGCACTGAGCTCTGGGCTGTGTGGCCAGGACAATATATGTCTCACAGCGGACCCTGGGAGGCTGCTTGCCCCTGCCACAGCTACTGTTGGCACCTGTCTCTGTAGCCCACGCCATCGGCCATTTGGTGCCATTGTTGATGCCACTGCCACCAGAGTGTCCCTGTGTGATTGGCAGAGAGGAGGTAAAGTGCAGTCCCTTCCCCTCTGGGGAAACAAGCGTCTGGCATTTTCCATTCTACAGTAGGAGGAAGGCTGCATCTACTACAAGGACTCGTAAGATGGGGACTTTCCTGAACACAGGATGCTGGGCAACCAAAAGTAATTAAAAATAGTCACTGTATCGTTAAACTTGACCGCTCAATCCATACCTTAGTCACCATCCTATCTCTTTTCTTCCCCAACACAACAGTATCAAGCTACTGCTTGCATTTTCATTCTAGAACACAATAATTTAACTTTTCATACCCCCTTACTATACCTATACATGCTTCTCATTCTCTCATCCTTGCAATATAGTTATTTTCAGTTTCTGCTTAGATTAGTATGTAATGCTTTTGTTATGGGACAATCTGAGTTATGTATTTATCATGATTACTTTTACTGCATAATTTTTAGTTTCCCTAAAGTTATTAATTGTCTTTGCTTGCTTTTCTGTGTATTCATCATTAATTTATCCCCACATTTCTCCCCCGACTATGTACATCTCCTTTGCATGTGTTGATATAATCTACCCACTTTATCTTCAGGTCTTTTCTGAAGCCTTTTGTCCTGTGCCCCCTGGATGTGTTGATCTCCAGGCCTGCTGCATAACTGTTTTCCGGGGAAGTTCCTTTTTCTGTTATCCTGGGGATTTGCTTTGCTTCTTTCTTGTTTCCTGGGGTGTGTGTTCTTTGGGTTACTCCTCCGTTTTGGCAAAGCGTATTTTTGAGTAGCTTTCTGAAAAAGGATGCAGGGAGTGGTCAGTTTTTGATCTCCTACATGTCTGAAATGTCTTTAGTCTGCTCTCTGGATGCTGTATGCGGTGGCGAGATAGAGAATTCATTTGCTCTCACTCGATTTTTGAGGACGTTGCTCCATTATTTTCTGGCTTGTGGTGCTGCCGTTGAGTCCAAAGTCATTCTTTTTCCTGGTCTTGTGTATGAAGCCTGACTTTTGATCGTCCTTTTGGGGAGCATTTAAGGTCTTTGTCCAGAATGTTCTAAGATTTCATAATGATGCATCCTCAAAAAGGGAATGGATTTTCTTTAATTCCGGGTAAAATTCTTGAATTATTTTGCAAATGATTTTGCTACTGCCACTTTCCTCTCTTACTGTCTGTCTCTCATCCTTTTATTCAGTTGGAGCTCCTAGAAAGGGCTTCTGATTTTCTAGTGCTTTCTCTCCTATTTTTCATCTTTTTTTTTTTTTTGGTGTTTTCTGGACTACTTTTTTTCAACTTTCTCTGCTAACCTTTCTCTTAGTATATTTTAAAAAATTTTGGCTTCAGTAGTTTTAGTTTTCAAGAGCTCTTTTTTGGTTTTCACATGTTGGTCTTCTGTAACATTCTCATCATGAATTGTGGTATCTTCTCTTATTTCACGGATGGTGTTACACATCTTTAGAGGGAGGGTTTCTTCTCTTTGCAGTGCTCCTTCCTCCAGGTCCCTGCTTTCTCCTTTGTTTCTTTGGTGTCTTTGATGGTAATAAATGTCTGGTGACTCTTGGCCATTCATTTTTTAGCATGAGCTTCTTAAAGGTAGGAGCCAGAGTTTCTTTCTCCTGACTCTGGTACCCCAGTTAGGCTGTGCATATAAGAAACCTGATGGCAGTGTGCAACCACGTAAGCTTTTATTTTTCTCTGAATAAGAAGGGAAAGACAAGCAGGTCAGGGTTGGTGTAGCTGCCCTGAGAAGTTATCAGTGTCTCAGGCTCCTTCCAGCTTTCCGTAGCTTGTGGTCTCAAGACAGCTTCACTTTCGGACATGTACATATGCATTTTAGGAGGGGAGACAAAAAGGTTAAAGGTAAGTTTCAAATCAGTCTTTACTTTTTATTGGAAAAACAGTAGTTTTCCCAGAAGCCCCATGGGACAGAACATTGCTCACATTCTTACGAGACAAATACAGGGTCATGGCCATTCTAGGTGCAAAGCACCATACGAGGGCACATTATAAGCAAAATGAAGATTCTTTGAGGAAGAAAGGGTGAACGAATGGGTGAATGGCAGTGTCCGCCAGCCCGAGCACAGTGTCTGGCACTTAAGTATTCGTTGGATGGACAAATGAAAGAAAAAATCTACAGAGGAGGGATGCCCATATGCCAAGAAATCGAAAAATTTAAAAATTCACACATGGGGTTAATGGCGCAACACCACTGTGAAAAATTAAGAATGCTTTGTGTTTTTGCCACTATAAAAATGAATAAGAGCAGATTCTCTCAGCAAATGCCATAACCAAAGGCAAATGGGGCCAGTTTTGTCCATTAAATCAGTAGTGTAGTGCTCTGGCATGGTTATAGACAGAATTCTGTCCCAGTAACGAAAATGGGAGAACTGTTGATTTTCTTTAAGAGCCTGCCTTTCTAGGACTGTCTTCTCATTTTTCTAAATTCTCATTCCCAATTTTAGGCTTTCTGGCCCATTCTCCACTCCCTTGACCTAGCTTATCCATGATGGATGATGTGGCCCACACGGGGGTTGCGTGTGTACATATGTGCATCGGTGGGCTATTTGAGTATTTCAGACCTGCACGCTTGTCCCAGTGTATCTATTGTGAACAAACCTGGGAGGAGCTGGGTGCATCTTCTGGATGGCCTGAACGTGGTGCCATGTGACCTGGGGATCTAGCCGAGACTTTCCTTGTGAGACAGAGATAAGACAGTAAAATTACTGGTGCTAGGACAAGATCCCCTCTTGTTTTCTGAGGCTGTTTTTTTTTGTGGCATCCCCTTTGCTCTGGGCTGCACCTTCTTTTAGGTCCCAGACATTTGAGAGAAGAGAAGCAGGTGCCTCTTAAAAAGTGGAAGCCAGATGTTCATTGCCAGCTGTGCTAGACCTCCTACACAGCACCTGGGAGCTTGCCCCAGCAACAGACAGTTCTGTGCACGTATTTGCCAGATGTTGATGCCCCCGAAGCCAGAGCGGGCTGCAAGGACGAGAGCACCTTCGCAAAAAGTCAGTATACGGCCCAGGGGACAGGCAGACTGAACCCCTCAAATCAACAGGCTCCTAAAATAGAGTGAGACCACTGTCACTCTATAACTTTGTAGGTATGCTTGTCTCTTTAATAATCCCCTCTCTTGTGGCATTCCATTGGAATTCTCGGTCATTCTTCCTAACTTCCTTCCCAAGTGCTGTATGTGGTGAAGGCCTGACTTGGGCTAATATGCATAAGGGAAAAATTATTACTTCAGGTGTGTCAACATTTCTTATCCACTACACTTATTTGATTTGTGTGAAATGAGACCTCATTTTTGGATATTTCTGGATGGTTATAACTTCACTAAGAAAATGTACTTGACCTTCAGAACCATGTATGATTAATTATTTCCTTCCAGCATTTCTCAGTAGGATCTCAGGCTCACTCCGTGTCATAACAAATGACTTAAAAAAAAATCGAGGTGCAGGATCCTATTATGCTAACAAACCTCTTTGCTTTTCTGTACATCTACAAACAAGGCCGTAAATACCATTTGCCCTTGTGCTCATTATTGTCAGTTCGGCCTGCAGCCACATTAGTGTAGGCTCTGTTGCAAATATTCTGAACCGTGTGATCTTACAGATGTAAACTAGAAATTCCATCAAACACTCAGTTCGAGACTTTCTTCCAGCACCCACGGATAACGTTGCAGCTCCAGGGCTGTTTGCCAAGAGCTTGGTGTAGAAACATGGACTGGGACAGGTAGAGCCTGTGCCCCAATTGTCCTCCAAGACAGGAGAATAGGACTTATTCTCCTATGAAAGTCCAGTAAGATTTGAGGTCAGTAACCAGAGTCAGGAGAACTTAGGAGGCTCTTCTGAATTGTTGAAACAGAAATTTGCAGGTGACTAGATTTTCAGAGCTATACTGACTAAGCCAGGTGATAAATTTAAAGTGAGGGTTACAAGATAGATTAAAAGTTATCAAACGGGACTACAAAGAACTTACAAGTCTGCAGGATTTCTGCCTGTCGGGTTGGAGGGGGTCCATGGCTGATTACGGAGGAAGATGTGAGCAGGAGACAGTAACACACACAGCTTCATGGGGGTGATCCTTCACAGGTGTGCACTGGCAGAAGTCCCACACAGTGAGGTCTTCTGAGTCTCCCTTCTGAGGGAGGGGGGCCCTCAGAAGAGGAGCAGGGCCAGGGGACTCCCTGGGAAGGGTGGAATCAGGGCAGAGGGGGTGTCTAGGTGGCGTGATGGGGAGCTGGCTGGGGAGTCTCTGAGTTAGCTCTGAAGGGCGCCAGTGGCTTGAGGTCTCTGTAGCCCTGAAGTTGGTCTTCTCTATGGCTCAGGTTTTAGGCACAGTTTCACAGGGTATGCAAAGCAGGCCGGCCTAGATGGCAAAAAGTCTGTTGATTTGGGCTATGTTTAGAACAATTGGATGTCTAAAAATTTGAGTCTGGCACCAGTAGGCTTCGAACTAACAGCCTGATGTGCAGAAACAGACAACCTAGAAGCCAGTGCTCGGGGGCCATCTTTGGCTCATTTATAGAACACTGCCTCCTCTCAGGGTGTGGTGCCCGTCAGCGCACGGGTCCTCTGGCGAGATCTAGCTTAGGGCGCAGGGAGCAGCTCGCAGCTGCGTTGGGTCGGGTCGGAATGTCTGGCCAGGAGGTGGAGCCTTGTGGCAAAGAATGAACTGATTGATTGATACCTTCTTTGATTTAGGTGACAAGGATGTGAAGTCTAGCCTCTGTCCTTGTAGAACGCATAGTTTAAAAAGTTGTTCGGGCAAAAAAGCAAAAAACCCCAGAACCAAACGGCAAAAAATGCACTCCCCACCCCCAAAAAGAACCACGGTCATTAGAGTTTCAAGATCTATGGTAAGGGCAGAAAAGCAAATTTGGAACATGCAAATTCGGAACATGGCACTACTAAGCAGTTGGCTGTGGGGGATGAGGGCCAGAGGGAGAAGTCAGGGATGGAGGCTGGGATTCTGCCTGGGCACCTGGTGGCCAGATTCCTTCAGCCTTCAGATCCACCCTTACTGGGGCTCTCTACCCAGGCACTCCTGCGCCTCGAGATGTCGTCCCGGCACTCCTGTGACCAGTTGATGATTGAAAGCAACAACGGACCACTTTCTTTGAGCTGCTGCACTACATGAATGTAGGTGCTGGTTTCTAAAGGCCTAGGCCTGGGCTTAAACTAACCATTGTCTGTGTCATCCTCTCTCCTGAGTGTGTAGAGGACTTCTGAAAATTGAGTACAGCACACTTTGCTCCCTGTTACAAGATTTCTGTTGAGATTCGGTGTGAGCTTTCAGTTACTCCAGTGCTCCTGGATTTTAGCATGCTGAGTTGTCGTCTTTTTCTTCTACCTTTTAAAAAAGATTTATTTATTTGAGAGGGAGAGAGTGAGAGCAGGGCCTGGGAGGGAGTGAAGTGCAGAGGGAGAGGGAGAAGCAGGCTCCCCAATGAGCAGGGAGGTTGATGGTGGTGATGGTGGTGGTGATGATGATTGATGATGTGGGGCTCCATGATGCGGGACTCGGTCCCGGGACCCTGGGATCATGACCTGAGCCAAAGGCAGACGGTTAACTCTGAGACACCCAGGTGTCCCGAGAGATTTTGAACCTTGGAAACTTAGAGCCAAATTAGATCTCACAGATTAACATTCTCATTTTACAGATTGGTAAATGGAGGCCCAGAGAGGCCCATTGGCTTTTTCAGCATCACAGCTGGTTGGTGGCCAAGCCAAGGGGTAGCCAAGTGTGTTGCTGTTCAGGCCCTTGTTCTTTCCGCTGCCTTCACTGCTCTCACTTGGCTCTGGTGCCTCGACTGCTGCTCACGCGTGGCAGTGTCTCGGTTACTGCCGCGGGGAGCGGGGAGGGCGTGTGACACGGACGGAGGGTAAGGAATGAGAAACGGGAGGGGGACCGTAGTGAGTCTTAAAACGCAGCGTGGATGGTTAGAGCACAGCCGCTTGCTGTTGAGCGGCCTGAGCCCGTGGGAGTTGCCAAGGAGGCCTCCTGGGGCAGGCATGGGGGGAGGGGAGCTCCGAAGCCCACTGCGCCCCCTGCAGGCAGAAAGCACGCTCATTGGTGTTACAGAGGTGCCAGCCCAATGTCTTTGCCAAAAGGCACCTTGCTCACTTTATTGAGGGATTTTCTCAGCACCTTCCTGATGCCAGACTGTTACCCAAACGAGTTTTTAATGAGTTGGCTTGCTCACCAGTGTGCATACTAGCTGTGCGCGCAGAGTGGGGAATCAAAGCTCGTCTCTTTTCCCAGACGCCATCCTCTTGTCCTATTTACCTTTGGTTTCTTGTCTAGATTATTTACAAGGATTTGCTCGTTGACCTGTTTTCCTTACAACTGATTTTTAAGCTCAATATATTCGGAATTTTCCCTTATACAATGAAATATTCTTACAGATTCTGTTCTTTTAGAATATGATTTTTGCCATTTTTATGGTGTTCCTACCCATGGCTTTGCTGTAATTTAGCCAACCAATTCTGTTGTTGATCTTTGGCTTGAATTTTGCCGTTATAAATAGTGCTTCAGTGAACATAGTTCCATAAGCCCTTTTGATCATCCCTGATGGTTTCCTGAGGGTGATTTCCTAGGTCAAAAGCTAGGCTACTCCTTGCCACACTTGTCTTTAGATAGGGCCATTTTTCTCTCCCAGCTTTACCAGTGTTTTCACTGTGGGCGTGGAGGGCTATGATTGTTTTGTGCAGTGAGTTTCTGTTTGGAAGGCCTAGGTGCCCCCCGCCCCCCAATCTCCCTCCCTCCCTTTCCGATTCTCTTTCCCTGCTCCCCGCTTGGGGGTTTTGAGCATCCCTTTGCTACAGTTCAGTCACAGGTTTAATCTTTGCATTCTGGAGGAAGCGGCCGTCAGGCTGCCATCGGAGCAGTGAGCTGTGGGAGAGCAGGATGGGCTCGAGCCTGAGGGAGATGCCACAGGCAGGGAGGGTGAGGCGTGGAGCCTGGCTGGTTCTCCCAGCGTTTCTGAACTGAGCTCTGCTAAAAGACAGCCGGTGCCCCATGGGAGCCTCGCTGGCTTTCACGGAGCTTCATTTGCCTGAATATTGAGGTCGTGAACCCACCACTTATAAATATGGGCTCTTAGATGGGACCAACCTTTTTCCTTTCTGCAAGATAAGTTGTTTTCAGAGTCTTTCAAATACCTCCTATGGAAGGGTTTTGGAAAACATTCTATATTAATAGAAGATCCGGATCATCGAGCACCAGGAGTAGCAAGGTTATGAGATTTGGGATTCTGGGGTGTGAAACCCGTTCTCGAAAGGTGTGTGACTCCATTGAAAAGCTGCACATTTCTTTAGTAGGGTGATGGCTTCCCACTGTGCATTGACTAAAACCAGACTGGTTTTTAATGTGCTCTAGGTTTGGCTCCTAGCCGCATCCCTGATTTTCTCCCATCACTTTGCCCTTTGCACTTCTCCTCCACACAGGCTTCTCTCCAGACACGCATGGTCCCGCCATAGGGCATTTTTATTAACTGTCCCTTCAGGTTGTTCTTCCCCTTCATCATCGTATGACTTCTCCTCATTCTTGTCTCAGCTGAAGTGTCATTTCCTAAGAGAAGCTTTCCCCTGCTTCTGGCGGAGGGGAAGAAGTAGCTTCTTCTATTTCCCAAGAGAGAAAGCTATTTCCCAAGAAGAAATAGCCAATCAGAATTTTACATCATCCTGTTTTCTGCACTGGGCTGATCACCATCTGAGTTTTTCCTTTTTGTCTTCTCACCACTTATTATATGTGTGATGATGGAAGTAGGAGCCTTATTTAAATTGGTCACGTTGGTGTTCCCAGTGCATAGAATAGTAGGGAGCTAATAATTGACACTATTTATTACATGTGATGTAGACAGTTGGCACTATTTACTGTTAAGAGCAGGTGTCCTCAGTAGACTCACTTGGGGTTTGAAGATCTGAGCTTTTAGTCTTCCTATTCAGTAGTTCTGGGACCTTGGAAAAACCACTTATCTCACTGTCTTATCTTTATTAATTTACGTAAAGATTTTAATTATTTATTTAATAGATTTTATTTGAGAAAGAGTGAAAGCATAGAGGGAGAGTGAAAGGGAGAAGCAGACTCCCTGCTGAGCAGAGAGCCCGATGTGGGGCTCGATCTCACGACCCTGAGATCATTGAACTGAAAGCAGATGCTCAACTGATGGAGCCCCCAAGGCGCCCTAAAGATTTTATTTATTTGAGAGAAAGAACACGAGCCAGGGGGAGGGGCAGAGAGAGAGGGAGAAGCAAGGTCCCCGCTGAGCAGGGAGCCTGATGCAGGGCTGGATCCCAGGGTTCTGGGATCGTGACCTGAGCCAAGGGAGATGCTTAACTGACTAAGCCATCCAGGCACCCCATCTTTATTTTTTAAAATAAGAATTATAGCCCTTACCCAAAGAACCCCAAGGGGTGTGTGAGAGGAATAGCTATGGTAACGGGTGTGCAAGCTCTTTGTGAACTTGTAACCCTTCAGCGAATGGAAATTGTCATTACTTGTCTAGTGGGAGTACACGGGACTGCTGGGGGTGCCTCGGAAAACCTGGGGATAGAGAAAATAGAGCCTGTTACAAAGAGCAGATTATCCTGTCAGTGCACAGTGGATCAGAGATGTGGGTCTTGCCTTTACTGATGACCGCTTCAGTGGACGTTTTCTCACACCCATGGAAAGATTCTGCCAACCGGAAAGGTTGTTGGTTTGGTCAGAAATGGAGAAACATCGCCCCAAAGGCAAGTCCTGACAATTGCCCTTCAAGCATTGACTGGGAGGGGTACCCTGTTCCAACCACTTGCTTTGTCATGTCCGGTGGCAGAATATCCCTGTGGTGGGGAGGGTGCCTTCATCTCTCAGAGCCGGATGCCTTTAAAGGTTCATTTTCTCTGGCCAGTGCCCTGGCCCCGATTTCTGCCTCACCAAGCCATCCTTGAGTGCATAATTTGATTTCCTGTGTGGTTGGCCCAGAGAGCAAAGAGGCTTGCGTAGGAAAATGTGAGGCCCCTGTTATCTTGGAGGTGATATCTCTCACTCTTAATTGACGATTGACATTCCCATATTACAGATGTGTCGCCATGAGCTTGCTCGGTATGCAAATACCTCCTGACACAGATCCCTCTCAGGGGGCTGACTGCCTGGGGGTGGGGGATCAGCCTGGCTGGGGTCTTTGTCAGCGTATAGCTGCCTTGTCCAGAGGCCCCCAGCGGGTATCACAGCTTTCCATTTGTAATGTGATCCTGGTTTAATCTGATGCACTCTCTGGACACTCTTGAATGCAGCCATCAATTTTGTATATGTGGGCGCATATGTGTGTGCCTGTGTGATCGGTAGCAGGAGTTCAGGGTAGACATACTAGAGACGGCCAGCAGGTGGCAGTAAAAGCTAGGTAGTCATTTGAGCAATGCAAATTAGACAAAATTTTATTGGTCTAATATTCAGCCTCCCAGGCAGTTTGCAATGTATTGAGGTGGTGGTGAGGCGGTAGTGTTGCTTCTTGGCCAGAAAGAGGAGGTCTGCCAGAGTAGCCATTTTCATCTCCATTTTCACAACCGCCCTGAGTCTTACCACTTGAAGTTCTTTTCATGAAATTCTCCGGCAAAATTAAAAACTCTTAATTTATTATAGTTTCCAGATTTTATGTAGAACGTAGTTTTATATATAGACTGCAGATCAGATTGTCACTGGATTTCAGCAGCGAGCGTCTCTCAGCTCCTTAATTTCTAGATGTTCCCTGAACTGAGTCGAGCTCAGGGCTGTCCTGAGACTCCCAGGCCACGGCCTCCTCTGCCTCTCCTCCCTCGATTCTGCGGAATTGGTTCCGTTTAAGGACCATTGCTGTCCCTGCTGCGCATTGCCCTGATTATCACATGGCACTTGGTTCTTTTTCTTGATTTGTGTGTACACACACACACACGCACAGGTCTGTTCAGGAGAAGCAGTTGGGTGTGGAAGGGACTTCACTAAAGGTTGGGAAGGAAGCCCCCAGACAACTTAGAGTTGACAACTGGGGCTCGACGGTTCCTCTGCCGCGCCTGAAACTCAGACTGTTCTCTAGCCGTGCGGCTCCATCCTCCCGGCTGCCCTGCTGCTTTCCTGCCCTTCTCCCCTCATGAACAGCCCCCATCTCCTGTCTTCTTACAGACCAATCTTTCCAAAACACCACCCAAATCCAGCTCACATTCTCGCTTGCTTTCTCAGATCATTTCTTAGGAAGTCGTGCTCTCAGCTGGCCGGCGCGACCCTTCCTGACCATGCCTGTCTCACTGCTGGAGCCAGCAGGCCAGCTGGGAAATGCTCCCCGCCCGCCCCGGCGTGCTGGCTGCCTCACATCTTCCTGCCGGGCACACGTCCTTGGCTGCCATTTCTTCCATCCGGCTGACTCTTCCTTCCAAACAGCTCACTCCTGGGCTACTTCCCCTGCTCCCTCAGGTTTAGACGATGCCTTCCCCCGCTGACCTAATCAACTCCTTTGGGTTAGGAGAGAGAAATTGAGTGTTCTCGTCCTGAATTGTCTCTAACTTGGTATCCCAAGCATATTAAGGGAGTTTAGATGGGCTTGATGATTGCCAAGTGTTAATTGAAGGAGGAACCTTCCTCAGATCTAATTCTGATCAATGAAAAAATGATCATTTTTTGGTCATTTAATGCAAATCAATTCAACAAAGTTTCGTTGAGCTTCCAGAAGGAAATCATTACCCACTCATTCATTCTCCAAACCTTCGATAGGCGCCTGTTGGGTGCACATGGGGGCCGGAGGGGGTGGCAGGAGGTGGGGACGTGCATGGTTGCAGCTGCAGCTGGGGGCTGTGGGAGACACTGCAGTGTTAGCGGTAGGAGCTCAGTCCGTTAAAGCGACTGGGGCAGGTGATGTGCAGAAGATCCTCAGATTGCTGGGGACTTGGACAAATCCTGCCTTTCACACATTTCTCCTCCTGGGAAGGGGCAGATGCTCAGAGTGTAACCTTCCTCTTCTGAAGGGTTAAAAAAAATCATATAATATCCTATGTAATTGGTATATTTTAAACCATTGTCACATACCTCAAGGACTGTCACAGTAGAGAGAACATAATGTGATGAATCTATAGATTAAGATAAATATGTGGATAAAACATATAACATAGCTTGGTTACTTTGACAGTTTTTTTTCCCCCCCTGAAATGCTAGCAGGTTTGGGAATTACTTGAGGATTCACCCTTGGAGGAGGCTTTGATAACTGGCCGTGATTTTAGATTTTTTCTCTTACACTGCTCCTTACATCATGGAATTGAGTTAAGTTTTGCTGAGAGTTGTCTGCAGCACGACTTGTGGTGGAGGTGACTTATTTTAGCAGAGCTCTGCAGAGAAGCTGAGGGCTCTTCCCTCTAACGAGAGGATTAGATTGTGCCCGAGCGGCTGCTGACTTCCCCTCAGGCTAGCGGAACACTGTTTCTTCACGGTTAAGTTGTGGTTGTCAAAATTATAGTGGCCTTTAGCTAATCAAATTAAAGGTCAATCCTGTGGCACAAGATTTTGCTTTGGAATTCCTTGCGTGTTCTCTCTTTGGATTACTCAGTGACGAACGTCAGAGTGAACTTCGAACATTGCCTTTGAAGTTGTGGCATATAACAAACTCTCTTGAGAGGCCTCTTTTTCCTTTTCTGTGCATGAAAGAACAGAAAGGTAACCTCACCTTTCCCAAGAAAATTGCTATGTTACACTTCGGTGTGTATTTTTAAACGTGGGGAAAAGGAAGCATGGCGTGCGTCCTCTAACTCAGAATTTCTCGCACTCGACCGACCGCAGCTTCCTGCTACAGATGGCTCCTGACGTACGGCGGGTCGACTGTACACTTTGACTCCAGGATGATGCCAAAGCAACGGGCATTCAGTAGAAACCATACTTTGAATTACAGATTTCCGTTTTTTTCCCGGGCTGGCGACATCCCCATAGGACGTGCTCTCGTGAGGCTGGGCAGCAGCGAGGAGCCGCACGTCAGCCGTGTGATCACGAGAGTAGACGACCGACACACAGCCGTTCTGTCCCCGTGCGGCCGTGAGATAGTCAACACTTCATTACAAACTTTGCGTTAGATGATTTTGCTCAACTGTAGGCTAGTATAAGTGAGCACATTTAAGGTAGGCGAGGCTAAGCTGTGACGTTCAGTAGGTTAGGTGTGTTCAATGCATTTTGGACCTGTGATGTTTTCGACTTACGATGGGTTTATGAGAGCGCAGCCCTGTTGTAAGTCAAGGAAGATCTGTACTTACTTTGCATTCAGATTTCAGGACCCTGACCCAACTTATTAAATCGGGATCCGTCAAGGATAAGCCTGGGAATCTCTGTGATGAACTGTTGCCCCAGGTGATTCTTAGGAGCAGGTAAATTTGAGAAACATTGTTGTAATTGATGGAGACTGTGGTGGTGCCTCTTGATCTAAGGAGACCTACTTCAAAGGCCGCCAGTTCCCAGTGATTCAAGGACTGATAATGAGCACGTCATTATTCGGCTTCGTGGCATTCTCCCCCCTCTCCTTTCTCTAATTTGCCTCTCTTTTACACTTCCCCTTTTTTCTGTGCTCGTAGGGTGAGCACCGAGGTGGAATTGTGCTGACAGAAGTCCATTTTGCTCATTGTCTCCTGCAAAGCATTTGGTTGGTGTGTGAGGAGGAAGTTGACATTCCCGGTTACAATTCTGGGTTCAGGTGGAGACTCTTAATACCACCCCTTTTAAAACTCAGTATTTTAGAAAATTTAAGACATAAACATATAATTAACCTCCATGTATTCATCACTCTGGTTCAGTAATTATCAACTCACAGCCAATTTTCTTTAATCTGTACTCACGTTGTTTTGAAGCAAATCCCAGATGTCTTATTATTCGTCAATATTTCAGTAGTATCTTTAAAAGGTAATAAGTATTCTTCTCTTCCTTTTCAAAAAAAGAGGGGTTTTTTGGGCAGCAGTTTAGGTTCATAATGAAATTGAGGGGAAGGTATGGAGGTTGACTGTACCCCCCCAAGCCCCCCCCCCCCCCCACAGGCTCCCCTCCTATCAGCACCCGCCATCAGGGAGGGCCCATTAGTTACAGCCGACCAACCCACCCTGACACATCAGAATCACATGAAGTCTGTAGTTTACAACAGGCTTCTCTCTTGGTGTTGTATGTTCGAGGGGGTTGGCCAAACGTTTAGCCATTTTCTTTTGAACATCAGAATCTTACATGGGGACAAAACATGACAGACTCCTACTATACCTTGACAGTCTAGGAAAAGGAGGGCAGAGGTGGTCATTTATGGTTTTCCTTTAAAAGACTTCAAAAAGGTTCCATGTCTTGAGTTCATTACAGAATGGTGTTTCACAGTGGTGAATCAAGGCGGATGAGATTCAGGGATGGAAAAGAGCTTTGCAAGGGATTTGAGAGTTAGCCAAGAAGTGAAGGGGTGAACATGGTTAAAAGTTAGTTGTTTTTTTTCCATGGCAAAAATATAATAAAGCTCCGTGGAGTGGACAGGAGAGTTCTCTTGCAATTTTAACTGCTCCGTGGTTGGAGTTTAGGGACCTACTTCGTGTGTGCATATCATCATAGAGTTTTTGTTTTTGTCTTTAGCACATCGCTTAAGTACCAGCCGTTGTTGAAATAATGTCTGTGCACCTATCTAAATGGTCATGAAATACTATCCAAATCATTTATTTGCCTTTTCTCCTTTTGCAAATCACAACGACGGGGGAAGGATAAGACACTTGGCATCTAATGTCTGTTTTGAAAACTGGGGACACAAACACATGTCAGATAGAAGGAGGCGCTCTTCCCTTCCCCCCTTTTGGAGGCGTTAAATGTTCTAAGGTTTGAGATGCAGTAGAAAAAATTTATGAATTCTCTTCTGGGATTACAATCCCGAGGTTATTTGAAATTAATGCAGTGTGAACCCAAAGCTACTCTGGGATTTACTCCCGTGGAACTTGGCTGTTCAATTACAGACACTCTGCGCGGTGTGAGGGTAATTTCACGGGGCCTGCCTGAAGAATGGAAGCCCGCTTGATGCAGCGTTGTAAAGGGTGGCAGGTTGCACCGCAGTTACTATTTGTAACACCAGCTAGTCCTTTTCCTCCCACCCCAGCATCCCTCAGACGCTATGATCTTTGCCGATCGCCGCCTAGCCCGTTATTATGCCCGGGTAACTTAGCATGCAGGTGCCTTCTTAGATGACATAAAATAGGCATATCTTTCTTTTAAGTCAAGTGGATGTATGGAAATCTGGATTTGTTGAATACTTAAGGGAGGCAATTATTTGCTTTCTAGAGGAATTTTTTTGCTCCTTGAAGGATGTGCAGTAGAATAATTAGTTGGTTTCTAGTTCTTTTTGCACATAGATTTTACAGAGCACTTCTGGACAAAGTGAGTCATAGCGAAGCATCAAAATTCAAACTGTAATCTACGTGTCTGGTCTTTACCAGAAAATTTGCTTTTCAGAATTTTCAGGTCACTTGGCCCTGTGTAAATTTCCTCCTGTGCCTACCTTCCTTAAGTCTTATGTAGTGCTGTGTGTGTATGTGTGATTGCTTTGCTTTTGCTCTGTGAGGTTTTCTTCCCTCACAGTTTGGGAATGGGAAGGACCTATTCTGTTATGCTTCTATAGTCAGTTTTTGTTTATTTTTTATTTTATTGTTTTTAAAAGATTTTATTTATTTGACAGAGCACAAGCAGGGGGAGCTGCAGAAGGAGAGGGAGAAGCAGGCTCTCTGCTGAGCAGGGAGCCTGCTGTAGCACTCGATTCCAGAACTCTGGAATCGTGACCTGAGCCAAAGGAAGACGCTTAACTGACCGAGACACCAGGTGCCCCCTGTAGTTAGTCTTTAAACAAAGATTTAAAATTTATTTTGCCATATGAAAATGCTTCTGGAACACCTTGATTTTACTTTAAGATATGTTTTGTGAAGTATTCAGTACTTTTGCTGACAATTATTTTGACTTTAAGTGTGTTTTATTGTGGCTTATAGTCTTTCTCCTGAGACATTAACAGTTCATAATTAAAGACGATGGGCAAATAGAATTTAATATTCTGTTCCCCTCCCCAGAAACATATGCTTTTTTTGAAGACTTAAACCAGATTTAAACCTAAGAAGAAGAATGCTTTCTAAACTAGATTTTCATCTATATATGTCCAAAGATCGAGTATTTGGGGAGGTAAACTCTCCGTCAGGTTTCTGAGCTAATTACTCATTTTGATGCTAAGAGGATCAGAATTCTCAAATCTGTGAATCTGGAGTTGCTTAACACAGTGGATTGCCTTGTATATTTGTTTCTTGGGCATCTTTGCTCACAGTGTGCTCCTTGAGGCTGGCTTTCCTGAGAATCTTCAGAGCTCTGTCTCTGCATTTTCTTCCTCTTGGAGTATCTCCTTCGGCTGCCTCTGACAGCCCCTCGATGTCCTGCCATCACGCAAACCCTCTCCCGTCGAGTCTGCTCTCAGAGAATGTGAACCTAGTGAATATGGTGCGTTGAGGCAGCAGGCCCAAATTCAAGTCCTGAGTCTGCTGCTTGTTAGTTGTGTGCTCAGGCGAGTTTTGTAACCTTCATGTGCCCAAGTTCCTATCGGTAACAATACCCACAGATGATATGTTCTGACAGTGAGATCGGATGCCGAAAACTGCTTGTCCTGTAGGCACGGTAGCTGCTTACTAGTGAGTAGCTGCTGTTGGTATGCCCCAGTGCCTGCTCGGAAGCCAGTTTGTTGGTGAACTTGGCCTGGCAGTTGAGACTATTTTACACA
Organism: Nasua narica; assembly: GCA_028533885.1. Lineage (NCBI taxonomy): Eukaryota > Metazoa > Chordata > Mammalia > Carnivora > Procyonidae > Nasua > Nasua narica. The sequence goes on from CM052814.1 coordinate 33,149,524, forward strand.
CACACACACACACACACACACACACACACACACACGGGATATTTTAAAAGGTAAAAGAAGTATAGTGAGCATGTGATTATCCATCACTTAGTTTATTATTTTTAAGAATTTTTTTATTTGAGAGAGAGAGAGCATGAGGAGGGGGCAGAAGCTGAGCAGGGAGCCCGACGTGGGACTTGATCCCAGGACCCTGGGATCATAGCCTGAACTGAAGGCAGACCCTTAACCGACTGAGCCACCCAGGTGCCCCACATCACTTAGATTAAAAAATAAGATATTACCAACATAGTTGAAGCCGCCTTGGTTACCCATCCTAATTGCATTTCCCATGTTCCCCCTAAACAGTAACCACTATCCTGAGTTTGGTGATTTTGGCCCTCACGTGTTTGACACTTCAACTACACAGGCAGCTGTTGTTTTCAGTGGACTAACAAGATCCATGAGAAGTTTACTAGAACTGCTGAGGAGCCATGTATGGAGGATGTTGTAGATCCCCAGCCTCACAACCGGTGAAGTGTGCAGAAAGGGCCACGTTTGGACATCTCCCATCAGAGGGGCCCATCCCTCGTCCGCTGGTGTGGCTGTGTGGCTGCTGCCTTTCCTGGACTGGAGACCCACGAGAGGACTACAGCCCGGCCTCTCCGTCCTCTCCTGCCCCGTCGCGCAGAAAGAAATCGCGCAGCCAGGATTTCACATCCCCAAGATCACCCTTGCGCTGACTGAGTCCGTCCACCCTCTTTGTTCCTCTCTAGTTCAGGGAGTCTGGGCCCTGGGGTTACTGCTCCTCTAGCCTCTCCAACTCATTGCCTTTTGGTCTCCTCCTTGTCTGCCCTTCCGCTCCTTGGTCTGGTGTTGTTTCATTGGATACTCAGTATTTGCATTTCTTAGAAACAGCCTTCAGACCTTCCCCTGGGAACTGCTTATGGGCAGGGGCAGCCTGGGTCCCTGCCCTGGGAACACCCTCTTTTTTGAGTCTTGGAGGTTCAACTGTCAACTATGGGTGGCCTTGAGCATATATTTAGTATCAGTAGAGAGTCTTGTGATACCAACTGCCTGGGTAAGTAGAGGACGGGTATGCACCTCAGCTGGAGATTCAGCTTGGGGGGGCCTGGATGAGCCTGAATAGCCTACTGGGTGTCAGCCAGTTTCTCTGTCACTTATCCTACCGAGTCCAGCAGGAGGGGACCCTGGCTCCTACCTGGTGGGGCTATATGTTCAGCTTTGAAATCCTTAGATAGAGGCTGAAACTGGAGCATTTGCTGTAGTCATTTATTCCTAGAATTCAACGACTAGAAATGATTGACTTCTTTTGACCCCCTTGGCCTCTTCAGGCTGGACAAGCTCGCCAAGAGCTTTGCCTGCACCTCTCACCAGCACGCCATTTGTCCCTTCTTGACTTGGGTGCTTGTCCTTCTGGAGCTCCTGGCAGTAATTGCTTACTTCTGCCCATTCCCTCACTCCCTTCCCGTCAGTCACATTTACTCTCTTGGTTTTCTTGGCCCTGACCATGTCCTTCTCCTAACTCAGAACCGTACATAACTATGTTAAGGCAGTAGCCACATTTTCTTCAGTGTCTCTGTGGGGAACTGACCATCATGGTAACTCCGACCAGTGGTGGTAATCTTCCTAGCACCCCCAGCTGCAAGGGAAAATCTCCAAGTCTGTCATGGCAGCACTTATGCCTTGTGTTGTGGTTCCTTGTCTTTATTCTTCTTGATTGATCTTTTTTTTTTTTTAGGTTTTTATGTTAATTCCAGTAGTTAATGCACAGCGTTATCTTAATTTCAGGTGTACAGTTTAGTAATTCAACACTTCCGTACATCACCTGATGCCTATTACAGCAAATGCACTCCTTAATCCCCATCACCTACTTCTCCCATCTCTCCACCCATCTCTCTTCTGTAACCATCAATTGGTTCTCTATAGTTAAGAGTCTGTTTCTTAGTTTCACTTTCTTTTCCCTTTGCTTATTTGTTTTGTTTCTTAAGTTCCACATGTGAGTGAAATCATATGGTATTTGTCTTTCTCTGACTTATTTCACTTAGTGTTATATTCTCTAGCTCCATCAATGTCTTTGCAAATGGCAAGATTTCATTCTTTTTATGGCTCTTTATTCCTTGTGTGTGTGTGTGTGTGTGTGTGTGTATACACACACACCCACCCCACATCTTCTTTATCCATTCATCACTCAGTGGACACTTGGGCTGCTTCCATATCTTGGCTATTGTACATAATACCGCTGTAAACATAGGGGTGCATGTATCCCTTTGAATCAGTGTTTTGTATTCTCTAGGTAAATACTTAGTAGTGCAATTGCTGGATCATGGAGTAGTTCTATTTTTAACGTTTTGAAGAACTTGCATACTCTTTTCCAGAGTGGCTGGACCACTTTGCCTTCCTACCAACATTGCAAGAGAGTTCCTTTTTCTCCACATCCTCACCAACACCTCCTGTGTTTTATGTTGATTTTAGCCACTCTGACATGTATGAGGTGATAACTCACTTTAGTTTTGATTTGGGTTTTTCTGGTAGTAGGTGATGATGAGCATCTTTTCATGTGTTTGTTGGCCATCTGTATGTCTTCTTTGGAGACGTGTCTGTTCATATCTTCTGCCTATTTTTGAATTGGATTATTTATCTTTTAGGTGTTGAGTTTTAAAACTTCTTTTTTTTGGATATTAACCCTTTATTGGATATGTCATTAGCAAATATCTTCCATTCCGTAGATTGCCTTTTAGTTTTGTTGATTGTTTCCTTTGCTGTGCAGAAGCATTTTATTTTGAGGTAGTCCTAGTGGGCTCCTCAGGGGACATAACTATAAAGAAGTTGCTACAGCCAAAGTCAAAGAAGTCACCACCTGCATTCTCTTCTAGGATTTCTGTGGTTTCATGTCTCACATTTAGGTGTTTAATCCATTTTGAATATTTATTTATGTATTTATGTATTTTTAAAATAGGCTTCATGCCCAACATGGAGCCCAGTGTGGGCCTTGAACTCATGACACAGATCAAAACCTGAGCTGAAATCAAGAGTTGGATACTTAACACTCTGAGCCACCCAGCCAGTTTTTCGTGGCTCACCCATTTTGAATTTATTTTTGTGTATGGTATAAGCAAGTCCAGTTTTCCCAACACTGTTTGTTGAAGAAAAATTCCAGAAAATGGAAACATTTTCTACTTTGTCGAAGATTAATTGACCATGTAATTGTGGGTTCATTTCTGGATTTTCTTTTCTGTTCCATTGATCTATGTGTCTATTTTTGTGCCAATACCATACTGTTTTCCTTATCATAGTTTTATAATATAATTCAAAGTCAGAATTGTGAAACCTATAGCTTTGCTTTTCTTTTTCAAGATTGTTTTGGCTATTTGGGGTCTTCTTTGGTTCCATACAAATTTTCAGATTGTTGGTTCTAGCTCTGTGAAAATGCTCTTGGTATTTTGAAAGAGATTGCATTAAATGTGTACATTGCTTTGGGGGGCTATAAACATTTCAACAGTATTCTTCCAATCCATGGGCATGGAATGTCTTTCCGTTTCCTTCATCAGTGTTTTATAGTTTTCAGAGTATAGGTGTTTCACCTCTTCGGTTAAGTTTATTCCTAATTATCTTATTCTTTTTGGTACAATTGTAAATGGGATTGTTTTCTTAATTTCTTTTTCTCTTGCCTCATATTAGTGTATAGAAATGCAACAGATTTCCATACTTTGATTTTGTATTCTGGGACTTTACTGAATTCACGTATCAGTCCTAGCTGTTGTTTGGTGGAGTCTTTCAGGGTTTTTATATAGAGTATCATGTCTTCTGCAAATAGTGAAAGTTTGGCTTCCTCTTTGCCAATTTGGATGCCTTTTCTTTTTGTTGTCTGATTGCTGTGGCTAGGACTTGAGTACTTTGTTGAATAGAAGCGGTGAAGAGTGGATATCCTTGTTTTGTTCTTGACCTTAGGGGAAAAGCTCTTGGTTTTTCCCCATTAAGTGAGTTTTTCTGTAAATGGCCTTTATTATGTTAAGTATGTTCCGTCTAAACCTGCTATTTTATCCTGAATGGATGTTGTACTTTGTCAAATGCTTTTTCTTTGCCTATTGAAATCATCATACGGTTTTTATCCTTTTTCTTATTGATGTGATATATCATATTGATTTGCAAATACTGAACCACGCTTGCAACCTAGCAATAAATCTCACTTGATCATGGTGAATGATTTTTTAGTGTTCTGTTGGATTCAGTTTCTACTATTTTGTTGAGGATTTTTATATCTATGCTCATTGGAGATACTGGCCTGTAGTTCTTTTTGTTGTATCTTTTTTTTTTCTCCCCAAATATGTTTATTTTAATTTTTCAGTGATACAAGATTGATTGTTCATGCACCACACCCAGTGCTCCTTGCAATACCTGCCCTTCTCGATACTCAACACTAGGCTCACCCAGCCCCCCACCCCCTCCCCTCCAAAACCCTCAGTTTGTTGCTCAGAGTC
>CM052814.1:33154501-33187868 GCA_028533885.1 Nasua narica
TGCCGCGTTGTTTTCCAGTCAGTCTTGCTTGGGTTGAGTCACCCTGCCCCCCAGTCAAGGGGCTGAGCTCTGTGGAAACCGGTTTCTCAGTCTCTCGCTCTCTGAAGGTTTTTGGCCTTTTGTAGCCTTTTCACCTTTTCAGGGAGTCCAAGCAATGAATCTGCCCAGAAGCACTCAGACCTCCGAGTTGCAGGAAGCCTGAGTCTCTGCTCCCCTCTGTGTAGTTCAGAACACACACTCCCCTCCGTGAAATTTCTGCTCACAGCGCAGCCTGTCCGAGGTGGCGCGACCCCAGTCGCCTTTCTGTGGCTCCCAAGCGCGGACCCGGGAGGCCTGCAGCGGGCGGGGAAAGTCGCGACCCCAGCCGCCTTTCTGCGGCTCCGCGAGGGGCGCCCGGGAGGTTAGGCCGCTTGCCCGCGTTCTCTCCACGGGCGGGGATCGCTCAGGCTCTGCAGTGCGCCGCGAATGTCACGGTGGCGGGCGCACACCCGGAAAAACTGTGGCTCATGAACCACCGCAGACTCTCAAAAAGGTGTTTGCAGGTTCGCGCCCGGCCCACAGGTTGTTGCAGAGAGCGGAAATCTGCAGGTTCAGGAATCGCGGACTGGATCCCCCACCAGTTCCACTTTGGGGCGCTCCTTCCTGGGAGAGTGGGTCCAAGCACCGGTGCCTGCGACCACCCCCTTCCACTAGTTACTCCTCCAAACTTTTTGCCCTTTTTAAGTGTTTTTAACGGGCTCTACGTTAATGCTGGTCCCCCGCCACTGGGCACTTTCCTTTGGGGTATTACTGTCCTTGGTTAGCTACTGGCGGCTCCCTCCCCCTTTTGTTTATCCTCCAATATCAGCTTGAATGTTCCCACTTTGCTTTTACCTCTCCACTGCTGTCTTCTGCTCTCGGAGAGATCCCGGAGTGAGAAATCTTTCTCCTCAGGGTGACTTCATGGGTGTTCAGCGTGTTCTTGTACATTTCCAGCTCACTTTTGGGGACCGGTTGCTGCAGGATCTCTTACTTCTCTGCCATCTTGCCCCCTCCCCTGGTTTTGGTATCTTTATCTGGTTTTGGCCTTATAGAGTGAATTTGGAAGTTTTCCCTCCTTTTCTATTTTTTTTTTTTGGAATAGTTTGAGAAGAATAAGGTGTTAACTTTTCTGTAAATGTTTGGTAGAATTCACCTATGAAGCCACGTGGTCCTGGGCTTTTGTTTGTTGGGAGCTTTTTAATTACTGATTCACTTTTTTTGTTGGTAATTAGTCTGTTCAAATCTTCTTGATTAATCTTTATACTTCTGGTTCTTATCCTAGATCTTATATAAGAAAATTATTTTAAAAAAGAAAACTGGGTAGAACCCTTATTATGAGATCTATCTTAATAATTTTTTAAAATGTATAATACAATATTGTTAACTGTAGGCATGAGACATTCTTATAAAGAACTTTATATGAGAAGAAACTTTTTTTAAAAGATTTACTTACTTTACAGAGAGAGCACACACACAGGCACAACAGGGAGGGGGAGAGGGAGAGAGAGAATTTCAAGCAGAGTGCCCACTGAGCGTGGAGCCCTATGCAGGGTTCGATCTTAAGACCTGAGCTGAAACCAAGAGTCAGGTACTTAACCAACTGCACCACTCAAGTGCCCCGAAAATAAACTTTTATAAAATGTCTAGGCTTCCTGGGACGCCTGGATGGCTCTGTTGGTTGAGCAGCTGCCTTCAGCTCAGGTCGTGATCCCAGCGTCTTGGGATCGAGTCCCGCATCGGGCTCCTTGCTCAGCAGGGAGCCTGCTCCTCTCTCTGCCTCTGCCTGCCTCTTGCCTGCTTGTGTTCTCTCTCTGTCAAATAAATAAAATCTTTACCAAAAAAAAAAAAAAGTCTAGGCTTCCTGAATCTGAACAGACTTAGTCACAGAGCATTTAAACAAAATCTCGAGTAGGTTGGATGTAGACAAGGTCAAAGTGGCTGGAGTCATTTTCCTTGGAGCAGAAAAGGTTCAGGAGTGAAGTCAGGCCATGGATGGAAGTGAGAGCCCAGCATAGGCTGGAGGTTGGAGAGTGTAACAGTGAGTCAGGGCACGCAAGCTGGCGGGGACACATAACGGTGCAGAGATCACATGCTTCTGGAAACAGGATGATGCTGGTATCAGTGTCCTATACTGACGCTGCGAATCTTGACGGCGGGGCTCAGCTGTACGAAAATGGTGGCTCTGCAGCTGACCGATAAGAGTCGAGAGGACTTTCCACTGTGTGACAAACTCTCCCCAGTCCTTGGCAAACTCTGGCCTAAGACACAGCTTGACCCATTCTGGGCTCATGAAGACTTTTTGTTAGGTGGATGCTAAGTTCTTCAAGTCTACTGGACTTGAAGAATTTAAGAGGGTTTAACACAATTCAGACCCTCATGTTTACCCCGGAAGAACTTCCTACCATTAGCAACACTCACTGGGCAAGCTGTTCTTTATGGGGCACCTGTTTTTGAAAGACCCGATGTTCAACCATGTGGGCATGGGCTTTGAGCACCCTGTAATCTGGTAGAAAATATCTGCAAGTACAAAAACGCCTATAAGGTAATGTATTATAGGGGTGTTAATGCTACTTCCTCATGCATAATCTAGACGATAGGATACTAGAATCGAAACTATATTTAAATGAAATAGACCATTTAAAAAATCTTACAGATTTTAATTTATATGCCTCATATGTGATGACTGTATAAAAATAGTGTCACATTGAAAGCAGTATTTGAGAAGGAAGCAGCTCGTTCTCCCTGATCTTGGATCCTGTTAAGAGGGAAAAGAAGTTTCTGATGCTTCATATGTAGAAGAGCTCCAAGTGGCCTTAACTTTGGACAGTCTTCCCTGGGTCCTCTGACGCCTTCAGTTCTTTAGTTTTAACTCTGGAAACTTTGTGCCGTTTAATTAAGCATCCTTACTTCTGTCCTGCTGCTTCTAGCTCTATGATTTTTAAAGTCTGGTGGTTTGTTTTCAAGTATTTGAGTGCGCCCCTCTCCCATTCCCATCTTGACCCATGGAACAGATTTATTATTTATTTATTTGACAGAGAACGAGAGTAGGAACACAAGCAGGGAGAGTGGGAGAGGGAGAAGCGGGCCTCCTGACGAGCAGGGAGCCCGATATGGGTGTTGATCCGAGGCCCCTGGGACCATGACCTGAGCTGAAGGCAGACGCTTAATGACTGAGCCACCCATGTGCCCCGTGGAACAGATTTCTTCACTTCTCAGTGTGGTTATGTGCCCTCTACATACTTTTTAGATGGTATTGCCAGCACACACACCCTACTTCTTGATGGGTCTCTCTATACACACACAAAATACATATATATTTTCTTATATATTCATGTGTATATATATTCTTATACACACACACACACCAGCTTTGTTTTCTTGACTGCTCTCAGACACATCTAAGAATGCTGCAGCTTTACCCCCAGCCGATTCAGTATATGTGATTGTAGTCTAGTTTCCACAAGTCTGAAGAATCTGACTGCTCCTGATTGGGAATGAGACACAGTGATTCCTGGGTTTTTTCCTTGTAGGACATGTGGCTTTTGAATTTGAACCACCATTTGCCTTCACCCAAACTATATATTCAGAAAATGGCTCTGTGTTTCTTGTGGCACAGAGTTCCCATTCACAGCCACACTCTCCATCGTAGTGACGTCCTTTCTAAGATCCTTGTATAACATGGAGGGCACCAGACAGTAATATTTTCTGCAGGTGCTTCTTTAATACTTAGTTATTTCCATCTCAGTAGCCCACAGATAACCTGTTCAGCTGCACCAACCTGCCCTGCAGGATTTCCCACACACCGGGGAAGGCGCTCTGGGGTTGGATAGCGCATGGCCACTGGTCATCTTCTCAGGGCTTCCGTTCTCATTTGCCCTCGGCCTTCTCCTTGTGAGCTCTGCTCTGGCAAACCTGCCCCACCTCCCACCTGCTGAGGCCAGTGTGAATGGGGCCACCATCTGGCCCAGGTCTGTGGTACCCTGTTGGGCATAGGGCACAGAGGTCAAGGTGGCCAGGAAGCCTGAGGAGAGAAGGGAGGTGGTAGAGCTTCCTGAACCCTCACTGCAGAAGTGGGTCATTCTCTGTGGGGACAGGCAGAGGCCATTGTGGGCCATAGTGTGTGCGTCTCTGACCTCACATTTTGCCTAGCGCCCACATCCCGTGTTCTCATCCTGGAAAGGCACAGTTTCGGACAAGAGGCCACTGTAGCCTGGGCCTTGGTTGGTTTTTTGTTTGTTTTGTTTTATTATTAATAGCTTTGTTGTGATATAATTTACATACCATACAATTCACCCACTTGAAGATACAGTTCAGTGGCTTTTAGTATATTCACAGATATGTGCAACTATCCCCACTGCCGATTTTATGATATTTTCATCATCTCAAAAAGAAACCCTACCCTTTAGCTGCCACCTCTGTCATTAACTCACCCCCTACCTCTCCAGCGCTAGGAACTCACTAATGGACTTTCTATTTGTATCTCTGTTACCTTATTCTGGACTTTCTTATAAATGGAATAGAATATCTGGTCATTCATGACTGGCTTATCTCACTTAGCATGATGTTTCAAGATTCACCCATGTTGTAGCACGTGTCACTATTTCATCCCTTTTCATGGCAGTGTAATATTCCATTGTATGGATAGACCACATTTTGTTCGTCTGTTGATAGATATTTGGATTATCTCATCTTTTAGCTGGTGTTATAATATCACTACAAATATTTGGGTATAAGTTTTTGTGTGTGGGCATCTGTTCTCATTTCTCTTGGGTACATACCAAAAGTAGAATTGCTAAGTCATATGGTAACTTTAAGGTTATTCATTTCAGGAAATGCCAAGTGGCTTCCCAAAGTGGCTACACCATTTTCCTTTCTTGTCAGCGGTGTATGACCGTTCCAGTTTCTCCACATCTGCCTCACCCCTTGTTGATCTGACTTTTTTGATTTTTAGCCATACTAGTGGGTGTGAGCTCATGAGGTTTTGGAAGGATTTGGGAAGGATTTTCCCTTTCTCTTAGTTTTGAAATCCATTATATATAATTACACATGTATGTATATATATATAATTTAAATGCATAAATATATATAAAACACGTTTATAAGTGTCGTATCTGTAAAAAAAAAAAAAAAAAAAAAACGAGTGCTAAGATGTCCTGTTGCCTATCACAGTAAAGAAGATTTCAATATTTGCTCATCCAAAATTCTTACTGCTCCAAACGAATGTGGGAAACTTGTTGTAATGTGTGAGAGAAGGGGCTGAAAGGGGATGGGTGGAGAAGTGGGAGCAGGTGGTGTATTTTCAGGAGCAGCAGATTGGCCCGTTGCTTATCCCTGTGTCTCATGGCTCCCCGTGTCTTTCAGGAGGCCTGGCGTTGGCCCATGTGCTCTTCTTCTACCTGAAGTACTTGGTGCTCTTCGGTGTGCCAGCTCTGCTCATGCGCCTGGATGGACTCACGCCACCGCCCCTCCCTCGCTGCGTGAGCACCATGTTCAGTTTCACGGGGATGTGGAGGTCAGTTGTTTGTTTCATTAAAGCCCTTTGGGGATGTCTTATGGGAGGAGCCGTGGCTTGGCAAGCTTCAACGGGTTTGGGCCACCATCCTTTCTCTCTCCTCGCTCAAGCCACGTTGGGCATGCGGGTCTCTTCCTCTGTCTAATAGGATGGCACTCTGTGCTTTCCAAATGGCTTGAAATTACTGTCAGGCTGCGAAGATACGTGAGATAAGACAATTTCTCTCCAGGTCTATGTACAATGCACTTAGGGTGATGTGTAAACGGTGTCTTACTAACTTAGGATAGACTGCAATGGATTATTTTATTGCTTTCTGTTTTTCTTGAAAATGACCTCAGTCTATGTGGGACTGTCAATTAAAAACAATAGAATTAGGATAATAGAATAGGTCCCTGTTGGCATTTACTAGCTCCCAGATCTGGGACAATTTACTAAATTTCTCTTAGGTTTTAGTTTTCTTCTCTCTCAAATGGCAATAATAATAGCGAGGGTGACAATACCCATATTCAAGAGTTGTTTTGAATATTAGATAAGCTGATGTATTTAAGGTGTTTGGCACCTAGATGTTTACAAATGTTAGCTTTTTATCCTTTTATTGTTCCTATACTTGATGCACATGGATAGACAGATGTGTTTTCTGAGTTTTCTTTCTTGTCCTGATTTTGCCCCATGCACGAATGGCTTGCCTGGAGTTTTTGTTCCAGAAGATCCCTCAGCCCCCTGCTGTTTGTGATCGTCGTTCTCCAGATGGGCGTGCTTGCAGCCGTGTGTTTCTTACACTTCCAGTATGTAACAAGTGACAAGGCTTGCTTTTGCAGTTGCAGACCTAATGGAGGAAACTCAGCCTGGGGACCTGCCCAGTCGTGGGGTCAGCATGTTTTAGGCACCTCCGTTTCCCACACCCGAGCTTCGTCCCTGTGGGCGAGCGTGATAGAAGTTGCTGTGAGCTGGAAGGTCTGGGGTGAGCCGGGAGTGATGCGGTCCTAGGGGGAAGTGTTTACGAGAGCTCGTGACCTGGGAGTGACCTAGACTTTTAGCCTGGCTTCCCCCCCCCCACCCCAGCTAACATGGGTGTAGATTTTTCCCTTTAAAGGATGAAATTTTTAGTTTGCTGAAGGGTTTTCCAGTTTGCCAGTTATACTTAGAAACACCTTGGTCTTTGTTCTTGGTACATGATGACTATTCCACATTAAATATTTGAATTTAGGAAGGGAGGTCAACTCTGCGCTATAGTACGCAATTTAAGGCTCAGAAGAAGTAGTTTTGAGTTGAAAAAATAAACGTTATAGCTTCTCTTTTACACTGTTTGCAGATACTCCTCTGTCTTCAGAGGAAGTTTACCATGTTTACGTTCAGGATCTGGTAGCCTAACCCTACAGCGGCCCTGGTCCCCACTCTCTAACTTTTCTCTGTAACGTGCACGCTGAAGGAAAATGAAGTTTTGAATTTGTAGTTTCTATTTACATAGAAACTATTTACATTACATGTTAATGTAGCTTTACATTAATATTTCTGAGCCATCCATCGAGGGGCTGCTGCAGATAAAGAGTTGCCTCCTCTTCCTGGATAGGGGTCTGGGAAGGACTGAGTCACAAACAGATGTGAAAGCTGGCCACGCACATTACTCTGGGCAGCGGCAGCCAGTCACACGGCGACACAAAGGGAAGGGTGAATGGAAGTGGAGGGAAGAAATTTAAAAACAGTATTCACAGATTGTCTAGTGGTTAGCTGACCTTCTAGAAAGTCCATCCTGAATGAGGTTTGTTTGTTTATTTTAGATTTTTATATATTTGACAGAGTGAGCAAGAGAGAGCACAAGCCAGGGGATGGGCTGAGGACAAGGAAGGAACAGACTCCCCACTGAGCAGAGTGCCCAATGGGGGCTCAGTTCCAGGACCCTGAGGGTCATGACCTGAGCTGAAGGCAGGTGCTTAACTGAGCCACCCAGGCCCCCCCAAATGAGGTTTAGAACTGATGATGAGAGATGAATATTTAGCTTCCCATTTTAAAGGCAGCTTACTCACCTGAACACCGTGCTGACTGATTGCAGCATATTTCAGTCCACTTACCAGTGAGAGAAGACTTGAAGCCAGCAGCCTACCGTATCAGAGGAGTCTGAGCTCTACATCACAGAGCAGATGACATTGGCCATCAGCAGAGAGATAATGTTCCTTGACATGTTAGTTCAAATTGGTCATGAAAAATTGCTGTTTACCCAGACAGCCCAGACTTGAAAGTTAGGATCTGGTGGTTTTTTTTTCCCTCCCTTCTCTCTTTTCTTTCAAATAATTCCTGCTCACATATTTGTGAGCATAACAAAACCCTAAGGAGAACGTGTATTCCCGCTTGTGTGATTTTTCTGTGGCCTTACAGACCTGAGAAATTGAGAATTTTCTGCTTAATTTTTAGGTTTCATGTTTTAATTTAGGGAGGCTGAGATCTGTAATGAGCATCTTTCGCCGGGAGTCATTAAAGATGACATTGCATGTCCGAGGTTTCAAATTAGAAATCTGATCATGTTCCCTGATTTGATTTTTAGCTATGGAAGCAAAATGTGCAAAGTGATAGAATTTCCCATGGCGGCTGGTGAGTTATGGGTCAATTTTAGTTATCTCAGGAATCTCGCACAGCTTGCCCTCTGCCTTTCTTGAATCATGATGCTCTCAGGTCTTCATAGGCAAACTCATGCATCACCGCTTAACGCAGAGAAATTTGGGTGCTGCTAGACCTTAATCTGTGGGGACGTTTTGGGGTTGGGGCTGGGGAGGAGCCTGAACCTCTTCTTTCAGTGGGGGATTGATTGCATGAACTTTTAGGTCAATAGAAGAACTGAGGGCTTGGGTGGAGAGTTGGTCCACGCCCGTGATTGATGATGAAAGCTAGCTCTGCAAACTGCTGGTTTTATGTTAGTCCTACCTTTGAATCATGTCTGACCTCAGGTTGCAGGACTAGATGGCGAGCCTGGAGTTGGTGAAGGACACACCATGTCCACCAGCCTTGCTGGGTAGACAGCAGGGGCAGCATGCACATAAAGGGGAAACGATGGCACGGATGCCATTAATAAGCATTCACTGTTTTCGCAGGCAGCCTGCTAACCAAGACCTTGCTACTTACTAGCTCTGTGACTTGGGCAAATAATTAAAACGCTCTGGGCTAATGTTTTCATGTCTAAAATGGAGATGATAATAGAACTTGCCACACAGGAGCAATGGGAGGGTTGACTGAGCCTGGTGTTCAGTAGGTCCTCAGGAAGGAGTAGCTTCTAAGTGTTCTTTTGCACTTGAAAATCTAGCAAAGCCAGAGGTGACCGAGAAGTCAGCCTGTGGGTGGGCGGTGTTGGGGAAGTAGTGGGCAGTGATGGGACTGCCGAGGAAAGGCTCCAGTCCAGCTCCCAGCCTGGGATGTGACAGCTCAGAGATAAAGGCTGGGTGGAGAAGTCACGGACTCTCTGCCCTCAGAGGAGAGCTCGATCCACTCGATTCTCAGGTTTCTCTACTGCTGGTTGAAAGAAGGCTTGTCATGAGATGATGTCTATATTCCTGTCCAGTTTACATCCAGTTACACGAGCCCCAGGCACGTTGGATGGGGATGACCACCAGTCCCCAGGGGTGGAGCCCTGTCTCCCTCACCACCCATGTGATTGGGCAAAAAGTCATTTAACCTCCTAATGGCTCAGTTTTCTGAGGCACAGAAATAAAGCTCATCATAGGACTTGCCTCGCTGGGTTGTTGCGAGGCTTCAGTGAGACCAGAGCTAATGCTGAAACCCAGGGCAGGCACACTGTAGACACCACGATGTTAGCCAATAATCCTAATTACAGATGTGCACGTGAACTTCATGCTGGGTGTTTTTTTTAATTTCCCAGAAAAGATGGGCCTGATAGCATGGGTGGTGGAAGGAGGCGGAAGGAGGCAGAGATGGGAGGTAACGTGTGGAAAGCATGGATCTCGGAAGTGAAGCACGAGTTCCCTGTAACCTGCACAGATTTGACCTCTCCCTCACCGGTGGGGGGTTCTTTTAGCATATGGTTTCCAGCTGCTGGACATTTGTATTGCCTCACGTCTGGTCCTTCTGTCTTATCCCATCTCAACAGACTCAGATAACACATTTCCTTTTCCGAACAGTTCTTTTTCAAAATCCCTCTGCCTTTTCCTGCAAACACAGACTTCCATAAATCAGAGTGGAATACCAAGTCGAAGCAGATTTCATGAACCATTGTTACGTTTTGGTTCCTGGATTTATTTTGACTTCAAAGGTAGATACTCCGCTCTCCTCTCCATTCCTTCCCTTTGTGGAGGATGCTTCTGGTGTGCGTACCACTGAGCAGACTCAGACTGGAGGCTTTCAGAGTCGTCAGCACTCTGGCAAGATGCACGGGGCAGCTTCTAATGGAGGGCTCTCTGGCTGCCCACCACTGACTGAGAGCCCAGGTCTGGAGCCTGACTCTGTGGCTTTGAATCCTGGCTCTACTGCTTATTATCCCATGACCTCTCTGTGCCTCAGTTTCCTTCTCTGGAAAATGGTTTGTGACCATGTCCCCCTCTGGGAGCAGATACCCCGAGTCCCACCGCACAGGGCGCTCTCCTTCTCACACCCACCAGCCTGTAAGCCGTTTGAGGACAGTGATCAGACCTTCTTCTTGGTTAACCCTGTATCCCCCATCACCCGCCTTGGGGCGCAGCCTTTAGTGGGTGCTCAAGAAGTGTGCTGCAGGGAGGAATGGTCACTTTTCTCTGAAATCTTCCATCACCAGGTCTCAAGAGCAGACTTTTCAAACTTCTGGGTGCGGCAGCTGTGTGGCTTCTCTGTGTAGCCTGCCCCCTGTGTCACTGATGTGGGCGGTCCAGGCCTTGGCCACACCGGTGCCCCGCCTTCCTCACCTCCTTGCATGTGTCTCTGCGACTCTCAGTGGCCCGTGTGCCAAAATCCTGGGTTGGCTCGTGGTTTCCTTGGGAATGAGTCTTCCTTGACAAGAATGAGGAGTCAATACCTTTTTAACTTCATTCCTGTCATTATTTTATTAGACATCCTGCCACATCCCTGAGAGCAGATGAGGGAGAGAGTTGCAAAGTTGAAGGGGGAAAAGAGATTCCATTCAGACTCCAATAGGAGAGAGGAGCTGTTTGTTTTGGGGGGCAGGATTTGTCTGAGGGAGGGGCTGAAAGAAGAGATCCTAATCCCTTGCTGCGGAAGATGAGGAACCCAGGGGCACGCTGGGAGCGAAGCCCTTGTAGAACATGTCCTCACAATGAGTAGTGGTAAGAGTAATATTAGTAACGGTAGTAACAGCAGCACCGGCATCTGCAGGCAGCAAACACTTTGAGCCCGGCATGTTTCTAAGTGCTTTTATATATTTAGTTTACGTAATCCTCACAAAGCTCCTCTGTGTAGGTACTGTTATCCGCACTTGACAACTGGGACATAGAGAGGCTGAGTAACTCTCCTGAAATCCCACAGCTAGGAAGTGGTGGAGCTGGGCTTTGACCCCAAGCACGTGGCTCTGGACCCTGTGCTTGTATCACCACCTTTTCCCGTCTCTCTAGAGAAATGGGGCCTGAAGTGAATTCCTCCTCCCGGGTCTGGAGCATGCGGCTTGTGTGACAGGATCTGGGACTTTGAGGGTATCTGAGAATGATGACTGCCTATGTACTAACTCCCTAGAAAGGGAGATGGAACAGGGAAGGGTGCAGTCAGGCAGTGGGTTGGCCTGTCTGCCCCAAGGGGTGAGGAGAAAGGGAGTCGCCATTTAACCCTGAGTAGCTGAGTGCTGTGGGGTCGGGGGGCCTGCGTTCTCCTGTTACATCCTTATGTTATAAACAGCAATCCAGAAACAGCTGCTCGAATGAAGGTGGGAGGAGGAGTTCCCTGGTGCCAACATAAAAACTTGACTCCGTTTTCCTTGTCAGTGTCTCCTGTGTAGGGCGTGGGTCATGGCTGTCCTCCTCCTCCTGTGTTTCTTATCTCACATTGGGCTGGGTCAGATACTATTTGCCAATAAAAATAGAGAATTGCCCTTTGTCTGCCGGTCACTAAATGTCCGGGTCCCCAGCACTATCTTCTTCCTTTTTTTTTTATTTTAGCACTGTCTTATTTCTAATTTACACCTTCCCTTCAGCAAACTAGTGCTGCTTTTTGCTCCAGCTCAGATCTGAGGATCAATTTCAAAGCGCAACCTGCTTTTACTCTTAAATGCTTATAAGAATTTTCATGTATCCGTTTTACATTTGTGTGCGGTCAGATCTCTCCTTTGCCTGTATAGTTTCTGCCTTTGGCGATAAGCTGAGGAAGTCCATTTGAAGTGTATTTATTTTTATGTAAGAAGGAATTCCTACTTTAGGGATCCATTAGCTACTGAAACTATTTCTCTGTAGGTTCTCAAGAACATGCTGGCCACAGACTTCCCGTCACGTAACATGGTGCCTGGCACGTAGTAGACACTCCACAAACATGTATTTCCTGAGTGAGAGATGAGTGAATCTTGTGCCCCTACACCCCTGAGGAAGAGATAAAAGAAAAATTGACTTACCTGTGAAGCAGGGCTCTGACTTACTTCCAGTGGTTAACCTGCCACCCTGACTGCATTTATGGTGACATAAAATGCCATCTTGTGCCACATGATCTAATTCCTATGTTATGCCTGGGACTTCTTCTGGGCCCACCTTGCAACAGCATGCCTTCCAGATTCTTCGTTCCTTTACAGTGTGAATGTTTCAGTCTCTTCCATATTGAATGACTTACCATTAGAATCCAAGAGGGACTTTGTGTTTCTCTGTTTCTCTGTGGGGTCTAATGAAAAAAGAAAGGGGTGAGTAAAGAAAACAGTTGTATTTTTCTTCATTAAAGGCTAAAAACAACCAACAAACCACCACTACCACAAAAATAGCAAAGTAGAATTTAGAGGACCTTCATTGTTTTAGGGACAGGGGCATAAGGCCGAGGCTGTCCTCTGTTCTCAGTGGGCTGGGAAGCAGAGATCGTGCACAGTCAGTGGTGCTTGTGCAAAAGGACACAGGAAGGCCAATAGTCAGAGTCTCCTGAAGAAAGTAGCAGGGCTGGGGAGGTGTCACCTGGAATGGGAAAATTATGCCCAAGGGGGTTCTGAAAAACTGAACCTACAGATTTTCGTCCTTGAACCTCCTGGAACTTCCCATCCACTGCTTTTCTGCTCTGTTCTGTCTCTCTTTCATACCATATAATGTCTCTAGCCCTGGCCGCATGAGTCATTTTGGCCCAGGGTTGGGAGGAGCAGGACCAGCTCCATTACTCCTCACCTGAGGGGGAGGGAGGCCCTTGCTTGTTGAGTGAAGAAGGCTCCTGGTATCCCACATCGCCATTCTCAGTGCATGTTTACCAGGAAAGTTGGTCTAAACCATGGGCAGATTCCGTGTAGTTATTACGACTGGATTGAGGAATAGGACTCAAATGGTGTGCAATAGGATTATCTGTGAGGATTATTAAATGGCAAACTGTGAGCCCACATATAGATTGTGATTAAGTAGTTTGGGATAGGGCTCGCTAATAAAAATTTTATTGAGTGATTAACATGATTCTGCAGTCCACAGACCACACTTTGAGAAGCACTTGACACTGTCATCACTGGCTTTCTGAAGGAGGCCAGATTCTTTGACCTGGCTCAAGGCTCTTCCTGATCTCATTCCTACTACTGACTTTCAGTCTCTTTTTTTTTTTTTTTTTAAAGATTTTATTTATTTAAGAGAGAGAGAGAGATTGAGAGTGCATGCTTGAGCGGGGGCGGGGGCAGATGGAGAGAATCTCAAGCAGACTCCACGCCGAGCGTGGACCCTAACATGGGGCCCAGTACCACAACCTAGAGATCATGGCCCGAGCTGAAATCAAGAGTCAGATGCCCACCTGACCAAGCCGCCCGGGCACCCCTCATTCTCTGTATTTTGAGCACTTGCCATGTGACAGTCTAATAAGGAAGCATGATACTAATTTGAAGATTAATTACAGATTAAGGTAGATTTGCAGTGAGACCAGTGCTATGCAGTGGAGAGATAAAGTGCTATTAGACCCTATATAGAGGAATTGATTTTAGTTATAAAAAGCTCCTTTGCTGAGGTGTGGATTGACCTTATATCTGAACGTTGAGTAGGAGGGGAAAGAGTATTCTAGGCAGCAGGGACAGCATATACAGAGGCCCTGTGGTAGGAGTGAATGTGGCAAGTCCCTGGCCTAAAGAAGGCCGTCATGGCTAGAGTGCAGAGGCTGGATACAGGTGGGGTCTTCTGACCAATTACAACCTTGGAGGCCCTGAGAAGAGTCTAGTCGTTGAATAAGGACTGAGACATGAGGACCCCAGTACTGGCAACCTGAGCCTATAAAGAAAAAAAAAAAAGATTGGCTAGAGAAGGCCAACTTTTCTAGGAAAAGGAAAAGCTATGGAGTATATTTTATTTTAATTTTTTTTGAAGATTTATTTACTCTCTTGTGGTGGGGGGAGTTGGAGAGGTTGGGGATAGAGATCCAACAGTCATCCTTGGCTTTCTGAAGGAGGCCAGATACCTTGACCTGGTATTCAAGGTGCTTCCTGATCTGGTCCCTGGTACTTTCTTTTGTTCTTTGTATTTTCTTTAAAAGATCTTATTTATGAGAGAGAGGGAGAGAGAATGTGGGGGGGAAGGAGAAGAGGGAGAGACTCTTGAGCAGATTTCCTGCTGAATTTGGAGCCTGATGCAGGGCTCAGTCTCACAACCCTGAGATCATGACCTGAGCTGAAATCAAGAGTTGGATGCTTAACCAGCTAAGCCACCCAGGTGCTCCTGGGAGTATATTTTAAAAAGAAGAGCAAAGAGAGTATTTCAAGAAAGGAGGAGATAGTCACCAGAGTCCAGTGCTTCTGAGAGGTCAAGGGAGGTGAATGTTGGAAAATGCTTTTGGGTTTGGTCAACCGGAAGTCATTACTAACATTATTAAGAACGCTTGCTTCCATGGAATAAAGGGGCTGGGGGGATAGTCTGAGGAGTTTTCAGTGTGAGGGGTAAGAAATCCCTTGTCTCTTACATTCCCCTCCTCCATGCCATGTTTGAGTTATGGCGGACCATTTGCTATCCTCCAAGAACCTCAGTTCTTCACTTCTCCCTTTCCACCCATGCTCTGTTCATTCCTACTTCCACATCTCCTACTCTCCCCCACACTGCATCTTTCTTGGGATGCCCGTCCTGACTCTGTGAGGTTGAGTTCTGGATCCTTCTGCTGTGCTCCCATGGTGTGAGCCAGTTGGCATTGTAATCGCCTGTCAGCTTGCCTGTCTCCTCTGCTGGGTTGTGAGCTCCTTGACGTGGGGCCTGCACTGTTCGGTTATATCGTTTATGCCTTTTACAATACTGAGCAGTTGGTTGGCATTCAGTATGTGTGCAATGAACAATGAGAGAATGAATGAGCATACTACTCAATGATGGCTGTAATGATGCCTGTGGTAGGACCATGGTCACTATATAGCTTACATTGTCACTGGTTATATGACAAAATGTCACTGTTAAATAGCTGGTAATACCCAGTCCTGCTACACATGATCTTAGCCACACAGGATTCTTCTCTGTAGAGCTAAAACCTCATTGTTGCCATCTTATCCCATGTGTGAAGAACAGAGGAATATAAAAAAATGTTAGCTTCATTTTCCCTTAGGAGACATGCGCTTAGACATCAAACACATGGTAGGATATGATGAAGCTCACATGACTAATTTAGAGAGTAAGCGTGTGCCGAGGTCAGAGGTGGAGAGACCTCCTCCAGCTGGGCTCATCAAGCAAGATGTTGTGAAGGAGTTGGCATCAAGAGTTAGGCTCATTTCTTCATTTATTATAGCGTCTCCTACGAACCAGACCATCTTAGGTTTGGGCAACACAAATGTGTATGTGATAAAGTCCCTAAACTGTTGGAGGAACAGGCGAGGAGCGGAGCAAGAGGACTACACAAGCGGCCACATATGCTGGACGTCCTGCCAGGCGTTTTCCTATACATCATTTCATGGAGGCAAAGTACGCACTATTCCTCTACTGCATAAAATAAATGTAACTTCTCTATTTTTTTTTTGAAGATTTTATTTATTTGAGAGGGAGTGGAGAGCAGAAGCGGAGAGGGGGAGAGGCAGAGAGGCAGAGGCAGAAGCAGAAGCAGGCTCCGGATGTGGGGCTCCATCCCAGGACCCCGAGATCATGACCTGAGCTGAAGGCAGCTGCTTAACCAACTGAGCCAACCAGGCGCTCCTGTAACTTCTCTATTTTAAACAGCTGATCTACTCTTTATCACTGGGACAGCTGCGTATGGCTTCAGAAAGGGGCATTTCAATTCTAAAAGCCAATTAATATTTATTTATCGAGTGCCTAACTATGCACTAGGTAGTGTTTTAGGTTCTACATACAATGTAGTGAGAAAACAGAAAAACATTGTGCCCTCATAGAACTTCTATCATAACAGTAGGAATAGAGTTCCAATAAAGTAATAATTTTAAGGGGCACCTGGGTGGCTCAGTCATTAGGCGTCTGCCTTCTGCTCAGGTCATCGTCCCAGGGTCCTGGGATCGAGCCCTGGGAGCCTGGCGGGAAGCCTGCTTCTCCCTCCCCCCACTCCCCTGCTTGTGTTCCTTCTCTTGCTGTGTATCTCTCTGTCAAATAAATAAAATCTTAAAAATTAAAAAAAATAATAGAACTTCCATAATAATAGTCTGCTTGAAAAACTTCCAAATAATAATAATATAATAAAACAAGTAAACTGTACAGAATGTTAGAAACTCATAACCATTGTAGAAAAAAATAAATCTGGTGAAGGGGATAGCGAATGGCAGGAGTTTTAGTTGTCTATGGGGTGGACAAGGCACTGAGAAGGTGCCATTGGAGCAGAGACCTGCATGAGATGAGGGAGTGGCCACGTTGGTGGCTGAGTGAAGAGTTTCCCAGCACAAAGTACTGAGTGCAAAATCACCAGGGAGGAGCGTGAGCCTAAGGTGTTTACGGAGCAACGAAGCTGCTGGTAATGGGGAGACAGAATGAGCAAGGGTAAGGTGTGGGGGCAAATAGGTGTCAGGAGAACAGGGAACCGTTTTAAGGCTTTTGACTTTTATTTTTTGCTTTTTAAGTTCTGTTTATCGGGTACACACTCATTTAGGAGTGTTATGTCTTCTTGATGAAAAGTAACCACTGTATCATTTTATGATGACTGTTTTTGTTGCTGTTAATATTTCTTGTCTGAGGTTTATTTTGCCTGATATTAATATGAGGACTCCAGCTTTCTTTTGATATGTTTTCATGGCATATCTTATCTTTTTACTTTTCACATTTTAATAAAAATGAGGTTTTTATAGATAGCATAGAGCTAAGTTTTGTTTGTTTTTCCCCATTTTTTATTTTTATTTTTTTGTTAACATATAATGTATTATTTTCCCCAGGGTACATGTCTGTGAACCATCAGGCTTACATATTTCACAGCATTTACCATAGCACATACCCTCCCCAGTGTCCATAACCTTACCCCCCTATCTCCCAGTCACCCTTAGTTTGTTTCATGAGTTTAGGAGTCTTTTATGGTTTGTCTCCTTCCCCATTCCATCGTATTTCATTTCTCTTCCCCACCCCCCATGAGCCCCTGCCCTGCCTCTCAAATTCTTCATATCAGAGAGATCATGTGATAATTGTCTTTCTCTGACTGACTTATTTTGCTTAGCATAATACCCTCTAGTTCCATCCAAATGGCAAGATTTCGTATCTCTCTCTTTTTTTTTTTTTTTAGATTTCATATCTCTTGATGGCTGCATAGTATTCCCTTGTGTATATATACACCACATCTTCTTGATCCATTCATCTGTTGATGGACATCTAGGTTCTTTCCATAGCTTGGCTATTGTGGACATTGCTGCTATAAACATTCGGGTGCATGTGCCCCTTCGGATCACTACATTTGTATCTTGAGGGTAAATACCCAGTAGTGCAATTGCTGGGTCGTAGGGTAGCTCTATTTTCAACTTTTTGAGGAACCTCCATCTTGTTTTCCAGAGTGGCTGTACCAGCTTCCATTCCCACCAACAGTGTAGGAGGGTTCCCCTTCCTCTGCATCCTCGCTAACATCTGTCGTTCCCTGACTTGCTAGTTTTAGCTATTGTGACTGGTGTGAGGTGGTATCTCACTGTGGTTTTGATTTGTATTTCTCCAATAAGTTTTGCTTTTCTTAAATCTAAATTGACAATCCTTTCTCCTGATTTGCCCTGACTCTGTAGAGTACCTAGAGAATGGCCATGAGTGACTGTAAGTATGAGTATTCGCATGAGTCACAGGGACTGGGCCCCAGGAGAACTTCACTGGGAGCTTTTACTGATGTTCCTAGGGCATAAAACCACAGAAGGACAGAAGAGGCAGGTAGGATGAGCTCAACCAGCGTCAAGGAATGGAGGCAACTGGCAGGCGGCTTTTTGATAATGAATGAGCAATCTGGTAAGGCAGACTTAGAGGCGCATGAGCCAGACGGGGAGAGCCACTGGTCTGTAGTCACAGAAGCCTATGAAAAATGTATTCCCCCATTTGTTATCCCCAGAAGGCATCTGTCCTCCAGCTTGTTATCCTACATGTGGACTTCTCCTCGTCTCTGCCCACTTCCCTCTGTTCCCCTGGAATTGCTCCTTGTGTGTGAGAAGCCCAAAGATGAGGGTCTCTGCCATTCAGGAAGGAATGCCCAGTCTCTCCTGGGAGCTGGCTGTGACCTGCAGACAAGCTTCTTTGGATTTGGGGAGGGCTGCCCCATTGCAAGGAGGGATGTAGTTCCCAGTGAGACTATTTACACAGGAGACTCAGCTTACCAGACTTCAGGAAAGCAATGCCTATGGACATGATCTTCCTGTTGAAGCAGGGATGATAAATACAAGTAGTCATTATGTTTCTCGGAAATGTTGCTAGCTGCAGAAGATTGGCTAAGAAGTTAATTAAAATATACATCATGAATATTCTGCAGATGCCGGTTGGGTTATGATTAGTGAGTGAATTAGTGGCACTCAGGCGAGACTGCTTGCTGTGTTGTTACAGCCGAGAGTGGGGAGCAGCACTGTATCAGGGGACTGAGGAAAATGGACTCGCAGAGACTTGATGGTGGCAGTAGCCCAAGTCCTGTTGGGGCACATTGCCATCATGATGTAAATTTGCATGTAATATTACTTGTCTAGTTGGCATCTGACCTGATTGGTAGCAGTAATTGTCATAGCAATATATTTCCCAGACCACTATTTTTTGTTGCAGTAAGGATTAGGTACCCCTCTTGCAGTCTGTCATTTTACTGTAAAAATTGGGGGCTAAAATTTTAGGTTCCCCAGGATTTCTCAAGTGAGAAACTGACTATTTCCCAATGGAGTGAGATGTATATACTTGAGACAGGGTGTAGTTCCTTTATTTTTCTAAGAGATTTTATTCATTAGAGAGAGCACACAAGCCGGGGCAGCGAAGTGGGGGGGAGAAGCAGACTCTCTGCTGAGCTAGGAGCCCCACATGGGGCTCAGTCCCAGGACCCCGGGATCATGACCTGAGCTGTAGGCAGATGCTTAGCTATCTGATCCACCCAGGTGCCGCAAGAAGGGTGTATTTCCTTTAAATAGTTGTGTGGTTACTCAGTCCTGTGAAACTGATCCATAGAGAAATTGAAGGGACTAGTTTTATATGTTATGTTTTCTGTGTTTCATTTCCTATTTGAGAGCAGATTTAATTTCCTAAACTTTAATAGCAGTATCATCTGGCGGAACTTGGCCTTTGACTCAAAATCATTAGCAACTAAAAGGTGGTCTGTGTGCTCTTTTCCTCAAGGTCTTTGGTCACCCAAGTCCATCAGTAATGCGAGAAACTTGCCAGCACCTCTCCTGGGTTTGAGGGGGCCTTCAACTTGAGTCACGAGTGGGATTTAGCTGTGATCCTTGTCTCCCAGAACAGCAAAAGAGGAGGGTTAGGGCCACCTCTTGGAATTTGGGAAAATCCTTAGTGTCCTGGGGGTCTCCTGGCTGAAGAGTCAGAGGAGAGGGAGGGGTGTGAGGTCAGGTGGGGAGAGCAGCTCTCTCCCATTTGTCAAAGCCCTTCCTCCCTTTTTCTTTCCCCCCCTCGCTTGATTTTTAAAAAGATTTATTTATTTGAGTGAGAGAACACAAGCTGGGGGCAGGGAAAGGAAGGGGTAGAAGAAGAAGAAGAAGGAAAAGCAGACTCCCCACTGAGCAAGGAGCCCAATGTGGGCCTTGATCCAGGACCCTGAGATCATCAGCTGAGCCGAAGGCAGATGCTTACCTGACTGAGCCACCCAGGCGCCCCTACCAGAGCATGATCTAATGGAGCCTTGGCACAAGGGACTCAGCACTGTCCCAGGACTATGTTGAGTAGGTAAAGGAGCTGCCCTCAAGAATCCACACAGGTCATTCTGGAATGAGTTTCTCATATATGCCACTTAAACGGTGGCATGTGAAAAAGAAATTGAAATTATACTAAATCCCTAAAAAATGTGAAATAAGTTTTTTAAATAAATGTGACCATTAACATAAAGTTATTGGAGAAAACCGAGCACTATTTTATATCCATTTATTTAAAAACTAAGAGTTACAGAATTATGTAGTACAGAGAATAGAGCATGAGCTCTGGAATCCAACAGATCTGGGATCACATTCTTTCCTTTTTAGGTCTGTGACCTTGGTCAAATTACTTAACCTCTCTAAGCCTTGATTTCTCTACCTGTTAAGGGACTAATGATGCCTACCTGCTGGGGTGAACTGAGAATTTAATCTTTCTTTTAATCTTAAATGAGGTTCATGTTCTGGTTGTTACTGAGTCACGCAGGTGTTAAAGATACATGTGTGTCGGGAGAGCTGACTTAAAATATAAGCTATGTAGCATATTAAAAGTTCATTTGGGGTAGGATGAGGGACAATCACTTGCCAGGAGAGCAGATACCTAGTGGATGAGGACGGGGCAGACTTGGCCTGTGTATTACAGACCCCATGGACAGAACACAAGCTGGAGAGTCAAAGCTGAGCATCAGGTCAAAAGTTGCCTAGGCCAACACTCAGCTGCCCCTATTGATGTGTGGTATAGCTGCTTCTCACATAAGCAACATCAGGAGTTATATTTATTAAGGGTTAATGATTGCCATAGCAGTTCTGTAGCAACCATGTAGAAAGACAGGAAACAGGACGGTGCTTGGTGCCCCCATTTCTCTCCATTTGGACCCCATTGGCTTCTGTACCCCTCAGTGGCCTATACCATTTCAAATGTACATTCTTAAAAAACAAACAAACAAAACGTACATTCTTCTAGTCCCGTCCATGTCGATACAAAAGTTGGATATCCATCCTTTTTGATGGAGGCATAATATTCCACTGTATAGATGTACCACATCTTCCTTATCCATTCATCTGTTGAAGGGCATATGTACATTCTACCCTTAGAAACCTGCTAACTGTCCCTCTGGGCTCAGCTTTGGGCCTATAGGCAAACTCTTTTTGTCTCATCCAGCCTCCCTTCCTTTGGTCCCAGCTGACCCTGAATTATTTCTCCTACTTCCTTTCCCTAGACATTCTGTAGGCCAGAATTCTCACCTTATTCCTTGTATTCCTGGATACCCATCTATGTGATTTATCCTTCAGGAAGGTGCTTGACCAGACCTCTGCTTCAGGGGAAGTTCTGACTCTCCATCTGCCTGTTCATTCATTGACCCAACAAATACTTGCTGAGGTCCTGAGCTACGCCAGAAACTATGCTTGGTGCTGGGGACAGAGTAGGAATGAAACCAGCAACAGTGTGCACTGTCACAGGGTTTACTTTCTAGCTGGCGAGACAGGTAATAATAAATACAGTAAGCAATATGGTGTGCTAGGACCTAAGAAATGCTGTGGAAAGAATAGAGCCTGGTAAGGGGGATCTGGAGTCTGGGGGAAGGGTTGCAATACTCAGTTTGCTGTGAACCCTGTATTAGCAAATAACTAAACCATTGGTCATAAGGGACATATAGGGTTGGCTTCCTGTGAGCCTTTAATCACAACATTTGACAATGAGTCAATACGTAACCTTGTTTTAATGTATGTTTCTGTTTAAAGACACTTGATATATCTTGTTGATTCATTAACATTGAACTCTCAGCCAACAGTGCTGTGGCTTGTGCCTGCGTGAATCTTCTGTAGCGCACATGTTTTCTCAGTAAGGCACAGCGCAGCCTTCTGGAGCTTGGGAGCCCCAGACAGCATTTTAGCACTGCACCTGGGGGCTCTTCTCAACAGTGAGGTCACCCATAAGCATAAAAGTGCAAAACTATAACACTAGACAGACTGCAAAAAGGACCCTCGTTCACGATGTGGACTGAAGCAAGATGTCCCAGTGTCACGTTGTCCTCCTTCAGCTGGGCATGTGGCCCTGGGTGGCTACTCTGCTTGCCACCCTGAGCTCGGCTGCAAATGACTGCAGAAGTGCCTCAAGTATTTATTTTGGGGACAAATCTTAGTAGGAAAACTTAGAAATATGTAATCAGCAAGTTATGGGACCAACTGTAAATGGAGTGATGAGGATAGGCCTCAGAAGGTGACATTTGAAGACGACTTTGAGAAGAGGATATGGGTCACACGGATGCCTGGGGAAGTGCTCCAGGGAGAGGGTTCAACCAGTGCAGGGGCCCTGGCCTGGAAGTGTGCCTGAAGTGTGCAAGGAATAGCACGGAGGCCAGAGCGACTACAGTGGCCTGTGGAGTGACCAGAGGAGAGTGGTAGGAGATGGGAGTGAGAGGGATGGCAGGTCAGGTAAGAGCTTTGTAAGTCATTGGCATTCTTTTTTTTTTTTTTTTTTAACCAGAGAGGGTTTATTAGGATTCTTCAGAGAAATGGAACCAGTAGAAGATACATACATAGGTACATGTGCATGTGTTTGTATGTATGTGTATATGTATGTGGTGGGAAAGGAGAGAGGCTGAGAGAGATTTTTTTAAAATTTAATTTTTTCAGTGTTCCAAGATTCATTGTTTATGTACCACACCCAGTGCTCCATGCAATACATGCCCTCCTTAATGCCCACCACCAGGCTCACCCATTCCCCCACCCCCCTCCCTTCCAAAACCCTCAGTTTGTTTCTCAGAGTCCACAGTCTCTCATGCTTCATCTCCCCCTCTGATTTCCCCCAATTCACTTTTCCTTTTCTTCTCCTAATGTCCTCCATGTTATTCCTTATGCTCCATAAGTAAGTGAAACCATATGATAACTGACTTTCTCTGCTTGACCTATTTCACTCAGCATAATCTCTTCCAGTCCCATCCATGTTGGTACAAAAGTTGGGTATTCATCCTTTCTGATGGAGGCATAATATTCCATTGTATATATGGACCATATCTTCTTTATACGTTCATCTGTTGAAGGGCCTCTTGACTCTTTCCAGTTTGGTGATGTGGCCATTACTGCTATGAACATTGGGGTATATATGGCCCTTCTTTTCAGTACCTCTGTATCTTTGGGGTAAATACCCAGTAGTGCAATTGCAGGGTCATAGGGTAGCTCAATTTTTAATTTCTTGAGGAATCTCCACACTGTTTTCCAAAGTGGCTGCACCAACTTGCATTCCCATCAACAGTGTAAGAGGGTTTCCCTTTCGCCACATCCTCTCCAATACTTGTTGTTTACTGGAGAGACAGATTTTTGTACAGAGGTTGGGTTATGCAGTCATGAAGAAATGCTACAGTCTGCCATCTGTAAGACCAGGAACGCCAGTGATATAATGCAGTCTGAGTCAGAAGGCCTGAGAACCAGGAAGCTGATGGTTTAAGTCCTAGTCCAAAGGCCTAAGAATCAGGAGCACTGATGTCTGAGGACAAGAGATGTACCAGCTCAAGCAGAGAGCAAATGTGCCCTTTCTCTGCCTTTTTGTTTTAATCAGGCCCTCAGTGGACTGGACAGTGCCCACCCACATTGGTGAGGGCGTTCATCTTTACTCATGTTAGTAATTCAAATGCTGATCTCTTCTGGAAACACCTTTACAGACACACCCAGAAATAATGTTTTACCAGCTATCTGGGCATCTCTTAGCCAGTCAAGTTGACACATAAAATTAACCACCATGTTCAATAATTGCAAATCAATCAACAGGATACATTAATAAAAGAAAGGATGATAAGAACCACATGATGATTTCAATAGACAAAAAGCATTTGACAAAGTACAACACCCATTTATGATAAAAACCCTCAACAAAGTAAGTTTAAAGGGAACATACTTCAACATAATAAAGACCATACATGAAAAACTCACAGCTAATATCATGCTTAATGGGGAAAAACTGAGAGCTTTCCTCTGTGGTTATGAATGAGATGAGGATGTCCACTTTCACCGCTTTTACTCAGCATGGTACTGGAAGTCCTAGTCAGAGCAATCAGACAACAAAAAGAAAGAAAAGGCTTCTAAATTGGCAAGGAGGAAGCCAAACTTTGACTATTTGCAGATGACATGATACTCTGTATAGAAACCCCGAAAGACTCCAACAAAAAACTGCTAGCACTGATAAATGAATGCAGTAAAGTCCTAGGATACAAAATCAGTGTACAGAAATCTATTGCATTTCTATACACTAATAATGAAACAGCAGAAAGAGAAATTAAGAAAACAATCCCATTTACAATTGCACCAAAAATAATAAGATACCTAGGAATAAACCTAACCAAAGAGATGAAAGTTAAAGACCTGTACTCTGAAAACAATAAAACACTAATGAAAGAAATTGGAGACAACACAAAGAAATGGAAAGACATTCCATGTTCATGAATTGGAAGAAGAAATATTGTTAAAATGTCTATACTCGCCAAAGCAATGCACACACTTAATGCAACCCCTATCAGAATGCCAACACATTTTTCACAGAGCTAGAACCAACAATCCTAAAATTTGTATGGAATCAAAAAAGACCCCAAATAACTAAAGCAATCTTGAAAAAGAAGGGCAAAGCTGGAGGCATCACGATTCCAGACTTCAATTATAAAATTGTAGTAATCAAAACAGTATGGTACTGGCACAAAAATAGACACATAGATCAGTGGAATAGAATAGAAAGCCCAGAATAAACCCACAATTATTTGGTCAATTAATCTTTAAAAAAGGAGGCAAGAGTATACAATAGGAAAAAAGAACGTATCTTAAATAGCCTTGGGAAAACTGGACCACTTTCTTACATCATACACAAAAATAAACTCAAAATGGATTAAACACCTAAACATGAGACAGGAAAGCGTAAAAATCTTAGAAGAGAACACAGCAGCAGCTTCTTTCTAGATACTTCTCCTGAGGCAGTGGAAACAAAAGCAAAACTGAACAGTTGGGACTACATCAAAATAAGAGAGTTCTTCACAGTGAAGGAAACAATCAACAAAACTAAAAGGCAACCTACAGAATGGGAGAAGATAGTTGCTAATGACATACTTGATAAAGGGTGGGTATCCAAAATACGTAAAGAACTTATAAAACTCCACACGCAGAAAATAATCCAATTTAAAAATAGAAGATATGAACAGATATGTCTCCAGAGACCTCCAGTTGGCCAGGAGACACACAAAAAGATTCTCATCATCACTTACCATCAGAAAAATGCAAATCAAAACTGCAATGAAATATCACCTCACACCAGTTAGAATGGCTAATAGGAAACAACGATAATTGGTGAGGATGTGGAGAAAGGGGAGCCCTCTTGTGCTGTTGGTAGGAATGCAAACTGGTACAGTCACTTCGGAAAACAGTATGGAAGCTTCTCAAAAACTTAAAAATAGAACTACCCTATGACCCATCAATTGCACTACTGGGTATTTACCCAAAGAATATGAAAATACTAATTCAAAAGGATACATGAAACCTGATGTTTATAGCAGCGTTATCTACAATAGTCAAATTATGGAAATAGCCCAAGTGTCTGTTGATTGAGGAATGGATAAAAATGGGGGGGTGTGTATACACTCATATCTACACAATGGAGTATTAGTCATAAAAAATGAAATTTTGCCATTTGTGAGGATATGGATGGAGCTATCATATTATGCTAAGTGAGATAAGTCAGAGAAAGACATATATACCAGTTGATTTCATTCATGTGGAATTTAAGGAGCAAAACAAAGGTGCAAAGAGGGGGAGAAGAGTGAAAGAGGCAAACCAAGAAATAGACTCTTAACTATAGAGAACCAATTGATGGTTGCCAGAAGGAAGGTGGGTGAAACTTGTGATGGGAATCAAGGAGGGTACTTGCTATGACGAGCACTGGGTGATGTATGGAAATGCTGAATCACTATATAGTACAATTGAAATTAATATGACACTGTATGTTAACTGGTATTTAAATAAGAACTT
Source organism: Nasua narica (assembly GCA_028533885.1). Lineage (NCBI taxonomy): Eukaryota > Metazoa > Chordata > Mammalia > Carnivora > Procyonidae > Nasua > Nasua narica. The sequence goes on from CM052814.1 coordinate 33,180,364, forward strand.
AAAAAAAATTAACCACCCTATGGGGAGACATGGAAGGGATTTGAGTTGACAGTGACACTATACTCTGTTATGAGACTAGTCTTTAGGGTCAAGGGCAGAAGCAGTAAGCCGGTGAAGGAGCTGTTACAGTAACCTGGAGTTAAGCCTTGATTCAGTCATTTGCTGAAAGCTTCAGAGAACTTTCCGGCACCTCCCTGGCCCCTGCAACACCCCCCCTTCACAAATGGAGCCCAGCTCTTGGGATTTGGCTGCTTTGTTTGCTGCTTCTGAGAACCTGCTGAACCTCGAGCTGGCGGGGCCAGTGCCGCTGGTGCCTATCTGAAGATGTGCTCTAGCCTGAAATCAAACTAATTGGAACACTGGTTTCTAGCACACAGTTTGTCATTCCGCATTATTAGCCTTGCACGTTCAAATTATTTTAAGTATAGGGTGCCAGTAATTAGAAAAATACTTCGTTGTTTTTCTGAATCAAGGTACGCATGTTGCCTTACTAAGCTTTAGCTTTGCTCTTTACAGCCGCGCTCACAGCCTTTGGGAACCACACATCTCATTCACCTTGACTGGGAAGGGGAAAGTGGCCAGATTGCCTGCATGAAGATATTTGTATCTGAGGTAGAGCGTAGAAATAATTCATGGCGCGTTGCCGCCCTGCTTTAATGAATCCAGAAAGCACTTTGGGTAATGCATTATTGAGGGCGCGCTCGGCAGAGCTTCCTTGTGTATGATTGAAGCGTGAACTTATTTGCATTTTAGGTTGCTCCCTCTTTTAGATTTAATTAGATTTCAGACTTCAATCGATTTATTAAATGAATTTCTCACTGCTTAAAAGGTGTAATATGCTCATGACAGTAGCTTTTCCCCAACACTCTCTTCTCATTTCCTCATGCGCCCAAGATCTCAGCTTCTGGCTTGGATGCAAAGCCAGAGGTTATTTTCCAGAGCTACTACGCCGTATCAATGTAGCTGCTTTTGTGCTTGGAGACACTGGGGCCGGGGGAGGGTTATGTCTTTTGTCCATATTGTCTGACACGAACGTACCTCTTGTAGATTTGCCACCAGTAAACTTAACCAATGCGCAGTAAAGCTCCATCTTCTCTTTGGGTGGCCCTTTATCATTGTGAATCTTTCTACTGTTATTTTGGCACAACATCTACAAACCTTTGTTTTTACTGCGATGAGGGGAGCATGGGGACTCTTCAAATGGTGGGAAATTAAATGTAATGAATCAAACCGTATTAGTGATTCTCAAGATGAGCTGGGAAGCTCGACCATAAAATGCAGTAATTTAGTGATGTTCCACATTTGCTTAGAAGAGTAGAAGGAATGTTGCTCTGAGCCACTGGGGGATCTTAATCCCATGTTAGTATCAGCTCCCTGCATGAATTTAAGTCACTTGTTGGACCACTGGGCTGTGATGGCCTCGTCTGGGCTCCTGATATCTTAAGGCAGGGGAGAAGTCTGCTTAATTTCTCATGACTCTTTCAAGCTTTAGGCGATGTGTGTGTCTGTGTGTTTGTGGGGCAAGGGGAAGTGGTATGAATAAGAAATCTGTTTCTGATGATGTTTAGCAGCATGATCTAGGGAAAATAAGAACGCAAAGTAGAAGAAGTGATATTATTGGATGTATTTTTACTTTCTAAATTAGCCAGGTCCTCAGATTAAAGTCAGCTATGGCCAGCTCCACGAAGGAAGTTATTTTTACTGGAAGTACTGTGTATCTCCAAATATACTGTATTTTGAAAGTCCATTTAGAAAGAGGATTAAAGATAGATCAACCAAAGTAAGATAACATAAGTATAAATCCATTTCTATAATGTAAATGTATTTCTTTTTTTTTTTTTTGTATTTTTTTTAAAAAAGATTTTATTTATTTTAGAGAGGGAGAGTTGGCGGGAGTGGCAGAGGGGGAGGGAAAGGGACAAGGAGACTCCTTACTGAACACGGAGCCCCACATGGGGCTCTGTCCCAGGACCTTGAGATCACAGCCTGAGCCAAAATCAGGAGTCAGATGCCCAACCAACTGTCCTATCCATGTACCCCAATATAAATCTATTTCTATGGTAAAAGCACAGATCCATTTTCCACAGGGCAAAGGCTATGTTCAGAATGCTGTGAATTTACAATTTAGAAAAAAAAAGATTAAAGCCCAGTGGCAAAATGGGATTGTGGCTGAATGGCAGGCTGATCTTGGAGGAGAGCGCTAATTGTTTATTTTTGCAAGACATTCAGCATGAACTAGGTTGTATAAGAGGTCTGTGAATTAAAAAAAAAAAACAAAATAAAACAACTTCTGATTTTCCTTTTTTTTTTTAAAGATTTTTTTTAAATTTGTTTATTTGACAGAGAGAGATCACAAGTAGAGAGAGAGGGGGAGGCAGGCTCCCCACTGAGCAGAGAGCCTGATACGGGTCTCGATCCCAGGACCCTGGGATCATGACCTGAGCCAGAGGCAGAGGCTTTAACCCACTGAGCCACCCAGGCACCCCCAACTTCTGATTTTCTACCTATATATTATTCATTTAAGGAATGATAAACTCTATTATTAACCCCAGGCCTGATTTCTCTGGAAGGGAAGAATGGAAAAGTGCTGGACTTCTCTAGAGTCTTTTTCAGCTGGAATATTCCCACAATCTTACTGTGTCTCTTCTATGACAGTGAATAGTACAGTTCTTTCTTAGTTAATAGGACATTCTGCATTTTGACTTTGATGTTTCCTTATGATTTGATTTAGAATATGCATTTCAAGTAGGAATACTACAGAAGAAACATTATGGTATCACCTCTGGAAGCACACTATGCCCAACAATTCTCGTTAAGTGATGCTAATTTTCATCATCCTGAAAGGGTATTGTCTGATTGATTTGCTGTACCATCACCTTTTTTCCCCCTTTGCAACTAATAAATGTTTGGTGGGAGGCACTTTAAGACCATGCAAATATCTTGCTCATTGTCAATGTTTCTCCCTCACTTCAGCATTATGGTTGATCCTTGTCTGATCCAGTCTTTACCGTGATGATTGTAAATGATGATTTTCCAGTTTTGGCACTGAGCAGTTGGCATTCTATTGTAAATAAGAGACTTTCCCCATTAAAAAAAAAATCTCTGTTATCTAAATGGTTGTACCACTTCCTAATTGTCAGAGGTTCATAATTCATAACTGTACATAACTTGTTAGTGCTCAGATTGCTTCAGTCCTAGCCAGCGGAAGCCCTGTCCACTCAACTTGGATGTGCTCAAATGGTGTTTGGGAAGGATACCTCATATGTGCAGACCCTGCCCTGCCAATCACCCTTCTCTCCTTTGTGGCCCCTGACGTGTCTATAAAGAAGTCCAGGGTCATGGCTGTCTATGTGAAAAGTACCAGTAAGCTGAGGTTTTTGGAGTCCCTTTGCTCCTCATTGAGCCCAGACTTGAACCTCAGTGTCTTGTCTCACAGCAAATGGCTGCCAGAGGAACAGCAGAAGAGAGTACATGAGGATGTGCATGAGGAAGGAGAAAGAACAAAGAGGCCAGACCTCCTTCCGTGCAGGAGCGGGCCCAGCACCTAATGGGACTAAGGATGGAGAATGCCCCTGTGCTAGGACATGGGACACATAGTGTCAGGATCCAAGCGCTCCAAGGCAGTCCCTTTTGCTGTGAGCTCGGGATCAGGCTCCAAATACTTGTTCACCAGTTTGCTTTTGGTTAGAGCTGTGGGCTCCTCCTTGTCTTTACAGATGCTTAAGAACAAGGCCCATCTCCTCACCACCTCAGGCTCCCAGCAGAGGTGACGTGTGGCCTCCTGCACCAGCAATGCTTTGGGTTCCAGGGCCACCCGGGCCATGGGATCTCAGACTGCATGCTCTGAGTCGTCTAGTGTCTCTACACGGCCTCTGATGAGCTGTACTCTTGTGCTACAGTTCCTCTTAATCCTAAACGAGGGACTAGAATTGGGATCTTTAAGGTCCTCTTCAGCTTTAAAATGTTCTAGTTCTGAAAATTGATGTAGGGATTTTATGTGCTTGAGTTAATATTCTCACATACTTGTCCTTACCCATCAACCCTACATATTCTGCTCTTGTGTCAAGCAAAATAGGCACTTTGCATGGGTTATCTTCTTTCATAATTTCTTATCCCCCCTAAATTATCCCTAGTGATAGGATTATAATCAGGATGTTAATTACTACATTTGTTAGCTAGGACATAGAGATGTGTAGACACAGTATTCTCACGATAAGGGAAATGAATTTCTGTGATAGCCTGTTAAAGACCAAATGTCTGAGTTCTTCCTAGGACTGTATTAAGTTACTGCTTACCCATAATGAAGCTGCTCCAACCAGTTTCTCAGTCCTTCACTCGTTTTGAAGGATTGTTCTGGAGATGTGGAAAGTACTATTCACATTATTAATAATTAGAGCTTTGATCAAGAGGCTGGCTGCTCTGCTAAGTACTGTATCTGCAGCCCTGGGTGTGCGTCCATTTGAACGGATAGTCGGGGGCCACACCCAGACTTTCCTTGTGGGGCAAGAACAGTGTTTCCTATACAATCACGCCAACTACTGAGATTATTAACTCCAGGGGATTTGCCCAGTATTTATAATTCATTTATAACAGTGCTTTTCCATAGTTTGTGTACTTAGAAAGTTAGGAGCTTCTACAAACTCAAGAGTCAAGAGCATTCAGCTTAGGAACCACCGTCTCAGGTCAAGCCTCTTGGTTGTCTTCCTGCTGGCTTTGGCCACAGGCCGTCAGTGTTCTGTCTCCCATGTCATTAAACCCTGCACAGGCTGCTGGCCTAAAGGAGAGCTTGATTTGCTGATTAGACTCTAGTTGGAAAGCTTCTTCTGTTTTCTTCAGCAAGAACGGAGAAGTCTGCCTCTGGACAGTGTGAAAAAGAGGAATAATGAAGTCCCCAGTCTTTCTTAACCCAAAGCCGTATTGTTATTCGAGTTGTTTTCACAGGCTGTTCTTCATACCTGTGATGTGATTTTCTAAGTTTCACTCCCCAAAAGTCCGTATCTTGGTGGGAGAGGATGGAAGGGAACGGGGCTGCCATGCCATGCAGCTCGGCAGCCGGGGGCTAGCTGGAAGGTTAGCTCTGATGGCAAAGCAGAAGGTTTGTGGGGACAGGGAAGGGCCTGGGGCCAAGGGAGAGAACAAAGGGAGTTATGTAGCTTTGAGGATGTGGTAAGGGATGCTATGCCCAGAATTAGTTAATACTTAAAAACGATGAAAAGCAACCAGGAGGGCTTTTTAGCAATGGAAGAGGACAGTTTCCTGCAGAGCCACATGTCATCTATTTGAGTTTCTTCCAGAACTTCAAAGGGAATGGTTGTTAGGGGTATCCAGTTGAAGGACAAGGATCGTGAGTGTTCAAAGGGAGGTTCCTGGTGGTCAACACGGAGCCCTGTCCTCTTCTACATTCATTTTGACAGTTCGGAATCTTGTGTGTTTCATTGTGCGAAGCCCTGAGCAGTAGCTGGTGAATGGACAGTGGCTGGTGGGAGAGAGGCCCAGGGTTGCTGGAGAGCCTGACAGATGTGCACTGTAGTTCATAGTACAGGAGGGACAGCTGCGAGGGGGCCAACTGGCTCTTCCTTTCTTCTGGGTGAATGCCTTTCTATCACATGTTTGCGTCCCAGATTCCTCTTTCAAGTCTTGACTCAGCTGTCACCTTCAAAATGAGGCTAGCCCTAACTATTGTGTTTAAAGTTTAGCCTACATGCCACCCATCCGTCTTACCCTGCTCTCCTTTTTCTTTTTCCTCTATTACTTCCTCTCCCCTAACACACTATACCGATAATGTGAATTTTTAATTGTTTCTTTCTCTCCCTGTTGGAATGGAAGATCCATTTTTGTCTGTTTTATTCACGGGTGTATTGTGAGAGCCAAAACGACACCTAGCATATGGTAGGTGTTCAATTATTATTTGCTCAATGAATGAATGAAATGAATAAAGTAAAAAGCATTTACAGATAGCAGATAAGCCAAAATAGGGTCTTGGAGGAATTCCATTATCAAGTTTGTTATAAGAGAAAAGGGAAATTTCCATACTAAAATTGGACAATAGAAGCAAGGCTTTCCTGAATAGTTTATAATAAATTTTGTCAACTGGAAAATCCTAAGTAATGGGTTTTCCACCAGAGCTTGTTCTTTTAAGATTCCATCTCTTTGATTAAAAAAAAGTCATCAGTTTGATATCATTCGCTTTTGGTACAACTGGATTTCAGTGCCGTGTAGGTTATTTGAAATGTGATGATTTGCAAAAGGTTGTGTTATTGCTGGCGACTGGTGTTCTGCTGGCTTCGAAGGGCTGAGTGGGAAGTAGGGGATTAGCCAAGCAGAGGGCAGGGAGTGAAAGAGGAGAGGAAAGTCAACCAGGGGCCGGGGCTAACTCAATTGGAATTCTTTAGGAGTGACTGAAAAGTCACTCTGAGGGCCTGTCGGTTTAACTTCATTATTGCCCTATATAATTAAAGACATAAATGTTGAGGAAACACTGATTAAAGGCTTCCTGAGGGAGAAACAGGCCTAATTGGAGTATCTTATTTTGTGCTTCATGACTCAGAGTGTTTCCAACTGTCCTCACGTCATTATTTTGTCTTTTAGCCTCCCCCAAGTGTTTTCTCAGTTTCTCTTGACCAGGGCCCTTTCTGCAGTGTTCTTTCTCTCCTCCATAGCAACTGACATTCAGTGTAGTCCTGGTAACTATCAACTCCTGTGTTTCCATTTCATATGTAGAGCTTATAAAGCTGAAATTGTAGGTCAGGCTGCATGCACGCTGATAATCTGTAAATCCAGGAAAACTTCCCATGACCCTATGAACCATAGCACACACCTCTTGGATGCCTGCCTTGTTAAAGAGGGGCTCAACAGAAAGTTATGGATGCTCCTCCCATGTTACTTCTAAGTCTTTGTCCCCAGGAGTCTATAGGGCCTCTCTTTGGAGAAGACCATTACCATTACTCACTGTTAGTTCAAATTGGTTACGTGATCTTATCTCTTTCATAGACTAGTCTCATAGAGACTAGGAGCATTCTCTGGGGGTGGGTCCCCTCAACGTGGTGACGGAGACTCAAATACCAAACCTAAGAATTTTCACATTCCCCCAAGAGGTGGTGTTCCCGCCAAATCAAAAATCAAATCCCTGAGAAAATTTCCCCGGTTTGACCTCCCTGCGTGACCTCCGGCAAAATCCTTATGAGACTCTTACTCAAAACTAATGTTCTTGCAAAGGGAATGAAACAGGGACCCACTGATCTGATGGTGGCATTACACCAGGAATGTAAAGGAGGTCTATGGCATTTAACTTGAGTGTCATGTCTTAATTTTTGTCAAGGGTAAACTCCGTAATAGAGAAAGATTACGGAGGACTTGTCTAAGGAAAACATTCCATCGTAGAGAATTTTACTTTCAACCTAGAAAAATGCTTAAAATATGAAATTACAAAAAATTTTTTTTCACACCAGAAGACAGAAATAGCACATTGTAAAGAGCACCGGGGCGGGGGGGGGGGGGGGTGGGGG
>CM052814.1:33187968-33342295 GCA_028533885.1 Nasua narica
TGGTTCGGGCTGATCCGAATAGGACTATCCCCATCTCCCAGAGTGGGGCTCCCCACTGCACTCTTGTACTCTTATCCCTTCTTTCTCTTTCCTTTTAGGTAAGAGTGGGATCTTTCTGGAAGGCAGATCTCTATCCAGACATTCTTTTGCTGTGAAATGGCTGTGAAATGGCTCCCAGGTACCCTTAGGATAAACCCTGTGATGGACAGGCCTGTTCAGAGAGGCCGCACGAAGGCAGGCTTACTGCTTCTGGTTTAGGGCGTCGCCCCAGCCACCTCGCAACTGGGAACCCTCAGCCATGTTATTTACGTCGTGGGGCTTCAGCTGTCTCAACTATGAAATGGAGAGGGTGATGATGATAGCACAATCCTGACAGTGTTGTTGTTAGGATCGAATAGGTTCTAATACTAAACATTGATATTATTATTTATCTCCTGCTTTCTGTTTGCCTCTGCCCCTCTACCCTTGCCCTATGTCATACCAAAGTATTTGCAGATGCCGTCTCCGCCTTCATTCTCCTAATGGGACACATCATCTCCTTTTGTCTCTATTTCTTGTAAGAAAAAAAAAAAAAAGAAAGAAAGAAATAGAGACAAGGTTTCCTCTGCCTGGAATGTGTTCGTTCTCTCTCTCTCTCTCTCTCTTTGTCCCTCCCTCTCTCTCTCTCTCTCTCATATCTATCTATATCCTCTACATTCACCTACTATATCCTCTGGTTAACTATTCCTCAACCTTCAAAGCTCAGATCAGAGCTCCTTTACTCTGAGCAGCCTTCCCAGATGTCACTCTGTATGGTACATGCTCCCAGAGCTCCCGTTCTTCCTTCTACCCTGACATTGATCACATACTACAGTAGGTCTTTCCCTTCCCCTCGTGAAAGGGGGATTATATCTTGGTCATTTCTACATACTCGCTGTCTATGCACTGTGTGCTCATGGATGGATGAGGATCACTGAGGCAGTGTGATCTAGTGACAGGGACCCTCCCAAGACAGCCCATTTGGTCGTAATCACAGCTGCGCTAAATCTACCTGAACATATAATCACTCCATCATGTTTTCTGATCCATTACTTGTCCATATTAATTTTTTCTGGTGTCCTGTGCCATCCCCTCCTCATCCTGATTGGAACCCTCTAAGCTTGCTCTTCTCTGCCAGTCTCTCAAGTAGGCACTTGAAATCATGAACAATCAATCTTGTAACACTGAAAAATTAAAATAAACATATTTGGGGAGGAAAAAAAAAAGAAATAAAATGAAGATTAATATGGAAAACTTGAAGGAAAAAAAAAAAAAAAGAATGACCCTCCGGGTGTGGTCTAGTGAGCACAAAGAGACATTATTAATTCTTTTGTTCCTCTGCTAAAGCGGACAGACGTGAAGTTTGGCTTGTTTGTTTGTTTGTTTTGTGTCAGTTCTGATAATTCACGAGCTCACTGTCTAGGATGACTGCAGTGTTTTTGGCTTGAGCGAGCAGTTGGAAGCCTGGCGTTGCCATCGACGACAGGGAAGGCTATGGGAGGAGCAGGTGCACGGGGACCATCAGGAGTTTAATTTTGGATGTGCTAAGTTTGAAATTTCTCTTAGGCATCCAAGTGGAGGTATTTAAAAAGGCAAGGAGATATATGGATCTGGAGTACAGGGGAGAGGTCTGAATTGGAAATGCCAGTTTGGGAGTTTTAAGCCTATAGATAGCATTTAAAACTCTGAGACGAGGTGGTGAGACGACCATGGGAATGAGTGTGTAGAGAAGAGGATCCAGGAAGAAGGAGCCCTGGCTCTCTGACAGTGACCGTTTGGAATCGGCAAAGACATCTGAGAGGGAGCAGCCTGTGAGGTCTGAGGGAAACCAGGAGAGAGTGGTGTCCTAGGTGACTGAATGCAAGTCCAGGAGGATATTTACAGACTAGATTATGAACTTAAAATGACCTCTATTGTACATAATTTATATTAAGATAAGCATATAGTAAATATTTAATATACATATATCTTTACATAGGTATATAATGAGAAATTTATATAATGAATTGCATCTGTGGAAATACCAGGAGTTTGAAGGCCTGAGTGCTGGGCCCAGTTCTGTTCTTACCTCTTGGACTTCAGGCAAATTAAATAGCCTTTTTTGATTATCATATTTTACTCATCTGGAAAATGGGGATTTTAATTCTTGCCTCGCTCTGAGTTATGAGAATCAGTTGAAATAATAGATATAGAATGGTTTGTTAGTACAAATTCTATCTGTAGCTATATATGTGCACATTCACAAGTTTGTATAGGTCCACATATATGTATACACGGGACTCAAAATAATTAGTGTATCAGAAGTGTCTGTTGAATCACTTAGGTTGTGACCTGTTGGTAGGTCATACTCATTTTCGTGGGTTGCAAACAGCTTTCTGAAAAATGGAGCAGAATAGAAAATATCACTAGGAATTGCTCAGAGTAAAAGTAAGTACGACTTCTTGAAACATTTTGTTTCAGTCATATACCTGTAGCAGTCTATTTCTGTGTGACAATCACCCCAAAGCTTAGCAGTTTAAACCAATAAACCTCTATTATTTCTGGGGGTCAGGGGCTGCCTCACTGGTTGGTTCGACTCAGGTTGCAGACAAGCTGTTGGTCGGCGCTGCAGTCACAGGGACCTGCTTGCAGGTCACTCCCGTGGCTGATGGCAGGGCCTCAGCTCCTGTCCACATGGATCTTTCTTAGGGCTACTCATGGTGTCATAGCTCTTTTTTGCCAGAGCACATGTCTGGAGAAAGAGAACCAGAGAGCATCCCCAAGACCAAAGCCCCAGTCTCTTTTGTGACCGAGTCTCAGCAGTGACACGTCATCACTTCTGTCATGATTTCACATAGACCAGTCCTGGTACAGCGGGGACACACATGTACTGAGAAGTACATGTGTGAATGTCAGAGGTGGGGACCGCTGAGGGCCATCTTGGAGCCTGGCTATACCACAACCTCTCTATCTCTGTGTGAATGCTGGGCTGAGCTGTGAAGTACGTTTGTTAACAAGGGTCATGTAGAAAAACATGTTTAAGAAACACTGCTCTATGGGGCGCAGGTGTCCGCGAGCTGGTGGAAGCCTATTGCGGAAGCTCGGCTATTGGTCCTCGTCTACTCCCATGGCTGATTACCACTGACTTTCAGGTTGTGAGTAGTCACACCAGGGAGTCTTACAACGAAACAACCCAGCTGCAGGTGTAACTGGGCTGTGTGGGACCGCTTGTCCCTAAATAAAATGATTCTACACTAGGGTCCTTTCATAGTTCCCTGTCTGATTTCTGTCATTTCGTATCTTCTCTGACAAGTACATCTTCTGTTTGTGAGCTCCCACTTCAAACTTGTGGCCCCAGGTTATGCACAACTGTGTGGCTTGACTCAGGTTTCTTGTAGATACGGGCTTGTGATAGTAGTTACCCGTTCTGCCTTTTGTTTCTACTTGCTTATTGGCGCGTGAATGTGGTCTAGGTAATGAGCTTGTGGAAAATTCTACCCGTAGATAAATGGGGTAAACGGAAACTTTTATGTTTTGGGAAGAGAGGTTATTACGTGTGTGAAGGTATGCTTTGCTTAAAGGAATCTAATAGAAGAATTACTAATAGGACTTTTTATATAATTTGATATACTCTGCTGTGAAAAATAAACCTGTTTCAGCTCTCCTAGCTGGTATTTTATTTTTATTTTTATTTTTTTTTACAGGCGTAAGTGACTGGAAAAGAACATACCATCTTTGAGGCACTAATAGGCTCTAAGCTGGCTAGAAGTTTCTAGTTAAACAGTTAAGAGACCAAGAGAAAGCACAACACTAAGTAGAAACATATGGCCACTGGCTCTTCACTTAAAACTGTGGGAGTTTCAGAATGGAGTAGTTTCTTGGGACAAAGTGAGTGCTACCAATTAATTGGAAGCCTTCTGGTGTGGTGTTTACTGTTTGTGCTTGGGAATGCTCCTTCTTGTCAGCCCGGTGGCCTTCGGTGTTATCTGAGTAGTTAAGAACTTGTGACTGAGCGCTTTTCCTCATCTGCTAGTCGTAGGGGACGACTGGAGGACTGTCACTCTCCACAGGCTCCCAGGGATAGAGGCCCTTTTGCTCTTGAAGAGGTGCTCACCACGCGTGCCGGCCTCACTGCAGTTTGTGGTTTACGTGGCAGTTGTCTCCCTGAGCGTACGTGCTTGCAAGCAGAGACCCTTCGCAGCACCTGGCAGGATCTGGCGCGAGGAAGAGGCTGGATGAGTATTCGTTGGGGGAGAGGAGGGAATTAAATTCTTAATTCTCTTGAAAGGGTTTATGTTCAGAAGAACCGGGTTTGTGGTTCAGTATGTGTATGATGCTACTTTGCCTTGGTGTTTCCATTAAGGGTAGTCTATTTTAATTTTCCTTGAAATCTGTGAACTTCAAATTGTTGGAGACAATTTACAATGTAATTCCCATTTTTTTGAAGTAAGAACTCTTTTGCCTTTGAAGCCCATGTCACTTTTGGTAACATCCAAAGGGAGAGGGGTTTAATTTTAGTAACACAGATGCTGACCACTGACAGCTTGAGTGAGCAGGTTGAGGACTGCGAGCTAGAGAACTTTGAAGATCCCTGTAGGTTCCAGCCCACACATCCCTGAAGGCCAGATTCCCGGTAGACCAAGCAGCTCCTTGGTCAGGTGCATGAAAGGACTTCTTCTCTGTTTGGAATGCTGTCTGAACAGAGATCGTCTGATGAAGTTGCTCTAGGTGTGGCCTCCCAACCTGGCTCTGGGATTATAACTATGGAAAACAAAAGCACATGTGTACGTGGTGGTTTATGAAAAGCCAAGAGCGTGTGTGTGTGTGTGTGTGTGTGTGTGTGTGTGTGTGTGTGTGTGTAAACTCTCTGCCCTGGTGTGTCTTGATGTGAGGTGATTTGATTTCCTTGCTGCATCTGCTGTGCTGGTCGGACTCATGCAGCATGTCCGGTGCAGCCCCGGTGAGCGCGTTCGTGTCAGGCTGCTTCGAGCCTCAAGCCTTGTACTGTGACCCAGCCCTGCAGTACGCTGTCCCCGTCCCCGTGTCTCTGCTTCTGCTGGATTGTGATGTGGGTTTTTCTCCCACTGACAGATTGTTGCTGTATGGCTGCCTTTATTATGTTCTTTGGATTTCAATAAAGAGAACTTGATAGAAATTTATAGAAGGAAAAATAGTTATATTCACTTTGATTAGCTGGAGGCACCTAGGTGAAAGGAGGTGTCCAAGGAGAAATTAAGAAGTTTTACTAGTGATTAGTGAGTATAGAAAAGGCTGCAAAGATTTGGGGACGTGGTTGTTTTAAACTCTGGAATCTGATTATATCCTAGATAGTCAGGTAGGGGGTAAATACCAAAGAGGCATTCTTACCAAGGCTCTGATATATAACACATACGAAACTAAAACGGGAGGGAAAGGATGTAATTTAATGGGAATAAGACTAATATTGAATTTCTTTTAAAACTTGTTGTAAGTATCACTTTTAGATGTAATGACCATTGTTTTTGAATTCCAGTTATAGTAAAGAATCTTTTGTTTCATTGTTAGAAAGGAGGAAAAACCTGTGTACCTCATCTCAGTTAAACACACTTGAATTTCATACCTGTCTTTTCAAGTTGGTTGGCCTTGGATTACTGACAGGGGAAGAACCAAATATTTGATGATTCCAAGGGGGAAATGAGATGGCAGTTTTTCAAACCACCGTGGGCAGCTTCATCAAACATGTATCATGAAGGATCCCTCATAGTAATGTATCTACAAGAGAAAAGCTGTACTTTCTAATGAGATTTTAATAGCAGGATTGACTGGAAACATCTATGTACAGAGAAGACATTATCAACTTTTAAGATTGTGTTAACCTTTGCTTTATGTTAAATTTTTGAGACCTGGTAGCATTTTTTGGGTGAGTGTTGACTTATTGCCCAGTTCCCAGTCCCCAACCTTTTGAGGCCTGACCTACTTTATTGTGGTTCCTGAAGCACTGGATGTCTTGGCCCCAGTTTACTTTGTAAATAGAAGCGGAGGCCCATGTCTCTGCCTAATCTTTCCTGAAGGGGGAATAAAAGGCAAAAGTCAGATATTACTCTGAATTTGGAGATAATTCGGTAGTTGGCTTGTCAAAGGCAGCCTGGGTGGTGGGATCGGCAGGGCCATATCAGGGGCATGGATTTCTCTCCCTTTGTCTTGCTGCTTCTGGTTGCACTGTGGGCACAAATGCTGCCTGGAAGAAAGAAGAGCATTCGGTCACCATCCCCTGTGGCTCTGGAGCCAGCTCCCCTTCATCTCAGCAACACTTTAGATTCCAACCCAAGTGATGCTCCGTGGGAGTCACTGCCAGCTGGCTGCCAGTGGGAGGAGCTGAAGCGCCACCCACTTTTCTCTCATGATAGCTGTGCCTCATCTTCTGTTAAAAATTCTTTGCCTCTGCTCAGTCTTCTGTCCTCGCACCATCACCTGTCACAGTGGACCCCCCGGCTCCAGATAAACAAGGAACAACCTCATTTGTCTCGTCCTTCTGCAGCTGCTCCCCTTCCCCTCCTCTTCAGAACCGAACCGATCGTAAGAGTTATTTATATGCACTGTCTCTGCTTCCTGTCCTTTTTGTTCACTCTGCTCTCGGCTCTGGTCTGGCTTCGGTTTCCACCACTTGATGAGACTGCTCTTGTCAAACCTGCCAATGACCTCCATGTTGCCAGATATGTCCAGGAGACATTTTTACACGAAGAGACGAAAAGCAAGATAAACTTAGGACTCTTACTTCACAGAGTGCACAAAAATTAACTTAAAATAGTTTAAAGATTTAGATATAAAAACCAAACTTAAAGCTTTTAGGAGGAAAACATAGGAGAAAAAATCTTTAAGACCGTGAGTTAGGTGCAGATTTTTTACATAATGATACCAATACATGATTTGCAATTGGAAAAAAAACCTGGTGAATGGCTTTTTAAAAATTCAAAACTTTTATGCTTCAAAAGGTACTTTTAAGAAAATAAAAAGTTAAGCTATAGACTGAGAGAAAACATTTTCAAATCATCTATCAGATAAAGGAGTTGTTTCTGGAATATACACGAGAGTAGGAACTCAACTGTCTTGTTCGCTCTCGTGTCCCAGGCATCTCTTGTCCAACATCTAGAAGACGCTCAACAAATATTTGCTGGAGGAATGAGTGAATGCATATGACATTGATGCAGTTTGGAGAAGAGCCTTTAGGATCTTCATAAAGTCTGAGGAGGAAAGAGAATCATCTTGAGCATTTGTAGAAGGTTTATGAACCCCTTATACCCACTCTATTTGTTCCTTTTTGTGCTGTGGGTATTATCTCTGTGCCACAGTTACGAACACTGAGACGAGGAGGGGTGATTTTTCTGCCTGTAGTCAGATATTATTAAGTGAGATAGCTGGAGCTCAGACCTTGAATAATTCTCTATCTTGGGAGATGTGGTTTCTACTGTAAAGCTCTTCACTCCTAAGCTCTTTATGCCTAGAACTGGTACCTTCTCTCTTTTTCTTTCTCCAACATTGTGAAATGTCCAGATGTCCAGGTTTTTGGCCCGTTTTCCCAGAATTTGCTCCTTCTAATAATCTGATGCCAGACATACTTTCCTTTGGAGTGAAGAACGTGTCCTGTGAAAACTGAGCACCGTTTTGGTGGTGGTGGTGGTGGTGGTGGTGGTTTTTTTTTTTTTTTTTTTTACCGTGTTTGCCTTTTAGAATTTGTCTTTGCAGGCTGTAGTTCTTACTTTCTACTTTCCCATCAGACTTTGGTATTTTACCAAATGTGCTTTGGCTGTCAAGTGGGGTCTTACTGGCCTAAGTTCACTTTTACTTTTCCCTGATCCCCCAGCATCACTTTTTTTTTTTAAAGTTTTTGTTCAAATTCCAGTTAGTTAACATACAGTGTAATGTTTGTTTCAGATGTACAATACAGTGATTCAGCATTTCCTTAAAGTGTCCTCCTTAGTCCCCAACACCTGTTTCCCCCTCCCCCACCCCCCTCCCCTCAGGTAGCCATCAGTTTGTTCTCCATAGTTAAGAATCTGTTTCTTGGTTTGCTTCTCTCCTCCCCCACCCCCAACTATTGCTCATTTGTTTTGTTTAAATTCCACATGAGGGATCATACAGTATTTATTTTCTCTGACCGATTTATTTCGTTCAACATAATACTCTAGATCCAGCCATGTTGCAAATGGCAAGATTTTCCTTCTTTTTCCTGGAGGGTGATATTCCATTGTGTATCTGTACCACATCTTCCGTAGCATTCATCAGTCGATGGACGGACACTTGGGCCGTTTCCATAATTTGGCTGTTGTAGATAACCCCCAGTATCACTTTTGATTCCCAACTGTCAGCAGGCTCTGAATCTCAAATCGGTATGCAGGTCAGGTCCAGACAGGCCCGGACGGGGGAAGGAGCATAAGAGAGGGAGGGCTCCTGCAGAGCCTTCGCGAGCCTTCCACAGACCGAGACGCACAAGGTGTAATGTGGTGCCACTTACCAAGTGATGTCGTCAGGAAGCCTGATGCCAATCTGGGGCATTCTCCAAAAATAAAGATGCCAACGGAGACTGGGAGGAGGCCGTGCGGGGACACGTTGAATGACAAAGTGGGGTCTCGGGGACCGCTCGCCGTGGCTCTGCTGCTGTTGTGGAGCTCTGTTTCAGATGACCTCATCTTTTTCATCCCGTTTCCTAGTCTGTCAGGGGAGGAAGGAGGTCAGCGCAGATAGACTTGAAGGCCTTTTCCTTTCTTGAAATGAAGCTAGGCAGCCCAGCCAGAAGTGATCAGGGCTTCTTGAGTCTGGCGATAAACTTTATTCTCCTAGTCACTGGACTTGGGTTTTACCTCCAGCTGCTGAAGTCAGTTTTCACACTTTGCAGGCAGGAAGGGGAGAGCTGAGCTCTGGTGCCCGCTCACCGGTGACCACAGCTGAGAGGAGACACTGAGGACTGTAGGTTGGAGACATAGAGCAAGGACTGAGACCTAACCGTGGTACCTCACATGAACGCTGCCCTCCGTGTGGCTCCCCACGCGGCCCTAACAGCCGGGGCTCTAAACCGCGCCTCCCCGGTGAGATGGCATCGGCAGCCTCTGGCCACGGCTCCCAAACAGCCCAGACGAGCCTGGGAGGAAGAGCCGGGAGCCTGGAAGGCAGGCAGCCTGGCAGGGAAGAGCACGTCCTCAGACCACGTGTGGGATCGGCTCCGTCTTCTGCGGTGGACATGCTGCGTGGGCTGGCGCTCCTCTGCCAAAGCCGGGGCTGCTGCGGGGGTTACCCACGTGCAGCGCTGTGTCAGGGGCAACAAGCCCAACGCCAGCGGCCTGGGAGGCTCTACAAGCCTGGCGATCGGGATGGTAATAACCAAGCCGTCGGGGCTGTCGTGGGAGACTCGGTGCAGGCACGGTTTGCGTTGTGCTGACGGTCACGAGAGCAGCCGCGGTGCAAGGGAGCGTTCAGACTAGACGTGCTTCCCGAGAGTGACTACAGCAGGGACTCGGAAGCCTGAGGCTGGGCAGACCCGCCAAGGTCATCCATTCCGGCTTTCTGTGCAATGGTTCACTCTCCTCTAAATACCTTATAACCCATGCTCGAACTCAGCCTGCGATGGGAAGTCCACGGCCGTAGCTAGGACCTTGCAGCTTGTTGGAAACTTCCTTTCCATGTAGTAAGCTGAATGCTCCCGCTGCTGCTCCTGGTTGACATTCGGACAACAAAAACTTCTCTATCCCATCCACACGTAAAAGACTTCCTATTTTTGATTTCTGGAAGGATCCAAGAATAATACACACAAGGTCTCTGTTTCTCATGACTCTTAAGGAAATCCTGGCTTTCCATGGGCGGGTAGCCAGGAGAGATTATTTTCTCAGAAGGTGATAAGCAGCATCGTGCTACAGCTTGACACGCTTCATATTTCGGGAGAGAAGCCCCTTTCTGTCGGCGGGTATTTATGTTAGATATTTACGTATGGTAATTGGCATATTAAATAACCGCCTCGGGCACGTTCTGTGTGCGGTGCACTGTGCCAGGTGCCGGGGCGCACAGAGGCACCGGCTGTCCCGTGACGGCACACGGCTCACACTGTGGGTCGCGCAGCACGTGTTTGCTGAGAGCCCCCTTGGCGGCTGGCTCTGCTCCTTCGTGGACCTTGCAGTCCCTGAGGGATAGAACACTTGTTCTCCACCGCGCTGTATTGAACTTATCCTTGACTCTGCCATCTCCTTACTCGGCTCTACTTTCCCTGGAGCAGGGGTTCCGTGCTGGGAGTTACTGAATCCCCACTACCTGGCATGTGGCAGCTGTTGGTTAGAAGAGTCGGTGGCCGAACACGTGAAGTGAAAACGCAGAGACTTTGGCGTTGGGTGCTCTGAGCAAGGTCGTGACGCAGCAGCTTACTAGCTGTGTGAGAGGGGATAAGGGCAGGCGCTTTATGAAACAGGGATCTACTCTGGCGCGTGGTGAGGACGAAAAGAGATAATACCTAGAGGGCCAAACCCCGTGCCCGGCACCCAATTCTAAAATAAAAGAAAAAGAAAAGCATATTCCCTTTTTACTGTAGTTCCCTGAGGTGCCCTTTACATCTATACAAGAAAATTAAGTGAGAAGATGTTTCTAGACTGCATTGGTTGGCTTCTGTTTTGAAATTAAAGACACAGCCCCGTGTGAGGGGGCAACCCTGAGCTCTTTGGAAGGAGCACAATGCAGCTTTACTGTGGTAAAGAGGGACCCTGTGTTTCGCGCGAGGCAGGTTGGCTCAAGTGGAAGTTTTTGTTATGTGGATTTTGCCACAATAAATTCATTAAAAAGACTCCAAACCATTGTCATGATTTACGTGGTTCCTCTAGCAGGTGAGCCACTCTCCAAGTTAAGCCAGTCAGGGAACACCGTCATCCCCTCACCAGGCGTTACTGCTGGGCCCCCAGAAGCGGGCAGGGCCTGGCTGAGCCTTTGGGGTGCCTGGTGTGGAACTGCATGCGAGGCGCTCGGCTATTTTGCGCATTATTTTTCTCCTCCCTCCTTCCTTCTTTCCCTTCCTCCCTCCTTCCTGCACTTCCTTGTCCCCATCCCGCAAGAGTCTGTGAGCAAGTCTTTGTACTTGACCACAGAATCCGATCTGAGACCATCCCTGTCTCTCCGCCCTCATTTCCAGTGTTTCCGTCCTGGGGTGAGTCCTCGTTACCTCTTAGCTAGATGGCAGTGGTCCCCCCGCCCCGCTTCTCTTCCCACCGTTTCTCTTCAGGATGCCCAGAGTGTTCTTGTGATACATAAAGCATACCACTACCTCACCTCTCAATGAAGAAAACATAAACAAATGAAAACGATGCCGTTCCCCTGCTAAAGACCCCTGAGTGCTGCCCATCGGTGTTCACGTGAAGCCCAGACTCCTCACGTATGGCCTTCTCACGTGTGCTCCCTGCCCCTGCTACGGCCTGTCCCAGTCCTGCTGGCCTTGTCCCTTTCCTCCAGAGTGCTGCCTTCTTTCCCACCCCGGGGCTTTACCCAGCCATGCTGCTGCCTGGAACTCTCCACCTGTTCTGTGCAGAGCTCGTCCTTTCTGACCATATGGATCTCAACCCAAATGTCAGCTCCTCCGAGAGGACTTCCCTGAGCAGCTGCGTGGCCCACCCCTCTGTCCTGTGACCTGTGTGCATTCTCTGCTCTTTGATGATATCTCCTTTATCTAAGTGCTTGTCGGTGGTTCACCTCTCCCACCCAGACCGTGAGCGCCACGAGCAGCAGGACCCTTGTTCTGTTACTCCCGCGTCCTCTGGGCTAGGTCAGGGCCCGGCACTTGGAAGGCCCTGACAAAATATCTGTTGAATGAATGAATGAATGAATGAATATCCACGCAGACGAATTGACGTAGCAAAGGAGGAAGATATAAATACCTGTGGGGAAGTTCCATTTTCTTCCCCTTAACGTTTTTCCTGGTACATTTTCTGATGCCAGTCCCCCTCCGTGGCCTTCTCCATTCCACTGGTTTCCAAGTGACTGGTAAACTCATTATAGCATTTTCCATCCTAAGCTTGCCTATCACAGGATGCTTAAAGACGCTCATTGTCCTGGCCCCAAATTCTATCCATGACCAGTCACGTTTGCATGAGAAGAAATGTTCTGAAACACCATGCATCCCAATCCCTTATTTCTGTGTATTTGGGACCTAAATTTCAGGGGGCACGATGGCGGCGGGTGAAGCTAGTCACACTCTAGTGTGTCCTGGCCCTACTTACTGAGATGCCAGTCTGGACCAGGGCGGGAACATTCCTTCCCTGCCTGGTGGCCAGAGCCCGCTCCCCTGAATGCCCCACCAGTTCTCACATGCAGCTTCAGGGCTCTCGATGAGGCCGCCATGGAATAATTGGTCTTCCTGCTCTCCTGCCTGTCCCTCGGCTTTCCAGCTGTACCACCCTTTACTCCGCTGCTCAGGCCCTGCCTGCATCCTGGATTAAGTGACTTCTCTTTGTGGGCTGCACAGTGAGACCTATTATTTCCTTTTTATGTGGCTTCCTTCTCCTACTGAGTTATTGGGAATTGGGCTTCCATTAAAGCAACACTTCAGTGTTGAAGGGAAGGAGATTACTATTGAGTACTCGTGGGTTTACCGAGCCCTGTGCCAAGCCCTGTATTTGTGGTATATCACCTAATTCTCATAACCTTCCATGAGTAAGGGATCTCCCATTTTCCCGTGGAGAAGCTGAAACCCAGAGCCTGACTTGATCCTAAGACCCAAGGCGTTGAATGGCACCTGCAGGGCAGGAGTGTTCAGGGAAGCAGAGCGGGTGGCCTTGCCCGCGGCAGGGTGGCCACGTTGGAAGAAGCAGGAATCAGGGCAGGTGGAAGGGGACCCGTTCTTAAAATGAAGATTTTCAATTAGGAATAATGAGAGGCAGTGAGGCTTGTGTTTTTAGAGGGAAGAGCAAGCAATTTGTGGCTTTTAGGGCCCAGTTTGACTCCCAGATTTGTCCTCTGCTAGCTGTGAGTGCTGCAAGTTACTTAGCCCCGGAGCTTGAGTTACTGCGCTGATGAACGGAGATGCCGGGACGAGCCTCAGTGGCAGTGGCTTGTGTATTGCGCACTGAACATAGTAGTTGCCACCTTCTAGATACTAAACAATCATTTCTACGCGTATTATTAGCTTTCTCATCACTCCCTCAGAGTCTTCTTTCCCTCCTTCCCCCCACCGAATGGTGGTTCTCTGTGATTCCTTCTGTGTCTATTTTATGCTGTGATTCCTGCAACAGAATCTGATGCTTTCTGTGGCTGATGTCACTGAAAAGGCTGAATAGGTTTTGGATGAGTGAAAGAAGCTGAAATCTTTGTTCTAATCCAGACTTGTATCGCCCACATGCAGATCGTGGCGAACTTGCAGTTGGTATCTAGCCTATGAACAATTACTTACATGGCCAAGGATGTAACCTGGGTTTTGGTTGAGAGGAGGGATCATTTCTGTTTTGTTTTTTCTTTCTTTAATCTGTGTTAAATATGATTGGAGGAAGAACCTAGCATCTCCTCAGGTCAGTGTAGTATCTGAAACAAATCAGCTAACCCTGTGGTACATCTCCCTTTAGAGCTCTTTTCGGAAGACTTATGAGTAAGCGGAATTTATATATCTTGAATTCCATTTTCCTTGAATCATATGATGACTTTAAATAAGTGGTACAGTGAATGAGATACCTTATATTTTGGCTTTGTTGCTCTATTCTCTTCTACTATGTGCCCATGACCTGTAAACAGATTTTGAGTCCATAAAGGAAGCTTGCCATTTAGAGGTGCCCAAAGGCATCCTATTGTAATATCAGGGGAGGCGAGGAGCCGGGCATGCTGGGGTGTTCCCGGGACAGGGGAGGGGTGAAGCTGGGAGCTCGGGACAGTCAGGGCCTTGGAGGTGAGACCCCACTGTAGGGTGAATTTCTGTCTGTTGCTCATTGTCTGTAGGGCCAGAATGAACTCAGGCTTTACTCGGGCAGGTCAAACCTGTGGGGCCAGGCTGTTGGGTGGAACACAATGGCCACCGTCTAGGTGTTAGGAGGAGTGGTCATGTGTGGTGTACAGCAGCATCATGGTTGCAGCCCCCCAGTCTTTTTATTCACAGCCAGACCCAAAGGGGAAGGACACTGGCTAAGTGGTCAGAGGTTTAGGGGGAATAAATGAGCTAATTAAAGATTTTATTTTATTTATTTTAACAGAGAGAGAACACAAGCAGGCAGAGAGGCAGGCAGAGGCAGAGAGAGGAGCAGGCTCCCTGCTGAGCAAGGAGCCCGATGTGGGACTCGATCCCAGGACGCTGGGATCATGACCTGAGCCAAAGGCAGCCGCCCAACCAGCTGAGCCACCCAGGCATCCCTAAATGAGCTAATTAGAGAAACGAAGGCAATGCCATTCATATGGACTAAGCCAGTTTGGTGGTGGCAGGGGAAGCTATCCCTGAAAGGGTCCACCACTACCCAGGGATTACTGGATGCCCGGGGTGAGGCTAAGCACAGTGGCCAGCTCACCAGCGTGTGCATGGAGCCCCTCTCCTCTCTTCTCTCCTAGGGCAGACCCAGCTATGGACAGGGTTGCTCTCTGGTAAAAAGCGCCAGGGACTATGGTTGGGAGGAACATGGAAGGACAGAGCTGACCCTTTCCCACCCCCGTTCTTACCTTTGGCCAGCATGGTTTTGTGCTTGTACAACATTTATGTTTGAACAAGGGAACATCTGAGATGACTAGTGTCATAGAAGGGCTCACCTGTTGGCGAAGTGTTGCAGTCTACCTTTATGGCCTTTTTTTCATAGAGAGAGCATAGACTTGCTGAGACACTTGTGCTGCCATAGAGCAGTGGTTCTGCCTCAGAGTCGCTGGAGGGCTTGGAAAATCTAATTGCCGGACCCCACCCCCAGGATTTCTGAATCAGTATGTCGAGGTAGCACCTGAGAATTTGCATTTCCAGCACATTCCCAGATAATGCTGCTGTGGCCGCTCCAGGGGTCATGCTCAGAACCACGGTTAGAGAGAGATTGATCTAGTCATCATGCTCTGAACGTAAACTGTGTATTTTTGGTCAAGTCCATCATTGCTGTACATTTCTTTTACTGACAGACTTATCTGTGTCTTCTCTGAACAGGTATTTTGATGTTGGACTGCATGATTTCTTAATCAGGTAAGCCCATAATTTTTATTCTAGATATCATTGAATAGCATGTCTGTAATGGAAGACTGGGATAAAATAAAATACTTTTTAAATATCTTGACAAATAATGGCAATTGTATACTTGTCAAAAAAAAAAACGACCACTAACACTGGTTTTTTTGGGCCTATGAGAATCGCACATGAGATTCTATATATATTTTTTTAAACAATCGGAGAAACTTCTGTGTAAAGGAGTTCATATCTGAAGTCATAGTTTCCCAAAAGCTTGGACAAACTTACTCCAAGTGCTGGGCTTCTGGAAAGACATATAAGAAATGAAGAGTACCAGCTGGCTTTCATACATTAAACAACCACTTAATCATTTTTCCCTCCACTGAATTTAAGCTTTTCAAGTTGAATCTACTGGTTGTGTTATAGTCATGCAGCTCCAATCTTGTTCGTAATTGGAAGAGATTATAGATGGCAGTTTATATCCTATTTTATTGGTGATTTTTACCAGAGTTGGCTTATGGGGCATATTAATTCCAAATAGCTATTAAATCAAACAGAGGCTAAATGGAAATATACCAGAATATTAACAGGGTTGATAAAGATTTGCATGATATTTTTTTCTGCTATCAACTTTGCTGTATTTTCTAGGTTTTTTTTTCGTATCGAGCATATATTATTCTAATAATGGTGAAAAATGTTCATTAAAAAAAAAACCTTGTCAAAAATATATGTGAGAAGCAATAATGGTTGCCGAAGGACTGTAAGTTAGTGATTGTGAGGAAATTAGGTATTGTATAGAGTGATTTGCTCTCTGCAAATGTGAGACTTTAAAAGCCAATTCTAGGAGTCTGCTAATAAACCACCTGTAAATCACACGTGATTTCTGGCTCGGTGTTAGAGCGGTTCAGCTCTGCACAATGCGGGGCCAGCTTTCTGTGGGGAAGATGCTGTCTGAGGGAGAAACGTACATCACTGGCATCACCTTTACCAAAACGCACAGCGTCTCTTCTGTGCCGCATCACGTACAGTGGTGTTCCAAGAAGGGCCATGCTTTCCTGGACATTTCTCCAGGGCCTCATCCAAAGCTGTGCACTGAAATCTTGTTGGCTTACCGTAGACCCTAGGGATATGGATTTTCCTGGCTTTCTCCAGGATATCACACGTAGATGGTAGAGTGTTAGCCACTACCCTGGACACATTAAGGGTAAATGCGTTTTAGCAGGAGGCATAAAAGACCAACACTCACGGAAAAGGCAGACATGAGAACTCCGTATGTAAACTGATGAGAGAAAGCTGGGTGGGCATACTTGAGCGGGTGATTTGGATTTTTGAGTTAATGTCTCTGGTACTTAGTACAGCTGCCTTGCAACGGCTCCCACAAGTGCTTGTGGTGGATGCAAGCCTGTACCTTCTGTGTTCTCTAGTAACTTTCTGGAGGGCAGGGAACATGTCTCAATCGCCTTTGCATGATTAGATTGTGTAGAATCAGCCTTCAACAAACATTTGTGGTTGGAGCGAACAAAATGAGGCAGAGAGGACAAGGAGGGCAAGGATTAAGAAGCTGTTCAGTCATTGATTCAACAAATAATGATTAAGCCTGTCATGTGCCACTTACTTGGAGAGGTCTGGGAATACCACTGTGAGAAACCTGGGCATTTGATTTCAGGCTTTCCCTGAGCTTCTCACTCGCCAGGCTTGTGGTGTGAGGGACCGGAAGTGCGGGGGTTGGAGGGATGGTCTGCCTCCGGGACCCCTCCTCCCTTTCTTTCTTCTGGGCTCCAACCAAATCTCATGTGTTGGGTGGGGAGGAAGGAACGGGGACGGCTAAGGGCCTCTCATGTAACAGGAGGCCCTTTTGGATGGGTACCGGTGACATGTTCTAACTGGTCACCTTCGTCAGTATTCTGTGAACCAAGCAGAACTGGACGTTGAGGCTTCTCTCTGCCCTGATATCTCTCTGCAGTTGTCCTTTTGTTTGCTCTGGTAGGGGCAGAGCAAATCAGTGTATGTGCTGTTATATCCAGTTGGGAATGAGGGGTCAGTCTCTCCTCCTTGTGGGCATGCCCAGTCTCTGTGACAGGTCTCTTCCTTCCCCTGCCCCCACATGACAGCACTCTGCCCTAAGCCAAGACTCTGATGTGAAGACTCTGAGTTCCTTCCTCTGCCTTCCTCCCAGTTTGGGATTTGGGGGCTGGAGATTTGGGCGGGGGGAGGTGGTTACAGGGAGTAGTCAGTTCTCCATCTCTTGGGGTAGGGGTATCATCCCTTTATCTGCAGCCCCCTTGAGAAAAATGGGTCCTTTCTGCTCCTGGTTTGGGAGGTCTAGCCCGACGGGGACAGAGCGTTGTTTCTCGTGGGCACCTTAGTGAGAACTCTTACCCCGGCACGAGGGTCCTGAAGCCAGGTCGAAGCGGGTAGGGGCACCGTGTGAGGGGTGAGTGAGGGAATGGCAGCGGCAACTCTTTCAAGAAGTCAAGCTGGGAGGGGAAGGAAAGAAAGGCCAGGCAGCTGGAGGAGAGGGTGGTTTGAGTGGGGATTTTTTTTTTTTCCTTTTCAATTGGAGGAACTCTTGTATTTAGCCACCAGAAGGTGTTCAGCGGCCTCCGGTAGAGAAAGGGGTTTCAGTTGGGTGGAGAGAAGCAGAGTGTGGCAGCGGGGAAGCAAAGCTGGTGGTGCCTTTGTCGCGCCGGAGAGCGCTGGCGTCTTCCTGGGACTCTGTCCCTGGAGAGAACTGAGGCAGTGCTGCTCGAATCCTTCCCACCCTGTATTGGCCAAGAGAAGAAAATAGAGTCCCTTTGTAAAAGAGGAGGTGTTGAAGAAATTGGCATCAATTTTTTTTTTTTTTTAATTAACTACATTGATTGGCTCCCACAAGCTCTTCACACGTACTCTGGGTCGTCAGGCTGTACTGAATTGTTAGTGTTCGGCATGAGAGAAACTGCAGCAGGCCTGAAATTCCTCAGCCGCATCTTTTATGTTGGTGGAAGGAACGTCGACTTCTCCGGAATGACATAAATTTCCACAGAGCCAGGAGCCCTATCTCTACTCCCAGCCTAGGCAACTGCAAGGAGGGGCAGGCTTACCTTTTAAGTTGTTGGAATATTTCACTGAGCTGTGGGGGGCAGGAAGGAGCTGTCAAGTTTGATGAAATGTGAGCATTTCTGGTATTGGTGGTTTATGATGACTGTGGGAAAATTGAGTGACCTCAGTCCTTCCAAATCTCACAGAAATCAAAGGAAAGACTTTCAGGAAACAGTAATCACAACTCACTTAAGAATAGCCTCAGGAAAAAAAAAAAAAAAAAAGAATAGCCTCAGAAGAAGACTCTTGGTTGGGGTCCTACAAAAGAAAAAGGGCAAAAGTGTCCATCGGGGAAGAGAGATTATGGAAGAAAATAGCTCAGTTTTATTTTATTTATTTATTTGACAGAGGGAGAGAGATCACAAGTAGGTAGAGAGGCAGGCAGAGAGAGAGGAGGAAGCAGGCTCCCTGCTGAGCAGAGAGCCCAGTGCGGGGCTGGATCCCAGGACCCTGAGATCATGACCTGAGCCGAAGGCAGAGGCTTTTACCCACTGAGCCACCCAGGTGCCCCACTCAGTTTCATTTTAAAGGCTAGGATAGCATATTTAAGTTTAGCTTGGCTTAGTTGGTTGGTCTGATTCTTGCTGACCAAGGCAGTTTTCATTTGACCTGGAGTTGTGGCCAGTGCCTCCCCTCTGATGGAGGCACCTGATGACTGCCCTGAACCTGCCTGTCCTTCTCTGAGCTCCTCATCTCGGCAAACAGTTTTAAGTGATACACGTCATTATGACTTAAAAAGAAAACATGGAGCCATCCCTCTTCTATGTCGTCTGAAACATTAAATTTGTCTGTTTTCCTTTTATAATTTTTTCATTGCCCTTAATGCTTATACATTTAAAAATCAGAAAAATAGTACCTGTATTTCCATCTTCTTTTCTATATTTTTTAATACTCAGCTATATAATGCATTTCAAGTAAGGTTTTTTTTTCTAGATAGCAAAATAAATTTTCTTTATTATTTTCCATTTTTATTCTAAAGAGTAGGTGTGAATGCATCGAAGCCACTAGCTTTGTGTCCTGTCGATGTCCTATCAGGACGAGCTGAAATGCAGAGTGTGCTGGCTAGCCGCTGGTATTTCTTAGGCAAATAGAAGAGGTCACTGAGTCTCTGGTGTGGCCCTAAAGCTATCTGAGAAGATCCCCAGAGTTGATAATGGTCGTTAGAAGAGAAATTCCTTTCTCTAAGTAAACAGATGCTGCTTATAGAATTTGTTCAGTATAGTGTAGAGTCAGTCCTATGGAAATGCTACTGTTTGTAGAAAACAGAGTTTGCCCTTTTGAAGCACTTCGTTCTGGTGAGAGAGAAGGTAGAATGCGGGAATTATTCCCTTCCTGCAGCGCTTTTGTTCCGGAGGTTGATGCTGAGATTCCACCGTGGTCTGGAGGGTTATGGTCCTGTGTAGATTACTGGTTTACTGAATTCTGAAATGAGCATGGAGTTTTTGGCTTTGCCTTGGTGACACCCTTCACCCGATCCATTCATGAAACTAGCCTGAGAGCAGAAGAGAAGGGTTGTTTGGGCTAAAAAATGTTGGTGTTTTGAGCTCCATGAATCACAGGGTAGTTTTTAACCTCCTTTATTTTGAGTAGCACAAAGTCTACCAGCACATTTGCTGGAGTTAATTGTAGCATTCGTGGTGTTGATAAAGAAGTCTGCTCACCATCATTTGAAATATGTCTTGGATTCTGTGATGTGTGAAATGTTCAAAAGAGTCTGCCTTGCATCTTTAAGAAGGCAAGTCAAATGAAGGATTAATTTAGGCTAAAGGACTCCTCCTAAGAAAAAGGAAGAGAGCTGGGGATAAGCCTCCCTCTTTCCTGTGCCTCCTTGGGGTAGTCGATACCTGGGTACGTTCTGAGCTGCCCTGGACGTGGGGAGGTTAAGGACGGGAGGGTGAGCATTTGGTCCTGGGAGTAAGAACCAGATGGTAATAGGAAGGTAATTAGCATCTGTACTCAGTCTAGCAGTTTAGAAACATATAAACACACACACACACATTTTATAGATAAATATAAAAGAAATATAAAACTATTATGCATATATTTCTAAACATGGCGCGCCCACACACGATAACTCGGAGGCAGAATACCTGATTTGTTGCATAGGATTTTGGATTTTTAATTTTGCACATGTAACATGGACATCAACTTTGTCCAAGAAGATAATTTTTAGTAGTGGTGTGAAAAGCAAATGCACTGATTAAAAGCTACTCCCACCGGAGGTGAGCCTAAACTCTGTGTCTTTGTCGTCCTAATTAGGCCCCGCTGATCATCTTTGAGTGGCACCCGGAGGGGAGAAGTGGCTCCTGGGGGGCCACCATGTCTCTCTGGTTCCTGCCTGCTGCAAGCGCCTCTGCTCTGAGGCCACTGCAGTAGCACGGTGTTCTTTTTAAGCCTTCCTTTCATTCTACTTGTGGTGTACGAAAACCAGCGGCTAAGGAGCTGAGCAGTGTTCCTGGAACAAAGTGTTTTAAATAAAAAGCGAAGAACATGTGAGTGAAGACAGCCAGATTCCAAAGCAGGCCCCACAGAGGTAGTTAATGAAAATGCAGGCAGGGCCCTGAAGAGAACCGATCCTGCTTCCTCGGGGCTGTCCTCCCCTCTTCCACAGGGTGTCCCCCCTACCACCCGCCCACGAGGCTGTCCCCTCTTCCACCATCCTGCCCTACTTCCATCGTTGCTCCTGTGTCCAGTTTCCAAATGCTGTTGAGTCTGCCTCCTCAGCATGTTTCACATCACCCTTTCCTTCCTGTTTCTGGAGGAAGGTTATGCACTTTTGTCTATAACTGGGGCTTCTTACCTCCTAGAGCTGTAGTGAGGTGTGACGATGTATGCCTGTAGCTCAGCTCTGTGTCCGGAAACAGTGGGGACTCAGTGAGGGCCAGTTTGTCCCTTCCCCTCCCGAAACTCCCCTCTGGGACCAGAGTAGCAGGGTTTGAGTCCTGGCTCTCTCCTCCCACTTGTGGGACCAAGGTAGCTCGGGGCCCTTTCTGAGCCCTCCACTCATCTGTAAGTTGACTGTTTACCCGAGCCTTTCCCTCCCTACTCGGAACAAGTCGGCGCTGCTCCTCCCTTCCTTCAAAGCCAGTCGTACCCTCATGTTCCGGGCCCACTGCACTTGGTCTTCAGGCTGTCTTTCCACCTCATCTCACCATGTTCCTCCTTGTGCCACTGCCAAATGGGAGCAAATGTGGCTTCCCGTCCCTCCCCAGATCTCCCGGATTCTTCCTTGGCTCCTGTGTCCCCTGCGCCTGACTCATCCTCCCTTCCTCCACACCCACCTCCTGGCCCTCTCCCGTTCAGCTCAGTGCTGCCTCCTCCAAGCAGCCTTCCTCTTTCTCCCTCCACAACACTACTTCCCAAGCTTTCTGGACCACGGGAAGCTGCTGGGATGTTTTAGATGCACGCGGGCCGGGAATCAGTGTCATTACCGCTCGCCCCAGGTGACCCTTGGAACTCATAGCTTTAAACAGAGTTCTTTTCGTGCATGCCCTACGTTCCTCCTCGACGGTGAGCTCTTTGAGGGTACGGTCAGGTTCATGTGTGTATTGCCCATAATACCCCACAGTGTCTAATCACAGAGGGTCCTTTGAGAGGCCCAAATTTCCCATTACAAAATAAGTAAGTCCTGGGGATGTAATGCACCACACGGTGACTGTAGCATCGCGGGTTTGTAGGTCACTAAGAGAGTAGATCTGAACAGTTGTCATCACACACCCCCAAACTTGTAACCCTGTGAGGTGGTGGTTCTTAACCAGACTTACGGTAGTGATCAGTGACATACACGTGGATCGGATCTGTGACGTTGTGTACTGAAATTTAGTACAATGTTTGTTGAAAGATACACTGAGGTGTATGAAAAGTTTGAAGAGTTTATTGGAGCAAAAACTGAACCAGTTAGCACAGTATGCAGTCTAGCCAGAGAGAAAGGAGGCCCGAGGAGCTGTACAAAATGAAAGACTTGCATAGGCAGGCAGGACGGGAACAAGGAAGTTAAACCAGGCAAAAGAATGGGTTGGTTTTTGCAGGGTCACTTTGCTTATTTTATTTTGCTTTAGGGGATGGCGGGGGTCTATGAGGCACATTATCTAACTTGCGCTGATCGGGTGATTCCAGACTGGTTTAAGTCTCCATTTCTGGAAGGGCAGAAATGGCTGTTAAGTCAGTCTCCTTTTGTTGAAATCTTGATTTCAACAAAAATCAAGCTTAGCATTAGCAACTCCATTTGGGGGCTGTTGTCTTGTTTTTAATATGTTAAATATCAGATATATATCGTTTTAAAAATGTAAAGCTTTTCCCATTAAAAAAAAAAAAGACCAAAGCAACAGATTGAGAAAGTTCATTTCCTTCATGATACGGCTGAAACCAGTGTCCCCAGTCTGAATAACCCAAGGACACAGGGTGTAGGAAGGAGGGCTGCCTCAGCATTTGGCACCACTAATTGTTTTTAAAAAAAGTTTGAATAAAGTGTAACTCTCAAACATGTAACGGGACTTAGCAACCATGTCCTGATCCTTTCACGTTTCTGCAACCAGTTAAGCGCCTAAAGCGGAGACAGAGGGTAGACAAGGACACAAGTGGGCACAGGGACTCCGTGAGGTCACGGAGGGGCAAGGGCTGAGAACCACTTGTGACAGCACGGGTAAGCTAGGAAGAGCCTCTTTGAGGCAGCCGGGGACACTGAGCAGAGATGTGAGTGAGGAGGAGGAGGAGGCAGCCGGAGCAAGGTCTGGCCTAGGCTGTTTCTGGGCAGGCGGGGAAGGGCAAGCTCCAAGGCCCTGAGAGGAAGAGGAGCCACATGAGGAAGGGAAGGAAGCCGGGGGGCTGCAGGACCGTGGAGCAAGGAGTCCAAGGAGGTCTGGAGGCAGAGGCCACAGCCAGACGGTGCAGAGGATCGGGTTCCCTTTTAAATGTCGTCAGGGCCATTGGAGGGTTTGAAGGAGGGGAATAACATGATTTGAGTTAGTTTTCAAAACTCACGGTGACAGGCTTAGCTGGGAAGTTAGTGAAATTGGGATTTTGGAACTTCTGCCATCACCTTGCTGGGCCTCCACAGGCTGGAGCTTGGTGACCTAGTCCTGTCCGTGGTCCTCAGGGAAGATTCTTGGCCAACCAGCTGCTGTGAAGGCTGCTCTGTTGAGTAATTAATAACTACCCCAAACTATCCTTTAGTCTCTGCCTGTTTACGTTTGCTTGGTGTGTTGTGAAAGGTGCGGCTGTGCACGGGGGCAGTGAGTGGGGGCAGCAGGCCCGTGGGGGAGCCTGGCAGTAGGCTTCTCTGGAAGCACGGGCAGCTGGAGAGAGGGGATCTGGTGCCAGGGACCTCGCTCAGCATGGAGCTCTGCAGCCTTCTCCTGGGGACCAGTCCTCCCCTTGTCTCAGGAGCTCCCGGACAGCCCGGCCCCTCGCTCCTTCCCTGTCACTTTATCTTAGGCCCCCAGCGCTGCTGTCGTGATGTTGCTGCCCTTGGATGTGAGCCACTGTTAGGATGAGAGGCCTCCTACACCCCCAACGCTGGCTCCCCCCTCTGGGGAGGCCGGGAACAGAGCCCCCTCTGGTTTGCTCACGAAAACTCTGGCACAATGCGTTGGTGTGTTCTCTGCTCTGTTGTCAAAAACTGAGCCCCCTTCCCGACTTCCTCCATCACGTTCAGTGTCCAAGGCAGATTTTCTTATTTATTCTCTAGACTGAAACATGCTTTGCTGTCCCTCCCAATTTCCTTTGTAGAATTTTGGGGTCGGAATGGCCTTGACAAGTCTGTTCTGTGTTACAGTAATTTTGAGTTCTTAGATGATTCCTCAGACGATTCCTCAGATCTACTCGTGGTTCAGTCTTACAACTACCACTTTTGAGGAAAAAGTTTTTGGAATCATTCATCTTCATGGCTGTGCTATATTAGGTTTGTTAATTAGAAAACCCAGATTAAAAAAAAAAAAACACCCTAAAAGAAACCCTTCATGCTCTGAGTTGAAATGCATAATTCACGTCCTACCATACACAACTTCTATCAATACAGATGTTCTAGTGAATAAGTGGATCTTTAAAAAAAAAAAATAGAGCCACTGGTGAACTAACTGAGAACATTTGCCATGTGGAGACATTATTTTAAATGTGAAAAGCTCTGAGTCAGGGCTGCCGCCGAGCCAGACAGACTAAATTCCGTGGTCTGAAGCTAGTACCGATGGGTTATTTATTCGACAGGACATTTCTTGAATAATGATGGTGGTAGTGCCTTTTTTGAGAATTCTTTTCCTGATTCCTGGGATCATTCTGCCCCGTGGGGCTTCCACACCAGGTAGAAGGCAGAAACTTGCTTTCCTTCACTGTGGCAAGGCTCTCAGATGCTGCCTCCCCTCGATTTTGACTCTGACGAGAACAGGTGCGTGCAGGTAGGACCTGGGATGCCTCCTGCTGAGCGTGGCAGCGGTGACGTCCAGCTCTGAGAGGCGGAGGTCCGGGCTGGGGGCCCGCACCTGGCACTGTGATTGGGAGCTGCTCCCCTGAGCCCTGGCGGGCACAGTAGGGTCCCCGTCGCGGCGAGGGGCAGTGTGATTTGTCAGCAGTTCCGGACTGCATCGCCTCCAAGCCTGGCTTTGAGACCCTCTCCCAGAGACTGTGCAGACTGCTGCCCATCCTTCTCTCATCAGCCCCTTCCAGAGTCAAACGAGTTAGAGTGGGTTCTGTTATTTGCAGCTACAACACCTGATGGAGTTCCTTGTCCCTGGGTGTCGGGGATGTGCAGCACTGCGTCGGGGGCGGGGGAGGGCTTTGCCCACGAGCTGCCTCAGTTCCACACCCGGGATCTAACCCTGCAGCTGTTTCTGCATCAGGACAGAAGCGGTGCGTGAAGGGGCGGGGACACTGGGTTGGATACAGAAGGCCGCGGTCATCGTCCGCCTCCCTGCTGTCTGGCTGCACTGACTTCATGCAGGTGTCTCCTCCGGTTTGGACCTCAGTGTCCTTATTTGTGAAATGAGGGAGTTATGCCCAATTAACTGGAACTCAGTGTCCTTATTTGTGAAATGAGGGAATTATACCCAATTAACTGCAAGGTCCCTTCCAATCTCAACAGACTTCAATAAGCAACTTTGGTGTGTTTAGTATTAGAAGCTTACTTCTGTTGTCCAAATCTGCACTGTCTACTCTAGTAGCTACTAGCCATGTTTTTTATTATAAATAAAATATAAATTGATTAAAAGTCAACAGAATTACAAAGTTCCATTCCTTAGTTGCATGAGCCACATTTTAAGGGCCTTGCAGCCACATGTAGCTACAGGCTATCACAGTGGATGGTGCAGAGCAGAGAGAGAATGTTTCCAGCATCATGGAACATTCTCTTGCCTAACTCTGGTCTAGATGATATCGCCATTTGTCTCCTTCCCTTGTAGAAATGCTGGGGGTTCTGTTGTATTTCTGCCCGCCCACTCGAATGATCAACGTCTACCTTCTTAACATTCAGCTTGCCTCAAATGGGACTCCTTTTTTTACCTCCCCCCACCATGACCCAACCCTACTCTTCTCCACCCCCTTCCTCACCACCCCGTCTTAGAGGGTGCTGCTGTACCCACACCAACCAGGATAGAAGCCTTGGGGTTACTCTGGAAATGCCCTTCTTCCTTATGCCCCACATCCATTTTTGTTCCTAAATTCCGATAGTTCCTCCTATAAATAAATATTAACCGCACATGCCCAGTTTCCCTCATTCCTGCTCTGTATGCCATAACTGAGGCCCCCCACATCTTTGACTTGCCTTCTATTGTGAATCTCACCTTTATCTTCTTCCTCCTTCAAGTCCGTCCCCTCAGGCCTCCCCCAAGGGTATTGAATCAGAATAGCCCAGAAACAAAAGGCAGTTTTATTTATTTATTTATTTATTTATTTATTTATTTATTTATTTATTTTTTAAAGATTTTATTTATTTATTAGGAAAGAGAGAGAGAGAGCATGAGAAGGGAGAAGGTCAGAGTGAGAAGCGGACTCCCCATGGAGCTGGGAGCCCGATATGGGACTCGATCCCGGGACTGCGGGATCATGACCTGAGCCGAAGGCAGTTGCTCAACCAACTGTGTCACCCAGGCGCCCAGTTTTATTTTTTTTTAATATATTTTTTAATTTATTTATTAGAGAGAGAGAGACTGAGAATGAGAGGGGAGAAGGTCAGAGGGAGAAGCAGACTTCCTGCAGAGCCGGGAGTCCGATATGGGACTCAATCCCGGGACTCCGGGATCATGACCCGAGCCGAAGGCAGTCGCCCAACCAACTGAGCCACCCAGGCGCCCCCAAAAGGCAGTTTTAATCAGCCTTCTCCTCCCTCAATCGTCTGCTCAAGGGCTTTTCTAGACCTAACAGCTCCATGGGCAGACCCCTTAGACTTGCTTCTGTTCCCTGAGCGAGACTCCCTCGTTCATTTTCTTTTCGTGCGTGCTGTTTGCGGTTCCTTCTTTCTACACAGGCCCTCTTAGCACCTGGTTCAGAGGACACCTCTTTTGCAAAGCCCAGCTGACGCCCCTGAAAGAGCTAGATACCCGCCCCCCCCGCCCCCCGACCAACACACTTGGTCTTGTTAGCCACAGTCAGTGGCTTGGGCTCAGGCTTGGGCGGTCTGGGTTTGCACCAATGGTTGCGTCACTACTAACTCTGTGACCAACCGGGCAGCTCTGCGCTTGACTTTCCTCATCTGCAAATGGGTAGTAGTAGTAGTAGTAATACCTACTTCGTGGGTTTTTTCTGAGGATTAAATGACATAATATACATCAAATGCTTCAAATAGTGCTCAGCACAGAGTGAAGACCTAATAACTATTAGCTGTCGCCATCATTAACATCATACTTGCCACCCCTGAGGACCAGAACTGTGAGAAGATTTCTTCTGCATTTTCCTTTGAGCACCTGGCAGTGGATGGTGTGTCCATGGTTGGAGGTGGCCGTACCTGAAACCCATCAGCCCGGGCACTTGCTAGTTATGGGACTTTATCAGCTAGGGTTTTTTTTTTTTTTTTTGCATATTTAATTTAATTTAATTTAATTTTTTCAGTGTACCAAGATTCATTGTTCATGTGCCACACCCGTTCCTACATGCAGTACGTGCCCTCTTTAATACTCACCACCAGGCTCACCCAACCTCCACCCCGGTCCTCTCAAGATGCTCAGTTTGTTTCTCAGAGTCCACAGTTTCTCAGGGTTCATCCCCCCCTCCGATTTCCCCCAATTCACCTTTCCTTTCCTTCTCCCAATGTCCTCCATGTTTTTCCTTATGCTCCACAAGTAAGTGAAACCATATGGTAATTGACTTTTCTGCTTGACTTATTTCACTCATCATAGTCTCCTGCAGTCCCGTTCATGTTGATACAGAAGTTGGGTATTCATCCTTTCTATCAGCTAGTTATTAAATATTACTGCTTCAGTTTCCCCTCCGTGAAATGCCACCTTAGGAAGACAGTCTAGTAGTTCAAAAATCTGAGTTAAACCAAGCAAATAAGTAAATGCCAAATGGGTGAGATCAATCATTCTAAATCACTCTAAATGTAGGGCTCCATTCACTTCTTTATCAAATAGTTTGAGCATCCACTGCCCCCACTCAGTGCTTGGAAGCTGGTAGTTAGTAAAAGAGACATAGTTCCCACTCCCATGGAGCTTATCATTTAGGAGCAGAGAAATGTTTGTCAGAGACCATATGCGTGGTCTCTGACAACCTATGCTTTTCCAGACAAGTAGAGCAGCCAGTAGTGCCAAAAAAGGAGGAACACATGGTCCTATAGTTGTGTGTCACAGGGCAACGGATCCCGGGGCAGGGTAGGAGCTGGCTTTGGGGAAGGTTCCCCCAGGAGGCAACACTTGGGATCAAGGGCAGAGGGGGAGAAGCAGAAGGTCTCCCAGGAAGAACAGAAAGAAGGTCCTTGTGGTTGGGGCACAGAGTGAGGCAGGGAAGTTATTCTGGGCCAGGCCATGCTAGGCCTTCCGTGCCGTTCGGGCCAGCCAGGCCTAGATTCCCAGCAGTAACTTGGGAATGAGTGACTGAGCAGTTGGCTGGAAAAGTGTAGCTATAGTTAAAACTGACATATGCGTGTGTATCCTAGCATGTTCAAAGTCCTCACTTGGACGATGGCATCGACATACTGAAGAGAAGAAACTTGCAATAGAAAATGTGTAGTATAGCCTATTTACTAGTGTAGAGGGATCTGTTGTGAAGAATGTGATCACCAGTATTCATAATACCAACATTTGCAATGACATACACTTTTGTATTAATTAGAGCAGAGTCTTGCATCCAGATGCTTTTACCCGAATGAGAAGAACAGGTGATAGTCTACTCAATGAGCTGGGAATCCACTCTGCAGTCTGTAGGAATAGGGAGTTGCTGGGGTACCGGAGAATAAGTATGAGGCTGGGGGTCAGTGTAGTGATTTACTTCTCCATCACTTGTTGTGGAGGATTGTCAAAATGCACTCATGGGAATGCACTCCTTCAAACATTACTTATTCAGAAGTGCAACCTTGGAACCCTGGAGTTGCCTTCAAGTATTGGTCCACATTTAAGATCAAGTTCTGTTGTGGTGAGGATACACGCTGTGAAGCCGTCAGACAGAACACTCAAGGAACAGGCTCTGAGGAATGGGGGCAACTTGCTCTGGGGCAGGGGCTTAGTAGGGCACCAGCCTCGCGCCAGGAGGGTTGTATGTGCTAAAAGTTATGGAAGACTCGCTTCTTAAGTGTCGTGGACATTTTCTCCATACTCTGGCTGTTCCGTACCTTTAGAGCACCCTCTGGCTTTTTTTTTTTTTTTTTTAAGATTTTATTTATTTATTTGACACAGAGAGATCATACGTAGGCAGAGAGGCAGGCAGGCTTTCTGCCCCGCTGAGCAGAAAGCCCGATGCGGGACTCGATCCCAGGACCCTGAGATCATGACCTGAGCTGAGGGCAGAGGGTTTAACCCACTGAGCCACCCAGGCACCCCCACCCTCTGGCTTTTGGAGAATTTCTGGCCTTCTGAAATCGACCTCCTGAAAGTACAAGTCAAAAGTCACTTTCTGGGTCTCCGTTACATCTAGGGTAAGAATGTTTCCCAGGCCCTACCACTCTGATGGAGCAGAGAGGCAACTTTGATTCACAAGAGAGAACAAGAGGTACCCTGGCAAAGTGTTTCTGGTGAGGGTGGTAGAGAGATGTGCAGCTTCTAAATGCCGCTAGACCAGATTCCCACCCGCCACTGGCAGTGGCATCCACAGAGCAGTCTGGTGAACCAGTCCTCTCCTAGCCCGGCCTGATTTGCTGGCCACCCAGATAGTCTGTGACCTAATGCCCTTGAAGAAATTCCTTTTCTGCCTAAATTTGCCAGAGTGGATTCTGTTGGTTGCAACTAAGAACTCTCTCACTCTGCAGATGGGCGTGGTCCAGGCAGCAAGTAGCTCTGTTCTCAGGGCAACTTAGGGCTGAGGAGGGGCCTCAGGAATCACAAGGTCATTGGATAAAGTTTCGTTCTTCGGTTATGGTATCAGTTCAGGTGTTTCCACTGAAATGTGGGGCCACCGGACTCGAAAAACCTCAGGTATATAAAATGGCACACACAAAACAACAGGATTAATGGAAAAATAGAGTTGGCTAGATCTCTTGAAACCTGTGTAACACTGTCCAGGGCACTAAGGAAAACAATAGCAGCCCTAATAAAAATATCAGAACAACTGGGAAATCACCCTGTATTCCTAGGAAATAAATATTCTGGTAAGGATCTAGTAAATATGCTACCTTTATGGTAGAAAGGGCTATAAGGAGGGGCCCCAAGCCGCTAAGTTCTGGAGACAAGGTGGGGCAGAAGGAGGTGGGGAGAAGGCACTAGCAGGCTTTATACAACTTGAGTCATGACCAGGATGGGTGGCTCTGCGTCCCTGTTCCATGTTGTTCTTTTACACAGGGTCTTAGAGAACCGTGACCTCGGTGCTTCTGAGGGCACGTGGCCCAACTAGGCCAGAGGGAGAAAGGGGTGAGATGAGCAGGTATCTGGTGCAGCAATGTAGGCAGCTCTGTTCGTGAATTTTGGGTTTGGATGCTTTTACTTGGGAGCTAAGAAAAAATAAATACAAACTGACATAATTTCTGTTTTATATGGACATTGTTCTATCTACCAAATCCATAGGAACTATGATACTTAAAGAAGCATGTGTTATTATAGACCAGACTGTATTTGGATTTAAAATGTTCTGTAAACCTGAAAAGGTGGAGGACCCTCGGCCTGTTGGTAAAGGGACTGTGGGGAAATGATCCCCCGGCATCGATGAAGAGGAGGAACCCCAGAGGAAGAGTAGACTCTATCACTGGAGGCTACAGAGAGGTGGAATGGCATTGCAGTGAGCAGCACAGTCTGTGGACTAGACCACCTGGGTTTGAATTCCTACCCTCTTTCCTGCCGGGTCCAAACCTTGATTTTGTCCTTTGTAAAGTGGAGATGAGGATGATGCCGTCTGAAATCTGTTAATGTGTGTAAAATGCATGGAAACTCCTTAGCTCCCCAAGGGAGGACTTTTGTTGTTGTTGTCGACTTCTCATCCATTTGTCTACAACACCATCTGCTTCAAGGACGAGGAGGGAGAACTCTCATGTAGAACCTCTCCCGGGGTCTAACAGGTGCCTAGTCCATATTTGTTGAACTTGAATCTGATGAGAAATATCCAAAGAGACCACAACCAATTCTCTTTCTGTTCCTCTTACTATGTTGGTGTAGAAACTGCTTTGCCGCAGAGGTGGGATGATTTTTATTGAGAGAAGAGATTCAGAAGCACATTCTGGATGGGCAGGCTGTGAGTCCCAGTGCTCAGAAATGATGTGAAATCCCAAGGGAAGGTCAGACCTTTGACATGGATCCTGGGGAGAAGGGAAGACCAGTTTGCTGCCAGCCTGGTTGCGTGACCGGGCCATTTAAAATAAGAACACTTCAGAATCTGAAAGCCCACAGCATCTGTTTCTAATGGAAAGGTTATTTGCAGACAATATGTTTTTCATAGAGTGACATTTGTACGTGTTTATTAGTACACTGAGTCTATTGCAGTGAAATCCATTTTGTAAGTGGAAATAGATAATTATTTTTAAACCTTTTAATCACTTTTAAGCAAAGTCATGAACTAGAAAGCATTTAGCTGAGGATGTGCGGCTGATTACCTAAGCAAATGATTCAGCTGGGGTGAGATGCAAATCTATATTGTCTCCTTCTGCTCTGCTGGAGGGTGGTTCCTCGTTTTCTCTTTAGGTTCTGTGACATCTTTACTCTGACCTGGTACTTCAGACAACCATGATTCTAGTCCTGGCCTTTTCATTTGTTCCAGGGCCTTGAAAAAGTCACCAGAAGTCTCTGGCATCAATCACATATCTGTAAAACACCTTATGATTTGAAAGGTCTCTTCTAGCTTGGAGCCTATATAATGGCAGAAT
This sequence comes from Nasua narica, assembly GCA_028533885.1. Lineage (NCBI taxonomy): Eukaryota > Metazoa > Chordata > Mammalia > Carnivora > Procyonidae > Nasua > Nasua narica. The sequence continues at coordinate 33,219,582 of CM052814.1, forward strand.
TCTGTGACTTGATGGAAGCGGACAGATTCCTGAAAACAATTGAGTGACCCAAGAATTCTGGTCTTCTTGAGACCCTGTATCTGAGTTTAAAATACTAGATATTCGGTTTCATTCAGCATCATGCACAGAGCTCCTGCTCTACACAGAATATATAAAAGCCAATGAGGGGACAGAAAAGTAAGCAACTGCTTAATTTTTCTGTGGTCTAGTTGGAGGAGGAAAGCAAACACTTCTGATATAATGAGAAAGATCAAGCCAGTCTGAAATCCCAGAGTTCAAGCATTCTCTAATCGTAGAATTTGGAAGGAAGGAAGAGTCGTCCTACCAGAGCATCTGGAGAATGGGACGCAGCCCCAAAGATAATATTTATAATTACATAATGGCACTTGGAGTTGTACTGTATTTGCTGAGCCAAACCTGGACTCTTTATCTTCTTTACATCTGGGTTTTTTGGAATATAGTTGTGGGGGTCTTCCTCCCTCCTTCAGTTTATGAGTGCCTTGGCCACTTCTCTTCAAAATTTGTGCTTGAAAATTCCCGTGACATCTAGGATAGCACTTTGTTTAAGGTAAATATCTCGAATGGCGTACCCCCCACCCCTGATCCTCACTTCTTGGCCCTACCAGTGTTCACCGGTACCTGAACTTGAGCGTGACTGGGAGAGGTAGTCGGGTGAGACGGAGGTGGATGACAGAGAAGCTTGGCTCTCTGGTAGATAGCTCTGCTGCTTGCTTCAGAAGACAGCATCCGTGGTGATGTCAACCCTGGGGAGGCAAGTGTGGTTGACACAGCCGCATTCTGGAGGCAGCCGTCTGGCTTAGGTCTGGAGATAGTCTTTGCAATGTTTAAACATGTTTGCAGTGGCCTCGGAGCCTCACCTGCTAAGAGCCTCGCAGTCCCGCTGCTGAGGCATCTCTCTGGGTACCAGGTGAGCGGCAGCTTGCCCAGCATGTGTTTCAGGTGTCCACATGGGGGTGTTTTTGCGAGCAACCCAGCTGAGCCATGGCCACTGGCAGCTGGGGGTCTTTAAAGGGACTGTGCAGTCCTGCCAATGCGGCTGTCAGATCAAATGAAGTTTAGGGATTTTCCCCGGTGTTGATGTCCCTGGCTTTCTCTAATGAGGATATTAAGAGGCTGGTAATTTCGCTTCATTAAAATTGTTGAACTTCTGAGAAATCACTCCTGACTCTGAGAGCTAAAAATGCGCAGAGCGTCAATGAGTCTATATCGTCGGCACCTGGCCGCTGGGTGGGGCGTCACCATGAAGAATGCTTCCGGTTCCTGGGTTCCTGACGTCGCCGTGGGAAACGGGGATGGGAGAAGGCTGACTCTCTGCTGGTCAGCCCCAGAGAGCCAGTGGGAGAACTGGGAGCATCAGACTGTGGCACAAAATGGAAGAACACCCTCTCCCACCTGCGGGCTGCCCTGGGGCTAAGCTAGATACGCTGGGGGTTGCAGAACGCCCTCCTCGCCGCTCTTCTCGGGGCTGCTGAGCAGGTGCCTGTGGGCCCAGCCCAGCGTCCAACTCCTTCCTGGCTCTCTGATGGCTCATGCAGAGCCCGTGGCTTTTCTTCTCAGACTTCGTACTGTGTGACTGGCCTGGTGCCCTCGGGGGATTTGTCCCGCCTGTCATATTTAACTCGTTACCTGAGGGCACAGAGTGATCGTTATTCACACTACACAGAGTAGGGATGCATACATTTTTTAATAGGGTTTTGTTGTAGCTTACTTATTTACTTGTGTGCTCTTTTTATAAAGCAGGCTTCCACCCCATAAATCTCCTACTTCTTGTGCACAAAATCAACAGTAGAATTCCTAAAGAAAGCCTAGATATATGGGATTTAGATTTGCTGAGCACATCAATGCCAACACATGCACAGAGTTGTACCTCCTGTGTCTAACTTCGTGGCTTTTGACAAGGACTGTCTAATCCCTCTTTGCTTTCCATGGATGTACTAATAGTAGAATGCACCATTGAATGTTACCCTTCGGTAGAGGTTTGGCCTTGCATCCACATTTTCTTAACTAGTCTTCCCAACGAGCCGCCTGCTTTTTGTAAGGTTGCCGAGTTGCACTGGTGTGCCAGGGAGGGGCACAGTGGCCTCGGTGGGACAGGACCGGTGGACACGTGGACTCCTAGCTTTTGAGAGGACTGCGGCTTGCATAGAGCTCTGGGCTAGAGGACTTGGCCTCGGATGCCAGTGCCTCTGCTCGTTGGCCATGTGAAGGTGCCTGTGTCAGCCTCCATTCCCCGTTTGCCAAGGGAAGGCAATGCCGAAGTCACAGGAATGGGTTAGATGTGGGAGAACCGAGTACCGTGCAAAGTAGTGTACAGCTGGTTACGAGCCCGCTGCTTTGACCTGCTGTACCCTAATTCTGTGGGGGCAGAAGACTGAGAAACAGGGTGATCCCTTTTTGCTGATTTATTAGGTAAAAAAAAAAATGGACCCTGTTTTCAGGGATGTAGAATAAACGTAAGAGTTACATAAAAAATCATCTATCTAGTTGATGATTCTCTAGACATTGGCTGGAATCCCTGCGGTTGGGGGAGGGAGAATGGTAGGAGAGGGGAGGCCGGTCAGCTTGGTGTGCAGATCGCTCTGCCCCACGTCAGACATCAAACATGGACTGGCCTTTTATAACAGAAACTGCTTGGAGTGGCTTGCTGTTGTGTGTGTGTGTGTGTGTGTCTCCTTATGCTATATCTGCATGAAAAAGACGGCAAAGATTTTGGTTGAACATTTTTTTTGCCGTGGGGGAGAATCCTTGTGGATAGCATAACCATGGGTGAATTTCCAGGAGCCAAAAAACAAGGAAAACTATTCTAGACCAAACCAAAATAACAACAGGAAACATGCAAGTGTGCTAAAAGCATTGCAACGTATAGGACTCCCTCCGCTGTGAATTACAGAGCCTGCAAGAGCAGCCTGGGCGTGCTCAGGGGTGAGCCTACCTCGGAGGGGCTCCGGGCACAAGCTTGTCAGGTCTAGCCGATGCTCCTCCCTGGCCCAGCCATCAGAGTGCTGACCACGCACTGGGTTGACTGTCTTAAAGTGCTGAAACGTTTTTTTTTAAGAAATGTTTTCTTCTTTTTAATTGGGGGAAAATACTTATTGTGGTGAGCGTTGCATAATGTATAGACTTGTTGAATCACTATGTTATACACTTAAAGCTAATATAACGGTGTATTTCAACCACCCTTCAATTAAAAAAAAAAACGTTTTGAACCAACTGACATAGTCAAACCATAGGATGGGTGTTGTAGTACAAAGACAAATGTTGATTAGCATAGAAAAATACAGTATGTATGCAAGTGATATGTAGAAGTTAAAAACGAGAAGTAAAATTTGTTTTGGGAGCCCAAGTAGGAGAGATTATTTCAACCTGGGAAGTCCAGGAAAACTTCATGAAAAAAGTATGGTTTGAAAAATAACTAGCTATTGCCTAAATATAGTTCCCTTTTCTCTTTCTAAATAAATATGTATTTCCTACCAAAAATAAAAACATTCAGAGATTTGGTGAGCTAATCATTGAAGCCACTGCTGTGAACTATACAAATAACCATAGGAATGCTCTGAGATATTTATGTAAATTTAGCCCATTCCGGCACCCCCCCCCCCCCATTATCCTCCACCCATCCAACCCAGAGCCTCTGATTTCTCTGGTTTCCTGGTGGTTCACGGTGGCTGCTGCTCTCACATGCCTGAATCTCAGAGCATCTTTCTGATTCCCCTTCAACACTGTCTGGTCAGACCGACTGCCTCCAACTCACCCCCATTTCCCACTAGGGAACCCAGCTGTCTGCGGTTTTCAGGCGTGGATGCCCCATCACACTGGGTTCAGCACCACATTACTGCTAGTGCACTGGGAGCTTTTCAGCATCTGCCCGTTAATGGTTAGATCGCGCCTGCACTGTGTCGTGTGTGCCAAAGAGGGCAAAAGCTGTCCTTTCTCATTTAAGGATTTGTGTATTCTAATCAACAGAAAGCTAGTGTAGCTGTGGCATTGAGATAGCGGGTATGGTGCTAACACCGATAAGGAGGAAAGTAGCAGGACACCCGTCAGATCATTCCCTTGTGGGCGACTGTTTGAGCCCACCCTTGCTGTAAAGCCAGATTCCTCACCCTCGGTACTGTGGGCATCTTGGACAAGACCCTTGTTTGTCACGGAAGCTGCCCCGTGCTCTGGAGATGCTTCGCGGCATCTCCGGCTTCTGCTCACTGAATGCCAGTAGGAGCCTCCGTTGTGACAGCCAAAAATGTCTCCAGACAGTGGAAACAGCGTGGGCCAGGGGAGGGGTAAGAATTGCTCTTGGTTGAGCAGCCCAGCTCTAAAATAAAACACTGTGCCTGATTTTGAGCTATACAAAAGAGGATGTGAAAAAGGTGGCTATGGGGCTTCAAGTTTTAAATGAGGTCTGTCTGTGGCCTCTGATAAGCTTCACCCAGGTGCCCACAGTGATGTCTAGAAAACACGGAAAAAGAGGAACTTGATAAACACTGGAAAGCAGGACTAGACTTCAGTCTGTTGTCAGAGTCGTGAGACGTCTCCTTCCCCGTGGCACATGGAGCAGGTCTGAGAGGAAATAGTGCCTCCTGTCTGCCTTGCCGCTTCAGAAACCCATAGCCCGTGCCCACCGGGAAAGCAGACTGTCCTCCACCCGCCATAGTAATATTTTGTCCCAGTGCAACTACTGTGCTCTTCCTCCATTCATAAGCGCCCCTTGTTTTGCACCAGCATGGAGCCCTACACCCCGTGGTATCTAGGTAAGTCGGCAGGAAGTAGGGGGACATTGACGGGGTTAACTGTCAGTGGTGCCCATCCATACTGCCTCCTCCACTATGTGCTGCCGGAGGGGGAGGTGCCCACAGAAGGGGCCCTGCCAACATGCAGGCAATTGTCATTTCGTTGTGTCATGTCAGTTTCTTGATCAGATGGACAGGGAAATGGAGACAGTGCTCCCCCGCCCCACCCCCAGGAAAGATGAACCACATCACAGAACACCTGTCAGAAACTTGGAATTGGACTGGGTGCTGGCACCTCATTTTGTCACTACGTGTATTGCCTGCAACTGAGATTTGGCTGTTGCTGAAGAAATCCGAGAACAAAGTGAAAGGCAACAAACTTTCCTTTACCTTTCTCAACTGAAGAACAATTTTGAGGGAAACTATAGTCATTTGAAGTCCACCTTCATTATTAATTTTATAGCCAGATACTTTGTGGTTCTGGGTGTGGTTTTTTGTTCTTTTTTTTGATAAAAAGATGCATTTTAGATGCTCTAAAAAATTTTTTTAGTGATTTTCTTTTCTTCAAAATTAGAAGTAATGATTAGAGTATCTTTTATATTACCTGACAATTTTCCTAAATAGTTGTATCTATTTTATATTCTTTGCTTTTCTCCAGATAGGCTTTAATCAGAATGGATTCACGTGTACCATAATTTACTGTTATGGTGCACTATGAATGTGAATTATTTCCATCACTGAACTATAATGCCCAGTGTAATATAAAAAAGAAAGCTAAGAGCAATAAACTTTGTTGATTGATATCAAGTTGTTGATAGATGCTAAGTCTGAATACATTTTACTTCATCTGGGGATTTATGTAGAGAAAGTAATTGTGTGTAGCCACTGAAAAAAATTCCGTATGACATAGAGGGCACATCATCCCAAGTCTCCAAGGAAGAGCAGATCTGTAAGGTGATTTATTATAAGAAATAGAAATATTTAAAAAGTTTTTTCCTCTCCTCAGTATGATATAAAGGAGATGTGGCATAGAAGAAATAGGAATGCCAAGACATAAATAGAAAATAGGAAGGGAAGAGACTGGAGCTAGGTGAAATAAGAAAGAGTTATTGAGGAAAAATGAGGATACAATCACATAGTTAAAATCCACTTTGGAGATCAGAACTGGTACTTTAGAATGATGACTCATATGTGGAAGGCAGTGTTGGGATGCTGTTCTTCCACACTGTAGGAAAAATGAAGAGATGGTATGATGAGAGAAAATAATAAATGTGAAGAATAATCATGGAATTGTTGAAGTTCTTGAAAATGAAATCAGAACAATGAGAGCAGAAGCAATTGAAAACAACAAAACATAAAAGAAAAAATGTTGGACCTAAAGAATGAATCATCTTGCAGATAAAATACCAGAAAGGGAGCCATATGGAGGTGTTTTCTGCCATAATTTTAAAATCACTGAATAAAGGAAGGAACTATGCAGGGATGCAAGCAAGAAAACAGGGTGACTGGTAAGGAGTAAAAACATGCCAGACATCTGCTTGGTAAACCTTTGTGTTAGACACAGTGAAACGTGGTCTACTGGGCACCAAGAGCAAAAGATGGTCATTCCAGAATTTTACATCCAGTGGAGGTGTTTTACCATCTAAAGTCAAAAATGAACTGCTCTCTAAAAATGCTTTGCATAAAGTGCTTGCTGTGGTCAAGCCCTGTCCTTAGAGAACTGCCTTCACCTGAATGGGCTCGTGGAGTGGGGCACCTGAACCAGGTGCCTTGCCATCTCCAGTGAACCTGATTGGACCAAGAGGGCGAATCTCTGGGAAGTAACCTGTGACTTCAGATCTGGAAAACAGAGATGAGCTGGGCCAACAAGATCCTTCCTCAAGGGTTTTAGAAGAGTGAACTCTTGTAGTTGGCATCGAAGCTCGAAAGTCATGGAGATGAGGGTATCATTTGCACCATGGCAGATCCTGGGATGTGCAGGCCAACCTTCCAGCAGAGGCAGAAAGCGTGAAGAGGCAGAGAAGTGGATTGGGGGAGAGAGAAAGGACAAATGAGGATGGTCAGCGAGAAGCAGAGAAGCCCCAGAAGGAGGCAGAGTAACAGTCTCAGTTCCTTTCTTGTTCCCACCAGCCATTTTCACCCTCTGAATTTTGTTCCGTTTTCTTACAATTAAATCCTCGTGTATAACATACTGTTCCTTCCAGTGAAGAAAAGTTCTTAATACAAGGACGTTTTCAGATAGTCAAAGACTTACAAAGTATAACACCTTGCAACGTTTGATTGAAAAAGTTGTTTGAAGTAGAAAAAAATTATAAATCTGATAATGAGGTATTATGAAAAGATAGGACTGCTCTGTGAGACTCATAAGGCCTAAGACTCAATTTATCACTAAAATCTTGAGGAGACTCTTCACCTGGTGAACTACCCTCTTACTTCAGCCACGCTCATGACACAGAAGATGGCAGAGGGTTTGCTACTGCTTTTCACAGTGACATCTAGACAGTACTTAGAAGGAAAGAATGTTGTCTGGGATCATTATTCCTAATTTAGGCAATAGTCTTGTAATCTGACTTAAAAGATATTCTGATACAGCCTCTCTCTCAGTTGGCATTTATCATCAGAATTATAATTGCCTCCGCATGTAGCTACAACGAGGCAGCAAACATGCAAACAGATGTACAACATTGCCTGGGAAGAAAACTGGGAGAAAACATACCAAATATTGACATGATTTTCTCTGATGGTAGGATAATAGGTAATTTATTTATGTTTTTTCTCTCTTTCCCTCCCCCATCATACACGTGCAGACACATGCACCCTTATGCATACACATGTATGTACATAGCACACGTGTGTATATTTGCTTCAATGAGTGTTGATTTTTAAATCAAAAGATAAACTTCCTATTAAAATTAGACACAACCCTGAGAGACATTTCCAAACAAAACCACAGTAATGACCCACTAAGAACCTATAGTGCCTTGGGTAACGTACTTAGGCTCTTTACTTTGTCTCTCCAAATTTCTTGGTGAATCCAATAGAGAGTGTGGGTTATTGCTATTTTCTAAATAAGGAAACTCAAGCTCTTTGAGGTTAAAGACTTGATAGGGTTTCTCAGGCAATAAGTGGCACATCTGAGGTTTTGAATCTGGGTCTCTTGCACCTCCAGAGCCCTCTCTCTACCTTGTTCATTGCCTCTTCTGAATAAGCCAGGGATTGAGATGAGACCTGGCAAGCTTGTGTCAGACCACTAGGATTAATCACAATGCAGAAGAGTAGACACTGGGGAGAATTCAGGAATTCCCTTTATGTATTTGAAGAAAAGTTATTTAGAGAAACCACCAATTTTATGATATGAAACAACTCTTCCCCTCTGCCCCCTTTTATGCTTCAGTCTCTTTGTGAAACTAGAGGCTTTGGCTGCCCAGTCCTGGCATCTTGTCACTCTTTTGTTCTTGGACTCATCTAAGCAAGCAAGCCAACAGAAATTGGCCTTCTTTCTTTGTTGTTGTTTTTGTTTTTGCTTTAGCATGGATTTGAGTTGGGAATGAAAAATGAATGAACAAAGTTGTAAAGCACGGTAAAGCCTAATTAGAGAGCATTGTGGTGAAAGTCCTGCAAAGCAGTCATAATTATGCAATCATAATACGGATTGAACAGTGATTTGGAAACATGGGGTTACTTCATCTGAGTTGTACATTATCATAGACAATACTGATTTTTTCAATCCCATCTGAAATTGTAACACATGTTCCAGTGTTTTCCTTAATGACACAACTTACAAATTCACATACTAATTGTGAATAAGTCAATTGACCCTGACCACAAGTGAATATCTTAATTTTTTTCTGTTTTTGTGCTTGAACACATCATGTTGTACCTGTTTGTTAGTGAAAACAATAGCATAGGAGCCAGAAGATTGCTCGTATCTGTCTGTAAAAAACTGACCAAGTTATTTCACCCCTTGGACCTCAGTTTTCAGGAGAAAACGAGTCGAATTATGCCCATTCCAGCACTTAATGCTCTAGTCTACAAACTATTTTCCTGACTTTTGAAGAGTTCTTGACTCCTCTCAACTGACAAAAATACACAGAAAAGATGACAAGAGGCAACCTTTATTGAGTACTTACGATGTTCTAGGCACTTACTAAATGTTGTGTAGATACTATTTCAGTTAAACCTTTTGAAGTTGGAAAGTACTATTATTACTCCATCTGAAGCAAGAAACCTCAGAGAGTTTAAGTAACTGCCCAGGGTTGAACAGCCAGACCTGCCCTCAGGCAGTTCAACTCCAGGGCCTGAGGTCTTGGTCACTGTGCCAATATTGAGTCCACGTGGGGGAAGCAAAAGGGCCCCTGCATAGCAGTGCATACGTGGCTAGGGATAAAGAGCTGCAGGAGTAGGTCTGTGCTCTGAAGATGGTTTAGGGTGATCCCCTAAAATTGGTGTTCGTGCAGCATCAGCGAAGGCACCCTCTGGAAGCATGTATGCACAAAGGTTGACTCTCCTAGAAAAGAATATCTCCTGCCACAGGAGACTTTGGGGAACTGCGGTGGAATTGTCTGCATCCTGATCTGAATGACTCAGCCTGAGGTCCACCCAGAGTTCCAGGCCAGCCATGTGACTCTCATGGTGAATGTCTTCTGGGCTGGCCAGGGAGCCCATCAGGGTTTCTGCCAGTGGGTGGATTCATCTCTCTCCTTCTCTGCTTTCTCTTTCCCTTCTTCCTTGAGAGCCTCTTGTTTTTGGAAGCTTTTGGAGGCTGTTTTCTCTGCCTCTAGCTCTACTCTCTTTGGGTGGCAAAGGAGGGTGAAATTCAAACTGTTTAAAGATTGGTATGAGAGGAAGTTGTCACTTTTGACAGAAATGATATCTTTGCTTCCTTACGGACATTGATTATTCTGCTTACCCATCTTCCAGCCTTTTCCCACCTTCAGGTAGAGAATAAACAGGTGGGGATCAGAGGTTGGTCTCTCCAACTTGCCTGGACTTCTTGCTGTCACTAAACTGTTTTCCCTCATTACAGAGTCATGGTTGTCCCACCGGTGTCAGTGTGTTTGAACAACAAATCCTGATTCCTCTCCAGTCCAGCTGATGCATTAGTTTCTTTCCCTGGTTTTGCTGTGTCAGTGTTAGGTTTAGGAAATTAATAAAATTCTGAAGCTGTTTTTGCTGCTTCAGTGTTTTTGTTTAAAGGAATCAATATTATCCCAAATCATATTAAATATACATATTGTGTGTGTGTGTGTGTGTGTGTGTGTGTGTGTGTGTGTGTGTGTATTTTTCATTTGGTTGTTTTATTCTACTTTGGCAAGTTGCTTAGGGACTGCTCTCAGAGCTGGGCCAACGGAGTGGGTTCATGTGGCACTGTTACTTGCAGGGCAGCGTCGTGGGGTAAATTACATTATATCACCATAATGACCAGAGTTAAAAAAACGTTATAATTTTCTTATCCCAAAGCCTCTGGGACCTGCTGAGAAAGGGCAGGCATGTTTAGTGAGCCCATGATCAGGAAATGACAGATTAGCCTTTTTAAAAAGCAGATGTGTTTTGGAGGAAAAGAAACTCATCAGGTTTAATAAATGTAGGCTAATGAGGAGGACAGGGGAGGGGGTGGCAGGAAGAGTTAACTGCATGAATAGGGTGGTTCTGCATGCTTTACCTGAAGAACTGAAGGAGTTGTTCAGACAATCTCTCTTGACACTTCCAAACTCAGATTTTAGGAATTACCATCTTTTGAACTTTTTCCTTTCTTTAGTTCATTGTTAGGCTCTCATCATTTCTTCCTGGGGCCCTTCCAATAGCTTTCTTGCTGTGCTCTGTACAATTCCCTGTGGTTTTTTTTTTTTTTTTTTTTTTTTTGCCCGTTAAGTCCATCCTTTCTTCTTTTTTTAATGGTTCTTTTTTTTTTAAATTCTAATTTTTTTTTCAGTGTTCCAAGATTCATTGTTCATGTACCACACCCAGTGCTCCATGCAGTAGGTGGCCTCTTTAATACCCACCACCGGGCTGGCCCAACCCCCCACCCCTGCCCTCCAAAACCCTCAGTTTGTTGCTCAGAGTCCACAGTCTCTCATGTTTCATCTTGCCCTCTGTTTTCTCCCAATTCACTCTTCCTTTCCTTTTCCCAACGTCCTCCGTATTTTTCCGTATGATCCACACATAATTGACTCTCTCTGCTTAACTTATTTCACTCAACATAATCTCTTATAGTCCTGTCCATGTTGATTAAAAGTTGGGTATTCATCCTTTCTGATAGAGGCATAATATTCCATTGTGTATATAAACCATATCTTCTTTATCCATTCATCCGTTTAAGGGCATCTTGGCTCTTTCCACAGTTTGGCAATTGTGGCTATTGCTGCTGTGAACATTGGGGTACATGTGGCCCTTCTTTGCACTACTTCAGTATCTTTGGGGTAAATACCCAGTAGTGCATTGCAGGATCATAGGGTAGCTCTATTTTTAATTTCTTCAGGAATCTCCACACTGTTTTCCAAAGTAGCTGCACCAACTTGCATTCCCACCAATGGTGTAAGAGGGTTCCCCTTTCTTCACATCTTCTCCAACATTTGTTTTTTACTGTCTTGTTGATTTTAGTCATTCTAACTGGTGTAAGGTGGTATCTCAATGTGGTTTTGATTTGAATCTCCCTGATGACTAATGACGATGAACCCTTTTTCATGTGTCTGTTAGCCATTTGTACGTCTTCTTTGGAGAAGTGTCTGTTCATGTCTCTGCCCATTTTTTGATGTGACTATCTGTTTGAGTGTTGAGTTTGAGGAGTTCTTTATAGATCTTAGATATCAGCCCTTTGTAGTGTCATTTGCAAATATCTTCTCCCATTCCGTGGGTTGCCTTTTTGTTTTGTTGACTGTTTACTTTGTCGACTGTTTCCTTTGCTGTGCAGAAGCTGGCAAAGAGGTCAAACTCTCTCTCTTCACAGATGACATGATACTTTATGTGGAAAACCCAAAAGACTCCACCCCCCAATTACTAGAACTCACACAGCAATTCAGTAATGTGTCAGGATACAAAATCAGTGCACAGAAATCAGTTGCTTTCTTATACACTAACAATGAAAATATAGAAAGGGAAATTAGAGAATCGATTCCATTTACTATAGCACCATGAAACATAAGATACCTAGGAATAAACCTAACGAAAGAAGTAAAGGATCTGTACTCAAGGAACTAGAGAACACTCATGAAAAAAATTGAAGAAGACACAAAAAGGTGGAAAAGCATTCTATGCTCATGGATTGGAAGAATAAACATTGTTAAAACGTCTATACTGCCCAGAGCAATCTATACTTTCAGTGTCATCTCAATTAAATTCTACCGGCATTTTTCAAAGAGCTGGAACAAACAATCTCAAAATTTGTATGGAACCAGAAAAGACCCCGAATTGCTAAGGAAATGTTGAAAAAGAAAAACACAGTTCGGGGTATCATGTTGTCCGGGATTTCAAGCTTTACTACAAAGCTGTGATCACCAAGACAGCTTGGTACTGGCACAAAAACAGACACATAGACCAGTGGGACAGAATAGAGAGCCCAGAGATGAACCCACAACTCTATGGTCAAATCATCTTTGACAAAACAGGCAAAAATATCCAGTGGAAAAAAGATAGTCTCTTCAAGAAATGGTGCGGGGAAAATTGGACAGCTGTATGTAGAAGAATGAAACTTGACCATTCTCTTACACCATAAACAAAGATAAACTCGAAATGGATAAAAGACCTCAATGTGAGGCAGGAATCTATCAAAATCCTAGAGGAGAACATAGGCACTAACCTCTTTGACGTCGGCCACAGCAACTTCTTTCAAGACATGTCTCCAACATCAAAGGAAACAAAAGTAAAAATGAACTTTTGGGACTTCCTCAAGTCCATCCTTTCACTGCCTTTTTACCTTCTCAGAGCATGGATCAGAGTCTCCTCATCTCCTGAGATGAAAGCTCCTCTCTGCCCACAGGCGAGGGTCCGAGGCATTCTCATTGGAGGCCTTCATATTGGACCTCACCTTCCCAACCTTAGTTTTCACCCTTTAGAAAACCTTTAGTTTTCTTCCCAACCCTATTTTTCTGCTCTTGTATTCTCTACCTTACACTTATCCTAGGCAACTGAACCAGTTGTTAGTTCCAGAATGCATTGTTGACATTTCTTCCCTTTGTGTCTTTGGGGTGTAGATGGACTGTGGGGCATCTATCAGGTCCAGGGTAGATCTAGTCCATGGCCTTGGCCTTTAAACATCAGACTCCGATAAAAAGACAGAAAAGGAAATGTACGCAGTGTCCATCCCCTCTATTCTCCTACCGCTGGACCTGGGGTGGGATCTTTTCAAGCTCCAGGCATCTCCACTGGGATGAATATAGCTGGCAATGCATATAGTCCTAGTGAATTTGACTGTGTGACTTCCTGTCAGGTGATCTTGTGAGGTATCTTTATCTAGGGAAGGTTGGAAGGGTCTAATAAGGTTCTAGGGTTATTCAAAGCATACCATGCAAGTTATTCATAATCCAGCTTTTACCTAGGTTCGGTTCTCTTATAGGTATGTCCCCCACCTGGTTCATCCAAAACATTTGTTAACTGCAACTCGTGATCTTCCGCCAAGAACTGAGCTCTTCAAGAGTTGTTATCTCAGCAGGTGGTGCCATCACCTCTCCTGCTACATGTAGCAGACCACAGGTTTCATCTCTGATACCTGCCTTGTACCTCCTCTACACCTCTGTATCAATCCATTACCATGTCTTTTCGTTCTCAAATTTGCTCACTGTCTCTAAATCTCCATTGCTATGCTCCTCTCTTATCTGGACAACTGAAATAGTTTCCCATCTAGTCAGTACCCATTCATTCTCCCACCCTACCCCCAATCCAATCTCCATATTGTATTGTGAATGAACTTTTGGAAACACAATTCTAAATCATAACACTCTTTGCCGAAAATACTCCAGCGCCCACTGCTTTGAGGGTGAAGACAGAATTCTTGAACTGACCTGAGAGACTCCCTTGGGTTTAGCCTCTTCTCTTTATTTTCTCTCTCCAGCCTCATCCAGGATTGTACGTCCCTTACTCTGCGCCCTCCAGCCTCATGAGTTCTCTTTCCTTCCTTGCAGGTGCATTTTCCCTTCCTGCCACAGGGCATTTGCATAGCTATTCCATCCGCTTAGACTACTGTCTGTCTCTCACTTGCTTAATGAACTTTCCTTTTAGAACTCAAAGAGCCTCTCCTCTGATCTCTCAGTCAGATCCTCCTATTATTTCTCTCTAAACAGTATGTCCTACCTCTTTGGGGCCTCATTACAGTTTGTTTGTTTTTTGTTCATGAGATGATTTGGTTGTTTTTCTTCCCTGTTGGGTGTTAAGCTCCATTAGGGCAGGAATTCTGTCTGGGTTTACTCACTGTTATATCAGCAACACTTAGCTCAGTACCTTGGCACTTAATAGGCTCCTTTAAATATTTGTTGAAGGGCATGAGGAAGGGCATTTGCCAAACGCTTAGTGTGTGCTCTTTTCTCCCTGAAGCTCCTCTTCTTTTCCTCTCTTACTTACAGTCCAGTCTAGATTCTTCACCTTAGATTACATTGTGCTGATCCTCAGCAGCCTGGATTACTGAGTAATTCAGCTGATCATGTCCGCTGACATTCTCTCATGGCTGCTGTGCCGGGCAGCACACTGCGTCGTGGGGATACAACGATGGAAAGGACATGGCCCCTGACACAGAGTAGCCCGCAGCTTATAGAAAGTGGTATGTTTGAGGGCTGTACGAAGGCTGTGAGTGAAGTGATAGGCAACTACAGAAGAGGAAGCATCAGCTCGGCCTGGGCAAACCGAGGAACATTTCAGGGAATGTGACACAGGGGTTGGACTTGAAGATTTGTGTGTGATTTGCCATGGCAGGCCTGGCAGATGGGGGAAGAGGGCATCTTTGCAGAGGAAACAGCCCGCAGAGAGGTGCAGAGTGCAAAGACGAGTGTGGGTTTGGAATAAGCGAGGTCCCGTGTGGCTGGGGCAGAGGCCCATGCAGGGGACCGTGGTGAGAGAAGGGCCTTGAGGGATAGACAGGCCCTGCTCGTGCAACAAGGAGCTTCTGCATGGTTTTAGACATGTGATCAATAGGATAAGATTCATGTTTTTAAATGGTAATGTCAGCATGGGGAGCGCATGGCAGCTGGTGGGGGCAGGCATGGAGGCATAGAGGGAGACAAGGAGTTGTTGGAAGGATCTGAGTGGTGAATGGGGAGAGCTTGAACTTCACCGTAAGAGTGGGAGTGGGCAGGATCGAATGATTTGAGAGACACCATGAAAGTGGAGGAGACAAGACTTGATGATGAGTCTTGATGGTGAGAGAGAGAGGGGACAGTGGAGACAGGGTGGCTCAGGGGTTTTTGTTGGTATAAGTAACCTTGAATGGAGGCAGCCCCCAAGGCTCCCTGGGATTCCGATGGTCCCAGGAGGCTCTAGTGGCCAGTAGATGGCAGGGTGGGTTGGAATGTAGTACAGAGAAGCAGATTTAATAGATAAGGAAAAAAACTTTTTTTTTTTTTTGGAAAAAAACTTTTTGATTCATAATTTGTGTAGAGCCTGAGCAGAATTTTGCATTTGTTCTCTGTGAGAAAGGAAATTGCTGGACTTGTTGATCGTATTACCAGAAAATTGCATTGTGATCCCATTAAGAAAATATAGCCCTGGCCTGTACATGGCACTCTGGCAAATTGTGATGAGGGCGCATTGGTTTTATCTGCTCAGTAAGGCAGGTCCCGAAGGACCTGTATTTGGCATTACTCGGGTAATCTAGTTCCTCTTTCTGTTCTCTAAATTTACTGGACGGCCGTTGTGCACTAACATTGAGTTGGGCACTGTAAGGAACACAATGAAAATCTTATGTCTCCTAAAGCCTCTGGTAATTTGGCTCTCGTTTCCACCGAAATGGCTTTAACTTGTAAGTTGAGCCGAGTCCTCCAGAAACTCCAGAACCCCACTCAAAGCCCATTTCCCTCTCCCTGTACCGAACCCGGGCTATCTAAACAGGCGTGTCAGACCACACAGTTGTGTGTAGAGGGCACAGCAGATTGACTTGGAAGTGCCAGTGGCTTTAAGAAGTGAAAATATGAAACCATTCATATTTTATGGGGTGGGTATACACAACTGTGGGACAGGAGTTTACAGGAAGCAGAGTCCAGAGGGTCACTGGGCAAGACTCTGATGGGACAGCTGCATCTGTACTCTGCTTTTATATGTCCTGTACTCACTGTCCCCAGAAGCAGTGGGCTGTCCTTGGGAGCCCCCGCTGTCCATCGAACATTCCCTCAGTGCTCACTTGCGGGTGCCAAGGCAAAGGAAACCTGGGCAAAGCCTCCACAGACACCCAGGAAAGAGGTGCGGCCCCATTACCAAGGCCAAGCAGGTGTTTGTGAACTCAGGCCTGATGGTAGCGTGTGACGGTGGTGCTGTGGCCGACAGGGGGTCACTGACAGGGATGCAGGTCCACAGAGGCAGCCGCTGCTTTGAAAGGCTGTATCCATTCAGTCTACAAGGCCTGGAAAAGTCTAACTTTTTAATAATTATTTGTAAGCTGAATGAATGAATGAATGAACGAACGAATGGATGGATGAATGAAGAGCAAATGGATGAATCGGGGTCCAAGTGAAGGACCTCGAGTAGGAACCATGGCATTTGGTGGCGCTAGTGTGCCAGGTGGGTACAGAAGGTGGGAGACGGGGCCCAGGAGCAGTTTGATGCTCATGTCGTACCCTGGGCTCCTGTTCTCCTTGGTGCACTGGTGATCAGGCAGCAAGACGTTTTAGACTCCACACGTGTACTAATGGGAAGGTATTCTGTGCTTCACTCCCAGATTTAGTGCCTGGGCACTGCTCCCCCGATGGTAGATGGCAGAGCCATGAGGTGGTTAAGAACATGGACCCTGGAGCCCAGCTCCTGAGTTTCACTCTTGGCTGTACTTAGTAGCTCAGTTAGGCAAGTCTAATCTCTCTGGGCCTCAGTTTGCTCGTCTGTAAAACAGGCATAGTAATAGGACCTGCCTCAGAATGTTCTTGTGAGGATCCCGTGCATAATACATTTAAAGTACTGAGTTAGGCATTTTTCTTATTGTTATGTTACTCTTGGGTGGGGAGTAAAGGGGTCGGACATTGTCTCTATTTTCAATGTAGGCTCCGGTTCTTAGAATGAAGGATCGGCATTGAGCCGTTGATAGGGAGGATATTTTGTCAATGGTTTGCCAAGGGTCGACGGCTGAGTGTAGGCTTGAGTAGGGGTTCACGTTCAAGTCCGTGGTCCTCTAGGGAGTCCAGGTAAGCAGGGCCCCCTGACTCACGACACAGTTCAGAGAGGAGTGTGAGGAGGGGTGGGAATGCGGGAATCCGTAGTGCCAGCCTCGTGCTCCAAGGCCATTTAACAGATGACATCCATCCCCTTGAAGGGTCTGGTGGTCCAGGACCTGAGTTTTAGGTTTATCACTAACTTGGAGGAGCTGTAGGGAAGGTGGGCCTCATTTTCCCTCTCTTTAAAATGAGCAGAATAATGCACACCTTGTTTAACCCCTGGCATTATTACAGGATAAAAATGTCGAGGGAAATAGTTTGGAAAGATTAAGATATCCATAACAGCAATAAATGATCATCGTTGAATTGGATCCCACTGCTCACTTGCATTCTGCCTTTAAAAATAACATTGCGTGGAGCATCTGGGTGGGTCAGTTAAGCGTTTCCCTTCGGCTCAGGTCATGATCCCAGGGTCCTGGGATCGAGTCCCCCATCGGGCTCCTTGCTCAGCGAGGAGCTGCTTCTCCTTCTGCTTGTACTCTCTCTCTCTGTCTCAAATTAAAAAAATAAAATCTTAAAAAAAAAGACAAAACAACATCGTGGATCGTCATCTTTCCCGAGGCATGTGTACCAAAGGCTCATCAGGGCCAGCGAGGAGATTTACTGTCTGCACCCTTCCGGGCACTGTGCTGATTCCTTACGTGCTGATCCTCCCCACCTCCTGTCATCTCAGCGTGGCTCTCCCTCAAGCCCGGCTGTTTGATTATTCCAGCCACACGGGGTTCCGTCTTTTCCAAACTCTACAAATCAGCACTGACTTATTCTTCAACCCAAATTGGTCTGAGTTTCTCACCACCTCGTAGGTGACTTGAGATGAATATGTGTACCTCCACAAGTCTGCTGGAGACAAGAGATCAGCTGTGTAGTAAAAAGCGCTTTGGAGCTTGAGCTCAGCGTCTTAGCGCTGCCTCTGACAGTCTGTGGAGCCTCGGGTAAATTATTGAAGTTCTCTGAACCTCAGTTTTCTCACCTGTAAAATGGTGATAGTAATACCCACTTCAGCAGCATTACGCAACTCAACGATAGGAAGCTCAAGGTGTGGCAGGCATTCGGTCAGTGTTTTTTCAGGTTGCCTCTCCCCTGCAGAGGAAGACTAGGGGTAGGGGCGTAGGGGCGAGGCGGGGAAGAGATATTTTGAAGCCCCACTGAAACCCAACACTTCCCTCTTGCTGGTTCATCTCATCTTCAGAAATGACTTCTCAAAAAGGACTGAGAACTTCCACAGGCCGAGCCAAAGCTAAAGCTCAATGGTGGTAAGAATCCTGACACTGGCCAGAGTTGGGTTTTTGGCGGTAACATCCAGCTCTTCTCAGGAGTCGCGGGTTCCTTCTATGACACGGTGTGCCCTCCAGCCGCCAGATCCAAGTGCTGGCAGAGGCTCCGAGCACTGCCTGGCTGCTTCTCCCAGCGGGACGGGCTGGCCGTGAAATGAAAGCCAGAACTTGCAGTCCCTCCTCGCGTCGTCCTGCCTGAGCAGCCGGAAGGAGAGGTCCCCTCTTGGTGATTTTGCACTAGAGACAGCTCAGATCTAGTTGCAGTCACTCTGAACATTCTAGCCCCGCTGGA
The DNA here is from genome assembly GCA_028533885.1 of Nasua narica. NCBI lineage: Eukaryota > Metazoa > Chordata > Mammalia > Carnivora > Procyonidae > Nasua > Nasua narica. The sequence continues at coordinate 33,238,234 of CM052814.1, forward strand.
AGATTGGTAGTTTGCTTTTTATCTTTTTTGAATTCTGTTTCTGAGTAACCCCGTAGGAGAGGCAGCTGGGCTGTTGGCCCTTGAGACCGGCTCCCAGGGACTTTAAGGTGATGAATGCTTTCCCCCTTCATTATTCAAGATAAAACTTTATCATAACGAGGAACTACTTCATCAAAATGCCAGGGTCCTCTTGGTTACAAGAAATTTATTGGAATGATTCTTTTTTAATCTCAAGTTATAAAACCATTTTAAACTTTTAAATGTCATAGCAACATTAACGAACGATTTATTGAGGGCAAAACAAATTGGTTTATCGGCTCCCAGGCTGCTTTGGTAACCAGGGTGCTTTGGAGAAGCTTTTGCCTTTGTAAACTGATGTGTAAGCTTTGCAGAAAGGAGGAGATCCCAAAAGTTGGGTAATACTAAAGTTTGGAAAGTGGACCTGATACTTTTATTCACTCTCAAGGCCGTTTCAGTTATGCCTGAGCTCTGATTTTCTGCAAAGTGGCTAAAATAGATAGGGAAATGAGCTCTTCTTACTGACAGTCGACTATAATGTGAAGAGTTGAATTTCCTTTCCTTCTGCTTCATAATCCATGACCAGTAGTTAAAGAAAAATAAAAGAAGTTTGCAGTCCCATTGTTTCCTCAGCATTACTGATTGCCTTGAGAGTGGGTTGCTTCCCATTTGTATTCCTGATGACAGCTCTAACATTTTGCTTCTATGGATAAACAAAGTTGTGAATAATGAAGAAGCCACACAGAGAGGCAGGTGGCAGGAAGACGTTCCGAGAATTCCTCAGGGCATTATAATTTTCCATAGCGATTCCTCCAGACCTCTCCTGACATTCAGAGTGCTCTGGGGGAAAGTTGGCACGTTTAGCAAATAATCAGTGCCTTGCTTGCTTAAAATGCAAGTAACTTATGCATCAGATTTGTCTCCTTCCCTGAGGCCTTTCTCAGCCAATCTCAGCCTGTGGCTGGCCAAGAGAGAGCGGATTATCTGGGAAACAGACTGCGAGGTGAGATCTGAGTGCAGGTTCTTCTTGGGAAGTGCTCCTGGGATGGACCCCTGTGAGGGAGCGAGGGAGACAGGAGTAAGCAAAGGGAAGGTCAGCTACAGGGAGGCCTCTCTCAGTAGACCCCATGGGCGGCTGTGGAGCGGGGATGCCCTTCACACTGTCCCACCTTGAGACAAGGAGGCTGGCCCTTAAGAACCCTCTCTTGAGCGAGTTATGGTTGGAGCTGCCTCCAGGAAGGGGCTGCTCTGAAGTTTCAGCGTCTTGCAAGAGCCATGGCGGACTGTGGACGGGGGCAGAAGAGAGGTTTCCAGAGGCAACTCTGGAAGCTTCTTGCCCCCAGTGGCTCCATCACTGACCAGAAAGGGGGAACTAAAGTCGGCTTCTTGGCTTACCACAGAAAGGGCCAATTTGTGTGGTGTTGGACCCCACAGCGAATTTTGAGAGTGTGGAAGCCCCTGCTGCTTGTCCTTTGCCCTTAGTCTGAGCCCTTGCTCTTCAGAGGCTCCCTCAGGAGTTGGTGCTGAGAGGGGCAATATAGCTTCCCATTTCTCATGAACCTTCCGGACAGAAGAGAGGGACATCTCCGTTGAAGCACTTCTGGGATCGTGGAGAGGATGGACACACATCCACGAAGGCAGGAGAGAGAGGCCTCAGGAACATGAATAAATACAGAGTAGTAAGGCCCAAACCCATGTGCATTTTTTGGGTCAATTCACTCAGCGTGGGGTTTCACAGTGTTCTTCTGATTTCATCCAAATCCCTTCTAAACGCTCATTGAGCATCCCCAAGTACCCTTCCCTGACGGCTGGGTTAGGTCCTGTGGTGTGGCTTCCCTCATCATTTCTCTGTGGGCCTCGCCTGCAAATAGGGCTGGACTCAGAGCTGTTCAGTCCACACTCTGCCTCTCTCTCTCTCTCTCTTTCTCTCTCTCTCTCTCTGGTTTGCCTGGGGCCTTGGCTCCTCCTGGTGCTGGTGCTTAAGAACCTCATTACTCTCCGGCTCCCTCCCTCTTCTTTTGGGTTGACGTGTTATTAGAAATGGCCCTGAAATTGTTTTCTTCACTGGATAAAATATTCATCACTTAGATCTGTATTTTTATTGAAAATTTCAAGTGGAGCAGGCTCTGTTTATGTTGTCATACATCATAGGCATGCGAAGCTTTGCATGAGCGAGCGGAATCAAAGGTTGATGGAGTTTATGAACATTGTGTGTGGAGAGATGGGGAGAGGGGCAGTGAATGCCCGTGATTTTTCTGGCAGGCATTTTCAGAAAGATAAAGCAGCAGCAGCAGTAGTAATAGTAATAATAGTAATAATAGCAATAAAAAAGATAAGTTAATAATTTCACGATGAGGGCACCCACTGTTATAATTGTGTAATTAGAGTTTTGTTCACTGCTGTATCATCAGTGCCCTCTATAGTGTCTGTGATAATGTAGGGGTTCAAAAATACTTGTTGAATTAATTACGTAACTAATGATCTCCAGGAAAACCAGAGCTTTCCACCCTAATTGAACTAGGGCCATAGCCTCAGTTTGCTGCTTGGTCCTCCTGGCTTTAGAAAATGAGCTTCAGTTTAGTATTGTGCTTCAGAGACACTGGAACTCTGAGGGCCGAGGAAGTGATTTCACCTTTCAGTGACGTATTGGTCAGAGCTCAGTGTAGGGTTTGGCTCCTGAAGGTTGAGATTTGGGTTTGGGGACAAAGACACCATTCCCTATTCAGAGACCAGACAGCTTGCCCTGTGTGTGTGAGTCATGGATGTGTGTGTGTGAGTCCACAGGCAGGTGTGGTGTGTGTGTTGGCGGAGATGCCTGGGAGGAAGGAGGTAGTTTTCAGCTTGAGCCTGTGAAGGTGCTGAGAGGTCCTTTGAATGGGAAGATGCCATCCCTAAACCATGGTCAGAGAGTGGGTTTTCCTGGGCTGCCTGTCTTTAGGGATGGATTCGTATGGAATCATCTAGTCTTTCTAAAGGTGTCCCACATGGTCAGTGGAGATAATGACCTTAGAGTGGGTAACTTCTGGAACATGATGCCAAGAGAGTTTTCTTTTTATTCTGGGGGAGTTGATGAAGGCCCAAAGCTGGGACAAGAGCCAGTTAACCCCACATTCTAAGTTCAGAGTGTGTTCCTGGAGCTTATTGAAAGTCCGGACTCAGAGAAGCAGGACCCTTCCCACCACCTGCCTGCACACAGTAAGGGACTAGAAGAGAGAAAGGGGTTTAGGGTTTATAAAGAGGTGCCTGTAAAGAGAGGCTATTGTGTCCTCTGTTCCCCATGTCTTGGGGGGAAGGAGAAGGAGTGTTTCTCTTTTCTAAAATGGAGAGAGGAAGACCCCAAGAGATTAACTCATGAAGGTTGTGGGTGCCCCAAACTCTTCCTCCTCCGTTAAACCAGGACTAGCAATTACCTCACCTTTGAAAATCATCAAGCCACCAGGTTTGCAAAATGCCCAGAGCTGCTGTGGTTTGAAGACAGGGTGAGGAGAGAGGTGGAGGGTCTGAAAGGGGTGCCATCAAGCAGTCTGCTGTCATTCATCTGGCAAGGTTAGAGTGCATGCGCTTCATGTCTGTTCCATGGGCCCCTTTGAAGGTGGCTGGGTTTGAACCATCTTAAGGAATCTTCTTTTTCCCATCCCCCCACCTGCCAAGAGGGCTGCCCGCTACATAAGGAGTCCCAGGAGCAAGAGGATGTGGATTGGGCCTCCTCTGGGAGGGACCCAAGGACGGGGGAGTGTGGTAAACTTGAGATGGATATCTCACACCCACGTGCTGGAGGAGGAGGTCCCTCTAAGGAGCAAATAAATGCTTCCCACAACAGACTGACATTTGGACATGTTGCTGCAAGGAAGGACTGACCACCAGCCAATTTGAAGAAACAAGGACAGCCCATAGAAAGAGGACTGCATTTTTGCTCTAAGCACTCACCTGAGAAGACTTCTTTCTGCCTCTTTCTCCCCCCTCTCCCCCCTGCCAACACCAGAGGAAAAGCACATAAGGGAAGGAGAGAAATTTGTCTGCAGACTTGTTGGTCTTTGTCTCCAACCTGGGGGAACACACAACAGTTCCTACCTGTGCTGGGGGCAGGGATCGGGTGGTGGGCAGGAAGGAGAAGGGTTCGAATCTGTGCATGGGACTGGAGTCATGGGACAGAGGGCTGGAGAAGTCCTGGAATTGGGCTGAGATCCTGTGGAGGGCATGGCCACCCAAGGTGGGGGAGTCTATGGGAAGTAGAGATGCCATGGATTAGTTGGGCAGTTGGGGAAATGTTGGAAGAGGGCATCATTAAATCACCGTCAGAAGCAGGAATTCTCTGGTTTTCAAGTTCAGAGGGGAGTTTGCACAATTTCAAACCAGCCGGTCTCTCTCATGCTGTCCCCCATAACTGTTAGATAACAGGATTCAATAGCGATCAAGCATGCAGGTTGAAACCTTCAGGGGCTAACCAACAAACCAAGTGATGTAACGGCCCAAGCCTCATGTGTTGGTTGACAGACACTAAGGGAGAGAAATGGTGCCCATCAGGTCCCCTTGGAAGCGAGGGGTAAATTCTGTACTGGTGACCTCATTAGCATGTGCTCGCTTGGACTCTCAATCCAATAAGGGCAAGAAGTGTCATTAAACCTGTCAAGGAAGAGTGGGCCAGCTGAGCCTGATTAGTATTGATTGGAATTTCTTGCCACCAATAAATTTGCTTATTAATGTCGATGTTTAATAAATAGGGACTTATTAAAGTCCCTATTTTCATAAGAGCAGCCGTCTTTGTTCTTTTCTTCCCTTGATTTTTTGTTTGTTTTGTTTTCAGTGACAGTTTCATTTGAAGAAATATTTTGTGAAAAATCAGAACTGTAATCTGCAGAGGGCTGGTTCTACTCTGCTCCCTTGTTGCTCTTCTTTCTCCCCAACCCCCCCTTTTTCTCAGCTTCTCTCTACCCTATGGTAGTCGAAGGGGGGTTGGGAGGTGGGGGTGGGCTGTATCACAGTCCCACTAGCCCCCTCCAGTGCTGTATCATGTTCCCTGACTTTGCAGAAAGTTTCCTCTTAAAGTATCTTTCTTCAGGTTTTCTTAAAGAAGCAAAAACCCAAAACCTTCTATAATTTGATTCCATCCTTGCTGAAATGTCAGTTCCGTTGGGGCGAGTGCTGTGTTTCTTTTGCTGATCACTAGGTGCCCTCACTGTGTTTGGTCCCCAGGCATTTGTTAAGAGCATGATTACACAAAAGCAGGCACACTACCCTGTTCCCCACTGCTCCCTGCTGCTCTCCCTGCCACGATGCCAGCACGGTATCACCATCCTGTCCCCACCTGTCCTTTCCGTCCACTGATGCACACATATGTATGTCATCTTGGAGACCCTGAAGCAGTCTGAGGCTGACACCAACAGCTCTGCTCTCTTGCCACATTTGATTGATTGTAATTTGGCAGATGTTGATTAGCTCTTTGAGTTGGACACTGAGGAGACCAAGATTATGGAATTTAGCCTCATATAATTTGCCCAAAATAATAATTCATTGACCACAAATTTCACCCATAACCCGACCAGCCACTCACAAATGGCTATGACTTGTTCTGGGAGAGAAAGTATACCAGATTCAGCATAATTCAGTGCCAGTGGAAAAGCAGCTCAAAGCCAGTGACCTCCTGAAGGAGTTAGGCATTTTGTCCTTTTATGTGAAGGAGGGTGTAGTATTATGGCTGTAGGGGGATGGGATTCACATATGCACGAGGCTTCCTATAGATTGTGCTGGTTGTCGCCCATATTCCGTCCTTACCTGCCAGAGGCTAAAGGAGCATGGAGAAGGGCCAGTGGGACCAAAGACTCATGGATGAGAAAGGGACCTCAGGGAGACAGACTATGTGTTGCTGGGACCAACTTCTGAGTATACAGCTTATTTAAGGAATTACATGTGTTACGTTTGTAATTGACAGTAAATTGCTAGATAAATATACAGAAAAAAGATCTTTATTATGTCAAGGACTGGTTTGTTACAGTAAATACTCTCACAGATGTCAGTTTCCTCAGATGATAGCTGAATTTCAGACTAGCCAACCTCCTCTCCCCACTTTTCCAACTCCACAAACCCCTGGTTCAGCGTTGTAACCTTCTCAGCCTGAAGGTCATAACCCAAGTCACATTTCTGCATGAATGTCTCCTGCCTGGGTAGTTGGTACCCAGGCGACTTATTTGTTGGCTGTCATGAAAGGAGTGGGCGAGGTTATTGGCTGATAATTTGGGTGGCCAGGAGTAGGTGGGTGGGACAGGTCGGATGACACTGTCCACATGGGCATTTAGACACAGTTTTTGGAAGGCCAGAACAGTCTGGCTACTTGGCCTTCAGTGTGTCTTGGGCAAATGGGTACACCTTATGTGGACCTAGATCCCTAGGATCTGTTCTTTAGCTTAGGTGGTGATAATGGTTGGTTCTACTTTGTATTTGGAGATAATACTATATTGCAGGTTACTTGGTGGCAAAGATTTTTTTTCTTACTCAGGTTTGGCTTTCTTATAGCACCTAGCATAGGGCCTTCTACTGAAAGGTATCCAACGAATGGTAGTTGGGAAAAATCCAAGTGGATATAAAATGTTATTCACAAAGAATTTTACAAAAATTACAGAAAGAATCAGGATAGTGGGAGCTTTAATTGGTAGTAAGTCCTACCTGGCTGACCCCATGTTTCTTTCTTTAGTTACTTTACTTGGAAATAAAGAATGCGGTTGTCCTGAAGGTCAGACATTTGGCACCTGCCGGGACTTGACTTTGGGTCTTACGTATCTGTTTTTGTTGACTTGAGTGGTTTGTGGTGTTTAGGGATTCTAGTGGGAGAACTGCTAGGAGAAAGGGACAGGAAAAGAAAAATTAACTTTCCAGTGTTAGGAAATGGATTTGGCGACTTCTTTCTTGCTGCTTTCCTGGTCAGTTTTGAGGGTTCCTGGTTGAAAGGGCTTGCAAGTTTTAGAAAAATGGGGAAGGAAATACTTACATTTTCAAATGGGTAAACAATCTCTGCCCTTCCTTCAAACCTCCAAAATAGCTCTAGAGGAAAGAAGCTGGATCCACTTAGATTTTTAGAATTAAAATCGATCCACTTAGAATTTTGTCAGTTATTCCTGTGGCCAAGTATCCATAGATGGGGGTCAGATGGCTCGTATGTGGCCTGATGGGGCATCATTGGGAAAGGTGCCCAAAGAAATTGAAATGGCAGGATTGGGACTTTCTTGGGGTCAAGGATCTTGCAAGGACGAGAAGTATGTAAGAAGTCTTGGTCTGGAAGTAGTCAGGAAGCTGCATTTCCCAAGTTTCTATTTTATAATGATGTCCCGTAGTAACTCATGGGATTAGATGATGTCTGACTTGCAGAATATTCTTTAGTCAGTTCATTCTTAGTCACTTGATGGGAATTTGCTGAGCATTTGCTGTGTTCTTGGCACTCTAATGAATGTCAGAGGAAATAAAGACTTAAAAGGCTTGCTTTGTATGCCCAAGAGCTTTATCTCCTAGTTCAGGATATAGATTAGCATACAGAAACAAGTAGTGAGTAACATGATGCCATCTATGGTGGGGTTCTACGTTATGCGCTCTGACTCTAGCCCTTTATCTTGCTTTATTTCTTCACAGAAATTATTATTGAAAGTGTATCACCTATTCGTTTACTTAATTCTCCTTCAGTAGAATGTTCCATGAGAGCAGAGACCTCATCTATTCTGTTTACAACTGAAAATAGATAATTTAATCTCTGCTTGGCCCATATTAGGTGCTCGGTAAACACCTGTTGGGTCATTGGAGTAGATTCTAAGTGTTCGAAGAGAGGTTTGTCAGTAGAGGTTAGGGTGAAGCAAGTTTTAGTAATATATGTAATTTTTAATTTCATTCATTGAACATTATCTAGCACAGACTTTAGCTCCCTTTGGATAGTCGTGCTGACGATTTAAGCAGTGGAGGTAGGATTTGGACCCGGGCCCGTCTGGCTCCGAAACCTAGATGTTTGCACTGGGAAACGCTGCCATCCACCCAAATGGCCCCGTCTTCCCACGGAGTGTCCCAGGGACCAGCCGACAGAGGCGGAGATCGGCTGTGGTGCGCACGTGCCTGGCCAGGATCGAATCTGATGGTGACGCTGTGCGGGCAGCTCTGCCGTGACTGGTTCGTCCAGTCGCTGTGCCACCCAGGAAAATGAAGGTACTTGTGTGTGGGTGACACAAGCGAAACGGTGTGTGCCAGGCTCCGTAACACAGTATCTGAGGAATTATGGCATTTCTACCCAGAAACACTTCTAATGAGGCCAAGAACCTGATGAGTCTGAAATAATTGGGGAGTAGCCCTCCCTGCTGGTGGTCAGGCCATTGAGGGCTTTGGTCCACGATAACATCAGAAGGCTCTAAGGTTTTTTAGTTTGCAGTCCACTCTTTGGATCTTCTGGTTTGACCGCCTGCTAGCTCTGCCTCCCTGTAATGCTTTCCGGGGCTTTCATTTCCTGTGAAATCTTAGAATCATGTGGAAAACCTCACTCGGGCCTCCGTTTCCTCTCCCGTACCATCTAAAGACCAGGACCCCACCTTCGATCTGGCGTTTAGTTTCCAAAAGTGGTTTATTATTATTATTATTTTGCTTATTCTCTTTTAGAATAAAAGAGATAGGAAGAAAAAGAAAAGGATAGGGCATATCTGACTTCCTCAAGGTGTTTTTTTAATTAAAGAAAAAAGTGGGAATGTGTATATCTTGTCTCTCTCATGCTTTGGGGGTTTTCTCCAAATTGAGTTATTCTGCGGGTGCATGGGTGGCTCAGTTAAAGATCTGCCTTTGGCTCAGGTCATGATCCCTGCTTCTCCCTCTCTCTCTGCTGCTCCCTCTGCTTGTTCTCTCTCTCTCTTTCTGTCAAATAAATAAATAAAACTTTTTAAAAAATTGGATTATTCGGAGCCATGCTTGTGGTGCAGAGCCCTTAACTGCGGGTTGGAAAGAGCCAGTGAAAAGGGGACAGTAGCAACATCATCAGTCAAGATGAGCAGAGGAGAGTGTGGTGGATCTGCTTTTTCCTTTTTCCTTTTTTTTTTTTCAACTTTGACTTTGAAAGTTTTGCAGATTAAGAAATGCCAAACCCTGGGGCTCCTGGGTGGTGCAGTTACTTAAATATCCAACTCTGGGTTTTGGCGTGGGTCGTGATCTGAGGGTTGTGAGATGAGCCCCACACCCAAGCCCTGCATCAGGCTCCATGCCCAGCAGCGGAATCAACTAGAGTTTCTCTCTCCCTCTGTACCTCCCTCTGCACTCTCTCTCAAATAAATACATCTTAAAAAAAAAAAATGCCAAACCTTGAGCTGTCTTAGTGCATAATTCAGGCTGCTCTCATGGAATGTCATGGACTGAGTGGATTATAAACAACAGAAATTTATTTCTCACAGTTCTGGAGGCTGGAAGTCAAGGTTTCAGTGTGGTCAGGTTCTGGTGAAAATTCCCTTCTGTTTGCAGACTGCTGACTTCTCATTGTATCCTCACATGGTGGAAGAAGCAAAAGAGCTCTTTGGGGTTTCTCTCACAAGGGCGCTAATCTCATTCACAAGGGCTCCACCCTCAGGACCTAATGTCATCCCCAAGGCCCCGACTCCTAATGCCGTCACACCGGGGGCTAGGATCCAGTGTATTGATCCTAGAGAGACACGGTCCAGCCCACTGTGGAAGTTAGTGGTTACTGGAGGCCAGGTCGTCCGCAGGGTTCTTTTGTATACCTTTTCTCAGAGGAAGAGCTGAGAGATACGATGATAGCGGCCACCTCCTTTTCTGGTTTAAAGACAGAATCCTTTGCCACATTCCAGTCTCTAGCTGAGGTTTAGGCTGAGCCCTGTGGGACCAGGTCAGTTCCTTCCTGACCTATGCATTCCTTGACCTTTCTTTATGGCCTCCAGGCAAGATTGTGGGCTGCTTTTTTGGGGCAGATAGAGCGGCATTTGGTTTAATCACTGAATTGGTAGGATTTGAAGAATAAGAACTCTTTTCTTTTTATTAGCATATGATGTATTATTTGTTTCAGGGCTACAGATCTGTAAATCATCAGTCTTGCACAATTCACAGCACTCACCATAGCACATACCCTTTCCAATGCCCATAACCCAGCCACCCCATCCTTCCCACTCCCCTCCCCTCTAGCAGCCCTCAGTTTGTTTCCTGAGATTAAGAGTCTGTTAGGGTTTGTATCCCTCTCTGGTTTCATCTTGTTTCATTTTTCCCTCCCTTCCCCTATGATCCTCTGTCTTGTTTCTCAAATGCCTCATATTCGTGAGATCAGAGGATAATTGTCTTTCTCTGATTGACTTATTTCACGTAGCATAATATCCTCTAGTTCCTTCCATGGAAGACTAAGAACTGTTTTTTGTTTTTGTTTTTAAAGAGTTTTATTTATTATTTGAGAGAGACACAGCCAGAGAGGGAACACAAGCAGGGCAGTGGGAGAGGGAGAAGCAGGCTTCCCGCTGAACAGGGAGGCGGATGTGGGCCTTGATCCCAGGACCCTGGGATCATGACCTGAGCTGAAGACAGACGCTTAATGACTGAGCCACCCAGGCGCCCAAGACAAAGAACTGTTTAAGAAAAAAATAAATAAACCTGTTCATAATTTTAAAATATGAACAGGGCACTTAACCATTCTGTACCTCATTGCATGTATTTTGTATAAATTGGTATAAATGCATAAATAAGTCTAGGTGAAGAAGTTGAGCTAAGAGTTGGCATGATTTGGTGACACGATGCCAGTTTCAGAGACAAATCTGAGTCTAAAAGTCACTTTTCTCATCTGGAAAATTGGGATTTTTTTTAAACTTACCTCCTACGCTTAAATATGGCAGGTGCCCAGCCAAGCGGCTGCATATAGAAGGTACTGGATAAATGTTAATTCAAATCCGTTTTGGTGCTACTTACACTGTCTTACACTGCTCTCTTTTTCAGTGTTTTTTCTGTCTGCCCACCAGGTTATAAACTTACTGAGAGTAGGGATTGTATCTCTATCATCTTTATATTCTTCATCATGCCCAGCACAATGCCTGATGAGTACGAGCCACCTAATAAAATCCCCAATGAAGGTTCGTTTAGAGATGGTGAACAAGAGCTGCCCAGTGGCATGAAATTTTCAGAGACATCACTGAAGTGTGTGAGTCCCCAGCACTCAGCCCATAGTGGGTGCCCATAGTAGGCATTGAAATAATAAATGAATGAATGAAAATGACAGATTCAGTGAATATGACGTAAACTTCATCATATTCTATCAGCCACACAGAGCACTGGCATCGCAGGGACTAGTGAAGCCTTAATTACAGGATTACAATTCACAAATACTACGCAATAAGCTGGTTCAATTTTAGGTAGCTGTTGAACACTTGGGAGATAGGGAGTTTACTGATATTTCTAGAATGCTCTCTAGTGTAAAATATATTAGTTGTACAAATCATACAAACATGAATCAGAGAAGAAACTCAATAATGTGTGTTTTTCTTATCTGAATTGTTGAGATTGGGGCCTCCCACTCACCCAGTTTATTAAGGAATGTGATGCCCCTAAAGAAAAGAGTGCTTTGCGGAAGTTCCTGTTAATCCTGGTATCAAGGGGTGGGAGGTGGAGGTAGGTGAGGAATTTGAAGTTGCTGTGTATGTGAGGACGTTAATGCTTTGATAGAAGAGCAGGAGCTCTTGCTGTCTCTAGTGACTTCTTCGAAATGTGTTGTCGTCACAGCTGACATCTGACATCTATTGAGTGCATGCTGTAGGCCAAGCATTGTTCTAAGCTCTTTTCCTTCAATATCTCAGTTAATCTTTACATCTCTATGGGTTTTATTCTCTACCAATTAGGGACATGAGGCTCAGAGAGCATAAACTGTCTGCCACAGCCTCATAACTAGTAAGGGAAGGTGGATGAGAGCCCTTGGGGGAGCCCAGGCTCTGCCATAACCACGAGGCTCTAATGCTTCTCCTTAGTGCCCTGGATCAGGCGGTTCTGCCGTGGCAAGCACCCAGAGGAATCCAGAAGTGTACTGGTCATGTGGGGGTAGGGATTCAGGTAACCTACTAGGTCTCAGCCCTGTGGCATTCCCGTAGAGTCAAGAAAATGAAACAACTGAAAACTTGAATAGTTATAAAAACCGCAAGAGTTTGAGAATAGCAGGAAAGATTGTGTTAGAGGTCAGGGTGATCGTTTCGGTTTGGCAGATGAATGATGTTAATCTGGGAAGACGCTGAAAGGTGATATTGGGGTGGGGAGAGTGGAAGGCAGTGTATGAAGTGGTGGGTGGGAAGCATGGTGGGGAGGGCTCTTCAGCTCTGCAGCGGGGTGAAAGCCAGGGTGCCTGCCGCAGGGTGACCTCACAAGGGCTCCCACGTGCGGTGATTATCAGAGGCTGATCGCGCGGGGGTAGTGAGGAGCTCCTCCGTGCCCGTTCAGTAGAGCATTTCAGTGATTGCATGGCACATCCAGCCTTCAGCAAATGTGTGAAGGAGCGAGTTTTGTTTTGATGCTTCTCTTTTTTCCTTCTTTTCCTTGCCCTCATATCGGTCTTCATGTGTGCAGTCACTTTCCCAACAGTACCCCTCGCTGGAGCTCTTCTTCCTCTTTCTCTCGCCTTCTGATTAGTGTAGCAGACATGCCTTAAGCACCTTGTGTATACTGGCATCACTGTTTACTTGTGTGTGTGGCTGACTTGCTGGCTAATGTGGTAGATGAACCACACTCCAGTAATTGCTTTGTTAATGAGCTGATGCAGACTCCTGGTGTGAACACAGAGAGGTCTGGGGAGAGAGGCCCGAGAAGTTGCTGATGTTTTTAGAACTAGCCAGAGGATGAGAAGGGGGTGGTGACTGTGAAATGATGGCTCTAGAGGTAAAAGGAAAATGAATAGAGTGGTTTCAGTGGAGCCAAGGGAGGAAAAACTGTGGAAACAGACAGCAGAGATACGGAAGTATGCTCATGAATGGGTGGAGAGAGCAGTTTCCTAAAGTGGTCCATATGTGATCCTATTCGTAGGAGAAGTATGTCCCTATGTGTATTTATAGAAAAATGTCACAGAGGGTATCAAGAAAAAGGTCACTGGTGGTAGTTATTTTTGGATTTTTTAACGTATCCCTAAAATTTCTATAATGAATTTAAGTAGTACTATAATGGTAAGACATGGAATGTACAGTCAATACCAAATGTGATATACATCTTCATGTAAGAGAATGATGTAAATATATCCATTGACTTTGACCATCTAGAGGACGTTAATGACCTTGACAAAAGTTATTTAAATGGAACACAGAGGAACAGGAGTCAGACTGCACCAGGGTAGGGAGTGGGTGGGAGGGGAGGACTTAGAGGCTGGGCACAGACTGTTCTTTCAAGGATCTGGAAGGACTTGGCCATGAAGAAAAGAAATTAGGTCGAAGCTGATGATGTAGAAGTTGTGGGATGAAAGAAAGGTGTTTATAAAATCGGAGGGGCTGGAATATGTCTTCATGCTAAGGAGAGAACCAGTGAAGATAAGCTGGATGAGGATGCAGGACGAGGGGGAAATAACTGATGGAGCATGGTCCCTCGGGAGGCTGAAGGCTAGAGAACCAAAGCACAGAGTTAGTTTTGTCCTGGGAGAGCCGTCCCTTCCACTGTGGGAACAAACACAAATGAGTGGGTAGGTGCCAGTAGAGATAAAGGTGTATGTGATTAGGAAAGAAGATGATGACACTCTTATAGGATGGTCTTGACTTTCTCAGAAAATTATTGGGTACAAGCTTTGGTATTAGATAAAGCTGCCCTTGAAATAAGTGTCCCCACAGGTCTCATCAGTGTCATAGGTTGGATGTAAGCTCTGTGAGGGCAGCCTTACATGGGGCATTCCCCTGTGTCTCCAATACTTAGCATAATACCTGGTACATAGTGGAGGCTTAGAAAATATTTGTCATTTATACGACTGTATGATTAGAAAAAGGATTGGTATTCCTAGTCTGTTCTTCATTATTCATGTCATCCCTTTATTTAGTGTTTTTTTTTAAAGATATTTATTTATTTGAGAGAGAGTGTGTGCGCATGAGCAGAGGTAGAGGGAGACACAGACTCCCCGCCGAGCAGGGAACCTGACCTGGGGCTCCATCCTAGGACTCTGGGATCGTGAACCGAGCTGAAGACAGACGCTTAAATGACTGGGTCACCCAGGTGCCCTATTCACGTCATTCCTTAAATGTTCAGTCTACTTTAGGTACCATAATCCCAGAGGAACCCAGACAGGTGAAGAACTATTTAGAAAAGGGGGTATACTATGAAAGGAGATTTGGAACCAGATTTACAAGAACAGATAAAGAAACGGAAGGTTTGTCACCGGCACGTTTAAGCCTTGAGAGCGAGATGAGGGGACTTTGATCAGATGTTTGACAGGCTGCTTGCTGGTTGAAGACCTACTGCCTTTGTTCCATGTTTCTTCAGAAAGGAGAACCAGGATTAATTGGTAAAAAGTACAGAGAAACATCGTCTCCTCAATCTAAGTTGTCTTAAAAAAAAAAAAAAAGGTAAAAAAGCCTTTTTCGAGAAATGGAGCTCTCTTGGCCATTGTGAGTGTTGAGGCTTTGGCTGGATGACTTCTGGTTGTGGGCACCGTATAGGGGATCTGTACACAAGGTGGCCTCCAAGGTCCCGTCTTCTTCCCCCTGAACTTTGAGGTGATATAATAAGTTTCCACTGGATTTACCTGAGTGGAAAAGCATGGATTTTTTGTCATCTCATAGTGAGTTTGGGCACTCTGTAATCTAGAACTGTTATGCTTTGCTGCTACAGTGATAATTGAGGTTCACAAAAATGACTCTGAGGCACTAAAAAAATATGCTCAAGTACCATCCAAATCAAGTGAAATAGTGTATAAAGCACTGAGCATGGTCAGTGACACCTACTAGGGACTCAATAGATACTTTTAAAAGCTAAAAATATTTAGTTAAATATTAACTGTCTTTTTAATGTTAAGTGTGTAAGTTTTCTATGCCTAACATCCATAGTTATCTTGGGGAAACCACTTGATTTAGTGAAAAAGCATGCATTTTGGAATCGGACCTGAATCTCAAACTCCCCTCCAACATTAGCTTTGTTTGTAGCCTTTTCTACCTTTAGACAGCTCAGATTGAAGAAAAACAGCTTCCTTGTAATTTTCATCGGTTGATCCAGGCTCTGCTCTGTGGTGCAGCGCAGAAGAAGTCTGCCTGCTCTTTGGGGAAGTAAATAACCTCTCTGAGCTTCATTTTCCTCATCTGTATATTGGAGTGGGAAGGAGGGGGAGTTCCCAGGGTAGTTGAAAATTGAATTAACACCTATAAAATGTTCAGCACAGTGCCTGGCTTAAGTGAGCAGTCTGGTTTTTCTCTCGCTTCTCTTTATTAAGCAAAATATTTAACTCAATGGAAATTCTTTCCCTGATTATTATAGATGATAATATCCCTAATATACTATTTTCCTTATCCTGTAGTAGAATCATCATTTTTTACATGAATTTTCAGTTCCTTTTATTTGATCATCATATGTAATCCTACGAGACAAGCTGGACATGGATGATAAATGTGCCTCGGAGGAAGGCTCTCTGGCCCTGCTTGGGTCACAGCTGTTCAGGGTGATGGAGGCGGAGGCAGGGCCCAGCACGTACCCAGGGCCCTGGCTGCAGAGCCAGGCACATTCCTGGGGCAGCATCATCAACATGCAGCCAGGTGCGATGTCCAGGCGCCCTTGGTTCCCAGGGAGCTCATTAAGAACGCGTCATTGAATTTTGTGTCTCACGTGCCCACATGTCCCCTTGTAGTCTACCATTTTGATTTTCCGAAGTGAAATGTAAGATTACATTTTAAAAAATCATCAACTTCTAAGAGTATATTTCCTTGAAGATTTGAGCAGGCAGTGAAGACCGTTCTCCTCTGGCGCTGGCTTTGTAAGAGCTCGTTAGTAGTATGAGGGTTAAATGGGAATTGGGTGAGTTGGTCAGTAAAGACAAAATAGAGCCTTCTCTCCGTGTCCCTTCTTACTCCAGCTCAGTTGTGGGCTTCTCTGTGCATCTTCCCTTGCAGAACCAACCCCTTTTTCCCCTGCACTCCCCAGGGCATGCGTCTATCATTTAGCTCTCTGGGCTGTGTCCGTTTATTTATTTTCTGCTTTTGTTTGCAGTTTCTAACCGTACCCCTGGGTGTCTAACTCTACCTCAGTCTGTCTAGTCCAGGCAGGCCCAGGACGGTGCTCTGCCCCTTTTGGCCATTTCAGTGTCTGTCACAGGGCCTAGCCCGTGGTTGGTCTTCAGCATATTTTTAATAGGCACATTCCTTTCACAAGCACAAATACACACATGCATGATTTAGGGGCAGTTAAAGGATACCAGGTTCCACAGGTGCAACTTAGAGTCCCCATTACAATGCTTCTTTTCTGGAAACCTGTGCCCTTAAAGGGTGACGTTTTACCTTGAGCACTGAGTGCTGCTCTGGGAAGAATTTGAGCTCACCCAGAGCTATAGGGGGCGACTCAGTCCTTTGTGGGGTCTGTGCTGTGAGGTATCTCATTCCAAAGGGGAATTTGGACGAGGGTCCTCCAAAGAGCTACGTGGTCCCATGGGGCTCAGCGGAGACGTGATGCAAGCTCCCACCCAGAGCGGTGTTCGCCACATGACATGGCAGTGTGGTCCCGGAGACCGAGAGGTTCCTAGAGAGCTCAGGAGATGCTGGGAGAACATCAAAGGTTCTGCAGCTGTGCCAGAGGCAGCCACATGTGCAGCTGTTGGTCCTGAGGATGAGAAGCAGCCACAGACTCCCCCACCCCCACCCCCACCAGCCAGAGCAGGATGTTGGCGGGAGGAGCAAAAGGGGCCTCAGGCTGGGGACACCATTTAGCCAATGTGAGTTGGGAGTCCTCCTTGACATCCAGGGTGGTGCTGGGATTTCTGTCACTCCAGCAAACTCCTTACTTAAGAGCTGGAACGCAGAGAGCTGATGGGACTGAGAATCACAGTAGAGGTCACTAAGGCAGAGCCCTCCGGTCCAGCCTGAAGCCTCAGAGGTCTTATGACTGGGATGCAGCAGGAAAGTGTGGCAGATGTAAGGACAACCAGATGGGCTTAGAATACTGATGCCGCAGCTGAACTCAGGAATAGATTGGTTGCCCCCTACCTCTGGCCCACTCTAGCATTCCCCTGCATGGTTCTTGGCCCCTGGCTCCCTAAGAGGAGTTGGTGTTTAAAGCCCATGGCTGCATCTTGGCACCTCCATGCTCTACAGTATGGGCAGCCATGCCTCTCTCCTGTGAGGTTCTAGAAACTCCTTCTAGGAGAAGAGGGAATGTTCTGGAAGTAGGTTCCCTGTCTCCTAACCTTGATCATAGAATGGAAAAAGGGTGTGTCAGTTGAGCTCTCAAAATAAACGTCTTCATCAGTGCCATTTAGGTGGGGATAGTGAACTCAGCTACTTTCAGCCCTACACCTTGTATTCGGACACATGACCCAGATTGATTACATTTCTTCCACGCCTTTTCCTTTCTCATCGGCAAGGGTGATGGTGTTGGAAGCCCAGGCCTGCTGCACTGGTTACTGGGCCTTAGATTTGTGGTGGTGGATGTTCCTGGGCAGATGAGATGCCATAGGCTGGTGGGAGCTCTGAGGGGATGCTGTTTCTCTTTGGCCCCCATGAAATGGCTCCTCTTGGGGTCTGCCTTGTCTGCAGTTGCACTGGCCGTAGTCTTAGATGGCAGGACCTTGATGTGGGAGGGAAGATCTGGGAACAGCACTTCTTTCATTTGAACCCCTGCTGCCTCTCTGCTTCTCCAGACTCAAGACCCCATTGTCTTTGCAGCCCCATTAGGCACTCGTAGCTGGGGACCACTTGATTACTCCCTGTTCTCTCTGCCCACCTTTCTCAGGAGTAAAGTAAAAGTCAAGCACAGTACCCTCCAACTCATAAAACTTCCTTCGTCATCTTGACCACACTTGAGAAGGAGCCCAGGGAGCAAGTAAAATGCCATTCTTATGGTCCGCTTCTTTCCCCAACACTTGGGACGGGGTGCTTTCCAACATGGATTACCATGTTAACAACCAGTTCCACGTCTGACGTCTGTGGATTTCTTAGGATTTTGCTGCATGAATGGTGGCATTTTTAATCTACAGAAGACTCTGCCTTTTGTGACACACATTGAATGTCATTCTCAGACTGTCTCTGTAAAATGCCAGCTCTTAAAATATTAATCTCTAATGTGCACTCAAGGGTTCATTCAATTACCGTGGGATCTTTGGAATAAGCAGTGTCATCTGGGCGGCCTCTCACTGCATTAAGGGGAAAATGCTTATTGGGGCATTGTTTTCCGGGCATGAGATGATGCTCTTGCTTTGTTTCCGTAAATGTTGTGTTAGCATGGTTGTGTTGGACACCGTTGCGGATTTATTACCATTCGTGCCCAAACCCAAGCATTATCAGTTTTTCCTTCCAGAGCCCGGCCTTAAAAGGTATCATGCCTGACAGGGATTATGGATCATAATTATGATGAATGAGAGGCAATCGAAACAGTCCCATCAGAGCTGATTTGTCAGAGTGCTGACTTCAGTCCAGAGGGGAGGAGCCTCATTCTTACTACCAGCGGCCATTTTGCTTTGATTATTTTCTGAAAATCACCTTGGCGCCTGAGGCCTTTATTTTTCTTCTTCCTGAAAACAGTCTTGAATGGCATTGTTTTTAAAATGGTGCCTGTGTGATGTCTGCTGGAATTATTTTTCTCCCAATTTACTCCCTTTCTCGGCATTGATCCCCATCTGTGGCCACCCCAGATGAGCATTTTTATTACCAATGGACTGTTACTCTTTAAGAAAGTCCAGAATATAAATGTCTAAATTGGCAAAGTAGATAAATTGGTGGATGGAAACTTGCTACCAGGAAAGGATTCATCGCCTTAAGTCAGGATTCCCTGCAGGCTTCCTTCAGATAACCCTTTCCTCATGCATTTCATATTAATTCATGAGTTAGCTTTATGGCAGCAGGGAGGTGGAGAAATGGGGAACTCAGAAGAATAAGCTCATAATTCAGGCACTCCATGTCTTGAAAATCCATTAGAAAAGACAGATCATCTCTGTTTTAGCAGAAACAGTAGCAAAACAGCATGCCATTGTGAATTCTAGACCATTCACGTTCCAAGCTACAGAGACGTCACCGCCTAGTTCTCCCTTATCCCTTGATCTCTTCTTAGTTGTAAACCAAGGCCCAGAGAAGGAACCAGCACTCTGAAGTCCATGACTGTGACTTACCATCCAGACTCCCACCCTTCTCTATGCTCTAAGGTGGTGTGTGTGTGTGTGTTCATTCATTAATCCATGTCCAGCAATGATCTTGACCCTTCAGCTCAGTACTACTTTTATAGCCAAAACACACACTGGACTTGGAAGTGACATTCATGGCAGAGGAAGAGATATTGTCCAAAAGTTGAAGGGTTAAAGCCACACTCCTCTTGGCCTCAAGAACACCCTCCGCTCACAGGTACTTAACACTGATGGGCATGTCCATGGTTTAACTTGAAGCTTTTAAAGTTAACATTATCAATCTTAAGCCTCCCGACTTACGTGCTTTAATTTTAAAACCATTTAACACATTGGGTCACCTAGGTGGCTCAGTTGGTTACGTGTCCAACTCTTGGTTTTGGCTCAGGGTTGTGAGATCGAGCCTGGCATTGAGCTCCACGGTCGGCACAGAGTTTGCTTGTGTTTCTCTCTCCCTCTCCCTCTGCTCTGCACTCTAAAATAAATAAACACATCTTTAAGAAAACATTTAGCACTGAAGTTTTGCCTTTGGTTAACTCTCCCTTTTCTTTTGGGTAGCTCTGGCAGTTTCCTCGGGAAGTTGGCGTAGACGCGTGTTCCACTGTCAGTCCCGCC
The DNA here is from genome assembly GCA_028533885.1 of Nasua narica. Classification (NCBI taxonomy): domain Eukaryota; kingdom Metazoa; phylum Chordata; class Mammalia; order Carnivora; family Procyonidae; genus Nasua; species Nasua narica. Next base: position 33,258,128 of record CM052814.1, read on the forward strand.
AGCTGTCCGCTAGCTCAGGACACCTCCTGCTGGTGCCTGTGATTTAGTCTGACTTCGTAAATGTTACTCCACAAAACCCCAGCACCTTAGCGGACAATGTGGTGGCAGATGTGAACGATGACATTTACTTACGAAGCCATACGTTCCAGCTGGAGCATCATCTTTTGTTTAGAGACAGTGACAGTCAAAGAAAAAGGGGAAGGAAGGTGAGTCAGGGAAACTAGGACCATGAGGGAAAGAAGGAAGTTGGTCAGCATTTACTGAACACTCCCTGAATTCAGAGGCTAAGAGAGACTCTGGGGGAAATAAAAAGGGAAATGTAGTATTTCCCTGTTCCATGTCTTGGTTGTGAGATGGGGAATTGTACCTGCCCACGGACCGGATGAAGTCACTCAGAAATGCTAGAGAGCAGCACAGTGACAAGTCTGAGGAAATAAGGCCAAAGCGAATACATGAATTCTGAAGAGAGGAAGAATCAAAGGGCCACCAGAATCCTGTGAGGTTGGCAGCGGAAATTTTCCTCTTGAAGTGAATGTTGAAGCCATTTTGAAAAATCAGATGGTGGCGGTGGTGGCCAGGGGTCTTCCCTGGTGTGTGTGTGTTGGGGGGGATGGGCTGGCATGATTATAGGGCCCAGACCTGCGTAAGAATGCAGTTCACTGAGTAGAGTGGAAAACCTATTTTGGAGACTCAGAAGATGGAGTTGGTGGCCTAGGAGGGAGCCAGTTGGAGAATGACTTTGTAAAAGTCAGGTAGACAGGTTTTAATTTAGGACATACTGCCATGGGAATCTCTTGTAGGTAGGACCCCCTGAGGATAAGGATTTGGCTACCATTGTCAGACTAGATACTTTCTGAGGACACAGAAGTTGCATCTTCCTTTCCTTAGCTGTTAATTTTTGTTTTGGCCTGAATGACTGGCCAACTGGACTTTATGTGTGAGATACTGTGTTGCTGTGGGAACACAGACTACATACCTGTCAGGGCTGTGGACTCTGCCTCTGTGGGGCCCTAACACAGCTGTCTCAAAATCATTATACCATAAACCCAGATGGAGAATGAAATGCCTCTGCTATCAGTTAGGCATTTCTTTATTGCACTTGTCTTCAGAGCACTTTGTTCTAGAGACCCTCAAGGCATTGCACCAGCTCAGCAACTTTTGAGTCGTACAAGTTCATTTTATAGTGAGCATGTCCCTAACAGTCATGATAAGTGAGTTAGAAGGTTAGACCAGCAGAGTGGCGCTGGATAGGATGTGGGTGAGAGGCAGAGATCGAAAGGGAGCTATGGGAGAGACAGTACAGTTGCTTATGAGAGGAGTTGTGTGCCCGGGACTGCCTGCCATAATTTCAACCTGGGTCTTGGGATCTGCTGATGAAGCAAAGGTTGGGGAATGTGTTAGGAGCAGTGGAGGATGGCATCTTTCCCCCTAACCCTTTCCCTCTGACGGTGAGAGGGGGAGTCCTACAGACCTACATCATGCGGACAGCTGGGTTGGCCCCTTCTCGCCTGTCATTCCATACACCTCTCCTTTTCATCTGGTCTAGGGAAGCTTATAGATGCTTTTAGCCTCCTCTTGGGAGGAAGGTGGGGAGACAGGCAGGCAGCCAGGAAATCTTGGTGGTTATTAAACTGAGGCTCAAGGACCTTTTTATTAGCGATTAGACTCTGCTCCGTGGCACTAAAGAGTATAAACTCCCGCTCTGTCTCCTCTACTTAAATCTCCAAAGAATCTGTTTCATATTGTGTTTATTTATAACCCAAAATAGATACGGGCCCCAGAGCCGAGGCTTCAGTGTGCTCCTAAGCCGAAGAAGGTTGAAACCCCATGGAGGGAAGTAGTGTGTGCCCCTGTCTGTGGTCATCTCCGCCTGGGCCTTTACTTCCCCCACGTGTGACCGGAAGTTGTTTGTTTGTTTTTTAGTTCCAGTTTGTAGTGAGAATTGTAGGGCTGCAAAGACTCATGTATCCTCGAGGATGGAACCTTCTGGAGCATTATCAGGCTGCTTTAACCTGGTTGAATGAGTAAACCTGTAAAAGCACATTCTTGAGGCCCTGCCCACACAGTAGTCACCATTATAAGGAAAGGATCTGGTCAGATGGCTCTTGTATTCCCTAGGTAAGAGGGAACCCGAGCCGAAGGCCAGCGGTGATTTGTGAGGTGTTGGTGATGGACCATGTTGTGGTTAGGGCTAGTGTACACTGACCCATCCACACACCTCTACAGGCCCCTCCGTAGCCAGTATCAGATGTTCGGAGAACAGCCGGCCTCCATCTGGGCTAAGCCTAATCAACAGGTCTGCATGAGCGGGTATGGAATCCACAGCTCAGTAAGTAAGCTAGTGCTAGCTAGGTTCTGCTAGGGCTTATTTAAGGCTAATGGTTTTAAGTAAAGAACATCTCTGAGCAAGCAGTCAAATGCTTATGGAAGATCCAGGAGTGGCATCTGATCATGATGATAATGGCATTTTGTTTTTTCTTGAATGCAAGTGTAGTGCTGCTGGCTCATTATTGGTAAGTCTGCCTCCTCCCGTTTGTATGGAGTGTTGGCATCTCCAGACTCCTTGCACGCATATCGTCTCGTCTGATCGTCGTAGCAGCTCATACCCAAAGAGGGTTTCAGTGCTCCCAGCCCTGCTCGGTATACACACTTAAGCTGAGTGGGCTTCATTGATGAGCTCAAGGCTGTAGAGATTGGTCAGTGGCAAAGCAGAACCAAGGTCACGCCTCCAGGTCTTAAGTACGGGCCTCCTGCTCGCCCGAGGCGGTGCTGCGGGAGCCGGGAGGAAGGCTGAACTGAGCCATTCATTCTCTGTCGGCCTCTTCTGTGGTGAGGAAGCTAGAGGTTTTGGGGAGCTGGAGTCTGGGTTTCTGTCTGTGAAGGTAGAACAGAATCTTTCTCGGGCATAGACGTCACAGGCTTGAGTTTATCAGCACAGCACCTCAACCCACTCAGCTACAGACTTTGTGGAATGAAAAGATTAATTTAAAAAAAAAAACAAACGTTGGCATCTAATTACATGAACCTGGAAGTTTAAATGCAGACTAAATATAGCCTGAGTTTAATCTCTATTTTATAAATGCCACAATGTTCTGTTGCCAAATAGGACATAGCATTTTTAATAAGCAATTTTTTGGAGTTGCATATAAAACTTACAGCCAGCATCTCTCGGTAAGAGAGCTGAGAACTAGCCCAGCTCAAAATGTGCCCTCTGCTTTGAAAGTGGACCTTTTTTAGCCTTCTACAGACGATAAGGTCTGATGTTGTCCATTAACCAACTGCTGGTTTTTACTTATTAAAATTCCATTATGATCTGCACTGGACAGAGTGATTTCTTTACTTCTGTGCATCTTCTTTTGAAAGTTTGTTATAAGCAGATCTGTAACTTCCTTTGTGAGGTCTAAACACAAGCTCTTTGTCTACTTCCTAGAAGATGGGAGTTGGTCGAGGCTGTGGGAGAGAGAACGCAAATGTGGGCCAAGGTTAGAGCCAGGGTCAATTCAGGGAGCTAGTGCCTGTGAGAGCTGGGTTTAGGAGAGCCTGGCCAGCTCTGTGAAGAACTCTAAGTAGGAACTCTTCCTAGAGCCCAGGGGAAGCCAAGGTGAGATCACCTCACCGACAGTGTCTTGCCCTTCCCTGCTACTAAAGGCTCTCATCTGTACAAGCCTAGTACTGGTCATCTGTGAAATCTCCTGAGGTTAGGTTAGGTTTAGTGGTTTGGAGCCACATGCTTTTGACCCTAATAGGGGAGGTAGGATTACAAAGTGTGGAGAGACTTCAGCGTCATCCTTCATATGTTTGTATTCTTTAGGAACAAGTGTTCTCTTAAGTTTCTCCCAATAACTGGGGCAGGACCTTACAATCCTCCCTTGGTTCCTGATTTATCATAATAGGTTGGTGGCCGTGGTGATAATTTATCACAAGTTTAAAAGCTATTGGAGACTGAAAATTATGTTGCTAGGTACATAAATACCACTGACTAAGAACTATATAATAACATGCAGGCATGTTCACAAACTACACATCTAGTCCTTCCAGAGAGAAGTTTACGACTTAATTGAAATGACAGTATAAAAGAGGAGACATATTTTGGTGAATAACTCTTCAGTCAGTGGTACAGAGAGTAGGTGCTCTGAGTTAAATAGAAGAGTGGGCATATTAAAAAGAGACTTCTGGGAGGAGATAGAAAAGGGACTAAATTTTGTAGGCTGAATAGAAGTTGGAAAACCAGAGAGGTTGGAGGATGTGAACATGGTCTGACCAGAGGCGTGGCGGTGTGGAAGCCCCATTTGTTCAGGATTTCATGATCTGCCAAGAGAACTAGTGGGAAATAAGGACCAAAAGATATGGCAGAACTGGAATAGGATGGGCTAGTCCTGCAAAGCACAAGGTAATTGAAGATTGGACCCTGCAAGCCCCCCTCAACTCATTCTACAGGAGATTAGAAACCGTCATTCAGGATCCTACGTCCCTCCTCCTCTTCCCTCAAGGGAGTCAGGGATTAGGCCTCAGTTTGAAGATAATATGTGAAGCTGGGAAGCTGTTGTGTAGGTCCTGGGAAAAGGGAGCGTTTTTGGTTTTATTAATGCTTTTGACAATTATCATATGATCTCTCTGATATGAGGAATTTGAGAGGCGGGGTTGGGGGTAGGGAAGGAAAAAATGAAACAAGATGGGATTGGGAGGGAGACAAACCATAAGAGACTCAACTCACGAAACAAACAGGATTGCTGGTGGGGGGTAGGGATAGGGTGGCTGGGTGATGGACATTGGGGAGAGTATGTGCTATGGTGAGTGCTGTGAAATGTATAAGCCTGATGAGTCACAGACCTGTACCCCTGGGGCAAATAGTACATTATATGTTAATTAATTAAAAAAAAGAAACAGAGAAAAAAAAAGATTAATGGTTTTGCCACATGGATTTTCACCACCCCTGTCCCCAACTGTAGGACATACGCTTGAGTTGCTTTTCATAGTGGATCTGAAAGAGCCACATATTTTCTTCTCCTTTCATGTATACCTACTCGGCAACAACTCCCTTCACCCCCCACCCCTGCACACGACCATTGACTTCTTATGCCCCCTACTCCTTTTTTGTTTTTTAAAGATTTTTTTTATTTATTTATTAGAGACAGAGACTGAGAATGAGAGGGGAGAAGGTCAGAGGGAGAAGCAGACTTCCCACAGAGCCGGGAGTCCGATATGGGACTCGATCCTGGGACTCCAGGATCATGACCTGAGCCTAAGGCAGTCACTTAACCAACTGAGCCACCCAGGCGCCCCCCCCCCCCACTACTCCTTTTATAGTCAGACATCTGTGGGATGCCAGCCTGGTCAGGATAGCACATATTGTTTCCGCTTATGGGACAGAAGGAAACTAGTCAGTCTGTTTAAAACTTGAACTTACACCCCTGGACTTCTGGCCCAGTGTTCCTTGGCCCAAACGCCTTTATAAATAATAAGCATCTTTCTCCCCAGCAAGATTCCTTTCTGACAAAGGATGCTGGTGAATGTTTTTGTGGAGACTGCATTGAAGATTTGGTTAAATAAGAGGAACATATCACCAAGAAATATTTCTATTGCCAAAAAAAAAAAGGCAAAAAAGAACCTAGGCCTGGGAGTTCTGAAACTAGAACATTCTAGGTTCAGATTTCATCTCTCCTGTGTAAAACAGGCCTAGTCTCTAGTTCCTTGCTAGGTTGTTGTAATGATTATAAATAGTATACATAAAGCACCTGGCTCGCGGGTACTCCATAAAGGATAGACGTTATTAGTAACATCTCCATTTTATAGAAGTTCCTCCCCCTGAGTTGGGGGTTTGCTAAGTCGTGCTGATTCTGTGAGATGGTTTTAAATTAAGAAGATGGCTGCGGATGGACGCCAACTCCTTCGAGCAGCTTTCTCTGTGAGCGGTGACCACAGGAGGCCGCCTGGCAGGGGCAGGCCCTGTGCAGACTGAAGCTCACAGTCACTGACAGGAAAAATCTTTTTATTTTTTGCTTTGCGGGGAAGGCGGTGCTGAAAGCTTTCTTCCTTTGGGAAATCAATTTCACTGCGCAGAGGATCTCAGTGAGTGGGGTCGTACTACTGCTTTTCTGCAAGAGAGACATTTCTGTTTTTATTAATCATGGAACTGACACAGACTGGGAGAATTTGTAAAAGAAAATAACTTGTTTACTCTCCCTTTTGATGCACCTCTTGCCTTCCAGAGGTTAAGAGTGAAGAAGGGACTTTTATCTTCCCGTCTGGAAGCCAGACCCTCTTCAGGTTTAAAATAAGCAGCCTCATGTCGTTGGAGACCTGCTGTATATGAATTTTAGGAATAAAAGGAATTCTCAGATTTTTGTCGGCTGTCATTTGGAAGGCAAAGTTACAAAGCCATAGTGCCAAGAGTCCCTAAAATAGCTGTGCATGTAATTATGGGGCTAGACACTTCCTCGTCACAAGCATGAGAACATGTCCTTCTCGGAGTTGAATCCAATGTGAAGGACTGTTGGTGTGGATGAATGATGAGAGGGCTTTATTCTACACTGGGTTTCCTGACATACAGAGGGCCGCTCACCTTAACATAGATACAAGGAGGTCAACAGGAAATAGTTATCTTGGGTAAGACGAGTATTGGTATTAGTATTACCCTTTTAATAAAATTATCTGTAGTTTCTCCCAATAGCAGCCACTCCTTATTCTTTTGAAATTGGTTCGAACACTTATTTCCCTCTCCCCCCGCCTCTATACATACATACACATATATGTGTATATACATATGTATGTATATACATATATATATGCATGCAGGCTTCTTACACACAACACTGTGAAGTAAAGTGCAGCCTTATGGAGTACCATGATGGGGCAGCAGCTCCCTGCGTGCAGGTGGGAGGCTATAGAGAATTATGGCCCCTTTTTTGCTTCTGCTGAGGAGTGTTCTGCACCACTAAGCAAGTCGCCTCTAGGGGGCAGCAGAGCACCAACTAAAACTACCGCTCCTGGGGTTCTCAGGCTTTTCTGGTTCATTGTCTAGCCCTTCTAAGTCCATGATGCAGCACCCACCTTCTCCCCTTTTCCCAGCAAAATTCATCCTCTTGGCCTTGCCAAGCTGCGGTCCACTTGCCTCCACTCACTCCCTTCTCCTCCACACTCAAACTCGCCTGGCCTATTCTGTACTGTATCATCTAGCTTAGTGCTGGGCCGTGTTTGCTATTGTTTCACCACCAGCCGCACTTGTCCGTTTTGGCCAGAACAGTGTCTTATGTCTCTGGGTTTCCCACGATGCCAGGACTGCCCTGGAGGCCTCAGGCAATGCTTGACAGCAGCTGGAGGATCCTGTAATCTGTAGCGAGCACTTGATATGTATTTGCTAATATAGTTGTCAGGATGGCCTTGTTTTTGCACGAGAGAAGGCATTTTATTTGCTTCAGTTATTTCTGAAGTGGCTACTATCTCACGTGCGCTCTGCTTTTAGAGTGGAGGGTACGACGTAGGTGTGATGGAGACCAGGAACTTTGGTGCCGTAGTTGCAGGATGGCTCCTCCCCTTCCTGGCTGTGTGCCTTGCTCAAGTTAACGTCCAAGCCTCCATTTTCTCACCTACAAAATGGGCCTTTTTAAGCTGGTTGTATAATTTTATCTAAACCGGTGCACATCTGAGAGTGAAGGAAGATATTTAAAAAATACTAATCTTATAGTTTTTTGAAATATTTATTGACTGAGGAGTGGTTTTCGTTTTTATTTTTTTGACTTGCCTATAAAATTGTTCTATTCAAACATGGTTTTCAAAATAAGATTTCCTACAAAATATTAAAATAATACACAAATTGGTATATTGTAAACTGACTGGCATGCTGGAACAGCAGGTGCAAACCACATGGTGCTTCAAAGAAAGCACGTGATGTGTGTAAAGTGTGTAGTGCCGTGCCTGGGACACACTGTGTATTCAGCAAAAGATTTCATTTTCCTTCCTGGAAGAAGGTTGAACGAAGACGCACTCACCACAGACCAAAGACCTCTGAGTTTTTTTTAAAGGCTGCTTCCAGGAGGCTCTGCTCCTAGCTCTCCAGATTCTAGCAACCCAAGGTGTGAGTTTTGCCCAACCCTAGCTGGAAAATACTGATGGAAGAAGGTGGTCTTCTCTGCAGAGAGCTGCCTCAGCGGTAGAGAGCAGACCGTGGGGGGAGGGGGAAGGGAGAGGCTGTGCATTCTGGGTAATAATTTGGCTGACCTGTGAGCACAGAGCTCTTCCCTTCACTTGCAATGTCACTACTCCTTCTGGGCAACTTGCCTGGGAAGCCAGAGCAATGAGTCTTGGCGCCCCTGTTCTGCACCCAGCTCCTGCTACTTGGGCGCTCAGTTGTAACAGTTGTGCTTAAATATTGGGCTTATCATAAACATAATAGTTTGAGCTGTAAAATCTATACCTGTCTTGAAGATTGGTGTCCCCATGTAACTGGAAGCTTAATTGACCTTCTGTGATTAGGCTCCTAGGGGCGAGCACACCCCCTTTAGAAACTGTAAATTCACCACCCCTCACCCTGCCTCTCGTAAGTGCTATTTTGATCTGGTAGTGAGAGCTCTCGAGCCTGTGTGTTCATTTAACCTCCAGCCCCTCAGAACTGAGGCTTGTGTTTTTGCCAGTTGCTGGTGTGTTGGAGAATTCAAGGAGTACTCTGTGGCCTCCTGGAAGCAGGGAAGGGTCTCTATATGGTAGCTAGCGATGTGTGACAGGAGAATCAAGGGCAGAAGAAGGTAGTAGCAAAGGGACAGCTCACTGCATGGCTTCTAATCGCCTCTTCTTTTTCTAGGTATGTGTACATTCCGGTAGGCGGGTCCCAGCACGGCATGCTGGGGACACTGTTTTCCACCGCAGTGACATTTGCCTTTGTGAGCTTCTGGCATGGTGGCTATGACTACCTCTGGTGCTGGGCGGCCCTCAACTGGCTGGGAGTCACTGTGGAGAATGCAGTCCAGAGGCTCGTACAGACCCCGTGTGTCCGGGACAGCGTGGTAAGCAGTGGGGACGACAGCTGAGCCGGGTGGACTGGGCGTGGGAGGGAAGCGGTCATCAAATTCACCCCAACATGGGCCGTTTTTGCCAGATTGCTTCGAAGAGTATGTGCTCAGAGGTAGCAGGGGGTTTTTTGTTCATTTGTTGTTTTCTGTTTACATAAGTGTTTCAGAGCAATGCATGCCTATTGTATAAAAATAAGAACATTCACACAAGAGGAAAAGAAAAATACCTCTTCAACAAAAACTGTCACAACCCTTCTTTTTCTTTATATATACGCACACATGAATAACATTGAACGCAAATGCTGTTATTCCGGAGACACAGATGTATGAGAACCACCTTTCTGTGTCACCGAATCCATTTCTAACAACCCCTTTTAATGGCTACATAGAACTCTGTTAGGTGGCTATGCCATCATTTATTTAGTCTCCTGCTGTTGGCAGGAGTCGTGTCATTCTAATTTTTTTTTTTTGCAGTTGTCAATCAAAATGGAGATGAGTATCATAACCAGGACAGATTCTTATATGTAAAATTGCTAAGTAGAGGTTTTTCTCACCCTTTTCTGCCATGGATACAGCTTCACTCTTCCTTAACTGCCCTGCGGTCAAAGTGTCCCGCTTGACTTTCCTACCAACAGTGCATGAGGATGCCCTTGCCCGTACTGAGTAGTGCTGGTATTTTTTTTGTTAAGACTTTATTTATTTATTTGACAGAGAGAGATCCCAAGTAGGCAGAGAGAGGTGGAAGCAGGCTCCGCACTGAGCAGAGAGCGGGGCTCGATCCCAGGACCCCAAAATCATGACCTGAGCCAAAGGCAGAGGCTCCAACCCACTGAGCCACCCAGGCGCCCCAGTACTGATATTTTTAATCTTAGCTAATTTGATAGGTACTGGTACCGTAGCATAAAAAAAAAATAGCTAAGTGCTTAAGACATATCCTGATGCCACAGGAAAATGATTTGGAAAATTAGGTACTTAACACACATAGGTTATACCAATGTTTTATCATATAAAGTTGATATACAGTGTATTAGAATCTTGTAGGAAATTGTCAGTTCTGAATATGCAGCAGTATTCTGATACCCCCGAAAAAAGTGGCCAAAAAGAATATGCTGTCATCAGTGTTCATGGCAGGCAATAAAACACAAGAAATTTACTGAGCAGTGATTAATGTGCCTTAACTTCAACGAAAGCAAATATATTTCAGAAGCCCAACACCACCAAATAGAATACATTTGAGTTTTTTTCCTATAAAGATAGCCATAGAAAAAGTGGGCAGTTATTTCAATAAACACTGATACAAAACACATAGCAAAATAACATATCTGAAGGAATTTAAATATGCTCATGTATGTTTAAAGATAAATATTTTATTCAGTAGTAGTACCCAGCAATCAGGGAAGAAATGTCAGTGAATCTTAATAGAAAATGGAATTTCAGTGAAAGTCATGGCTATGTAACACAAAGAAAACCCACAGAAGGTGGTATCATCAAGGTTTCAATCTCCATCTTCAAATCCGAATAGTCTTTCCCAAAGCCTGAAACCCAGTTATCATCTGTGAAAGTTGGAGAAATCTTTTCAGCCTTGGCTGAAGCCCTGTAACCCATCTCCCCATTCCTTCATGAAGGGTCTAAAATTAACCTTGAACTTAATGTTAAGCACTGCTCTGTAGACTTTGAGCGTGGCTTATGTTATTGACAAATTTAAAAATCTAAAATGTCAAAGGAGTGATGTGCTATGTAATTTTGGTTAAAAATGAAGACAGTGAAAACACTCGCTCACAGGAAGCACGTGACTGCTCTGTCCCATCACAGCTTGGTCCTGGACCCTCACGTGTTTGCCTCATTTGAACTCCCATCCATGAGTCATACACCTAAGTGTATAGTGATTTTTGAGTATGCGTTTTTGGTGAGATGTATGTCTTATATATTATGAATATGGTGTTTAGTGTACATACTTGCTGAGCGAGAAAACATTTTGCGAAACCCATTTTATCACCTTCTATCCCCACAGCCTGGTAGTTCGTTATGGCTATGCAGACGAGGAGCTTCTGGAGTATGAGATTAGGATTCCATTACTGTTTATATACCCAGTGGTTAACTCAGTGTCTGAGTTAGCCACAGTGTTAAGTCAGTGCGCAATTGGGTTGATTTTTTTTTTTAAATCCTGTTAGCCAACATATAGCACATCATTAATTTCAGAGGTAGAGTTCAGGAATTCATCATCAGTTGTGTGTAATACCCAGTGCTCATCACATCACATGCTCTCCTTAATGCCCATCACACAGTTATCCCATCCCCCTCCCCCCTCCCCAGCAACCCTGTTTGTTTCCTAGAGTTAAGAGTCTCTCATGCTTTGTCTCCATTTCTGTTTTCTTCCCATTCAGTTTTTCCTCCCTTCCCCATGATTCTCTGTGCTATTTCTTATGTCTCACATGAAAGAAACCATATGATAATTGTCTTTCTCTGATTGACTTATTTCACTCAGCGTAATACATTTGGGTTGATTCTTTAGTTGTTCTTCCACTCGTCCACCCAAAGACTTTTCCTCCATTTTTCTGTTTTTCATAGAGTTCAGCATAATTCTGTTTTCCTTCAGAAAAACAGGGCTGGCATTCCAAATATTGTGTAACCTTTTGAATAAACTGTTTCCCCACTTGGGTTACTCTCTTTCCCTCTCTTTCCATGAATCCATTCCCCATTCTTTTGTCTTAATCCAAATGAAGACTTAATACCTCCTTAGCATCTAATTTCCTCTAACATTAGTTGTCCATGATTGATTGATCTGATAGCATTTTTACAATGTGAGTTCACCTCTCCCCCAGATTGCTCATACACTCTCTCCATAACATTAATCCTTCTTCTGTTTTTTTTTTTTAAAGATAGGTTGGATGATCCTTGAGTAACAAGGATGATCATATCTTGTTTTCCCATATTTTTTTCATCTTCAACCTCAAAGCTTTATCTGGAGTACAAAATACAGTAGGATTTCTCAGTGTTGATGGAATGGCAATTGAACATTCACCAGAAGACTAATCAGAGCTGAGTGTTGTAGGAAGCCCTCTGACGTTCTAGGCAGGGCTGTCCAATTGAACTTTCTGTGGTAATGGAAATGTCCAATATAGGAGTCACAAGCCACACTGAGCACTTGAAATGTGGCTAACATCACTGAGAAACTAATTTTTAAATTTATGTAATTTTAATTGTGTGTAAGTAGCCCACATGTAGCTAGGGGCTTCCATTTTGACCAGTACAATTCTAGAACATACTCTCATCCAGAAAAAAAATTAAAAGAATGTAGAGTGTGATTGTAATTTTAAATGATGTTCATTAATGACGAGGTACCTCGTATGTCCAATGGCTACTGAGATGTTGCACTCTTGTGTATCTCACAGATATCTCAGACTTAGCGAGTGTCATACTGAACTTGTGTACCCCATCCCCCCATAATTCCAACTAGCTCCATTCCCTCTAGCATTCTCTATTTCTAGAAAAGTCATCCTCAATCGAGTTGCTCAAGGCCCAAACCAGCAAGTTACCCTATGTACTCCGTCCCTCAGTTCTACCCGTATGTACGGTATATTCCATCTCCTAGGTAGATCTGAATTTTTAAAAATTATTTCCATTTCTGCTAAGTCATCCTAATCTTATTGTTCTTATTTCTTGCCCAGTCTACCAGACAGTTTTTAACTACTTTCCCTGAGTCCATTTTTGCCTTCTTCAATTCATTATCCTCACAGTGCTGGGTAATGTTTCTCAATGAAAACGTAACCATATTGTTATCCTTCTTAAAATTCCTAACGGTATCCCATAATTTCAGAACTAAGCCCACAATCCTTAAGATGACCTGTGAGCCCCTGCCTGACCTTGAGCTTGCTACCTCTCCCCATCCTCGCTGCTTCCACCCCCACTTCACACTGTTCCTCCTTCTCTTCATTTGCACACCTTGTCCCTCCAGCCTCAGAACCCCCACACGGGCTTACCCATCTTCTAGGATGCTCTCTCTCCTCTCCCTCCACCTCTATTCATCCTTCAGATTGCAGTTCATATGATACCTTGTTTGTTTGTCCTCCTCTGACCCTCCTGAGTCAACCAGGTCCTGATTAACAACTCCTTTTGGGCACCTTGTTTTGTGTATTTAATTTGTTTATTTTGTTACATTAGTCACCATACAGTACATCATTAGTTTTTGATGCAGTGCTCCATGATTCATTGTTTGCATATAATACCCAGTGCTCCATGCCGTACGTGCCCTCCTTAATACCCATTACCAGTCCAACCCATCCCCCCACCTTCCCTCTAAAACCCTCAGTTTGTTTCTCAGAGTCCATAGCCTCTCATGGTTCTTCTCCCCCTCTGATATCCCCCCCTTCATTTTTCCCTTCCCTCTATTGTCCTCCATGCTGTTCCTCATGTTCCACAAATAAGTGAAACCATATGATAATTGTCTTTCTCTGCTTGACTTACTTCACTTAGCATAATCTCCTCCAATTCCACCCATGTTGATGCACATGTTGGGTTTTCATCCTTTCTGATGGCTGAATAGTATTCCACTGTATATATGGACCACACCTTCTTTATCCATTGGTCTGTTGAAGGGCATCTTTTTCCACAGTTTAGCTATTGTGGACATTGCTGCTATAAACATTGGGGTGCATAAGGCCCTTCTTTTCACTACATCTGTATCTTTGGGGTAAATACCCAGTAGTGCAATTTCTGGGTCTAGGGTAGTTCTGTTTTTAACTTTCTGAGGAACCTCCACACTGTTTTTCAAAGTGGCTCTACCAACTTGATTTCCCACCAATAGTGTAAGAGGGTTCCCCTTTTTCCACAACCTCTCCAGCATTTGTTGTTTCTTGTTTTGTCAATTTTTGCCATTCTAACTGGTGTAAGGTGGTATCTCAATGGGGTTTTGATTTGAATTTCCCTAATGGCTACTGATTTTGAACATTTTTTCATGTGTCTGTTAACCATTTGTATGTCTTCTTTGGAGAAGTGGTCTGTTCATGTCTTTTGCCCAGTTTTTGACTTTGATTATTTGTTTTTTGGGTTTTGAGTTTGAGAAGTTCTTTATAGATCTTGGATACCAACCCTTTATCTGTAGTGTCATTTTGGGCACCTTGTAGGTGATCTCTTCTGTTGTACTTATCATAGTTGCAATGAAATGTTTTTATCCAATAACTTGCTTAATCCTTATTTCCTTCACTGAGCTGTAAGCCTCATGAAGTCAGAGATCTGTATCCTTGGCATGTATCACAATGCCTGGCCCAGAGTGCGTGTGTAGTAAATACTTGTTAAATGAATGAATGAATATTTTCTGACTTCACTGAGGGCAGTGTAAGAGGAAGTAGGCCCCTACAGCTGTATGAAGAATATAGATTGAATATTGGAAGAACTTCCTAAGACTGAGACTTAGGAGTATTATACAGGGAGATTTTTTTTTTTTTCCATAGCAGCATGGATAGTAATTGATCTAGTGATGGCAAAATGCTATTTTAATGTTCAGTGAACAAAATATATATAGGAAAGAAAGTGAACAAATATACACACACATGTGTGTGTGTATATATATACATGTGTGTGTATATATATACACACACATATATATATTGGGGAGGAATTAGCCTATCTGGTACCCTGCTGCTTTATGAGAGGGGGGATTATTGCTTGTGACTCACTGGGGCGCAGAGCTGTAGGAAGCTGACAAAAGGTACTTTCACAAAGCACCCGAGCTGGGTGGACGAAGAGGAGTTACTGCTGAAGCAACACGCTTTTTCTCTATACGAGCACTCTCTCAAGGAGGGAGCTAGAATTTGTGTTCAGCATTGAAATCTTTTAATAAGTGGAAACATTTTGAAGCATCAGTACAGTGACATTACTTCTTGTCAATTCTCAGTGTGCTCTCTCCTGTGAAGGAAGATTCCTTCAGGCTGCTTTTCAGTTATTCCTACAAAAGGAGAATCGACATCTCAAGTAGTTCACCCACCCCCACCCCTTATGCTCATTTCATTGAATAATTTTAATATGTCCTCCTCCCCCCAGCCCTTGTCTCCTCTTCTTTGCCCCAAGAGTATCCTGCTGAGCTGATTTATAGCCTCTCTGAAGCAGTAAAATTTCTATTTATAGACTTAATTGAGGAAAGGGGTCTCCAGTGACAATCAGGGAGGGTCAGTCTAATGGTTCTGGGAAGGAGCTGGTGGTCTGGTGTGTCAGAAGGAGCCCAAAGACCACAGCTCTGTGGTGAAATCCATTCAGTTTATCTGCTATATTGGTCAGTTTGACTTTGAAGATGTAGGTACAGAAATCCCATGAGTTTGAGAGCTCAGTCGGTTTAAATTGATCAGTCAATTCTAAGAATTATCAACATGATCCCACTAATGCTTTCTTAGTTCTCCGGAATCCTAGCCCACCAATTAGCAGGATATACATGTCTGTTGGCCTGATAAGAAAAACTTTGACTTGAGGTCAGTGACACCAACCCCAATGAACTCACTGAAGGATTACAAAGCAGATTAGTCTAAGAAGAGTTCTGTTTGACAATGACTCATGATCTTTTATTTCTCTACTGCTTGGCTTGATTCAACAAATAGAGATCAAGTACTTATCGTAGATAAGCCATTTTCTCAAGACTGGAAGGCTTCCTAGACTTGACCATTTATGCAGAATCAGTCTGGTTCTTCATTTCTTAATTTGCTCATTTAGGAAAAAAACATTTTCAGTACCCTATGTTGGAGACACACTGTAGAACCCTGGGGAGCTCTAAGTGAAAGACATGTTCCTTTCCTCCAAATTTCTTTCTTTTTTTCCCATCTCTTCCAATACTCTTCAATGCCTATAGTGTACTAGTCCATCGTTGTGTAATGGTGGAGTCTATTATTAGTTCCCTCCGAGAACAAGGTATTTTGTGTGGCCTATCAGGATAATCATCTTTGTGTGTCTGTTTTGGAATAAAGAGGCACTAAAACCATGGAATGAGAGGTTTTCTCTGGGAAGATCTAAGTGATCTATATTAAAAAACAGTCTTGTCTTCATAAACATAGTAAATACTGACTGGCCTAGCCTTCCCTGGCATTGCTCAGAAGAAAGGTCTGGGCTAGAGATAGACATTTGGGAGCATATAGTTGGTATTTTGGAGCCCTGAAAATGTTGGAGACTTTCCAGAGAGAGTGCAGAAAGAGAAGAGGTGGCAGCCCAGGACTGACCCTGAGGAACACCGACATTTAAAAATTGGGTGGAGGAGAAGGGGCCAGAAGGTAGAGTAAAATCTAGAGGGTGATTTCACAGAAACCAAGAAAAAAAGGGTAAATTTCATGGAGGGGGTCATCAATGGTGGTGATGCCATTAAGGTAAAGTAAGGGGAAGTTAAAGAGTGGTTATGTCTCCAGGCCAGGGTAGTGACAGTGGGAGGAAGGAGCTGTGAGGCATCCTCCCTGTGCCTTAGGAGATCACGGTCCAGCTGGAGATGCAAGATGTGTGCTCATCAGTTGAGGACCAGCATAAGGCATGATGTGGAGAGACCAGAGTGAGAGACAGAGGCAGCTGATGTTCATGAGGCGCGATGGTCAGTATGAGCTAAGCTTTTAAGAGTGGTTCATTTAAAGAGCTGGGGCTTGAGTAGGACTCTGGAGAATTAAGAGTGGGCTTGGATAGGTCTTAGAGAGAAGATAGGCATTCCGGTCAGGAGACTAACACCCATAGAGCCTGAGGTCAGGAGTAGGGTTGCCATGGAGGTGAGGAGGCAGACATGGCCCATGAGGGCTTGTCACTCTTGAGAATAGAGGAGAGGAAGCTGGAGAAGCCAAACGGTTTCCCATATAAAGGGATTTGAATGCCACACTTAGAAATATAGAAATGTGAACCACTTAACCAACCAGGAGAGCGTTAAATTAACGTATTAATCCCACACGTCAAATTAGCCTGTTGTGCCAGCTTGTTAGCACTCACCCAGGCCTCTCCGTCTGGAAAAAGCAACGCGTGTTATGAACAGTGTGTCCCTTGGTGGATGACGACCTGTTGGTGCCCCCTCCATTGTCTCCCACTCCGAAGGATCATTAACGAAGCAGGAAGCACACTGCGCAATTCACTACTTACACATTTTCTTCTCTGTGGGAATCTGAACCTAAGCTTTAACCCCTCTGGTCTGAGAGGCGGAATGTGGCAAATAATTCCACCTTTTAGTCGAATACGTTTAGCATGGCAAAAGTCTTTTCACAGGTTCTTTTTCAACTTTCCATTACTGAGTGCGCTATCTGCAGAGAGAAGGCTTTGAACTAGAGCCAACTTCCAGTTATTCATGGCCTGGTGAGCCTCCCCAGGCCTGGCCTGCTCTCGGACATCTGTGGCCTTCCCCGTCCCTGTCAGGTTAGGCACAAGCAAGGTGGGGTCACCCTCTCGTCATCAGCTGCCACGGCGCTTGGTGCTTCCGTCCTTTCTTCCTGTCAAGTGCACAGCACAGTCTCCCGGCCTTGGGAATGGTAGCCTCGGGAAAGAATACTAAGCCAAAGATGAGATCTACCACTTGAATGTCAGGGGTTGAAATGGGCTTTTTCAGGTGGCTTGTGGGATTAGACTTATTACTTGAGAGTCCCCCAATTCCTGCTTCTACAGCACAGATAAGTGGTGGTTACTCTAGTCACAGCCTAGTGCCCAGCAGCTCTCTGTAGACGAGCTTAGGAAAAAGCAAAATCTTACTGTGTACGTGCTGAAGCTTTGGATGTGTCTTTCCAGATCTGGCTCTCTTTTCCTCCCAGAAAACCCATTATTCACGGAAGGTAGCAGAGCTTGAGTTTCCAGTGTTCCTATTACCAATAGAAGGATGAAATTAGCCCCCTTTCCCAAAAATAATATGCACATGCTTTGTGCAATATATTTCTACAATATGTTTATTTACAATGTATACTTATACTTTATGTGCAATGAATATTATGTATATATGCTATAACTATATTGCACATATATGTAGCATATGTATGTGTATGTATGTGTGTCTATACATATGTATGTGTGTGTATATGTGTGTGTATATATATGTACATATATATATATTTGTGTGTGTGTGTGTATGTGTGTGTTCATTTTATAAAGCTCTGAGGAGTCAGAGATGTTCAGGACTTCCAAAATATCTCACATTCCTCCCAAGACCTAGAAATAAACACTGCTTTAAAAAGCCTATGGAGCAGCTGCTGGCCTCATTTGAGATGAGCTGAGCTCGTATCAATGTACCGTGATTGCCAGAATGTATTGAAACACAATTTAAGGGGGCTTTTGCTTTTTCCTCTGGTCTGGACCCTGTAGTCCACCCAGTAGTAGGCTGGAGTAAGAGCTGGGATGGCCACCGTCCATCCCCTGAAGGGTGGCAGGAAAGAATGTCATAGAAAAGATGCAGGACATCTATCCAGTTGACTAGGCCACCATTGAAAGTAGTGCTTTTCAAATAACTTTACTGTGGAGAAAGATGGAAAGGAATAAAGAATAACAGATACAAAAAAGATTTACTTTTATTTAAAGGAACCTGCAAACGCAGAGAAGAGCATAGAAGGTCACACATTCCAACATTAATGGCGGTTAGCTTTTTACTGATGGGATTATTTGTGATACGTATTTTCTTGGTTTTACTCATTTATGTGGTCAGCCTTTCTAAAGTGGGTAGGTATTGCTATCTTGTTAAAGGGTATTGAGAGAAGAGGGTACAGGGTGGATCCACCCTCAGGAGGCTTTGCTTAGCTGATCATGGGTGCCTGATTCATGTTAGGAATGGAAGGACCAGACTCTTGCGGAGCTGTTGTCGCCAGCGGCGCCCTTTGCCAGGGAAGAAACTGTGCGAGATCCTGCACAAGGGTCTTTCCCATTTGTTATTTTATTTAAGCATCACAACAACTATGCAGGGCAGGTGTTCCTTCTCCTCATTTTTATAGACGAGCAGCCTACAGGCTGCGAAGGTGTGCGGTTTGTGTAAGAACACGTGATTAGGTCAATTAGAAGGGGAATCAAATTCAGTTATACACAATTTATTCTAAGCATCCTTGATATCGATAAGAGACATCTGCTTTGATAGACCTTACACACTTATTCATTCACTTAATTTCTCCTTGCTGCTCAAGTACATTTGGCATTAGATTTTTTTTTAACAGCAAATATGGGTTTTTTTTTTTTTTTCGGGAATAACAAAGAATTTCAGTTGAAGACAAGCAAGCTATGGCCAAACCCTTTGGCATTAGATTAATGGATATTCCAGCCCTCAATTCTTGGACAGCTTATGTTTTAGTTGTGGCTTCACTCATCCTGTCTATGGAAAAATTGGTCCAAGTGAAGTGAGAATGCTCACAAAAGCATTTTTTTTTTTTTACCCAATTATGTCACTTGGTTTCAATAGTAGCTTTCTAGGTAAGTACTATCATTATCTCTGTCTTGCAGTGGGAATGAATGGAAACCCAGAAAGTTTAAGAAATATTTGTTCGTGGGTCAGAAGTCAAGTCGTACTGCAAGGCTGTCTTGAGAGAAATGAATCTCCAGTCTCCATTCCTCCTGCGCATGTGTCCTTGTCCTCACCAGCAACAACTTCTAAATCTCTTAGTTGTTTCTGACATCTACTCCTGCCTTTCTGAAGTCTTTTCTCTTATTTCTTCACTTATGAGTTATAAATATTAACTGCTTTCTACCTCAGGTTTTTGCATCTGAGACGTACTCTCAACTTCTTCTAATAGAATAGCATCTCTATTTTTGGCTAACTCCGCACTTGCTGTTTCCGTTATTAGCACGATGGTAAGTGTGGCTCACTGCCAAGCCAGTTAATATGCTATCATTGAATTTCCTTTTTAGTCACCTGTTTCCCTATCTCAGATTAAGAGATACCGTGGTATTTTTTTTTATTATTATTAAGAGTTTACTATTACCACTTCTTTCCAAACTCCCTGATAAAATTGAAAATCCCTCAGAATAGTATTTTCCATGTAGTCAGATGTATTTGGAAATCTGTCAGCTCCCTTCTTTTCCTGGAGAACCTCTTCGGAAGCCCTTCCATCCCCCTGTCCCATCTGGATCATTTCCCTTCAGATAGGCGGTACAGCTGGCATCCTGACATTTTCCCTCCTCCTCTCTTCTGGGCTGCATCCCTGTGTCGTGGGCCCCAGAACTCCTTGTTTTCTCCCCTCCCTTCAATTTGATGGAGAACATCCTTCAGTAGCTGCCTTAGAAAGACACTGTGGGCGATACATTTTTTTGAGACCTTGTAGTTCCCAAACTCTCTTTATTCTACCCTCACCTTTGATTATCTGAGCACTGAATTTTGAAGTTGAAAGGTAATCTCTCCTGAAAAATCTTGAAGATGTAAGTTGTCTCCTCATTTTTAGTTTTACTGTTGAGAAATGCCATTTTGATTTTTGATTCTTTGTGTGTAATTTCTCTCCAGAACCTAAATGAAAATATCTTTGGTATTCTGAAATGCCACTGTGCCTGTTGGCCCTGAGTTTAGAGTCACTCTAATGCAGTTTATTGATTAAAAAAAACCCACAAAACAAAACCCTGTTATCACCTTCATTCATTATGGGGGTGCAGAGAAAAGGGGGAACCTCCAAACTCTGTATGCCCATTACCCAGATTTTTAACCAACCTTCCTGTTTTCTTTCTCCATGGTTTACTGTTGCCATCCATGGTATATGGTGTCTCTCATGGCTAGGCCTTCTGGGAATCTATCTGGAGTATGAATGACTCCTCTCTTTGGTATCTACTGTCCAGGTGTCTCAGTCCTGCTGCTTGCTCTATCTGCTCTCTATCTTATAAAAATGGGTTGATTTTGCTCACTTGCTTTTCACTTCTATTCCATTCCTTGCCTGTGGATTTATACCTTTTCAAATGTTTACTTGCTTTTTAATGGGGTTTTGAAGGGAGCAGAGATGTCTAATCTACTGTGTTTAACTGATGTCATAGAACAGTTTTCTGTGCTATTGCCTGAATCATTTTGGAACGCTTTACCCATTTGTCAGTTTTAGACTTTTAAATATCAAGTTTGGTTAAAAGCAGGCCTTGCCCTAAGCTGTTGCTTCTGTGTTTGAACAGATTATAGCTGAGGCCACATCTGTCACATTGTAGGCTTATTTAATAGTCTCACGGAACCTCAGTACTTCCTGGAGAGGGAGGTTCCTAGTGCCATGAACAGTCATAACTTGGGCGTGATGGTCATCTAGCTTCTCTCTTCCCACTCATATGCCTTGACTCCATACTTAGGGGAGATAGCCAGGGTCTAAGGTCATTAAGTGGAAAGACTCCTAGATTTCCTTTTTTTACTCTTTTATTCTTTTTTAATTTATGAAGTCATTCGTGACCTTATGCTCTTAAAAAAAAAAAACCCACACAGATAAGACTGGAGTCCTCTAAGATAGCCAACACACCTTGCTCTCTTTCTTTTTCCATGAGAGGTAACCATTGTTGTCAGATTGGAGTATAGCCTTCCATACATACCTTTACTACTGTGTGTGTGTTATAATAAATATATAAATAATCTAAAATTTGTGCTTTTTTCCTCCTCATGGCGTGTTTTGGAGATGTTTCTATATTAGTATATGTAGATCTGCATAATTGGACGTGGTATGGATATATAATGTATTTAGCCATTCTCCTGTTGTTGAAATTTTAGGTTGCTTCTAATTTTTTTTCTTTTGCAAATGCAGCTGCTGTGGAGATGCCTAGATATGCCTCCTTGTACATATGTGTAAGTATTTCTTTGGGGCAGATACTGAGAATAGAATAGAGTAGGAGTTGGCAAACTATGGCCCATGGGCCGAATCTGGTCTACCGCCTGTTTTGGTATGACTTGCAACTGAGTGAGAATGGTTTTTATATCTTCAAACTGTTTTATTCAGTGGCCCATACTTTCCCTACTGATTTGAAAGATAATCTTTAATATATAGTAAATATCCAAATATACGTAAGTTAATTTTTAGGCTCAATCTCTCTTGTATTGATCTACTTGATTCTTCCTATTTTAAATACTAGAGTTTTATAGTATGTCTTGATTCCTAATTTGGAAAGTCCCATTCCCCTTTTGATTTCTTTTTCCAAATTACATTGGCTATTTTTGTACAGTGACTCTTCCATATGAGTCTTAGACTTAGGGAAGTTCCTCAAAACTCATTCTGGTATTTATACTGGAATTTGTTAGATTGGCATTAACTTGTAGCTTAATTTGGGTAGAGTTAGTATGTCTGTGGTGCTGTCTTTCCAATCATGAATTAGTTATGTATTCAGGTCTTCCCTTAAGTTATTACATAATGATTTATCATTTCTCCTTAGAAGTCTTGAATACTTCTTTGTGGATTATTGCTTTTGTATAGGAAAAATGCTGATTTTTGTTTTGCATTGATCATTTTGCATCTATCTGGTTTAAACCTTTCATTAGCTCTAGTAATTTGTCAATTGTTTCTTGTGAATTTTCTAGATTGATAGTCATATCATCTACAAATAATGACAGTTTTGTCCTTGCCAATAGATTTAACCCTTGCTGCATTTAATTGTCTTGTTGTATTGATTGGGTCTTTCAGTACAATTTTGAGTGATAGAGGAGAAAGTGTCTTTTTCTTGAAGCTACTGGGAATACTTAATCGGGTTTTGACATATTATCTTTATCAACTTAAAGAAGCTTACCAGGGAGGTTCAGTCAGTTAAGTACCTGCCTTTGGTTCAGCTCATGATCCCAGGGTTCTGGGATTGAGTCCCTTATCAGGCTCCTTGCTCAGCGGGGAGCCTGCTTCTCCATCTGCCTGCTGCTCCCCCTGCTTGTGCCTTGTCTCTTTCTGTCAAATAAATAAATGAAATCTTAAAAAAAGAAGCATACTTGTTTCTTTTACTATTTTTTTAAATCACGAATGAGTGTGCAATTTTACCTAATATTTTATTGGCATCTATTGAGTTATCATGATTCTTTAATTAATCTCATGAATTACACAAATTTCTAATATTTTTTAAAAGATTTTCTTTATTTGACAGAGCGAGATCACAAGTAGGCAGAGAGGCAGGCAGAGAGAGAAGGCAAAGCAGGCTCCTTGCTGAGCAGAGAGCCTGATGTGGGGCTTGATCCCAGGACCCTGAGATCATGACTTGAGCCGAAGGTAGAGGCTTTAACCCACTGAGCCACCCAGGCACCCCTCACAAATTTCTAATATTTTTAATATTGAGTCCTCCTCCCATTCCTAGAATGAATTTTACTTGATTGAGACAATTCTTTTAATCCTATATTCAATTTATAGGTATTTAATTTAGAATTTTTAAGGTAACATGTAGAAGAAAGATTAACTTATGGTTTTCTTTTCCTGTGTTGACTTTTTATCACTTTAGTATCAGGATTATACTAGCATCATGAAATCAGTGGAAGCTTCTCATGGTTTTTTTACCCTCTAAAACAGTTTCCGTGGAAATTGTCTTGTTCCTTGACCATCTGGTAGAACTTGCTCATTAAGAACATCTGGGCAATTTTTCTTTGAGCATAGAGCATTGACCACTGTTTCATTTCTTCTTTGGTTATGCTTTTTCAGGTCATCTACTTTTTCTATGAGAATTTTAGGTAATTTATATCTTTTAGATACTTAGATAATTTCTCAGCTACATTATCAAATATATTGCTATATAATCTCCAAAGAGTTTTAAATCTCCTGTATATTATTACCTCTTGTTGTTTATTGGCCTTGCTTTCTTAATTGAAAATACTTGCTAGCACTTATTCATTTTATTCTTCCTTCAATAGAACTTTTTGGGTTACATCAATGAGATTTTTTAATATTTACTGGTACATTAAGTTTTACAAATTTTTGTTGTTGCTGATTTATTTTATTCCATTGTTGGTGAGCATGGCCTTCATGATAACTTCTTAGAATATATTTGTCTTCCTTTACTGGCTTAGTTTGTAGTTTGATTATGATCCACTTGTATATGAAAATTACATGTATTCATTATTCTGTATATCTGTGAGATAAGCCTAATATTTCTTTCACTGTGATAAATTATACATGACATAAAATTTACTGCATTAACTGTTTTTTAAAATGTACGATTCAAAGGCATTACATTTATTCACACTTACATATTTACATTTATTCACAATTTTGTGTAGCCATTACCACCATCAATCTCCAGAACATTTTAATCATCCCAAACAGAACTTCTTTTTTTTTTTTTTAAAGATTTTTTTTTTTTTTAATTAGATAGAGAGACTGAGAATGAGAGGAGAGAAGGTCAGAGGGAGAAGCAGACTTCCCGCAGAGCCGGGAGTCCGATATGGGACTCGATCCCGGGACTCCGGGATCATGACCGAGCCGAAGGCAGTCGCTTAACCAACTGAGCCACCCAGGCGCCCCCCAAACAGAACTTCTAAACCTATTAACCAATAACTTCATATTACCTCCTTCCCCCGGCCCCCAGGAACCACTATTTTACTTTCTTTCTCTATGAATTTGATGATTCTAGGTACTACATATAAGTGGAATCATGTAGTTTTTTTTCCTTCTGACTCATTTCACTTAGCATAATATCTATGATTCGTCCATGTTGTAGTGTGCATCAGAATTTTTTTGTCTTTTAAAGGGTGAATACTATTCCATCCTATGTGTATCACATTTTGTGTATCCATTCATCCATTGACAGATATTTGGGTTGTTTCCACCTTTTGCCTATTGTGAATAATACTGCAGTGAACACTGGTATACAAATATCTGTCTTTTGATTGGAGAATTTAGTCCATTTACATTTCTTAAAAAGTTTGTATTTAAATTCCAGTTAACATCCAGTGTACTATTATTTTCATGTGTACAATACAGTCATGCCACACTTCCATAAAACATTTAAAGTAATTATTGCTAGATATGGACTGTTTCTATTTTGTTAATTGTTTGTTTTTATTCCTTTGTTTCTCTCTTACTCTCTTTGTGATATGATAATATTCTGTAGTGCCATGCTTTGGTTCCTTTATCTTTTGTGTATCTGCTTTAGGTTTTTGCTTTGTGGTTACTATGATGCTTACATAAAACATCTTACAACAGTCTGTTTTAAGCTGATAACTTCCATTACATGCAAAAGCTCAACATTTTTACACTCTCATTCTATGTTTTTGATGTTATAATTTGATGTTACATCGCTTCTCGGCCTTTTGGCTAAGATCAAGTGTGATGTTACAATACACATTGTGTATCTATTAACTCATTTTGTAGTTATTGTTATTTTTAGTACTTTTTCTTTTAACCTTTATATTAGATTTATAAGTTATTTACCACCACCATTACAACATTAGAATCTTCTGAATTTATAGATTTACCTTTTCCAGTGACTTTTGTATATTTTCCTATTACTAATTAGTTTCATTTGGTTTTAGCTTAAAAATCCCTTTAACATTTATTATAAGGCTGGTTTAGTGGTGACAGACTCCTTCAGGTTTTACTTGGAAAACTCATTATCTCTTCTTCATTCTGAAGACAGTCCTGCCACGTAGAGGATTCTTGGTTGGCTATGTTTTTCTTTAAGTATTTGAAATACATTGTGCCACTCTCTGAAGTTTCTGCTGAAAAATTTGCTGATAGCCTTATGAGGCTTCCTTTGTATGTAACAAGTTGTTTTTCTTATGCTACATTTAAGAGTCTCTCCTTGTCTTTAACTTTGGACAATTTAATTATAATATGTCTCTGTGTGGGTCTCTTTAGATTTCTTGTTTGGTACATTTTAGACTTCCTAGATCTAGATGTCTGTTTCTTTCTCCAGGTTAGGGAAGCTTTCAGCCATTATTTTTTTGACTAAGCTTTCTTCCCCTTTCAGTCTCTCTTTTTCTTCTGAGACCCCTGCAATATGTATATTGGCTGCTTGATGGTATCCATAAGTCCCTTAAACAATCTTACTCTTCTCATTCTTTTTTCATTTTCTACTCTGGATAAATTCCACTGACCTGTCTTTGAGTTTGCTGGTTATTTATTCCACTTGACCTAGTCTGTTTTTGAATCCCTCTATTAAATTTTTAGTTAAGTTATTGTATTATTAAGCTCTGTGATTTCTGTTTGGTACTTTCTGTCTCTTATTTGAAATTCTCACTTTGTTCATACATTACTCTCCTGGCTTTGTTGAACATCTTAATGACTATTATTTTCAACTCTTAATCAAGTGAAAATCACTTATCCTCATGTTGTTAAGATCTGTTTCTGGAGATTTATTTTCTTTTTTGTTGTTTGGAGTATATTCCTCTGTTTCTTCATATTTCTTGACTCTCTGTGGTGTTTTTTTTTTTAAGATTTTATTTATTTATTTGACAGAGAGAGAGATCACAAGTAGACAGAGGAAGGGAGAGAGAGAGGTGGAAACAGGCTCCCTGCTGAGCAGAGAGCCCGATGTGGGGCTCGATCCCAGGAACCTGAGATCATGACCTGAGCTGAAGGCAGAGGCTTTAACCCACTGAGCCACCCAGGTGCCCCTCTGTGGTGGTTTCTTTGCATTATATAAAAATGCCATCTCTCCCAGTCTTGACAGAGTGGTCTTGTGTAGCAGATGAAGCACATCAGCCAGCCTGGCCTGAGCTTCTAATTTCTATTTCAGACCTTTGTGATTGCCCAAGTTCACGTTACCTTCTTTGTTCTTAGTGGCCCCCTTTGTTGAAGACCTATTAGTGTCCCATAGGGGAGGATCACAGTCAGCACCTTGATGCAATATGATTAGAATCCAGACTCTCCCAGACAGCAGCTGGAGGGTATGTACTTAAACCCCTTTTCAGGGAACAACCGGGAGATGGGACTTTTTGCCTGCTCACCCTGTGCCAGGACTTGTAGTGTGGTCTCAGGAGTGTGCTCCTGTGCCCCTTAGGAACTGCTTATTTGTTTACTACAGTCCTGTGGGACTTGTGAATGGAAGCCCCATTGGCTATCAGAGCCAGGCCACAGGGGGACCTGTTCCTTGGGCAGCAGCTGCAAAAGCTGGCATGCCTGGCTCCTTTCAGGGAGATAGTGACAACTTAGAGTGAGCTGGAGGGAAGAGGTGAGGGATCTTCTATTAGCTTCCCAGTGTCCTAGGAGCATCACAATCCTCCTTTAGCTGTATGCTGAATTAGAATCCTGAATCTCAGGCAGCAATTTTGTTTAAATATTATTTATTTTAGATAGAGCAAGAGAGAGCATGCAAGAATGGGGGTAGAGGCAGAGGGAGAAGGAGAAAGAATCTCAAGCAAACTCCCTGCTGAACACAAAGCCCGATGTGGGGCTGATCTCATGACCCTTAGATCATGACCTAAGCCAAAATCAAGAGTTCAGTGCTCAACCAACAGAGCCACCTAGGCAACCCTCAGGCAGCAATTTTTAAAGTATGTAATAGACCTCTTTCAGAGAAAGACTGAAAGTTTTGCTTGCTCCCTCAATGGTGAGTGAGCTATGGGAGGAGAGCTATGACAAGTCCTCACGTGCCCCTTAAGAACTGCTGCTTTGTTTGCTAGTCTTGCACGTCTTGTGAACATAAGCACCTTTAGTTTACTGCCTGTTCCTGCAGTGGGAGTTCTAAAAGTTGGGGTGCTAGATGGAGGTTCAAAATTTTTGTTCCACAGGAAGAAGCTTCGAGTTGGGGATTTTCTCCCAATTGTATGATGCTGTGCTGGGGGTGGGGTTTATAGCAAGAGCGGGTCTGAGCTTTGCCTACCTGTTAAGATGTGGGTATTTTCTCATTTGCCTGATGTGTAGGAGTTGCTTGGCTAGTTTCTGGAGATCTTTCAGTGTAAATTGCTCCATGTATAACTGTACATTCAGGGCATCCATGGGAGGAAGAGCACTGTAGGAGCCTTTTATGTTGCTGTCTTGATAGCCTCTCCTGTTCTAAGATTGTTTTGCCCATTTAGGTTCCCTTGACATTCCATATTAATTTTAAGATGAGTTTTTGAAAAAAAAAATCATTAGGCTTTTGATAGAGGTTGCATTTAATCTATAGATAGCTTTGGTGGTATTATCATCTTAATAATATTAAGTATTCCAATCTATGAATATAGATATCTTTCTGTTTCTTCTTTAAGCAATGTTTTGTAGTTTTCAGTATGTCTTTTCCCTTCTTAGTTAAATTTGTTCCTAAGTATTTTATTCTTTTTGACACTGTTGTAAGTGGAATTGTTTTCCTAATCTACTTTTCGGATTGTTCATTATTAGTGTGTAGAAGTGCAACTGATTTTTGCATGTTGATTTTTTATCTTGAAAGTCTGCTGAACTTTTTCATTAGTTGTAGCAGTGTTTTGGTTTTTGTTTTGTTTTGTAGAATCTTTAGTGCTTTCTCTGTATAAGATCATTTCACTTGCAGTCAGAGAAAAGTTATGCTTCTTCCTTTCCAATTTGAATAATAGGCCTATTAATTTTTATTCAGCTATTTTATATTCTTACTTTTGATCTTTTAGGTGTCATTTTCTGGGGGAATATGTTAAATCTCCTACTCTAATGGTGAATTCTAATTATTTTTTTAAGTTCCAGTGTCATTTTAAGTCATATTGTTCTTGAAAATATTGAGATCCTGAAATTGGCACTTGGTCAATATCTAGATCAACCATTACTAAAGGAACACATGCATGAAGTGCTAGTTTTGAAGTATTTGAAGTATTCAAGAAATAAAAACATTTCTTGAAGATCTACTTTGTATCTGGCACTGCAGAGACAAATATCTTGAAGATTCCATTCTAGAGGAGGGGACACACATTGCTATGCAGATTATAGCAGGGAGCATGAAGACATTGCATTAGAGGAATGTGTGAATGACTGTACTGTATTTACTACTGTACTTATAGTGTCTGCCTAGGACCATTTATTTAATGTCTTTGCTCTTTGGTTCCTCCTTTGTAAAATGGGAATAATTTTCTACTTAGGTAACAATATAGGTTAGCAATATAGTGAATTCACATAGTGAATTTTTTTTTGTATCAGAAACTGTATATATAAAACATATAGGTTGATGCTGTCTATCCTGTGGGTTACAGAAAATGGGTGACTGACTCTGTCAGGATTAGAGTAGCTTCCATTGATCAAATACCAATTGTGAACTAGGTATATGAGGAGTCTGAGCTTTCTCTGGGCAGTGCAGTTCAAAAGTGGGGCCAGAACCTGAACACCATTGGGCTGGTCCAAAGCTGTTGGTCTCCTGAGTTGACATTGAGCTGGAGCTTGAAGAAGGAATTAGGAGGACACATTCTCAGTAGAGAAAACAGTTTCTGCAAAAGAAGTAATGTGTAAGGTAATTCTACAGAGATGTGAGAGTGCATGCCATGTTGGAAGAGCAGCGACTAGAGCTGAATAGAATGTGTCATTAGTAGAGTAGTAGGAGTTAAGGTTGGAAAGTAAAATGAGGTCTGATTGTAAAGGGCCTTCTTTGGAATTTAGTCTGCAAGCAATGAAGAACCCCCAAAGTATTTTGTGCAGTGGAGGGACATACTCAGTGTGCTTGATGAACCAGAGGGGGAAAGGCCAGGGTATAACATGCCAGGTAAGAAAGAGGCTTCTACAAAATCCAGGGCAGAGACACGAGGACTAGAAGTGAGGGCATATCGTTAGAAGAGCAAGAACACAGAGTAAGACAGTACTGTTGGCCATTCCAGAACTTTTAGCAGGACCCTGGTTCCTCAAATATGGCTTAAGTTCTCTAATTATATACCAAGAGACAGTTTGCTTAGTTATTTGAAAGTCCTCTGAAGTTCCTTCATATGCTGTGTGGATTTAGATGCTAGATTATAGCCTCTGCTGTTTTTAACCAAGCAGGGTATCTAAACTATGGAGCAGGTGACTCGTCCATTTGAACAAAACTGGCAGTATTTGATTCTATCTTAGGAGCATGCATCGCTTAAATTCAGGAGTAGAGATTGGAAAATTTAACTTCGCTGGCCAGATATATTTTGAAGCTCCATATACTTACAAGAAGGAAGGAGGTGTTGCTTTTGAGTGCCTTCATGTATTCATTTGGCTTGGATAATAGGATGCAATGGAACATTAAGGAAGTCAGGAGATTCTGGAACTTATTTAGGGTAAAGAGAGACACAGGTGTTAAGTAATTGCTGAGAGTATGCACGGGTCTTAGGTGATACAGACTGAAGGACAGAGCTTACCGTGCTGGGAGCGGCATGAGAGAGGGGGATTATTCATGAAACATGACTTCTAAATGGAAATGACCAAAGTGCCTGGGCAAAGGGAGCAGAGGGAGCAATCTCCTGGTGGGTTGGTACAGGATGGGACAGGAGTTCAAGTCTTCCTCCTGGGTGTTTTGCTCTGGCCACCCTTCTCTTTCACAAGAACTATAATTGTTTCTTTGGTTGTCTTTGGTTTCACCTTTATAGCCTATGGGGTGTCTGCCTCTGGTCTCCACCAGTATCCCCCTTGCCATTTCCTTGTTCATCCTCTCTTACCCTCTGGTTACCATTTTTATTAGAAAATGAAAGACTT
This sequence comes from Nasua narica, assembly GCA_028533885.1. Taxonomy (NCBI): domain Eukaryota; kingdom Metazoa; phylum Chordata; class Mammalia; order Carnivora; family Procyonidae; genus Nasua; species Nasua narica. The sequence goes on from CM052814.1 coordinate 33,288,540, forward strand.
CAGTGATTATATGGAAGAACTGTGTCCAGCTGCTCAAACCCACCCAATTGCCTTTTTTAGCTTTTCCCCATTTAAAAATAAACAGTATCAGGTCCCACTTGCCAAGCCTTTGTCAGTCTCCAGCAGCCATTCCTCCGGCCCATCTGCTCCCCCAGATGCTCAGCCTGTCCCCTCCTCCCAGTTCAGCCCCACATGCAGTCCCTCTGTGGATGAGTGTGGGACCCACCTCGCACAGCAGCCTGCAGCCCCCCTGTGCCGCCTGCCTCCCACCCTTGCAGACCTTCTGAGAGTAACTTCTGACCCAGAATCCATGGACCACACCACCCCAGCACCCAGCTTGTTTGCCCCAGCCTAAGTCCTGTGATTTCCAGGGACAGGGTGCTGGCTGGAAAAGAGAGAGGAGTTTCCGTAGAGATAAGAATAAACACAGGAGATGACACCTCACAGCAGGACATGTAAACTAGTTTGACAATTTAGTTCTGCCCTAAGGTTTACTTTGTTTGGGTCAGTTCCTCACCTTTGGTAGCCAGTGTCTCAGAGAAGCTTAAAGCATGCTAGAGTGTCCTTATACAGCATTCCCACACCCCACCTCTTGTTTCTTCCATCACAGACCCCGAACTCAAACAGGAATTAGAGGTCTACTCTTGGCCTGCACTTCCAGGTGTTCTAAGGGGCTTGTTGTATCCAGGCAACCAAATCCAGTACTTTCTCTTGGGCCTGAAGAATGGGTTATAGCAGCATTAACATGGAGCAACACCCCCCCCCCCCCAACTTTCATTGAAGTCAGAGTCCCTGAGGGAGAACTGGTCAACCCAGCATAGGAAGCAATACTTTCTGACCTGCTCCACCTCCCATTTTTCCTCTTTCCTCTGGATCTGAGCAGTGTGAGGGAGAGGAGCTTTGGAAATGGGGCTACACCATGCCCATCTGTGGTTGGAAGTACAGGAGCTCCTCTGTCAAGTTTGATGGCGGGGATAGTGGGTGGGCTGCAGGGGGGGTGGGGAGCTCACACTGGGGCACTGTAAAGAGTACTTTCCCTGCCCTGGGATGCCTTTCTCTGGGCCCCAGGGGCAAGGGAGCACATTTTTAGCATTTCTCTTAATGAAGAAGGGAGGTGCTGTGCCCCCATAGGCCAAGAGGGAGGTTGGCTTTATAATGAATGTAGAAGCAAACATTTCACCCACGCTCAAGAGGCACTATAGACATTCTGGGCTGGACCGTTCTGTGTCACATACTGTGGTATGTTTACTGTCCCTGGACTCCGCCCATTAAATGCCATAATTTTGATGTCCTTGAGATGATCAAAAGTGCTCAGTGAGTTCTAAACATCCCCTGGGGCCATGCCCTTCCCAGGTTTTTGCTGCTGGGATATTGGACTGCCATCGCTTCATCTATATTCTAGGAAGGCATCATGACCAGACCAGAGTTCTTTTTTATTCTATTCTATTTGTGTTAAAATCAAAATCTGTTTACTGACCATTGCCTTATCTGATTAATTGGCAATTCTTCTTTTTATACCTGAGGACTCTTCATTGTACACTGACTGATTTCCCCATCTGGTTCGCAGTCCCTCACATTAGTTTTCCTACCAAGAGGGGTTTTAAGCCCCCCAACCATGACTAACATATGATGCGTGGTCACTGCACATGGGCAGACAGCCTGTACCCCAGATGTGAAGGACCGCAGGAGTGATGACAACGGTACCAAGGACGGCAGGGGGAGTGTGTACAGGAAATCAAGAGTTTAAAGTGGTAATCCTGGCCCTATGTCCTTAGACATTCAGAAAATTATATTCATTGATGGATCTTGCCTTGCCCATGTGACTTTTTCCCTCCTAGGACCCCGTAAATATGGAACCTACATCTAGAGTATAAACCAATGGCTGAGGCCAGATGGTGCCCATGGTAGAGAGACAGCCTACCTGTGTCAAAGGTGTCAAAACTGTCACCTTCTCTAGTGCATCCAGGGAATCTGAAGAGGAGAGAAGAATTACAGCTGAGACTCATGTCTCCTTTGCTATTAATATTAATCGCGGGTTATCCACATAGGCCCCCTTTTTTTTTTGTTCCTAGTGGCCTATCATTCTGCTCTCCCACTGAGAGAATTCACTGATTCAGAACAAGTTTGCTGCCTGTTGCCAAGGCTGAGTTTGTCAGTTCAGAGGATGGGGCTACTGGTCAAGTCGGGTTTTTGGATTTTCTTTATCATCACCTACTTAGTCTCCTACCTGCTCACCCTGGGGATAATCATGAACTTCCCATGAGCGTCTTGATTTCTCCTTTATATCTTTCGAGCTCATTGTTTCCAACAGCCTATGCATTTAATGTTCTTCCTTAGTTTTTTACAAAATTAACTCTTTATAAAAGTTGAATCGTAGTCCTTCGTTTCCAATTTTAAATGTCTTCCCTTGTCTCTGAGATCAGAGGCTCCTTCATATTCGATACTGTTTTGACTTTTCATTTCCTAAGCAGAAATTGGAACTTATTGAATCATGTAGCCAAGTAATCACAGAAGCAAAGGAAGACCCATTGGAACTAGGGCCTCGGGTGCTGCAAAGAGGAGCTCTGTCTCAGGCACTCACTCTCCCCTTTGCCTCCTCCCTTGCTCTGCCCCTTGCCCCTCAGCTCTGTCTCCAACTAGCCTGGCCCTTGCCCCACACTAGGTCACCTGGCACCACAACCCTTCTTAGAAGTCCAGTGCAAAGAGTGTTTTTCTCTCTTGGTATCTCTCAGTCGATTATTTAATAATTGTAATCATTTCCTGTAGGAGGAGAACCACTCTGAGTTTAACCAAGCTATGTGCATTCTCTGTCATTGACATTAATATGGAAAAGATTGCGTGGGGCCTCTGAATTCCCCTAATAGGATGTAAGGTTGGAGGACACAGATGAGGTTAAAACAGAGGTGGTAGAGCATCTGATTCACCGGGTCCCTTAGAAATCAAACGTGTTATCAGTGGTCCTGTACATGGAGAGAATTATTTGGACACATTTATTCCAATCACAGCAATTTATATTTTCATGATTTATTCTGGATTTCCCCCCATCTCCCTGCTTCCTGTCACCCGGCCACCCCAGTTACTGCTAATTGAATCATTAATACCCAGAAAGTATCTTTTCCTGCTCTAAGATGCAGAAACCAGTAGCTTAATGTCTCCTTATTCTTAGAGGTGAAGAGCGCTGAGTTACAAGCCTGAGTCGAGTCCCCTTCATCCCCATCTTCTCTTTCATTCCCAGTTTTTATACCATGTGGGTTTCTCTTACCTGGTCTGGCTCAACAGCATCCCCCGTACATGCTTGTGGCCTCTTAGGACAGAGGAGAGGTTAGAGGTCATCTTGTCTGGTAGCCTCTAACCAGGGACATGTCAGCCATCATCTGAGAGCTTTCCAGAACAATCATGTCCAAGCAGAAGCCTCAGTCAGTGCCCACGACACAGCTCAGCCACGAGAAGGCCACACTCTCACAGGTGGTGGCAGTAAAACGCCCCGAGGTGGTGCTGGCCATGGGTGGGGACGCGTGTGGTGGCAGCAGTATCTGTGCACACAGAACAGAAGCTGCGACTGGCGGGAGAGAGAAGAGGAGAGGGTGTCCGAAGTTCATTTCTCCAGGTTTCCAGAGGACACTGGCCAAGACTTACACAGTGGCCCCAGATGGCAGGGTTTCTAGATCTATGTAAGCCCCTCCTGGAGACACCCTCAGCTTAATCCTTTTTGCCCATTAGGAATTTGGGTAATTCACCTTTCTACTTTTTTTTTAAAGGATTATTTTTTTATTTGAGAGAGAGAGAGAGAATCCCAGCAGACTCCCCACTGAGCGTGGAGCCTGGCATGGAGCTGGATCTCACAACCTTGAGATCATGACCTGAGCTGAAGCCAAGAGTTTCAGTTTCGGTTGGAACTGACTGAGCTCCCCAGGTGCTCCCAGATTCTCAATAGTAGTTGGAACACAGCTGAAATCAGGGTGCAAGTGACCCCAGAGGTGTGTAAGTTTCAGGGAGATAATCGGGAACGATCTCAGCACCATTTGCTCCTCCTTTTCCCATCTTGGGTCAGACGAGGTATTTGTTGGAAACCCTGGGGCCCTTCGGCCCGGTGGTTGCACTGTATGTGGTTCTCCGGCTCCACGTGCAGGCCCGGAGGACAGTGCCTGGGGTGTACCGACGGCACGCACACACTCTGGCTGCAGCGCTGCGGTCTCCCTCGCGAGGGCCAGCAGAACGGTCAGGGCCGAGAAATCAAGGCTTGGCTTGCTTGATGCAATCCCCAAGAAGACATTAAAAGGGGAGGAAAAAGTGCAGTGAAGACCTCAGCTGGATGAGCAGAGTTCTTTACCATCAGTGCCGGAAGCCACCTCTCCACTTCCTGCATATTCGGGTGCTGTGACAGGCTCTCTCCCAGCAGGTCGTGTCCCCTGAGCTCTGATTCCAGGATGGACGGTGGCTTGCGCTGATTCTCCTGCACCCTCGTAACAGGACTCCTCCTAATAGTGGGTCAGATTGACAGGGTGGCTTCCCAGAAAACGACAGGGAGCTGCGTAGGTTGTCAGGGAGCGTTCCCATCCGTGCAGGTCTGCACGCAGAGAACATGTGGAACATGTTAGCTAGAACAACGCTAGCCACATCTGAGCTAGCGTCAGTGCTTGTGTCACACATGTCGGGGGGAGCCCGCTGGGCAGGTGGAGGAACAAGTTGGGGGTGCGTAGCTGCTTTCCTTAGACCAGAGCGTGCCTGTCGCAGGAATAGAGGTTTTGAGAGCAGCTGAAGTCACAGCCTCGCTCGGGCTCTGGGGTGGGCACCCAGGGCAGGTGCCTGACAAGGGCCAGGAGGCACCTCAGCACTGCTCTCCTGCCCCCGCGATGAGACACCGCCTGTCTTGCCCCACAGGTCCAGTCCCTCTCCCCGCAAGCCCGTCGTCGATTCCACGCCGCCCTTGCATCTTTTTCCACCTCCATGCTGATCCTGTCCAACCTGGTGTTTCTCGGGGGCAGTCAAGTGGGGAAAATCTACTGGAACAGGATCTTCATACAAGGTAAGCTGCCCAACGGTGCTGTTTTCAGTCAATTTCTTGATTTCCACGTGTGCTCTTGGCGTCTTGAATAGATTGAGGGGGAGGTTTTCATTGTTCTGTTCATGGTATGTGACCCTTGAAATACGAACCGGAAAGAGTTCCCTGTGTTGAGCTGTGTCTTTCAGGGTCCCCTCCTTTGCCGTACCTCTTATCTCTCACAGGTGGCAGTGAACATGAAAAGGTACTATCCCAACTCTCCCACACTCTGCCTTTACCTTCTGCTGAGTTACTGCTCTGGTTTTTACAATGTTTCCCAATCTTCCTTCCTCATCATCCCAGCCTTCAGTATACTGCAGAGTCTAACCTTGTTTCATTTCCACTCTGAACGTCCTGCCGGGGAAGGTCCTAGAAGCCCCACTGTGCTCCCTTGCCGCTGTGGCCACAGCACCTGGGTTTGCCATGGCTCTTTGCTGTGGATGTTTTTATCTGAGCGCCGGGATGCCAGCGGTAGTGGTCAACCTCATGTTTACTGTGCATTAGGTGGCATGTCCTAGTGTCCACGGCAAAGCTACACCTACAGCAGGTCGGATGCTAGTCTCTGGGAACTGCTGTGAAAACATTGCTTTCAGAATCAAGCATCATTGATTGATGGGCCCCACTTCCCTCAGGCCGGAACTAAGAGTTCTGTCACAGCCTTAGAAGAATTGGGAGAGTGGGAGCTGCTGATGGTGCACATCGCCAGTTCACTGGCTGAGAAAAGCAAAGGCCCCCTGTTCGGTTTCCCTGACCAGCGGCAGGGTTTTGTGTCTCTGGTTTGCCACGTTTTGCCAAGCGGCAGTGACGTGACTACAAGGCCAGGCTCTCATCTCTACATCTGGGTCTCTGAGGGACTGGGGGTGCTTTCACTGCAGCTTTTCTCATACCAGAAATAACCCTGGTACAGCTGCGTGGCCCCGGAATGCCAGGTCACAGGTCTGAAGCGTGGCAGCTTGGGGGAGCCAGGCTCACGAGGGTCACAGGAGAGCCCTGCTCCGCTTTCCTCTCGTCGTCACAAACCCCTCTTTGATCTTGCTTTCTGAGAAATGTCTTAGCCGATGGTTCCTGAAAAGACAATGTGCTTTTTAAGTGGAAGCTGACCTTTAATAAAGGTGGAAGCTAATGGGGCGCAGAGGATTTAAAGATAAAAAACACTCCTCGGCGTGGGCAATAGTGTCCTACTTTTCTTGCCTCCCCCCACGTAGCATGATGCCAAGAACACTGTGACTTGGGGGAAAATGCTGACTTGGGGTTTGCTGGTCACATGAGCAAGAAGGCTCCGGTCTTTGCTTTGGGAAATGAAACATCAGGTGTTTGCTACTTTCAGGGCACTGGGAATAGAGGATTAAAAAGAGAAGCGCGCGCGCACACACACACACACACACACACACACACGTGGGAGCCAAACGTGCAAACAGAAATGTGTCTGCAGACTGAGGCAACTATTGTGCCGGATGTGTGCGTGAATTGCTAGAGGTCACAGGACGGAGTGGCTGCCCTCCCACGGAGGTTGGCTCTCACAGAAGAGGTGGCATTGGAATTGGGGTTTTGGGCGTTAAGCAGGAACTTTCCAGGCGGTAGAAGGCAGGTATATGGGGGTCATCAGCACTAGCTGCTCTGTCAGGTTGTTCTAAACTCTCAGGGGTTTTTCCCCACAGAAGTTTGTTCTCACTGTTCAGTGCAGGTCCAGTGGCTTTTTCTAGGCAGTCGACTCGCAGACCTAGAATGTTTCTATTTTGAGTCTCTGCTGTCTTGTCCTGGCCTCATGGAGGGGATGAGACATGGGGGGAGGGGTGCACAAGTACTAAATACTCCTGTCAGCCATGCCAGACAGTATTTCTGCTCATGTTCCACCGGCCGGAAGGAGTCACGTGACCAACCAGGTGCAAGGTAGGGAGATATGGGGAAGGGCACGGATAGTAGTAGGTTATGGCCCAGGAGGAGAGGGGACATGAGGCAACCTGGAGGTGCCCAAGAGGCAGTTAAAAATGTGATTTAGACTATGAAAAACAGTGTGAGTTTGGTTAAAAAATTAAAATAGAGATACTGTATGATCCAGAAATTCTACTACTGGAAATTTACCCAAAGAAAACGAAAACACTAGTTGGAAAAGATAGGTGCAGCCCTATGTTCATTGCAGCATTATTTACAATTGCCAAGGTATAGAGGCAACCTAAATGTCCATCAGTAGATGAGTGGATAAAAAGATGTGGCACCTATACGCAGTGGAATATTACTCGGCCATGAAAAAGTCATCTCGCTATTTATGACACCAATGGACTTCGGGTATCATGTGAAGTGAAATGAAGGGCAAATACCATAGGATTTCACTTATAGGTAGAATCTGAAAAAACAAAACAAACAAAACCAGAAATAGACTTGTAAATGCAGAGAACAAACCAGTGGTTCCCACAGTGGAGTGGGGTGTGGGGGGATGGGTGAAGTAGGTGATGGGGAATAAGAAGTCCAAACTTGCAGTTATGAAATAAGTAAGTCACAGAGATGAAAAGTACAGCATAGGGAATACAGTTAATATATATTATAATAATGTCATATGGTGGCAGACGGTAACTTTACTTACTGTGCTGAACACAGTAAGTCGAATGTTGTTGAATGACTGTGTTGTGCATCTGAAACTAATATGACATGTATGTCAACTGTACTTCAATAATAAGGTCTTTTTTAAATGCGAGTTGCAGTTGGGGAGGGCGGAACTCAGAGCTGTGGGAGTCAAGGGCATACCGGCAGGTGAGGTCGTGGGAGTGGATCCAGTTAGCCAGGGAGCAGGCACAGGCTGAGAAGGGAACTGGGTGGAAAGTGGCTCCTGGGCATGTGGCATTTAAAGGGGCAGAGGAAAGACAGCAGCTGGCAGATGTTCTATTTCTCAGAGGCGTCAAGATTGAAGCATGATTTGCCCCGCGCCCTGTGGGGCTAACAGCTGACACACAGGGTCAGGGCTCTGAGAAGACCCGTCTGCTTCTGCCGAGGGGGTCCTGCTGTGGCCCATGACTGGATCTATGTGATATCCTTAGGGCCAGGTGCCCGAGTTCTGGGATCCAAATTTCCAAATACAGAGAGCTCTAGGGAAGCATTTGTCTCTGGGTCCTCAGGCCAGGGAAGGCCTCAATGCTTAGAAGGCATTTACTGGGTCAGAGATTCTTTCAGTCAGCCTGGTCCCATCTTCGTCAATCTGTCCCCTGGGCCTCCTGGGTCAGGGAATGTCTCCTGGGGATTTGACGCTTGCCTCATTTGTCTGTTCCCCACTGCGGGTCTTTGTCTCTGAGTGAATTTCAGTATCTCCTGGAGGAAAGTAAACCAGATGGTGCCAAATCCCCCATTCTTGAGGATTCTGGATTTCTCTTTATAACCAATTTGATTGACTTGATAGAGATTAGTATGAATATTCATGTTTGGGCTCAAAAAAATACTAATGAGTTTATAGGATGCTTCCTCATATTCTGCTGGGGGTGTTACATTAGCTTTCTAAAATTAAAAAAAAAAAAATCTGAATTCTGAAACTCCTCTGGGCCCAGTGGTTTCAGATACGGGACTGCTGTCCCGCACATGTTGCTGCTGACGAATGACTCAGGACTTTGACAGCCTGGGTGTCTGTGGCCTCTTCCTTCAGCCACATGGAACCTGCTGGTCCAAGACCCACCTCTGCTTGCGGAGGAGCATGCAGTGAAGCGAGCGAGGGGATGGAGAGTTCAAGCTCCTATTAGAGTCCCAGGTGTAATGGGAAGGTGGCCCTTCCCTGGGGGTAGCCAGCCCGGTCCCTGTGCCCCTTGAGCCTTGATGGGCTGGGACTTGCTGCAATGACAGGAGCTAGTAGCAGGTGTCCTCCTAACAGGTGTTGCCTCGGTGAGTCCTGGGAAAACTGGGAGGGGACAGCCAGGTGTCTGAGGATAAGGATTATAGAAGAGATTGCAAATTCCACCCCCCTCCCACACAGTGGAGGGGCTGAGAGGATACTAGAGGGCTAGTTCTCAGGGTACGGGGTGGGGGGGACTGGTTCTCAGGGAGTCTCTTTACTGCATCACTGATAGCCCTGGAAGCATCTCATGATTAGCCTGGAGGAGTTGTCTTAAGGCCACTCTCTCCCTATCTCGGCACAGCTCTGTTTGCTTTAAGCTACAAAGCTTGTCTTTAGTAGCGTATGTAAAAATCTCTAGCCCGGTGTCTGTGGGGTTGGTGCCAGCAGGCTGTAAAACCAGACCCTTCCCCTTGTGCCATGCACACTGCCCTGCTGCCCAGAGCAGTGGGCTGTGCCAGCCACGGGATGGGGATGCTGAGCGTCTCTCGGGGCTCTGGGATGCATCACGCAAATCGCTTGTATCAAGTGTTTTCTCTGCCGCAGAGGTTGGGGAAGCAATGTTCAATGTTCAGTGTTCAAGCTGCTCTCTTGAACAAGCAGGTGATGACTGCCCTATACCTCAGAAATATCAGTGAGTTATAACTCCCAAGGCTGCAAGACCAAGCTCCGTAAACCAGTTGTGTCTCAAACATCCTCACTGTGTCCTGCAGTCCTGTGATGGAGGGGGGAGGGTAGGAAAGCATTCAGCAGGGATCGCTAGACTTTGGGAATATATCTTGCCTTGAGGAGGCCGAGGGCTTTATCAGTGTTGTTTGGGTCCAGGGTAGTGTTCCTTCTGGAAGGACCATCCTCTTTTCTTAGGAGTAGACAGGGGCTCTATAAAAAAAGGGCTTAATCATTTCCCAAGAAGTGGATTTTGGAGGCCAGGAGTTTGGTTAAGACGTGACATCCACCGAACATTCTCCTGCCTGACTTCTCATTACACACACACACACACACACACACCCCTATACTCACACACCCCCTCCTCTTGTTGCCTGGTCTAGTTAGGCAAACCCCATCCCAGCACTTAGTTCCCAGAGTGGCCCTGTGCCAAGGCAAGGAGAATCTGGTTCTCCCCCTCTAGACTGCAGTGAGAGAGAAACTAGTCATTTTTTAATGCAGGTCAGAATCTTTACACTCCCCATATTCACTTACTATTTCTAGCTGAGAGAGGAGAAAGTATATTTTCTTCCTGATTACTAGCTTGTCCAGGCAGGTTATTTGTCTCCTGACTCAAATGGCTCTGGACAGGCATTTTGTTTAAAGCCGACCTGGGGTATCACACTGGAAACTCAGGAAGGCTGTGGTTAAGTAGCAGCTCATTCCCCTCACATCCTGTTAAGTTCTTGGGACTAAAATTTCATTTTTGATGAGAGAAGACGGGGGTAGTCATCAGCATCTCAGGCGCCTTCCCTTGTGATTACGTTGTCTCGTGTCTTCAGTAGCCCTTACCTTCAAAGGGAGTTTCTTTTGCTCCGATGGATTCTGCTTCTGCCTCACTGGATCCCCTGCAAGTTCTAGAAGAGTTAGAGGAGCAGGAGCTTCCTGCCCACTGTACTAGTGGTACACTAGATACAGGTTGTACGGTTTATCCGTGGCTGCACGCTGGTCCATTTATGGTCATTCTTGGAATCTGAATTTCAAGACTTTGAGAGGTCCTGGTTTCTTTCAGTTTCTCCCTCCCTCCCTTTCTCTCTCTCTCTCTCTCTCTTTTTTAATATTTCCCCCAAATACTTTTATTTTATCAGTGTTACAAGATTCATTGTTCATGCACCACACCCGGTGCTCCCTGCAATACGTGCCTTCCTCAATACCCACCGCCAGGCTCGCTCAACCCCCCACCCCTTTCCCCTCCAAAACCCTCAGTTTGTTGCTTAGAGTCCACAGTACTCTCGTGGTTCATCTCTCCCTCTGATTTCCCCCAATTCTCTTTCTTGATTTTATTTATTTTCCAGAGAGAGAGAGCACAAGCAGGGTGAGAGGCAGGCAGAGGGAGAAGCAGGCTCCCCGCTGAGCAGGGAGTCCAATGTGGGACTCGAACCTAAGGACCCTGGGATCATGACCTAAGCAAAAGGCAGGCACTTAACCGATTGAGCCACCCAGACGCCCCAGAGGTCTTGGTTTCCTCTTTATGCCGTGTGGTCACCCAGATGGCTTGGGTAGGGGTACTGCAGGCCGAGTCACTAGGTATAGGACACTAGCGAGTGGGCGTTCTTATCCAGCCGTGCACCTGCGGTTAGTTAAAGCTGGGAGAATTTCTAAAATATCTAGAAGGGAATTTGAATCACAGTACACTTAAATACTGCTTTCTGTGAGGTTGTAGGAAACTTCTTCCTGCTAACTAGGAGTTTCTGTGAATTCATTTGGAAAGAGTTTTATAGAACATGGGAACATTTTAAATTGGTCTTTAAATAGAACGTCACATAAAGACTAGTAGAACTTAGACACTGTTAATCAAATAAAAACAATTTTGACTTTTACTATTTTATTAGCATGTAATATTTGAGGTCTCTACCTCTTACTGGCTCTGATCTACCCACCCTCAATCAAATATGTGCAGAGTGATAGTCACAAGTATATTATAATCAAATCATTACGTTATACACCTTAATACAAAGTTATATGCCAATCATATCTCAATAAAATTGGGGAAAAGGGGAAAAAGTATATTACAAATATGTTAATAAAAATTAAACCAAAATAATTTTAAAAATTTAGAAAGTTCCCTTTATTCTCCAACTGTATATCTTAGCTGCTTGCCACATGATATATATTCACTATATACAAGGATATCTGAAGCAGAATTCCCAGCCCTATCCTCGAAGGCCCACACCAGGAACTCTCTTGGGATTTCAGTGCATATGTGGTTTCTGAAATTAACCACACATCCTAGAATTTGTTATTAGTTTGTTTGACTGTTTCTTGCAGTTACTATTACACCTTACGCTATGGGTGCAGGAATAGTTCAGCACCAGCTGGGCCAAGAACATGCCGGATGAGGATGAAAGGGGAGTGCCCTGCTCTTTACCCACTGCTTCAGGAACTAGGGCCTTATGCAAGGGGAAAGTCTGAAATGGTGACTATTCTAGTCTTTATCACATGCACCAGTGGCCGAGAGACCCTTTTTACCATACTGTCTTCACCAGTCACTACTGAGCATTTGTTAAAGGTATTAAAAATTAAGTGTAGGTAATGTGTAATTCAGTAACATTTTGTAATGGAAATTTAGCAAGAACTACCATCACCAGGTGTCTCAGGTCTGGGACACATTCTTTTGTGCAGCAAGATGCACTGTTGGGTTTGTTTCCATTTACCATTGCCCTGGGCACTGACCACCTGCATGTGTTTGCTATGGCTGCTGTAACAAATCATTACAAATTTGATGGGCTAAAGCCATATAAATTTATCTCTCGCTATTCCGGAGGCCAGAAATCTGAATTCAATCTTGCTGGACCAAAGTCAAAGTGTTGGCAAGACTGGTTTCTTCCAGAGACTCTAGGGTAGAATCTGTTTTTGGTTTTGGTTTTTGGTTTGTTTGTTTGTTTGTTTTGCCTTTTCCAACTTCCAGAAAACCGCCTGTATCCCTTGGCTCATGGTTGACCTTCCTCCTCTTCAAATTACTCTCTCTGTCCCTCTATTTTCGTCCTTACCATGCTTCTGTCTGATTCCTTGTTTCTCTTATAAGGAACCTATGGTTACATCTGGCCCACCTGGATAATCCAGGATAATCTTCCCGTATCCAGATCCTTAACTTGATCACATCTGCAAAGTCCCTTTTACCACATAAGGAAACCTTCACGGGCTTCAGAGATGAGGGCGTGGTCATCTCTGGAGGAGCCACTACTTATTCTGGAAATGCACAATAATGTAACAACTGTGATCAAACAGGACATCCTTTCTGTGGCACCAGGGATAGATTCTTCCTAAAGAGCTTTGATTATAAAATAGCAATTTAGATATGCCAAATATTGGATATGCTGGCTCCACTAAAATGAGAATCAGCCTGTAAAAAGAAATGGTACTTGAATTTCACAGAAGCATAATTCGAGGTTTGTTATCTTGAGGGTATTTAGAAAGTCATATAGGGGAAAGCGACAGCTTTGCCTGCTCAACTCAGTTCTCCATTCTTTGGAAACAAGGCTCTCCCACCCCACTCTCACATTCTGGTGGGGCACACCCTACACCTGAGATCTCGGGTTTAGCATGTGACCAGGACTGGCCAGTCAGGATGGCTCATCTCCCCATGCATAGAAATTCCAGAGTTTCTGTTGGAACTGTAAGGAAGGAGAAACATTTCTTTTTTAAAATTTTTTATTATGTTATGTTAGTCACCATACAGTACATCATTAGTTTTTGAGGTAGTGTTCCATCACTCAGTGTTTGCTTATGACATCCAGTGCTCCCTGCAGTCCAGGCCCTCCTTAATACCTTAGCCAGGCTCACCCATTCCCCCAGACCCCTCCCGTCTAAAACCCTCAGTTTGTTTCCCAGAGTCCATAGTCTCTCATGGTTTGTCTCCCACTCTGATGTCTCCCCTTCATTTTCCCCTCCTTCTAATGTCCTCCATGCTATTCCTTATGTTCCACAAATAAGTGAAACCATATAATACTTGACTTTCTCTTTTTGACTTATTTCACTCAGCATGATCTCTTCCAGTCCCATCCATGTTGATCCAAACATGGATGAGTAATCCATGGCTGATGGCTGAGTAATGTTCCATTGTGTATATGGACCACGTCTTCATCCATTCATCTGTTGAAGGGCTTCTCCGCTCCTTCTGCAGTTTGGCTATTGTGGTCATTGCTTCTGTGAACATTGGGGTGCATGTGGCCCTTCTTTTCACTACATCTGTATCTTTGGGGTAAATACCCAGTTGTGCAATGTCTAGGTTATAGGGTGGTTCTATTTTTAATTTTTTGAGGGACCTTCACACTGTTTTCCAAAGTGGCTGCACCAACTTGCATTCCCACCAACAGTGTAAGAGGGTTCCCCTTTCTCCCAACGTCTCCAATGTTTGCTGTTTCTTGCCTTGTCGATTTTTGCCCTTCTAACTGGTGTAAGGTGGAAAAATATTCTTTCCTTTGCGATTGCGGAAGTGTCAGAACATTGGGCTGGAGCTCCTGGCAGCCCTCTTGCCACCACCAAGAGAGAGCCAAGTAGCAAGGAAATCCAGCTAATTCCAAGGAAAGCAGAGATGCATGTTGGATGCTATAGTTTTGAGACAACCCACTGTCACATATTTTTAAGCCACTGGATCCGGGAGTTCTTGAAGCTAACATATCTGTGTCCTTTCCAGTTGCGGGAATTTATTTTTGTTTATTTTTTTTTACTCAACTCATGTTGGGAGACAGTTCTCCAGGGTTCTCTCATGTTTGTGCATATCCATTGACTCTCTTTCAGACTATATTTCCAAGAAATATCTCTAGAAGATGGAAACTATATCTTTCCCTAAAGTAAAGGGTATTTATTTACCACTCAGTATAATAAAGACAATATAAAAATTCAGTATAGTAAAGATAATATCCTTTTCTCGGACAAAGGTCAGGCAGGCTTACTGCTCATTATAAAATATGTGGATTTCCTAAGCCTGGGTTTATTTCCTATGACATATCTTAATGCCTGTGTAGGCATCACCTGGCCCTCTTTGCATTGCACTGTGGGATGAGGGCCTCAGGGAAATGGCACAAATGCTCTGGCTGCTGTTATTGCTGAGTGATAAAGTCCTTCATCTCTGACCCAAGAGTCTTGTGTCTTCTGCCAGGATCCTGAAATTGTGATAAGCTGATTTGTTGTTTGCAAGTAGAGTAAAATCTTAGACCCATCATTGACTGCCAATCCAGTCTGGTTGGGTTTCTGTTACTTGTAACCAAAAGCAGCCTGATTACTGTATTAACCTTAAAAAATGTAGATAGAACATACCACTCTGATAGGTTCTTAAGGAAAGGATACTTGGGGAGATTCTTTTATACTGAATCATTTTTTCATAGAGCCATTTTTGGTTTCTGTTCTTCCTAACAAAGAAACTGAAAATTTGTATACATACCCTGTTATGCTTATTAATGTGGGCATCTATTAGAAATTTAAATAAATATGGGGCACCTGGGTGGCTCAGTGGGTTAAGCCTCTGCCTTCAGCTCAGGTCATGATCTCAGGGTCCTGGGATCAAGCCCCGGATCAGTCTCTCTGCTCAGTGGGGAGCCTGCTTCCCCCCTCTCTGCCTACTTGTGATCTCTCTCCTCTCTGTCAAATAAATAAATTTAAAAAAATTTAAAAAGATACCATTTTACATAATATGAATATCAATATTTAAAAATAAAACTGATACCTTTAAATAATATAGATTATAAATAATTTAGTGATTTGCTATTCACCACCTACATTTAAAAATGTATATGGGCAATATCTTCTTTCACAGTGATATTCCCTTGATCTATTTGTATTTCACTTCTCCCACAGAATTTTGTCTGTGGGACAAAAAAGTTACTTCCTTTTTCAGCTATCCTACTTCTCTGTATCATTGTTGTGTTGTTTGTTTGCTTTT
The DNA here is from genome assembly GCA_028533885.1 of Nasua narica. NCBI lineage: Eukaryota > Metazoa > Chordata > Mammalia > Carnivora > Procyonidae > Nasua > Nasua narica. The sequence continues at coordinate 33,303,978 of CM052814.1, forward strand.
TGATTACCACAAGGCTAGACATGTAAACATGTCTAGATTGAGACGTTGTATTACAATTATGATTAGTGCATAACTCAACGTACAAAAATGATAATGACTAGTAATTATTAAACCTAAAACATAAAATTTAATTAGAAATGCATTTCTCTTAAGGTGGATAGTGTAAGAATTTGTGGTTATTTGAGTAAAGGAATTGTGTAATTATCCCTTTATTTTGTCCCTCTGTTTTCAAGCTTTTTATTAAAATATAACATAGCCCAGAAACATGTACATATTGTAAGAATTTTCTCTAAATGAACATACATGTGTAACTGGTGCCTAAAGTTCCCTTCTTATTCTACCTACTACTACCTGCCCTTAGGTGACTACTATTCTGGCTTCTAAATGTACATCTTTTTGTTATAGAGCTTGTTTCTTTTTAAAATACGTATATAAATAGAATCACATACTGTGTATTCTTTTGTGTTGAGCTTCCTTTGCTCAATATCATATTGAGAGATTCATCCATATTTTTGAGTGTGGTTATAGATTTTTCCTGCCTAGCACTGTAATGTATGCCATTGTGTGAACGTGTTACAACTCACTTCTCTGATGAACACAGCAGCTGTTAGCTCCTCCGATCAGATTGGTGACCTGTGGTGAAACTGCATACCGGTTTTGTTGGGTGTACACCCGAGAGTGGGGTTGCTGTATCACACACTGTCCACACATTCTGCTCTCGTAGACACCGCCAGGCAGTTTCACAGAATGTTTTACCAATTCCCTTGTGGGTTTTGCACCCTGGAACAATATCCTGAGGTAGCATAAGCTTATCTTTCCTTTGTAAGGTGGGATAAAGATATGAGAGAAGAAGGGAAAAGGAGAACCTTAACCTTAGGTTAATTTTTAGAGAATGTGTGTGTGTGTGTGTGTGTAGTTACACTATATATATAAATATAACTATTTTATACACATACACAGAATCCATCTGGAAATCGATTCTTCTCAACGTATCCATGCTGTTTATACTTTGGGACATCCTGCTAGCCCTGGTGGTGCGCATACCTCAGTGTGACGAGAGTGCCCTGGAGGGGAGGAAGGTCACCGTTCCATGTCCCGCTTCATAGTGTTTATTCCTGCCCGAGTGAAAGGAGTGTTGATCTGAACTGGACCCTGGTCGGCAGGGTTAGCGTGTATCATTTAGCCACTGCTGCGTAACAAACCACCGCAAAACGTGATAGTTGAAAGGAAGAAGTGTGTGTTTAGCTCATGAGCGGGAGTCACTTTGGGGACTGGCTGGTCTGGGACAGCCTCAGGCCTACATGTGCGGGCCAGCTGTGGGTTGGATTTAGTGGGGCTTTCACAGTTCTGTGGCCTTGACTGGGATGAACTGGGAGTCCCCTGCTTCGTGTTGGCTTCTTAGCCTCCAGCAGACCGGTCCAGGCTCGTTCACACGACAGTCCTCACAGTTCAAGAGGGAGCAGAAAGTGTGCGAGGACTTTCAGGCTTAGGCTCCCAACAGGCACACTATCTCTTCTGCATCCTTTTGGCCAAAGCATGTCGTAGAGCTAGTCCAAGTTCACGGGAGGGGCAACAGACTCCATCTCCTGGTGGGACGAGCCGCATGCTCGTGTTGCGAAGGTGTTGATACAGGAATATCAAGGAGGGTGATTGTGTTTGCTCTCTGACTCAGCTGTGTATTCAGAGGGGACAGAGAGCTGGCGCAATAGGGTGACTGTCGAGATGATCCCCTGAGGCTGGAGAGGTAACAAGAATCATACTGGTTCTATTTTGCCACATCTTCCCTTGGCCTCTACTCTTGGGGCCATTTCTCCCCCTCTTGTCCCTTGCACAAGCTTTCTCTGCTCCTCGTCCCTATATAGTAGCTCCTGTCTTTTTGTGGTTTTGGCTGGTGAAGGCCAGGAGAGGGTCTGCGGCTAAACCCTAGGCCAGCTCCACCTTGCAGTGAAGTAATCACAAACACCTTTACACGCGTGCATGCGCGCGTGCGTGTGTGGTATCCATACTGTTAGAATCTGGAACGTCGGGACTTTGAGGCTATTCCAACCTAGAGGAGCTTCCGTGTGGTCCAGCCTAGCCATGTGGCGCTCTGCACACGGTGTGGGGCCAGAGCCCAGCTAACAAGTATTTCTTTGCTTTACGTAGATGTCTGGGCTGCTTGGTATTCAGATTTTCCTCAGGGCTCCGGCTAAATGTCCCTCAAAACCTGTTAGTAGCTTCCACTGTTACTATCCTAGCTATTTATTGTTAATCAGTGTTCACCTCGCCGGCTCACGTGATCTGCTTGGCAATCCTGTGAGGTAGTTTAGCAGAAGTTTCCACAGTGTTACCAAGAGGCTCAGAGAGGCTAGGAAACCTGTTCATTGTCACACAGCATAGGGACCATGCGAGTCCCAGGCCTTTTGAGTCCAGGTCCCTCAGTCTTTGTGGGTTATACTCCACTCTGGCCTCTTTGCTGTGTGAGGCCCATGCCAAGACAGGCGAGCACTGTTTCCACCACACAGCGTCTCCGGATGCCACTGTCGGAGACACAGTCGGTGGTGCCCGGCTCCTTGTTCTGCTCCTGGTGCTCATCCTGGGGGTTGGAGGCACATGACGGGAATCGGTCTTCCAGGTTCTCGGGCTGCCCGGCCAGCACAGGGCCGTAGCTGGGGTGGCCGCTAGCTGGTCTGCACCCCCAGACAACTGGTTTTATTCCGAGTGTGCTCGGTTGTGGCAGAGCTCCCGCTTACCTCACGAGGCAGCGCTCAGGCTGCTTTCCCTCCGGTAGGTTCACCCAGGTACTGCATTAGCTTGCTCACCAGCCCCTGTCTAGTGTTAATCACCCTCGCTCGGGCCAGGAGAGCAGGGAGAGATTGTTTCGCTTGGGCGGGCTGTCTGAATTAGCGGAGAAGATGACCTCGGGACGGCGGTCGTGAGAGCCAGAGGCCCGTACTACCTTGTGCGGGGCCGAAAATGCAGCCCGACAGCAGCGCGGGCGGCTCGTGGCTCTTCTGTTTGCAATAACGATCAGAAAGGGGAATCCAGAGGGACTTTCCTCCTCTCAGGAATCCTGACCTGCGCTGTAGTCACCTCTCTTAAGTGTAATTAGGGCAGGCAAGTAGTTCAGTGAATATTCAGTGAATGAGAATGAAAACCACAGAGAAAAACTGTTCATTGTCTTGAAATAAAAACAGAAACAAAAATGAATCCCGTTTGTGAGTGCCTGTTTAGTGCCTCACAGAATGGTTAAAGGGCCAGAGGTCAGTGTCTGCAGGCATTTGAGCCTCTCCGGAGCCATTTTTCCATGAACCAACTTGCAGTCCTGCCAGCAGCCGTCCCGTTCACATCCCCTGCTGCCGTATATTCTTTGCGAGGGAAACCTCCTAAGAGAGTGAGACATGGCGAAGGGCGTGAAGTTGAGTTCCCCCCAGAAGATATGATGAAGTCCTAAACCCAGTATCTCAAAATGTGACTTTATTTGGAAATAGGGCCTTTACAGAGAGAATCACATTGAAATGAGAAAGTTGGGGTGGGCTGGTGTCCCTATGACTGGTGTCCTTATAAAACGGGGAGATCTGGGGACGCCTGGGTGGCTCAGTTGGTTAAGCAGCTGCCTTCGGCTCAGGTCATGATCCCGGGGTACTGGGATCGAGTCCCGCATCGGGCTCCTTGCTCAGCAGGGAGCCTGCTTCTCCCTCTGCCGCTGCCTGCCTCTCTGCCTGCTTGTGCTCTCTCTCTCTCTCTCTGACAAATAAATAAAAAAATAAAAAACAAAAACGGGGAGGTCTGGGCACAGAGACAGGCATCCAGAGGGAAGATGTTCTGAAGCCGTGGGGAAAGGAGGGCCGCAGGGAGCCCTGTGCGTGGGAAGCCACAGGTGGCAGGGAAGGAGCCTCCCCTGGGAGCTCTGAGGAAGCACGAGAGGAAGAATGCCGACGCCTTGCCTTTAGACTTCTGGCCTCCCGAAGGATGACAGATTTCTGTCGTTCGAGCCACTTGGTTTATGGTGCTTTGTTACGGCCGCCCTGAGAACCTCATACGGGTTGTGACGCAGGGAGGTGGCAGGCGGTGGGATGAGGCACTGAGATGGGTGGGCAGTGACTTGTTCCCCACTTAGAGAAACGGAGCGGTTCAGAGCACGAGTCTAGAACCGGAAGGTCAGAACGCCGTCTTTAAGTTAAGGCCATGCCTAATATCCGTCTCCCCACGTGTCCTCCTCTAACCCACGACGTTGGTTATGCAGGAAGCAGCAGACGGAAATAGCCCATCTGGAATTAGATGTCTCCCATGTCGGGCTGGCACACTGAAGCTGCCTGTGAGGTCAAACAGGACCGACCCCCACTTGGAAGTGGCCCAGCATCCAGCCAGCCCGAGGCTCGAAGCCTCTGTCCCCCTCGCAGGCCTGAGTCGCGTGCCGGCAGGGGCCCCTTTCTCCCCCTCTGTTCTTCCCTGGGTGTCTGGGTATTGTCGCACTCCAGCCGCTGGCCGGTCTTGCCCGGAGAAGGAGGCAGCTACTAATTTTAGCCCTGTGTAGGTCTCTAGGCAGCATGTCTCGGAAATTTTCTTTATTTTTCTGGTGGCATTTTCTTGTGACCTTAGGGGTGAGAAACTGAGAAGACTCACCTTCTATCAGTAAAGTAAAAGGGGAAATCTAATGTTTTGTTTTAAAGGTGCTCATCTTGCTCTGCTGTTTGAGATCTTTAAGGCACTAGGAGTATGTACCAAAGGGAGTTACCTAAAACCTGTGGCCTTCGGAGGGAGAAGGAAATAGACAACTGCGGGCTGCGGCAGGAGATAGAACACTGTTCTAGAGATCGTTAGAGAGGTGTATCTGGCTGCTGTGGGGAGGCCAAGCCACCCACTTTATGACACAGAAACATTGGGTGGCTTGATTTCCCTCTCCCCAGTTGTCTGTTGACATATTGAGTAGAAGGAACCATTTTCTTAGTCTTTGTTCCAAGTTGAGTCTCCTAAGTGAAAAGGTCTTTGTGCACATTTGTTGTAACGAGAGCGGATCATTTGCATCCTGACGGTTGCCAGTCACACAAAATGAAGAAGATGTCAGCATAATGGGCGCTCTTGTGTGCCGACTTTCAAATGACAGATAGCCTATCAGTGGTCACATAAGCCTGTCTTGGGGGCCATACCTTTCCTAGGTAAGTCATTGTTTTTTACTAAGCTAGAAGAAACCAGGTAACTTTTAACGGAAAAAAAAAAATTGCTTCTAGTCCTGTTTTAACATTCTATTTGTGTCCACATTTACCTAGCACATACTTTTCTCATATTTGAAGCTTGCTTCTGGATTACTTTTGTCACTTCATGATTGCCCCAACAAGATTGCCGGAGGGTTGGGTCATACCTTTTGCATTGTGTAAAAAATTTGCATTGTGTAAAAAATTGCTATCATCAATGACGATTTTACTAAAAGAAGCAAAAGTACAGAGTAAGGAAATAAGAAATTGGGAAGCTTCTCAGCCTAACTGATTCAGGGAAAAAGAGACACAGTGGTCAGGTGAGTGCAGATGAGACTAAGCTCTTTTTTTACAGAGAAAATTGCTTGAAGGAGAGGGCCTCCCTGTACTCTGCCAGTCGTTATACTGAGTGCTTGGAATACAGTAAAAAGCAAACGTGGCAAAATGTGCCACAGTGTTTTGGGACATAGCACATTGATAAGTGCTTTGGGAACAAAAAGGTGGACACCTATCTTCTGGGTGAGAAGGTGACATCAGAGGTGGGCTTTTTAAAGGATGAGTAAGTACATGACTTGAGGGATAGGTACAGCATGCACAAAACCATGAAGCCATAAAATTGCACATTGAAGAAACTGTAAGTATCTCAGGACTGTGGTAGGAAAGAAGCAGGGCGTGCTGTTGGTGAATGGGCTGATTGCACCAGAGGACTCCAAAAAGTTACGAAGACCATACTTGTCATGCTGCAGAGTGTGGACTTCATCCTTAGTAGGCTGGGGGAGAGGTGGGTCACAGAAAGATTTTTGCAAGAGAGTAACATGCTTCTCAGTTTGGAGAGCTCTGTGTCGAGGTAATGTGGAGGCAGATTTGTAGAGGAGAGGTACTTAGAGCAGAGAGGCCAGTTAGGAGGCTATGTGAGGGATGACGAGGGATGCTGGCAGTCAAAGGACAGGAGAAGTCTTCAGAATTATCTAAGTCTTCACAGTTTGTATAGTTTAATGGTTTTGGCACCTGAGATGAACAAAAATACTTGAGGTTTATCTGCTGTTTTTGTAGATCAGTTAAATTAATTTCTGAATTTTGAACAAAAGTTGGCCACTATAGACTTCTCTGTTTCCTTACCTTTGCCTCGGAGTTTGAGGAAATATGCAAGTGTGCCAAGAAAGTGCCAAGGCAAAGAGGTGGTTTTTGTGGAGATAAGCAGCTTGCTCAATGGACTGTTTGTGTTAATACTTTTTCCAAGGCCAGTTCATCCTGGAAGGATCATGGGTCATGTGTTGTAGTTTCTGTTCTTTGTGGGTATTTTCAGATTTGTTTTTTGTTTCTTAGACATAGTACAGTTGTTTTATAATCTGTGCTTGATACTTTCAATATATCAAATCATATAATTACACATGTAATTAAATTTAAATTTATTAAATTTTATTAAATTAATTATTTAATGTAATTAAATCCTATAATTACGTAGCACCTCTTATATGCTTGGTTATCTATGACTGTGTGCTGCTCATTGTCTTCAGTAATTATATGTGGGGTCGAGGCCTACCATGAAGGTACCTTCCTTCAGACAAAGGTATCTTTGTGCTTGTATCTGATAGATACCAGATAGGACTGGTTCACGGTTATATTCTCGTAGGGAGTGATTGACTTCCTTCTCCCCCTTCTTTGGAAGAAGGAGGCTATGTTGATATCTGGTTCACCATTAATCTGTAGTTGATTTGGTTCCTTTTTAGGTCCCAACCTAATGCGCTTTTGTGATTTGCCTATTAGACTCACTACTTTAAGCAGGCCCTGGAACTTTTTTTTTTTTTCTGTTATCTTACCCCAAATATTGTAGCCCAGTCTGGAAAGACAAATGTTCTCATGACAAAAACATTTTTAACCTTGTCTCCCCTCGTTCTCATTTTCTCTTAGATTTTGACCAGGAAATTCCTTACTGTTGTACAGAACATTGTCAGCCTTTTGGAAAAAATTAAAATATTTGGAAATTTCAGGTTTTTTTTCTTCTGGTGAGAATTTTTTTTTTTTTCCAATTCCAGGCAGAATTGGTCCAAATAACTTAACTGCCATTGCCAGGAAGAGAAGTCTTCCTTAGATTCTGTAGAAATACTGATTTTCCTTTGAGTCAAATATAGCATTTGAAACATCCAAGAAATGACAATATCCTTCAAATATAATAAGAAGGCATCATATAAACTCTTGATAAATGAATTCATATTGGATCATTAGGAGAAGGTAGATGTGTTTGAGGAATCCCCTAATTTCTGAAAGCTGTGTTTCAGTGGTGGTGTAGAAAGGTGGTAAAGGATTCTGAAGTCAAACACAATTGAGTCATTTATTATCTTTGGGACCTTGGACAAGATACTTACCCTAACACACCACTTCTCACCTGTAATTTGAGAAAAATATATACCTCATAGCTGACTGTGGAGATTAAATAAGGTAATGAATATAAAACCTTGCACAGTCCTTCCTAATGGTAGCTTATTATTGGTAATATTGTTAACAGTATCCCACCCATGTAGCACTTTTTCTTCTGTCAAAAATAGTTTGGTGGATATTCAACATGCAAAAGAATGAAGTCGGATCCCTACCTCACATCTTTTACCAAAATTAACTCAAAATGAATCAAGACCTTAGTGTAAAAACTAAAGCTACAAAATTCCTTTGGGGGCAAGTCTTTGTGACCTTGGTTATACAGTAGTTTCTTATATATGGCATCAAAAACACAAGTAACAAAAGGAAAAATAATAGATCAAGTATACATCATTGAAATTAACTTTTTCTGTGTGATTCAAAGGGCATCATCAGGAAAGTAAAAATGCAACTGGAATGTGAAAAAATTTTGCAAACCATTTATCTGATCATCTGTATCTGGGATACATGAATTATTACAACTCAATAATAAAATGTCACATAATATAAAATAGGCAAAGGATCGAAATAGACATTTATCCAAAGAAGATATACAAATGACCAGTAGGCACATGAGGAGATATTCAACATCGTTAGCCATCAGGAAAATGCAAATCAAAACCATAATGATATATCACTTCACAACCTGTAATAAGATTGCTGGGATAAGAATTGAACAAACCCAAAATGAAAAATAAGTGTTGTTCAGAGAAATTTTAACACTCATGCACTGCCAGTGGAACTGTAACATAGAAAACAGACATTTTGGAATATAGTCTGGAACTTCTTCAGAAAGTTTTAAACAGAGTTACCCTGTGGCCCAGGGTATATACCTTAGGTATATACCCAAGAAAAATGAAAATATGTATCCACACAAAAACTTGTACATGAATGTTCATAGCAGGATTATTCATAATAATGAAAAAGGTGGGAACAGCCCATATATCCATCAATTGATGAATAGGTGAATAAGAGGTGGTATAATCATACGGTAGAGTATTATTCAGCAACAAAAAGGAATGAAGTACTGATATGTGCTACAATGTAAATGAGTGTTGAAAACATCATTGTAAGTGAAAGAAGCCAATCACAAAGGACAAAATATTGTATGATTCCTTTTCTGTGAACTATCCAGAACAGGGAAATCTATGGAGATAAGAAGTATATCAGTGGTTGCTTAAGGCTGGAAGGGATGGGGGTTTAGAGGCTCATGGCTGATGTTCACGGGCTTCCTTTCTTGGGGAGGGGCTGGTATAATAATCTGAAATTGACTATGGTGATGGTTGCACAACTCTGAGTGTAAAAGCCATTAAATCATACAGTTTATATGGGTTAATTGTATAGTCTATCTCGATAAATTTGTTTAAAATTAGTTTGAGGCTAAAGGCTAATTGGTCTGGTATACTTATTTTATCTGTTCCTCAATCCACCTGTCTATTCATCTGTCCATCTATTCATTTATCCGCCTGACCTTCCTGGTTTCAGTTTACTCTTCCTTCCATCCTCCCATAACATTCCATTTCATTTTCTCTTTCCTTTTTTTTTTTAAGATTTTATTTATTTATTTGTTAGAGAGCAAGAGTGCACATGTGCTCACAAGTAGGAAGAGTGGCAGGCAGAGGGAGAAGCAGACTCCCTACTGAGCAAGGAACCTGATGCAGGACTCAGTCCCAGAACCCTGGGATCAAGACCTGAGCAGAAGGCAGATGCTTAACCAACTGAGCCATCTGGGAGTCCCTCCTTTTCTCTTTCCTACTTCATTCTGTAAATCCAAAAACGTTCAGTGGTCATCTGTCAAAGTCCAGGAACCATGCTACTCCCTGCCTTTCATCATGCTAGTTTGGCGTTTCTAGTGCCCTTAGGAGTTGCGACTGCCTAGCATAAGGTGGCTTCTCTAAGCTCTCCAGAGGAAATGCTCTTTATCAATCCGTCCAGTAAACGGATTGATGCACACAGGTAGGGAGTTTGTTAGGTAACCAGGGGTGTGCTGAAGTAGCAGGAACACTTGGGCCACATCTGGCCTCTGATGAGTCCTCAGAATGGCATGTAGGAAATTTTCTGGTTCTGTTTATTTGCTGTGACAACTCCATGTTAGATATGTATGACATTCTCTCTTGCCTCCTGTCTGTGGTTCAGTGCAGGTTGGATGCCTGGTAACTGCGTTTCTCATTATTAACACAATGTTGGATGATTTCAGGGTAGACCTGGTCTAGCACAGCTCAGTTAATGAGATTGCTCCCCTTCATGTCATCATTAATCAGTGTGATGTCAGCTCTTCTCCGGCCCAGTACAGTTTCCACAGTTGATGCTCATGAGAATCACTTGAGAAGCTTATTTAAAATGCAAAATCCTGAATCCCTACCTCTAAGAGATTCTGATTCAGTAGGTCTAGGGTGGCACCCAGGAATCTGTATTTCAATAAACACCCTTAGTGAATCTGATGGAAATGCTCCTTTTAACACCCAGCGATGCTTTCCCATAATTGATCTGTCAGTGCCAGCATTACTCAACAACATGGGAAACTTCTGGTTTCCCTTCTAGTGCCCTCCTAATGCCAGTCTCTTCAAGACTGGAGCTGTTGCACCATGGCTAGGAAGGAACAAACCTTACTCTGTAGGTGAGCCTCTCCGACTGAGTTTAGTGGGTAGAGTCTATAATGCGCTTTGAGCTTCCTTTTTTTTTTTTTTAAGATTTTATTTATTTACTTGACAGAGATCACAAGTAGGCAGAGAGGCAGGCAGGGAGAGAGAGGAGAGAGAGGGAAGCAGGCTCCCTGCTCAGCAGAGAGCCCGATGCAGGGCTCGATCCCAGGACCCTGAAATCAGGACCGGAGCCAAAGGCAGAGGCTTAATCCACTGAGCCACCCAGGTGCCCCTGTGCTTTGAGTTTCTTAAAGGAGACAAGGACCCAACCACTCTAGGTAACTGTCCTATGTCCAGTGATGGAGGTAATCCAAACTGTAACATACCCAAGTAAATAGCTTCTGGGTGTAGATGTGTATTGTTAGAGATCAAATTTTTGCACTGTCTTCAACTTACTTGATTTGATAGGGAAAGCAGAACTTGAATTTTAGGAGATAAGATGGAGGCGTCATAAGAAGACAATGGCCAGGGCCAGTAGAGAGTGAATAGGGGCAATGCTAGTTGTAGTGAAAACTCTTGTCTGAACATGGGTTTCTGCATGCTGACTCCAGTAAGGTGGAGAGGAAATTTTAAAATGCCTGTAGAGCTACACATACTTCAAAATGCTGTGTGGATGCATGTTTTCCTTATAAAAACAATAAATCCATCAGAGCATTACTCACCACTGCACCATCTAAATGCCTTTGTGGAAGCCCTCATTACACGTGGGGCTGTATTTAAAACAAAACAAAACAAAACAAAACAAAATGCTTTAGGTGATGCCAGCCATCTTTGTTATGAGGGATCTTGATGTCCAAGACATCATTGACATACCCCAACATGCAAGGGAGGAGACTGAAACTAATTATCAGTTGAACAGGAGAGAGGAAATACTTAAGAAATGATGATGAACCCACTTAGCCAGGAAAGGGCAGAGCTGAAACTCTGAAGGCGTGCCGTTTAGTTCCTTTTGCAGGACTAGGAAGAAGTGGGAGTTTCAGCTAAGAACCTGTCTGGAGTTGGTAACTTAGGAATCCTACTTTGTTATTCTTTAGGGTATAGATAATGGACGACTGAGCATTGCATGAAAAGGGCTATATGTTTGTATATGTATATGTTTGTGTATGTATGGAGGATTAGTGTACTCGTTTGGGGAGGAAATTAATGTCTATCCAGCCATGTAGGAAAACCTTGTCCTTTATCTTAAGGCCAGGAAGCCTTTCTAAAAGGGGCAGATCTTGTTTTTCAATTTTTAATGTAGCATTCCTTTTTTTTGAAGCTTTATTTAAACATTTCATGATGGTGCAAATCTTACGTGTGTGGCATGATGAGTTTTCATAAAGTAGACACACCTGTTTAGCTAGTACCCAGCACTATGGAAGTTTCTCTTTGTGGTCCTTTCTAGTTACAACCCCGTTTAGGGTAACCGGCATCCGGATACCTGATATCAAAGATGAATTTTTCCTGTGAACTTTATTTAAATAGAATCATGAGGCACTATTAGTTCAGTATGGCTTATGTTGCAAGTGCGAATTTCCATCCTGATTGATGCATTGGGAGCAATTTGAGCATAATGCAGTTTAGTATTTGCTTATATGCAGTTTTGTCTTTAAGAAAGTGAATGCAGGAAACTGCACGCAGCTGAGCCGAGCCAGTGGAAGTACAGAACACGTACACTTGCACACACCTCACACGTCTACCAGCGCCCAGCTCGTGGAGCACGTTGTGAACCACACCCACCCACATGGGTTCATTTTAGGTAACCCTTCTCCCATCCCTTCGTGGCAACTCACGAGCTGCGGCTCTCTGAGGCCACGTCCCTGCACAAACTTCAGATCTTTGTAAACATAAATACTGTTTTACCTGATCTTACTTCATTTGTTTCCTAACAATTTTCCATGTGTAAATCCAGGGTACCACTTATTAGATTTCTTTTTTTTTTTTTAATTTTATGTGTCACTAACAAAGTTTTGAATTTTATGCCCTTAACTGTTTTTTTTTCCCTTAAGCCCTATGTTCTTTAATTCCAGCATAGTTAACATACAGTGTTGTATAAGTTATAGGTGTACAGTATAGTGATTCAACGATTCTATACATTACTCAGTGCTCCTCATGGTAAGTGTATTCTTAACCCCTTTCACCATTTCACGGATCCCCCCGTCCACCTCCCCTCTAGTAGCCATCTGTTTGTTTTCTGTAGTTGAGTCTATTTTTGGTTTGTCTCTTTTTTCTTTGTTTTGTTTTTTAAATTCCACATATGAGTGAAATCATATATTTGTCTTTCTCTGAGTGACATTTCACTTAGTGTTATCTCTAGGTCCATCTATGTTGTTGCAAATGGCAAGATCTCATTCTTTTTATGGCTGAGTAATACTCCATGATCTGTGTGTGTTTGTGTGTGTGTGTGTGTGTGTGTGTGTGTACACACATTCTTTATCCACTCATCCATCAGTAGACACTTGGGCTGCTTCCATAATTACATATGTATACGTTTGCATGTGTGTGTGTGTATATACCCCTGTGCACTGTTGGTGGAAATATAAACTGGTTAAGCTACTATGGAAAACAGTATGGAGGTTCCTGAAAAAATTAAAAATAGAATTATCGTATGATCCAGTAATCCCACTATGGGGTATTTACCAAAAGAATGCAAAAACACTAATTTGAAAAGATATATGCACCCCTATGTTTATTTCAGCATTATTTACAATAGCTTAATTAGGGAAGCAGCCCAAGTGTCCACTGATAGATGAATGGATAAAGAAGTGGTATTTATTAACACACTGGGTATGTCATTTGCAAATATATTCTAATATATGTATGCATACATATATATAATATGTGGATATATATAATATATTGGATATTTCATTTGCAAACATCTAAGTGCTATGGTTTTAATTGCATGATTTTATGTAGCATGGTGATCTTTAGGAACATATGCATCACATTTTGGCAGAACTGACATTTCTTTTTGGTGTCTTGCTTCTTCCACCATAATGTTTGAGAGATTCATCAATATTATTACATACCCCAATAGTTTATTCATTTTCATTGCTGTATTATATTTCATTGTGTGATATACCACAAGTCATATATCCAGCTATTAGTGGACTTTTTAGATAGCTTTTAGACTGATATTTTTACAAATATTGCTGTTCTGAAAAATCTTGTGCATGTCTTTGAGTGCACACATGCCCACACTTATTGGGTACAAATGCAGGAATGGTATTGCTAGGTGTTAGGATATGTGTATGATCAGTTTCAGTTTTCTAATATGGTTTCACCAATTTATTCTTTAACCAGTATACATGAAGATTCCAGTGGCTGTGTATCCTCTCTAAAACTTGGAATTGTCCATCTTCTTAACTTCAGTTCTTCTAGTGTGTGTCTGTGTGTGTGTGTGCACGCGCGTGCAAGTATGTGTGTGTATAGATGTGCCTGTGTGTATGTGTTTAGGTGTGTGCATGTGTGTGGGTGTATGTGTGTAGGTGTGTATTGTATTTCATCATTTCAATTTGCATGTCCTTGATGACTAAAGTTTAAGTATCTTTGCATATATTTATTGACAAATTCTTTTTCTCTTTTGGGAAATACTTTTAGAAGTCTTTTGGCCATTAAAAAATTGATTCAGTTGATGTATTCTTCTTGTATTCTTTTTATATTCCAGGTAGGTCTTTTGTTGGTTGTAGGTATGGCAGATATGTTCTCTCCTACTTTATGGCTTCCATATTTTACTCTTTTAATGATGTTTTCTGATATGTAGTCCTTTTACATTTTCATTAGGTCCTGTTTATCTTTTTCTTTATTGTTAGTGGTTTCTGTGTTCTCATTAAGAAATGTTTGTTTACCTCAAGATCATGAAGATATCACTCTATATTATCTTCCGGGAGCTTTACTTTTTTTTTTTTTTTTTTTTTTTTACCTTTCCTATTTAGATCTACTCCATTTCAAATTAATTTTGTGTATGATATGAGATAAGGATCAAGATCTGTTTTTCATCTGTGTGAACCTCTTAATTGACCTAGCAACATTCACTGAAAAGACCATCAATTTCCCACCAACATGCAGCACCATCTTTATCATAAATCAGATGTCCAGTGGTTTATTTGCCTCCTGGGCCAATATTGTACTATATTAATTGAAGAAGTTTTATAATTCTTGTTGCTGGTAATATAATTCCTCCACTATCATTCCCTCAGATTGTCTTAGATACTCTTAGATCTTTGATTTTCCATAAAAAATTTTAGAAACATCTTGCCAATTTCTGCAAAAACAAAACAGAGCAAAACCCAAAACACCTTGTTTGATTTTTTATTGGAATTGCATTGAATATGTATATAAATTGGGTGAGAACTGACATCTCTACAATTTGGGTATATCCCTTGATTTATCTAGAAAATAAAAAATATAAATCTTATAGTTAGTGCTAGTCTTTGATAAATCTCAAATGAAATCATTATGTGTATAGATGGGAAATAAGTAATATTTCCAAACATTCTGGAATTCCTGCTCATATGGAGGGGGACTCACTACCTCATCTTTTGTAAGGCATCACTGTAGCGATGCTAGTTGAAGTCAGAGATGCAGAGATGGGGCTGATCATGATTTAGATCTGGGAAGTGAATCATGTAAGAGTTCTGTGTAAGCCACCTGCCTGCAGAGTGCAGATTTCCTGTTGTCCCTTGGTAGCTCTGTTAATTTTTTGCACCAGACAGCTTTTTGGGAAGAGAAGAGGGAACATCTTATTCAATTTACTGGACAGAATTTAAATACAATAGAGCTAATTGCAGAAGCATCTGGAGACATTAGACAGATGAGCCAGTGGTATTTAGAGCTACTGGAAAATGACATATTCATATGCCAAGAATGAGTTTTAATACTTCTGGAAATGCTCATACTATGGAGACATTAATATTTTGGTTTTGAGATTTGGAGCTGAATATATGGACATTTTTGAAGAATTATTTGGGAATTCAGAGGCCTCTGGTTTGCCTTCTCTCTGATGCAAGACAATTTAGTATGTTTTGCAGAAGTCATAGAATTGTGGAAAGTTAGATCCAAAAAGATCCAGAGGAGAGATCCTGGCCTAAGTCTCCCATTTTGGAGAAGACACTGAGGCTCAGAGAGGTAAAATTGTTTGCATCAGACCAGAACCAGAGGCCTGGTCTCTGGACTCTCGGTCCCATGCTCATTTCAGGAGATCAGCATTTCCCACAGTATTGCCAAAGTTTAATCCTCAAAATAATATTCTTGAGAGAGTGAAGTGTTTCATCTGAAAAGGATCCTTGGCAAAATCAGTTCAAAACTTTTGCATAGCATGTCTTCTTTTGCAATTTTACCATAAAGTAAGGACATTTATTTAACTTTAATTCAGCTTTTCCTAAACATTTAAACCTGGAACATTTTTTGCTTAGAACAAGTTGTTCTAAAGTAGTAGGCAATCTGAATCCAGTCGCCTTTCCCACTTGTAAGGCCTCTCTCTCCTTGTCACTTTCACTTGTCACCCATTGCCATGCCCTCTGAGTGATCATCTGGGCGTAAAAGACCTCTAACATCTACTAATTGCATGTGCCTGGGCTCTTGCTTATGTTGTCCTATTTAGTCCTCACAGAATTCTTTAGAAGGTTAGGTGTTATAATCCCTATTTTGCAGATAAGGAAACAAAGAATCCAAGAGGTTAAATGACTTGTTCAGGGTCACCTGGCTTAGCAAACAGGATATGATTTCCCTCACAGCTGGCTGCCTCCTTACGAGGTTCTATCCTCATAATTATGGAGATAGTATCAGGTGTCACTGTTCGTCTCTCTTTTTTTTAACTTTTAAAAAGATTTTTAATATTTTTAAATGAAGAATAATTCAATTTATGTAAACTAAAAAAAACAACTACTTACCATTTCTCTCACCACCACCATCCCCCCCAGCAACCACCAATCTGTTCTTTATATATAAGCTTTTTTTTTAGATTCCATATGTGAGAGAGATCATACAGTATTTGCCTTGCTCTGACTTATTTCACTTAGCATAATGCCCTTGACGTATACCCATGTTTTTGCAAATGGCAAGAGTTCCTTCTTCTTCACGGGCGAATAATGTTCCATTACACACACATGCACATATACCCCATAGATTTTTTTCTATTCAAACATCCATCAGTGGACACATAAGTTGTCTCCATGTCTTGGCTATTGTAAATAATGCTGCATCGAACATGGGCATGAGTACATCTTTTCCAGTTGTTTTTTCAGGTAAATACCCAGAAGTGGAATTGCTGGATCATATGGTAGTTATTTATTTAATTTTTTGAGGAACTTCCATACTATTTTCCATGGTGACTGCACCATTTTATATTCCCACTAATAGTGTACAAGAGTTCCTTTTCCTCTACACCCTCTCATTGTGGCTCTTTAAAAAAGATTGATTGATTTGCAAAAGAGAGAGAGTGAGCGAGCACAGGGGAGAAGCAGAGGCAGAGAAAGAGAAAGAGAATCCCAAACAGACTCCCTGCTGAGTGGGCAGAGGGAGAGAAAGAGGAAGAGAGTCCCAAGCAGATTCCCTGCTGAGTGGGGAGCCTGATGCTGGGCCTGATCTCAGGACCCTGTGATCATGACCTGAGCCAAAACCAAGAGTCAGACACTTAACTGACTGAGCCACCCAAATGCCCCTTTCGTTGTGGCTTTGATTTGCATTTCCCTGATGATTAATGATATAGAGCATCTTTTCATGTGCCTGTTGGCCATCTGCACGTTTTCTTTGGAGAAACATCTACTCAGATCTTCTACCCATTTTTAAATTTGATTGCTTGGGGTTTTTTTGCTATGAGTTATATGAGTTCTTTATATATTTTGGGTATTATCCCCTTATCAGATTTGCAAATATTTTCTCCCATTCAGTAGGATGCCTTTTCATTTTATTGATGATTTCCTTTGCTGTGCAGAAGCTTTTTAGTTGGATGTAGTGTCCTTTGCTTATTTTTGCTGTTGGTGTCAAATTTAAAAAATCATCATGAAGACCTACATCTTTACTGCCTATGTTCTCTACTATAGGTTGTATGATTTCAGGTTTTATGTCCAAGTCTTTAACCCATTTCAAGCTGATGTTTATGTATGGTGGAAGATAGTGGTCCAGTTTCACTCTTTTGCATGTCGCTGCTCAATTTTCCCAGCACCGTTTATTAAAGAGACTGCCCTTCCCCATTGTATGTTCTTGACTCTTTTGTCATAAATTAATTGACCTTATATGTTTGGGTTTCTTTCTCTTTTTTTTTTTTTTTTTTACATGAGTTGCATTTTTTTATTAGTGTTGATTTTTTGAGAGGTAATTCACATAACATAAAACTCACCCTTAAAAGTATACATGCAATTCAGCAGCTTTTAAGTAAATTCACAATGCGCAGCCATCATCACTATCTGTTTCCAAAACACTCTCATCACCCCCAGAAGAAACCTGGTTGCCATTAGCAGTCATTCCCCATTCTCCCCTCCTCCCACCCAGCAACCAGTAATCTTTATGTGTCTACAGATTTGTCTCTTCTGGACATTTCATATAAATGGAATCATACAATATGGGGCCTTTTGTGACTGGCACTCTTCCCATAGCATGTTTTCTTTCTTTCTTTCCTTCTTTCTTTTTCTTTTATTTTCTTTCTTTCTTTCTTTTTTTCTTTCTTTCTTTCTTTCTTTCTTTTTTTCTTTCTTTCTTTCTTTCTTTCTTTTTCTTCCTTCCTTCCTTCCTCTCTCTCTTTTTCTTTCTTTCTTTCTTTTTTTCCTTTCTTTCTTTCTTTCTTTCTTTCTTTCTTTCTTTCTTTCTTTCTTTCTTCTTTCTCTTCTCTCTTTTCTTTTCTTTTCTTTCCTTTCCTTTCCTTTCCTTTCCTTTCCTTTCCTTTCCTTTCCTTTTCTTTTCTTTTTTCTTTTCTTTTCTTTTCTCTTTCTAGATAGGGAGGACAAAGGGAGAGGGAGAGAGAATCTTAAGCAGACTCCATGCCCAGCGCAGAGCCCAATGTGGGGCTCAATCTCACAACCCTGAGACCGTGTCCTGAGCCAAAATCATCAGTCAGACATTTAACCCATTGAACCACCCCTCTCATATCATGTTTTCATGGTTCTTCCAAGTTGTGTATCAGTACTTCATTCCTTTTTAAAGCCAAATAATATTCCATTGTATAGATATATTTTGTTTATCCATATATCAGTTGATGGACATTTGGGTTATTTCCACTTCTGGTGAATGAATAATGCTGCTCTGAACATTCACGTAGAAATTTTTGTGGGAGCATATGTCTAGGGAGGGTTATGGAGTCATATGATAACTCTGTGTTTAACTTCTTGAGGAAATACCAGACTTTTAAAGAGTGGCTACACCATTTTCCATTCCCATCAGCAAATTTTATAAAGGTTCCAGTTTCTTCACATCCTAACCAACACTTGCTATTGTCTTTTTTATTATAGCTACACCAGTGGGTGTAAGGTAGTATCTCATAGTGGTTTTTATTTACATTTCTCTAAAGATTAATGACATAGAACATCTTTTCATGTGTTTGTAAACTCTTCTTCTTTGGGGGAAATGTCTATTCAAATCCTTTGCTCACCCTTTAATTGGATTATTTGTCTTTTTTATCATTGAGTTGTAAAGGTTCTTTTTCCCCCCTGCATTTTTTATTGTGTTATATTAGTTACCATGCAGTACATCATTAGTTTTCGATGTGTTCCATGATTCATTGTTTGCATATAACACCCAGTGCCCCATGCAATCTGTGCCCTCCTTAATACCCATGGATATTAAAGTTCTTTATAAATTCTGGATACTAGACTCCTATCAAATATATGGTTCACAAATCTTTTTCTTGCATTCTGTAAGTTGTTTTTCTTCTTGGACAAAGGACACTTCTTGATAGTGTCCTTTGAAGAACAAAAGTTTTTCATCATAATGAAATCCAGTATGTCTCTTCTTTTTTGTTGCCTGTACTTTAGGCATCCTATCTAAGGAACCATTGGTTAATTGAAGGTTATGAAGATTTATGCCTATGTTTTCTTCTAAGAGGTTTCCAGGGTTAGCTCTTACACTTAGGTATTTGATCCATTTGAGTGAGTTTTTGTATATGGTGTGAGGTAAGATTCATTTTTTTTTTTTAAGATTTTATTTATTTGACAGGAGAGAAATCACAAGTAGGCAGAGAGGCAGAGAGAGAGAGGGGGAAGCAGGCTTCCTGCTGAGCAGAGAGCCCAATGCGGGGCTCGGTCCCAGGACCCTGAGATCATGACCTGAGCTGAAGGCAGAGGCTTTAATCCACTGAGCCACCCAGGCACCCCTAGATTCATTCTTTTGCATGTCGAGATCCAGTTTTCCCAAACCATTGGTTGAAGAGACTATTCTTTTCTCCAAGGCCTTGGCACCCTTGTAGAAATCAATTGGCCATATATGTATGGGTTTATTTCTGCATTTCAAACTCTATTTCATTGATCTATTTGCCTGTCCTTAAGTGAATTGCAGTTTTAAAAGATCACTGTGGCTGCTCTGAGACTGTAATGGAAGGCAAGGGGTGGAACCAGGCACACCAGTCTAGAGACTACTAGAGCTGGAATCGTCCAGATATCCTGCTGACTTAGTTTAGTTATGCTAATACACATAAAAAGTAGATAGATCTTGGGGCACCTGGCTGGCTCAGTTAGTGGAACGTGCGATTCTTGATCTCAGTGTCCTCAATTCGAGCCCCATGTTGGGCGTGGAGCCTACTGGCCTGTGCCTCCTCCAGGCTCTGGTCAGTGATGGCCATGATCTGCTGTAGGACCTCAGCTGGGTCGGGCCTGGTGAGGCCTGGGCGAGGCAGGGAGTCCATGGGTGATGGGCCAGGGAGGTGCTAAGGTGGAGCCACTGGGCCTGGAATGTTCACTGTGGGTTTATTTCTGAGCTCTCTTTTTAAAAAATGTATAAATCAACTTTATTTAGGTATAACTTAAATATAACAAAGTATAACCCTTTTAAGTACCGCATAGTCATCAATGAATTTTGACAAGTACATACACCTATCTAGTCACTGCCACCATCAAGATACAGGACAATTAACCTGGTTGGGTTTAAACTTCCAAGTTCTGTGTTTCTGTTCTCAGTTCATTCTTGCTGTTCTCCGAGATTCTCTTTATACTCTCCGGCCCAGAGGGGCCCCTTTCTTGGTTGCCCTGGTCAGGAAGACAAGGTTTCTGTCAGTTTTCACTCCCCCTATCTTTCCGCTCCACTCTGCAATCCCACGGTTGGGCTGTCGGGGCACAGCAAAGAGATGAAAGAAAAAAAATAGTGGGCATCTTACCCTTGTCCTTCACCAAATTTTGACTCCTCTGAAATCTGCTGCTCTCGTTTACTTTCTTGAGTCCTCAGGTAGTTGCTATCTGTATTTTCGCAGCATGTAGTTGGAAGTCACAGGAGACAGAGGCTCTATTAGATTTGTGCAGTCCTAGCAGAAGCAGAACACTCACTTTCCCTTTAAATAGGCTTGGTTTTTGTTACAAAGAGATGTATAAGCAGCTGGACTTTAAGGCCAATTGTGAAGACTCCTGAGAGTAAAAGAACTCTCTGTATTAGACCAAATCAGAAAATATTACCCACAAGCTCCCTGGCATGAGCCTCTTATTCTGTGGCAGGATAAGTTCATTTTTTTCCAATTTCTAAAGGAACAACTAGATGTTCCTGCCACTGCATGCCCCGTTCTAATCCTTTTAGGCCTAATCAGGAGGCTATGAACAATCCCAGGATTGAAAGTCAAGACAAAAGCCCATAAGACAAGGCATTGAATCCTGTTTCTTGCTTTTATGAGAATAATAATGTCTCTTTGAAAGTAAAAATGTGTTTGTTTTGAAAAAATTTATTACAGTGAGGACAACTTGAAAGTTATAAAAAGTAAAGAAAATTTACCTATAATCCTATAATTCAGAGATAATCATTGTAAACATGTCTTAGCTTGCAGATCTTCAGAAAAATCCTCTTTACGTAATGTTTGCAAATTTGTTGTAACACTAACCGTGTAGTATAAAAATTATCATGAGACAAAACTGTAGATATTTTACATAAACTGTCTTCTTATTGTATATTTAAAATAATTTTGAGGAATTAAAGGCTAACTGGCAATATATAAAGATCTCTGATTTGTTCATCATCCTAAAATAAAAAACTTTAGAATCCCCAGTTAGTCCAATTTGGAGTAAAATTACACACTCAAATCTTGAGTGAAGAAAAAGAATGAAAGTAATGGATGATCTCTTCTGTACTATATTAGTTCCCTAGAGCTGCTGGAACAGGATACCACCAAGAGTGGCTTAAAGAGCAGGATTCCTTCTCTCATAGTTCAGGAGGAGAAAAGTCCATAGTCAAGGTATCAGCAGGGCTTTGCCCCTTTGAGACTCTGGGGAGAGCCCTTCCTTCCTCTTCCAGCCTCTCATGGTGGCCTTGACTTACAGCCATAGCACTGTATCCTCGGCTTCTGTTCCCCCTGGCATGCTCCCTGCCTCTGTCTCTCTCTCTCGTTTTACAAGGACATAGGTCATAATGGATGTAGGACTCACTCTAGTTGACAGTGACCTTATCTTAACTTGATTACATTTGCAAAGACTATTTCCAAATAAGGTCAAAGTCTGAAGTGGTGTAGTGATGGTGGCTGAGACTTAAACATATTTTTTTGGGAGACACAATTCAGTCCATAACACTTACCATTTCCTGTCCTTTTCTTCACCCCACTGGGGCCATCCTTTCTGTAGCCACCTGTCCCCTGTGACCAGACAGGCATGTTCTGTGACACATCCTGGGAAGTAGTGCCCTGACCACTACCCTCCCTGGTCCCACTACCCCCACCACCAGCCTTAAAACCCCTTCTACTCTTCTTGTCCCAACTTTATCCCAGTATCTCTGGGAGATAGTTTTCAAGAGTCTTATTAGAGCTGATGGCTTCTCTGGTTTTCATACGAACACAAACTAAAGGTAAAGGTGGAACTATGTGGAGGAAACATTGTTTTTCGTTAAATTTCCAGAGTGAGATTAAGAAGCCATGGTTACACATCTGTTATATATGGGCACTGAGCCAGTTTCCTTTGATATGTGTGACAGCATTTACTTTAAATGTTATAGAACTTTTACTGATGAGAAGAGAGTCACACAGTAGGTCAATTTCAGAGTAGGGTTTTAAATCCCTAAATGGCAGCTCAAAGGTAGGAAAATTGTAATAAAGACCCTCCATTTTTGATATTTGACTGCTGACAGCATTGCAGCCCCAACCCTCCTTCATCCCCTTGTGTCCCATCTCTGGGTAAGCCAACAAGAAAATGGACTTGCTTCTTCCTTGGGTGCAGGTGGAAAGTTCAAATTATCCAAGCTCAACCACTGCTCACCCTGGCCTACCCTCAACCACATTGCAAACCAAAGCCACTTGCCCCTTCCTTTGCTCAAGCCATTTTGGAATGGCTTGATTGCCTGATTTCCCCAGAAATCCTCATTATGTGAGTAATAAAACTTCTCATACCCTCTTGGCACATGTGCGGCATCATCAGTCTCAACAGCTAAACTACTTTTGCATGGGGGGCGGTCTTCAAGTAAATTGAGTGCTGTTGTATTGATCCTCAGAGGACTACTATGAACATATAGTCAGCAAATGTTTGGCTGAAAGAGACTTGAAGCTGTGCATCCATTATTCAGCCCTTCCTCCCATGGCAGTGCTCTTGGTAGGGCTGGTGGTGGGGAAAAGGTCTCCCCTACTCCTGGCAGCGTTTGGTTTTTTCTTTTGCTGTTACACTGCTCTGGGCTCATTACTCATCAGTAGAGGTTTGCAGTCTTGTCCTCAATATCCAGTCTGCTTATTCGGTGCTATTTGGTTATTATTCCCAAACCCTAAATCCATATACACTTAGTGTTAAAACCCCACAAGCTGATTGATTATGCACAATACCATATGCGTTCTCCAGCAGTTTTTTCCCCCCGAATGAGGATTTATTTGTGCTATAGAGAATGAATAGTGGCTGTGTGTATTGCATATGTGTTAATACAAAATGCAGGATTAATTATGAAATTGCGCAAAGGTCTGAATGTGCATTATGCAAAATGCAAAAAAACTGGTTGTATTATGAGTGTTTGAATTAACACGCCTGCATGCAGAAATGTTCAGGGAATTTGTGGTTCAGTTAAAGTGACACCAGAACTGAGCTTTTTAAAAACAGACCATTCCCAGCATAATGATTGTATAATTTATTCAGACTCAGACATCCAGCACTGTTGAATTTTGTGTTAAATAACCCAATTGGTGTATATGAAAACAGCTTCCAGTAATTCAAATCCTTAGAATCATCCCAACTGTATAATCTTGGCTTCAGTTAAATACTTGAGGAGGGCAGAAGGGATATTTAGCATATATTTGGGTATATATTCAACTCTAGTAGGTAATACTTAGGGGTTATCCTCAAATATATGGCTGTCTTCAGCTAGTGTTTGGAATCACATTTTGGGTCCCCTCTGACCACACACCATACACACACTCCCAAAAGGGAGCCCTTTTTCGCCTATGTCTAAGTAAGCTTGGGAAAGTAGACTCATTTTCAGGAGTCTGAACATAGCATAATTGCAAAGAGATTCATGAAATGAGACATGGACCCACATTGGCTCCTAAAGAGTAATCTAGCTAGGCCGGAGGGGGTCAGACCAAGGTGATTCGAGCGCAGTACTGGTCACACTGAATACAGCAATGATCGGTAGTGCTAGAGGCAAACCTTGCCATGGCCACTGTAGACATTTGTGTGCAAATATGACCCTCAGAGAGAGGGATATGGGTAGGGCAGCATTTTCCATTTGGGAGGATGGGCTGTTTGGAGCCATCCACACTGTGTCTGAGAGGTGGCTGCCTCTGGTCCGATGTTGTCTCTGGCAGTGGCCACTTGGGCGACAGTCACGAAAGGCCTTGAGCTGCCCTATGTGGTGTCCACCAGCCTGTCTAGCTTCTGGAGAATGGGAGAGCAGCATGCCGGAATGCTGGCTGGGGGTGCAGAAATCCTGCTCTGACAGCCGTGCTGGAGGGGCGATGGGGTCAAATGGCAGCAAGTTTGGGGTTAGAAACAACAAAATAGTACATCCACGGTTTGTGTTTCCATAGCTCTCTAAGCCAGAGGTGGGCTTGTTCAATGGCAAGTTTTAGGCATGAGGAAACCTTTTTGGACTTGGAGTTGTAAGGTGTCTGAGTACGTTCTTGCCAGAGTTTTGCCCTCTTTAGACCTTCTGCTAATGAATGGGGGATCAGGCAGGTCTGCACCTTGTGATGATTTGGTGAGGAAGGCTTGATGATCTTGGTTTTAAAGAAAATAAGAGTTTTAGAGAAGCTAGTATATGTAGGTAGCAGGTGGTGAACTCAGGATTCCTGAGTGCAAGGGCAGTGCTCTTTTCTGCAGCTGAGCATTCTGGCTCCTGAAACCGGTCCCAGCCATGAAGGCAGGCAATATTGTTCCTTTCTGCTCTGTGGGTCCTCTTCCTAGAGAGAGTGCTGAAATAGAGAGGATTTTTTAAAAAGTATTTTTATTTATTTTTTCCTTTTTTTTTTTTTTTTTTTTTAAGCGGCCTCTGTGCCCAGCATGGAGCCCAATGGCGGGGGCGGGAGGGACTTGAACTCATGACGCTGAGATCCAGACCTGGCTGAGATCAAGAGTCAGACACTTAACCGACTGAGCCACCCAGTTGCCCCTAAAGTTTTTATTTAAATTCCAGTGAGTTAACATGCAGTGTAATATTTGTTTCAGCAATTACACTACTATTTACTTAAAGACTACAAAAATACTAATTCAAAGGGGGCATATGCACCCCAGAGGTTATAGCGGCATTATCAATAATAGCCAAATTATGAAAAAAGCCCAAATGTCCATTGACTGATGAATGGATGAAGAAATTGTGGGGGATAGATAGAAACGGAATGTTACTCAGCCATCAATAAGAATGAAATCTTGCCATTTGCATTGATGTGGATGGAGCTAGAGTGTATTATGCTAACCAAAATAAGAGAGAGAGACAAGTACTTTATAAAAATTTATTTTTTTTAAAGATTTTATTTATTCACTTAACAGAGAGAGAACACAAGCAGGCAGAGAGGCAGGCAGAGGCAGAGAGAGGAGCAGGCTCCCTGCGGAGCAAGGAGCCCAATGCGGGACTCAATGTGGGACTCGATCCCAAGACGCCGGGATCATGACCCGAGCCAAAGGCAGCTGCCCAACCAACTGAGCCACCCAGGCGTCCCTATAAAAATTTATTTTTAAAGGTTCTGTTAAAAGAGTTGGACTATAGGTGCATTCTTGGGTTTAACAAAGGGGAGAAGAATAGTCCGATTATTTTGTGCCTTTAATAAAAGGACAAACATAGTACAGGGGTCTTTTATTTGCAGCTTTGGAATTTAGCCAACTATAAACACATTTAAGAGGATTCAGTTGTGACTCAAACTTTTCATCAGAGTATTTGAAAGCTCTTATCTCTTTATCTCTTTCTATATCAGCTGGACATTCCTGGGAGCTCTTCAAGCTGTTGAATCCTGTCTTTACAAGGTGGTGGGGAAGGTAGGGAGATAAGCTAGCGGTGTGTGGGCACTGGGCAAGTCTGTCCTTTATTAACCTGTTGCTACATGGCACCTTCTCCAGCTGGTCCAGGAGGGCCAAAGAGAGTGGCTTTGCTTTTGTCTCACATATTCTCATAAAGTCAGAAAGAGAAAGAGATGAGCCACCAACCATATGAACCTTTACCGATTAGATGTCCTCTTGGGCAGTCCTGGGGAGCTATCTCCTGGCTCTCCAACTTGCGTGTCGAGCCCAGATCCAGGGCTGCTGCACGGCTCTTCTCAGACCTCCCGGGAGGCAAGTTCTGGGGTCGGACATGCCGGTGGGGGCCACAGCTGCCTTCTGCCGCGGAAGGGACAGTGACAAGACATGGAGACTGGAAGGAGTCCCTTCTTCCCCTCCTCTGTGCCTAGAGGAGCTGCTCAGAACTGAGGGGCAAAACAAGCTTGGTGATGGGGCCTGGACCATCCTGGGGAGAAAACCTAGCTTCAAGTAAGAAAGCAGGCCTCTCGGCTTGCTGCTGGGGGCCCCTAGGCCCGGGCTTGGTTGGCAGCAAGGGACACTCACGAAGGAGCCAGTGGAGCAGGACATGGGCGCCTCACCACAGCCCTGAACCCTGGCCCTGAGGCTCCTTCCTGGTGCGGCTGAGATGAATTAGCGTGATCCTTGCTTTCGTCCGTCATGACTGGCTCAGAATTGAAGGAGGACCCAATAGTCAGGAGCTGGGGGAAGGCTTCGGCGCAGATATTAGATGCACAGCAGCGGCTCAGCCACACTGGGAGATTTGCGGGAGAGAAGGCTAAGGCAGCAGAGCCTTGCCTGCAGCATTCAGTAGTAAATGTGCGGGTGGGTGGGAGAGGAGAGGGAAGGGGAGAGATGAAAGCCAGGAGCAGGGAAGGGTCAGGGGTGCGGCACAGGAAGGGGAAATCAAAGCAAAGACACCCCTGCCCCTGGCTCTCCAGCTGAAGGCTCTGAAGAGTGAAAATACAAATGTGCCCCCTTTCCTGCCTTGCTGTCTGTGTGAACTCCTTGCTGACATTATGATGCCAGGAGGAAAGAGGTTTGTTTTTATTTCTTCATTTCCTAGAGATCCAGAAACAGTGAAATGGTGAGCTGCTCTGGAGGGCAGAGCCTGGTCCCTGAGATGGGGGCACATGAGATGGACAGTTATATGGGAGGGCTCCTCCCATTGAGGGAGGGGTTACCCAGAGGATGGAAACCACTGGCAGGTGCACACCTAGAGAGTGGACTAGCTCAGCACGGCTAGCAGAGACCAGATGCAGCCTGCATTCTCTTAGCCCCGTCTGCACCTGCGTGCTCCACGTGGGCTCTTGGGGCTCCGGGTCCTGCCTCACAGATGTCTCCCTCCTTCCCCAGGATGGAGCTCTTTGAGGCCAGGGGCCAGTCATTCCTGTCCCATTTCCCCAACCCTTGACATTATGTCCAGCACACGAGAACAAGCTTAATGTTGAATGAATGCTGGCTCATTCATTTATTCATCTACATCAGGAAACACCCCGAGGTTATGATATACCTTTTTACACCTAATTCCTGTCTCTCTAACTGCAAGCCAGCTTTTCTTTTTCTTTCTTTCCTTTTTCTTTTTTTTTTTTTAAGATTTTATTTATTTATTTGACGGAGAGATCACAAGTAGGCAGAAAGGCGGGGAGGAGGGGGAAGCAGGCTCCCTGCTGAACAGAGAGCCCGATGCGGGGCTCGATCCCAGGACCCTGAGATCTTGACCTGAGCCGAAGGCAGAAGCTTAACCCTCTGAGCCACCCAGGTGCCCCGTCCTTTTTCTTTTTTTAAAGGTTTTTAAATTTATTTTAGGAGTAGGAGGGAGAGAGAGAATCCTCAAGAAGATGCCCCACTGGCATTGAACCTGACCCAGGGCTCAATCCTAGGGCCCTGAGATCATGACCTGAGCTGAAATCAAGAGTTGGACGCTTAACCGACTGAGCCACCCAGGCGCGCCCCGCAAGCTAGCCTTTCCATCTCTCCTGGTATCCCCAGTGCTTAGCCCAGTGCCCTCTATGTAGTAGGAGCTCAATATGTGTTGAATGGTGAGTCACAAGAATGATGAGTTTTTTCTTCAGAACCGGTATTTCCCAGGCTTTAGAACAGGAATGGAGCCAAATCATCCAAATGGAACACACAGTGGCCCCGAGAAAGGGGGGTGGGAGGCTCTGCCAGCAGCCTCGTCAGCACCACACTCAAGATGTCATCACAGATGACACCTGCAGGCATGGGAGAGGGGCTGTCACTTCCTTCTTCCACCACCACCTCAGGCCTCATTGCTGGAACACAGTGGGGAGGACCGGCCCAGTGGGGGAAGTTCCGATCCAAGCCCTGGGGCGGCCTGGTAGACACTTGCCCTGTCACTGTAGAGGGACCTGAGAAAGCACACTGAGGCCTGGTTCCAGGCCCCAAGTTGACCCACACCGAGGGAGCATCTGGGAACTCTACGAGGAGTCCAGAGTGTAAATATTATGCTCTGAGGTCACAAACAAAACCAAGCCAGAAACTGTGGCTGCTGGCAGCTGACAGTTAACCCCGTGGAAAGACTGAAGGAGGAGGAGAGTGAATGGCGGCCATGTTTGATGAGGGATCCCTGCCCCCTGGACACTCTTGCTGGCGGAATAGGAAGCCCAGAGGAGGCAGGGAAGGGGGTGAATACCTTCCTACTCACTAGACCTAACATTATCCTCACATCCCCGAGAAAGCCAGGCTGCCTTGGATTTGCGTCTCAACCCCACTTCAACAGATCTGGCTTCCCTGCCCGTGTAGAAAATCAGTACAAGGTGTTGGGTTCCTAGCAGTTGACGGGTGGGGAAGAGAGCTTTCCCTACGAGCGTCCCCTGTGAGGTTGCTCCCTGCAGAGGCTGTGCAGAGTCGGGACATTTGGGCCACCCCAGTGAGCAGTGATGCTGGAAGGGACCCTGGATGGGGGAGCGGGGGACAAATCCCAGTGTGGGCCCAGAGCCTCTGGCTCTGCTGCCTCCTGTCCCACACAGACCCCATCAGGGCCATCAGCCAGCGTTGGTAGCCTGAGGGGAATGCAGTGTTCCTTCAGAATGGGATCTTTAAGGCTCAAAAATGTCTTCTTCTGTAACCCAAATCCAAAAAGAAGTGTCTGAGTCACTTTCTATGTCAGGTAAATATCCTCATAAGTACTTGACTAAAAATCTCTTGGATCTTGTGCCGTTTCCCCAGCCTGTCAGGGCCTCCTGTTCCCAGGACAGCCAGGAGGCCCCTCCTCTCCCTGCTCCCGACACAGAGTCTTGTAGCCTAACCTCAGCCTTCATGCCTTTCTGGGGTGGAGGGAGGGCAAGATGGTTTGAGGGCTTTAATTTTGTAGGACTGTAATCTCTAAGAGGTGGAAGGGACTTGGGGCCTCTGGTCCCACTCCCATCAGAGGGAGCCATCCCCAAGACGCATCTCCTGGGACTCTGCCTGACTCCGACAGGGATGGGAGCCCAGGCTGCCCCCCTCCGGGGAAGTCCTGCTTGATATCTGCTCCTTGTCACCTCCATCTGTTGGCCCCAGTTCGTCTTCCAGAGTGGCCTAGGATAAGCCTAATCCCCTTTTCATGTGATCTCGTGGTCTCTTTCCAGACGAAACTTTGACTTACCAGCATGCCCACGCTGTGGAGCTCTTCTAGACCCTTCTTGATGTGGCTTCTGTGTGGCCGTGTCTCTTGTGAAATCTGGAGCCCGGAGCTGGCCAGCCTCACGCGGGTCTGCACACGTGCACACGTGCCTTCTCTCGCCCTCAGGCTTGCACGCACATCTCCCTCACTAGCCCTGCACTTGCCATGTGACAGTGACGGTGGCTGCTGTCCTGGGCCATGCGGCTTGCCCCATGCCCCTGCAAGGGAGGAGCAGCTGTGGTGTGGGGCAGCTCTGTGCCTCTCCACGTGCCCTCAGCAGAGCCCCGGGCCTTCAGCACGTGCGGGTCTGATGGGAGGGTCTTGGGGAGCTTCTGCGCTCCTTTTCCCTCCCCTAAACAGAGCCCTTGTCCCCTCCCAGGGAAGCACTGATGCTTTTTAAAAAAATTTTTTTAAAGTTTTTAAAATTTAATTTTACTTACTTATTTTTTATTATCATGCTCAATTAGCCAACATATAATCATCGCTGATGCTTCTTTAGCAGAAAAGGCACCAGGCTCCCTGAGGCCACAGTCCGCCGCTCCTTGTTCTGCCTTCTCCGGGGCCCCGGGGCCCCGGGTGCTGAGCTGCCCTGAACAGCAGTTCCCAGCTGCTGCCGACGAGCAAGCTGCTTCCCCCTCAGGCCAGCTGGCCGGAGGGTGACACGTGGACACTGTCGCTGCCTGCCCCTTCTTACCTGTTTCCATGCTCCCCCTTACACCGGCACCGAGGAAATGAGGTGCCTTTTCCAAATCCCATTTGTAAATGTTGGAGCCACATTTTTCTGAACTAACCTCAGAGCTGTTTTGTGCTCCTGTCAGGTTCCTTCTCAGGAAGGCAACGGGCCACTCAGGTGGTTAAAGTCAGCACGAATGAGGCCAACCCCGTGGGCTCAGTGCGCTTCGGGAGAAGCTGCTCCACGGCCCCCCGCCGCACCCCAGACACAGGTGGCCTGCTGTGGCGCGGTCACAGGAGCAGGACAGAGCGTAGGGTGTAGCAACTTCAAGCAGCAGTTGCTGGCAGATGGGGCACAGACAAGCTCTTTGGTCCGTGGAACCCCCCCTTCCTCAGCACGGAGGGGAGCAGAATAGATTTGGGAGATGCGGTAGGTGGGAACAGCAGGTGAGAAGAAAGCCGGCTCTGACAGGTGGGCGGGTTCCTTCCTCTTCCCAAGGGGCTGGTGGCATTCCTTGCCCACTGTCGCTCCTGAGAGCGCCAAGAAGAGCTGCCACCGCCACCACGGGGAGCCTGGCTTTCTCCTTCTGTTCTTTGCTGAGAACTCTAAGTCAAGCAATTTGGAGTCCTCTCACAGCTGCTTCAGGAAAAGAGCATGTCGGACTCGTCCCTGACGTGATCTTTCAGGCATCGTGCACTCTCTCCCTTTCCAGCCCTCTCTGGCACGTTCAGGGCTCGTAGGAAGCTGGGTGTGCCTGGAGTGCATTTGTGTTCTGCTGTCTGACTTTGTGACCAGAGTCTAGGTGTCCGTGGCCCTCTTCTCTCTGGCACGCCCACGGCCACAGGCACTTCTGTCCGTTGGCTTCAGATCCCACGAGCTGGGGAAATGGAGGCCAAAAGTCCCCCTACACGTGGCTGCTTATTCAGGGATTTTGCAACAAGTCTTATTTCTAATCACCTGTGGTAGCGACTTGGGGGTCTTGTGAATGAGGACTCAAAAGTCCACCGCCGTATCCCTGTTTCCTCTGTCTCATCATTATTCATTGTCCATTTGCCACGTGTGCCCTGGTCCTCGTGCCCTGAGAAGGGAGAAGCAGATTTGTGGACTCCGACCTCGTTCTGCCTCTGGTCTGGGAGAGGACTCTCCGCCCTTGTGCTCAGGCCCCCAGTCCTGCCCCCGCTGCATTCCCTGCGTTCCCTGCAGGAGGAACCCGGTATCTCCCGAGCCTTTGCGGGGTTGGGGGCTCCCGCTGCCAAAGTGTGCCTCTGCCCCTCAGAGTGTCCCCACTCCTCATGCAGATGTCCCCTCAAACCTCTTCCAAGGGTAGACTTTTAGATACAAGCAGGCAGCTCTTTTCCCTTCTGCAGAGTCTCCGTGCTCCCGGTAAACATCGCCAGGTCCTTCACCCACCCCTCCCGGGACGTGTTCCCGGACCTCCTCCATCCGATACTGGCATCGCTGGATTAGAAAACGAAAATTGTGAAGCTCCACCGTTTTAATCATAGTGAGATTTCAACTCAGTGGAGAGCCTGCTTCTCCCTCTCCCATCATCCCAGCCTATGCAGTGGTTTGAGAATCTCGTCTCGGCTCTCCATTTCCCTGACTCTTTCATGACCTGCACATTTGGGTGATGGAGTGTCCAGGGCCCCGGAGTGCTCTGTCCGCCTTTGGGGCACCTGCCCGCGTACCTCAGCCGCAGGTGCAGGCAGTCTAACCGCCGGGCATGCCGTAGGTGCTTCATGAAGAGCCCTGTGGGTTGTCGGGGCTGTGTGGCGGGGAGCCCCAGCCACACTGTGCACACCCTTTGTAGGAGGGAAGTGCCTTTCATGAGCTCATTTGCTGGGCAGCGTCCGCCGCGTCATTTAGTGTGGTCACGCATGAACAATGAGCAGCAGCCTTAATGAGCCTGTATTAGAAACACAGGGGAAGGAAGAGCGACGGCTGGGGGGCATGTTCTGACTGCGCAGCCTCTGGCCGCCGTGGCAGGAGTTGGGACAGTGGCACCAACCGCAGGGACGGTTTTCTGGGAAGCGCGTACCTACCCATTTGGCCCTGGAGAGAGAAAAGATGTGTTTTCTCAGCACTACCGTCTACTTATGCTGTCAGAGTAAGAAAAAGTGGTTTTGGCTTGTCCCCACTTCCTCCATTTCCCATGAAATGATTTTACTTTTATGGAAGTGAGTGCCTCGGTAAGCTTCTGCCTGCGAGGCTTGTGCTGGGAGGTAAGAAAGGATGAAAAATGCAGCCTAGGTTGACTGCATCAGGATGCGAAATTGACCGTGAACAATGTGATTTATTAACGACTGATGTTTGTGCTGGTGAAAAATACACAGCGCCTAGCAAACAACTCTTGCTCAGGATGGCAAGAAGTCCTTTGTGGGGGGGGAAGGGGGAGAGGGAGAGCCACCCCTTCCTCTGTGTCTCTCTGCTAGATCCCTTATGGAGGCTCAGCCCCTGGCTCTGACAGTGTTAGTGAAAGATGGCTCAGGCATGGGGAACGTGCTCTTTAATGGACCCCACCCAAGTTAGGCACTCACCAAGACAGGGGATATAAATGTGCTCATCAATACTTTCTTTGTACCCCCCTTCACAAAAATGGAGAAATTGAGGCTTTTGGAGATGTATGACCTAGTGATTCAGTGGTGGGTGATGCCTGAAAATACAAACCTGCTCCTTCCCCCTCCCGTGAGTCACACAGTCCTAAGTTCCCAGTTTGGTCTGATGACCAATTAGCTGTTAGACCTTTGGAAACTTACTTTGCGCCTCTGAGCCCTAGTTTCCTTTCTCTGTGAAATGGGGCTCATAGGGATGCCTGGGTGGCTCAGTCAGTTAAGCATCTGTCTTTGGCTCAGGTCATGGTCCCAGGGTCCTGGAATGGAGCCCCATATCGGGCTCCCTGCTCAGTGGAGAGCCTGCTTCTCCCTCTTCCCCCTGCTTGTGTTCCTTCTCTCACTGTTTCTCTGTCAAATAAATAAATAAAATCTAAAAAAAAAAAAAATGAAAGCAAGAAATGAGGCTAGTAATGCCTCTCTGGTAAGGTAGCCGAGACGATATAGAATGTGCCAGCAGCAGACCTGGGAACATAAAGCTCGGTGATTGTCTCCTCAGTTCTTTGAAAAAGAGCAACTCTGGCAATAGGAATCTCTTCCCTCAGTTTTCTTTGGAGTTCCCCTAGAACTGTGGTTCCCAAAGTGTGATTCTTGGACCAAGCAGCACCCGCGTCACCTGGGAAGGGATCAGCAATGGGCCGGGAGCCCACCGTCTTCCTGATATGGCCTCCAGGTGATTCTGCTGTGGGCTCATGTTAGGGAGCCAGGGCCCCAGGATTTCATGCTTTAATTTCATGGACAGATTAGAACTACCTTCTTTCTCATGAAAGGTTGTAAAAAGAGCAGCTGAGCATTTTTTGAAAAAACACTGAGGCCTCAAAGCCAAGGCTTGAGGCCCAGGCTTGTAAACTTTATGAAGGTAGGAAATTATTATTTAACCCTAAAGTGGTAAGAGCCCATTCTTTACACCTTCTGTCGCTATCCCCATGTGTCTGAAAACAGACCCAGCAGTTTACCGGCTTCGAAGCCCAGGCGGCTTTGCTCTTGCTTTGTATCCTTCAATCAGGTAGCCCTCTGATGGGAAAAGCCTCCTGCCCTATAGCTTTATTAAGGTTACCACTCTAAATTTAGCTCTGAGGGAAGGTCTGCAGGCTCAGGACTATTTGATGAATGGCTCCACATTATCTCTAGGACTACTGGAGTAAATAAGATTTAAATAAAGCCACCAAGGCACCTTATCATTTCCCCCATCACGCCTGAATATTGTTAAAAATAAATTGCGTCAGGAGCTAGCTCTTTTAACAAAGGCAGCGGTTCATAAAGTTATGTGAATAATTAATGATATGACAGGAGTGAGCCTGGTGCGATGGTGCAGAGCGGGCCGGGGCTCGGGGGTAGCGGAGCCAACACTCTGGGACCAGAGTCCGGAGCTGGTTCCCTAAGGAGAGGAATGCTCCACCTCTGCTGGCCTCACAGTAGAAGATGTGCCCACAGCAGGGCACTGTGTGCATAGAGTGGGGAGCTGGTGTTCAGCATATCTAACAAATGTAAGGCGTGGGCACAGAGAGACCGAAGCCACGTGCTGGAGCAAGTCGTGCAGGCCCCTACAGAACCAGGGCTTTATGCCTTTTGATGTGAAATCAGAGAACAGGTCAGGAGGGAAAGGTTGGGATCATGGCTTTTACTAGCTAGGAGGGTCGGGAATCAGCCTATTACCATTAGGTAGTGTTCCTCTGATGCGCACTAGCTGAATGTCAGGTCCAAGGGTACTCGGTGAGCAGTGCTCAGGATCAATGAGAGGAAATGTATTCTCTGGCCCCAGATCCATCAGTCACCAAGTCCTATGACTCTCTCTTCTGCAGCATCTCCTGGAATCACCTCTTCATTCCATTTCCCCATCAGATATCCTTCTCCGAGCCTACCCCTTCACAAAATTCATCAGCCTCCTATCTGGCTTCACCAGGATGGCAACGTGGGCTGTTACACATGCACCTGCATCCCCAGGGATATGGGTGGATATGTTGGTGGCATTTAGTTACTATAATGCATCCTTTATATTTGTAGGCTTGGGTTCAGCTGAGGACAGTTTGCCTGGGGAGGTGAGACTTGTTTCCTTTGTAGCCTAATGGCTCTCAGGAAGAATGGGAACCTCCTGCTCTTCCTTTCTTGGAATGATTTTGAGTCACTGAGTGGCATTGCTGCTCTATGGGACAGAAAGTCCCATCGTTCAACTCTAGGGACCCAAGGACAAGCTGAAAGTTAGTGTTCCTTAACCCCAAGGAGAACTGGGACCCAGCAGGGTGACAACTGAGCAGTGGATGAGCGACAGGATCAGTGGACAAGAGGGCATCAGAGCCTCTGGCTAGAAAACTTGCCGGGGTGGATGGAAGGAGGAAGCTAGGGCATTGGTAATGGTAAAAGACAGGTAATTATAGATAGTAAGGAAAGGAAAGACTGAAGTCCTTCAGACTTTTCTCCAGACAGATTTAATCTGACACTCTGGGCTTGGGATGTGAATTCTGGGCCCCTTTGAGACAGGGTGGCTACAAGCAAAGGCTTTGAGTATCTGTTAATTTCTGTCTTGGAGTGTTGTAAGTATTCGCTAAGACCGCGTATTCTTTATAAATTGTATAGATTCACAAAATACAGTGTAAACCGTATAGAAGAGTATACAACAAGAATTGTATATTCTTCATAAACTGCTCACATGTGGACAGAGACTATGGTGCTGGCTGACTGGGAGCAAGGGCAGGAAAAAGGCTTCCTTGCAAAGATTGTTGTTTGTATGGTGGTCACCAGCCATTTTCTTCTAAAAATGGTTACCAGTAGGATGTGGCCTTGGAAGAGGGCCCATTAGAGCCAAGATGGCGGCCACAGTCTCAGGAGTGTTGCCCAGACTGACAGCTGAGTGAGCCTTTGATGGGGTAATTGATAGCTCATATACAATTCAGCAACTCAATTAACTTCTCTCCCATTAGGAAGGATTGATTTCTCCCTGGGATAGGGATTTGTGCTGATTCAGCTGCTGAGTGTGTCTGCATAGTTAAGAAAGAGCTCTTAGCATTGTTCTTCTGCTCAGAGGTCCTAGTGGAAGAGAGCATTAGGGGAGCCCAGTGTTCAGTCCTACACATGGCAAGTCCTCTTGCCCCTAGGGAGAGGAAGGGTTAAGAATCCATCATCATTTAAAAAGTGAATTGTATCTTCTTGCGTGTGCTTCTTTTGTTTTAATACCTTAGGGCATATATAACCTAGGACATGGTAGTGGAATACTGCAAGTCTGTGATTCGCTAATACTCCAATGTTCTCTTCAAAAAAAATTTTTTTTTGGTTTTTTCAATTTTTCAATTTTTTTAACTTTATTGAGAAATAATTTATGCACAGTAAAATATATTCATTTAAGGTATTTTCCAGTTGATATACCCTTGAAAACATTCCCATAATCAAAATGCAAAACACTTTCATCATCCCCAAAGACTCCTGGTGTCCCCTTTGAAATTTGTCCCTCCCTCTGCTCCAGCCCCTGGCAACCACTGACAGGATTTTGTTACTATAAATTAATTTTCATTTTACATAAATGGAATAATATGGTATATATTTTGTCGATGTCTAATTTCACTCAGCATAGAATTTTTTATTGTGGCGAATTATATATAACAAATTTGCCGTTTTAACCATTTTGAAGTGTACGGTTCGGTGGTATTAAGCACATTCACACTGCTGTGTCACTCTCACCACCATCTCCCTCCCCAGAACTGTTTTAATCTTGCAAAACTGAAGCTCCTATACCATCAAACAGTAATTCCCCTCAGCCCCTAGTAACTGCCATTCCACTTTCTATCTCTGTGAATTTGACTACTTTGGGACCTCATATGTAGTATTTGTCCTTTTGTGTCTGGCTTATTTCATTTAGCATAATGCCTTCAAGGTTCATCCAAGTTGTAGCTTGAGTCAGGATTTTCTTCCTTTTCAAGGCTGAATAATATTCCACGGTATGCGTAGACCATATTTTGTTGATCCATTCCTCTGGGAGGGGACATGCAGGCTATCTCCACCTTTTGGTTATTGTATGTAATGCTGCTTTGAACGTGGATACACATATATCTCTTCCAGTTCTTTCAATTCTTTTGGGTATATATGTAATAATTCTATGTTTAATTTTTAATTTTTATTTTTTTATTGTTACATTAGTGACCATAAAATATATCATTAGTTTTTGATGCTGTGTTCCAAGATTCAGTGTTCATGCACCACACCCATTGCTCCATGCAGTATGTGTCCTCCTTAATACCCACCACCAGGCTCACCCATCCCCGACACTCCTCCCCTCTAAAACTCTCAGTTTATTTCTCAAAATCCACAGTCTCTCATGGTTCATCTCCCCCTCTGTTTTGCCCCAGTTCACTTTTCCTTTCTTCTCCTAATGTCCTCTATGTTATTCCTTATGTTCCATAAGTAAGTTAAACCAAATGATAATTGACCTTCTCTGTTTGACTTATTTCACTCCACATAATCTCCTCCATTCCCATCCATGTTGGTGCAAAAGTTGGGTATTCATCCTTTCTGATGGCTGTGTAATATTCCATTGTATATTTGGACCACATCTTCTTTGTCCATTTGTCTGTTGAAGGGCATCTTGGCTCTTTCCACAGTTTGGCTATTGTGGACATTGCTGCTATGAACATTGGGGTGCATATGGCCCTTCTTTTCACTACATTTGTATCTTTGGGGTAAATACCCAGTAGTGCAATTGCAGGGTCATAAGGTAGCTCTATTTTTTTTTTTAAAGATTTTATTTATTTATTAGGAAAGAGAGAGAGAGAGAGCATGAGAGGGGAGAAGATCAGAGTGAGAAGTGGACTCCCCATGGAGCTGGGAGCCCGATGTGGGACTCGATCCCGGGACTCTGGGATCATGACCCGAGCTGAAGGCAGTCGCTCAACCAACTGCGCCACCCAGGCGCCCCGGTAGCTCTATTTTTAATTTTTTGAGGAATCTACACACTATTTTCCAAAGCGACTGCACCAACTTGCATTCCCACCAACAGTGTAGAAGGGTTCCCCTTTCTCCACATCCTCTCCAACACTTGTTTTTTCTTGTCTTGTTGATTTTGGCCATTCGAACTGGTGTAAGGTAGTATCTCAGTGTGGTTTTTATTTGAACTTCCCTAATGGCTAATGATGATGAACATTTTTTCATGTACCTGTTAGCCATTTGTATGTCTTCTTTGGAGAAGTGTCTGTTCATGTCTTCTGCCCATTTTTTGACATGATTATGTTTTTTGGGTGTTGAGTTTAAGTTCTTTATAGATCTTGGATATCAGCCCTTTGTCTGTAATGTCATTTGTGAATATCTTCTCCCATTCTGTGGGTTGCCTCTTTGTTTTGTTGACTGTTTGCTTTGCTGTGCAGAAGCTTTTTATCTTGATGAAGTCCCAAAAGTTCAGTTTTGCTTTTGTCTCCTTTGTCTTTGGAGACGTGTCATGAAAGAAGTTGCTGTGGCCGATGTCGAAGAGGTTACTGCCTATATTCTCCAGGATTTTGATGGATTCCTGTCTCGTGTTGAGGTCTTTCATCCATTTAGAGTTTATCTTTGTGTATGGTGTAAGAGAATGTCCGAGTTTCATTCTTCTATACCTAGCTGTCCAATTTTCTCAGCACCATTTATTGAAGAGACTGTCTTTTTT